>CM053590.1:46104256-46148932 GCA_028646515.1 Pseudochirops corinnae
CAATATTCTAAAAGGTGAAATTCTGAGGTGGGAGAGGATTAGAATGAGAGGACACAGGGAGAGACAGAATGGGGTTAATCATCTCATATGAAAGAGGCAAGGGATAATTGTTACAATGGAGGGGAAAAACAGGAAGACAAAAAGGAAAGGGTCAACCTTACTCATTGAATTTGGCTTAGGGAAGGAATGACATGAATTCTAAACTGGGTATCTTGCCACACAGGAGAGTAGGGGGGATGGGGATGAGAGGTGGGATGATGGAGGGGAGGACAGGGTAGGGGGGGAGCATTGCTGGAAGCACACACTTCTGTAAAGGGACAGAGACAGTGTAGACAATAGAACAAGGGGGGGGAGAGATAGGAAGGAGGGACATATCAGTCTCTCACAATATGTCCACTGTGGAGATGTTCTGTGTAATTACACATGTACACCCTGTATTGAATTGCTTGTCCTTCCAGTGAGGGTGAATGACGAGGGAGGAAGGGAAAGAATCTAGAATTTAAAGTTCTATAATTTAATGTTAAAAATATATATGTATATGTATGTATACATATATATATGTTATTATTATTATTAACTACATGCAACTGGGAATTAAGATATACAGACACTGGTGTAGGGAGACCCATCCTGCCCTACTAGAAAGTCAGAGGGGCAATGGGGGAGGACATAGGAGAGAGCAGATTGGAGGAGGGGCTATACAGTGGGATGGCTGCTCTGAGGTGTTGGGTAGGGGAAAGATGGGGAGAAAATTTGTAACTCAAAATCTTGTGGAAATGAATGATGTAAACAAGAAAATAATTTTATTTTTTAAAATGCTTAAAAAAATAAAAAATAATTTTAAAAAATTGTCTGCTTTGCCTAACCTAACCCTGGCCTGCTTATTGCAGTAGGCAGGAATCCTTCCTTATGGTTGAAACACAAAAAGGTGTACAAAGACTTTTGGGAAGATGATTCCACTCACCATTGATACATGGAATATGTGCATGCTTATAATCAACCAAAACATCCAGCAAACATTAAAGATGAACAGTTCTTGCTATGAGAGAACTCAGTAGGTATCATGTCCAAATAGCAGCCCTAAGTGAAACAAGGCTGGCAAATTAAGGCCAGTTTATTGAAGTCAAAGCAGGATACACTTTTTTTTTTCTGGAGTGGTCATGGTGATGAAGAGTGCCATGAAGCTGGCGTAGGTTTTGCAATCAAATCTAATCTAGTCAACAAGCTTGTATGCCTACCAAAAGAAGTGAACAGCAGACATGACAATGCAAATGCCACTTCTAGGAAAATGCCACACCACCATCATCAGTGTGTATGCTTCCACTATGATGAACTCTGATGAGATAAACAAAAAATTATAATCCTGGAGACCCTCATCATAAATGTGCTAAAAGAGAATGAGCTTTTAATTTTGGATGACTTTAATGCCAGAATAGGCACAGACCATCAAACATGGCAGGGAGTTCTTGGGAGGAATGGAGCTGGAAACAACAATAGCAATGGAAACTTCCTATTGAAGATTTGTGCATCTCACGACCTTCTCATCACCAATACTGTTTTCCATTTACCTAAATGCAATAAAACTTCATGGAATGCACCTTTGCAGCAAGCATTGGCACTTCATAGACTATGTCATTGTAATGAGAATAGATAGACAGATGTGAGTGACAAAGGCAACATATGGCACAGAGTGATGGACTGACTGATCATAGACTTATTCTCTCCAAGCTAAATATTTGAATTCAACAAATGCAGCAACCCCAAGCAAGATGACTACCAGAAGATTTAATGTCAACAGATTATATCATTTCTTTGTGCATGAACAGTGTGTTGCTAACTTGGGCAGCTTTTAAAGATTTGGTGTACAGCATTGCATTTACTGATCTGGGCCAGATACTGCAAACATCAAGATTGCTCTGGTAAAAATGATGGGGAAATTCAGACGTTGCTAAATGAAAAATCAGAACTCCACATGGTTTACCAGCAGGATAGTTCATCTATTTCTAAGAAGGTAGCATCTAACTCCATCAAATCTAAAGTGCAAGGGAAGCTTAGAGAGATGCAGGATTCTTGACTCAGTAAAACAGCAGATGAAATTTAGTTTTATGCTGATAGTAACAATCCAAAGCACTTTAATTATGTCCTGAAGTCCATTTGTGGGCCAAAGATCTATAGTGCATCTCAACTACTAAAATTGAATGGCTCTGATGGAGCCACATTGATTAGTGTTAAGAACATGATGTTGGAGAGATGGGCTGAATACTTCCATGATGTTCTCAAGAAACTATAATCAACCAATGCTGAAGTCATTGACCGTATGCCTCAGATTGAAGTCAATCCTTTCCTTGTCAAACTTCCAACTGGTGAAGGGGTTTTGAATGCCATTAGGCTCCTCTCATGTAACAAAGAGTCTGATATTGATTCTATTACAGTTGAGATTTACAAGGCAGTGGGTCAACTGCTCATACAAAAATTGACTGGAATATTCTGGGTTGCATGACAAGAGAAGGTCATCCCCCAGGAGTTCATCTCTATAATTATCCATTTCTATAAAGGAAAAGGAAATAAGTTGTCCTCTGGCAATCACAGAGAGGTCTATCTCTTAGTCATTGCGGGAATTTTCTTGTCAGAATCTTCATTAATAGACTGATCCTTCACTTGAAGGATGTTCATCTACCTAAGAACCAGTGTGGCTTCAGAAAAGAATGACTGATACAGTGTTTGCTGCCCAACAACTCCAGAGAAATGCCAGGAGTAGAACAGAGGTCTGTATATAACATTTGTTGATCTGACCAAGGTTTTTGATATCATCAATCCTGAGGGCTTGTGTAAGATTATGCCAAAATTTGGTTGCCCTGAGAAGTTCATCAGTATTGTGTGCCGGTTTCATGATGGCATGCTTGCCCAGGTTCTGGATGATGCTCTCACTTTTTCCCAGTAACCAGTGGAGTGAAGGAGGGCTGTGTCCTTGCTCCTATGCTTTTTAGCAGGATGTTTACAGCAATGTTGTCAGATGCCTTCAATAAGGATGGAAACAGCATCACAATCAGCTACCACATTGATGGTAAATTATTTAACTTGAAAAGACTATAAGCAAAGACTAAAGTGTAGGGAGAGTCAGTGCATGACTTTTTTTTTCCCATAGATGATTGTGTACTCAATGCAGCCCCTGATGCTGAGACACAATAGAGTATAGATCGATTCTCTGTTGCTTGTGCTAATTTTGGCCTAACAATTAACATCAAGAAAACGGGAGGTTCTCCACCACACCATCCATATGTGGAACCATTGGTTACTGCAAATGGAGAGATTTCGAATGCCATGGAAAAGTTTACTTTCCAGGGATGTACACATAGGTGATGAGGTTGATGCACGCATTGCCAGAGGTAGCTCAGTGTTTGGGAGGCTCTGAAGGAAAGGGTGGGAGAGAAGAGGCATTAGGCTGCCTACCAGACTGAAGGTCTACAGAGCCATTGTGCTGTCCTCATTGTTGTATGCCTGTGAAACCTGGACAGTCTACCAAAGCCATGTGAGGAAACTGAATTGCTTCCATTTGAACTGCCTTAGGAAGATTCTGAAGAACACCTGGCAAGATGAGGTACTGGATGCTGAGATCCTTTCTCAAGCTGAACTGTGAAGCCTTCAAACCCTACTGCAGAGAGCACAACTTCGACAGGCTGGCCATGTTTGATTGCTAAATATACCTTTGCCTAAAAGACTATTTTATGGAGAACTCACACAAGGCAAGCATTCACACAGAAGTCAGAAGAAGTAGTATAAGGACACTCTCAAGATCTCTGTGAAGGACTTTGGAATCAATTGTGAGACATGGAAGACACTGGTACAGAATTGTCCAGTATGATATGCCCACATCAAAGAAGTTTCTGTGCTCAATGAGCAAATCGTAATTTAAATATCTCAAAAGAACTGTGAGATTTTAGAGACATCTCCATTCCAAATGTTCATACAGACTCTTTGTACCCAATCTGTGGTAGAGCCTTCTGAGCTAGTATTGATCTAATCAGCCACAGTAGGACACACTGTACATGGACTCCAACATAGTGATATCATTTTGATCCTGTTCAAGCAACAGCCAATCCTTCTCTTCTTCCTTCCCTTTCTTCCTTTCCTTCCTTTCTTCCTTCCTCCATCCCTTCCTTCCTCCTTCCCTCCCTCCCTTTCCTCCTTCCTTCTTTCCTTCTTTCCTTCCTTCCTTCCTTCCTTCCTTCCTTCCTTCCTTCCTCTCTCCCTCCCTCCTTTCCTTTCTTCCTCCCTCTCTCTCTTCCTTCCCTTCCTTTCTTCCTTCTTTCTTTACTTCCTTTTCCCCTTCCTTCCTTCCTTCCTTCCTTCCTATTCTCTATTCCTTTTTCTTTATTTTTCTTTGTTAGTCATTAACCTCTTTCTAAGAATGAGGGAGAAAGAGAGAGAGAGGGAGGGAGGGAGAACAATCCAGCTAACTGAAGTGGGTTTTTGGTTTTTTGGGTTTTTTTGCTCATTTGGTCCGTAAATCAACAAACATTTGGAAGTTTTCAATGTGCAAAGTCCTGTGCAAACTTGGGTTGTAGCCTGGCTTGTGACGACATAGTAGGTGCTTTATAGATGACTTGATCAATCATTCACTGACACAGGCTCAATGTCTCTCAATGCCTCAGACAACTCTTTCAGACCAGAAGTTGCAGAACTAGTGCTAATCTGCATTGGAAGAGGGAAAAGAAGTATTGCACAAAAATAAAACAAACCATTTCATTTTACAAAGGAGGAAATTGAGACCCACAGAGGAATTGTGTGAGCAAGTGAGATTAGCCACACTGACATGTGGGATCTAGTGCTCTTCCCACTGTGTAACACAGAAGCAAAGAAGGCCAGATTTCGTGCTCCATTCCACCAGACTTCAACAGGAACAAGAATATTTTCCAGTTTTCAAAATGAGTCTCTGTGGTTCCCCTTCGTTGGCTGGTAATGCCTGTGTGGCAAACTCCAACACCAAGCATCTCCGTGCAGAGGGGAGACCGCTCATTTGAGTTAATTAGAAAAAGCAATCAAAGAAAGTGCCTTAATTACCTTACTTAATTAAGCTGGAACTAATATGCCATTGTACCGAGCTTGTTGAAAGTTGGTGTTGAAGGCTGGTGTTGAAGATGACTAAATGGTTCAGACCCTGGCTGAATCCCACAGAATTTTATTTTTAACAGGTTTGTTTTTGGACTGGTGATACTTTGGACAAGGTAAATCTTATTCATTTTGTATTGATTTATGTATGGCCATGTTACCCAACCCCTTCTCCGGCAGATTGTTTTTTGTCTTTGTATCCCAGAGTCTAGTAAAATGTCCAGACAATGAATGAAGGAAAAGAAGGACATAGGATGTTAGAGAAGAATGGGAACTTAGAGAGTGTCTAATTCACATCCTTTATAGAGATTAAAACTGAGTCTCATACAAGGTCTGTGGCTCGGTCAAGCTGTCTTCCATAGGAGAATGGGATCCAGTGAAAGGTCATTTGGGCTGGGCCATTCAAAGTCTATCAGTTGACTTTTGTATCCTAGCCATTTAATTTCCCTATTTATCCTTTCATTTAATCTCCCATTACCACCCACAGGAAATCAACAAATTTATAATGACCTTTTTTTTTACACCATATTAAATCCAAATTTCTCAGCTTGGCTTCTGAGGTCCTCCAAGATCTACTAAAACCCTTATTCCTTATTATTAGTTTCCCTTCCTTCCCAGCCACCACAAGCTGAGTCTCTAGGCTTGTCTCTTACCTATTTCTTAAAGGAGTCCCTTTGCTCATGCCATTTCTTAACTACTGTAGAATTTTTTTCTCCTCCCTTATCCTTCAAAGTTAAGTTCAAATATCATCCCTTGCAGAAAGCCTTCCTTCACTAGAATCAGAACGTTAGATTGGAAGGGACCTTAGCAACCATCAAATCCAGGAGTTCTTCAGCATTTTTGTGTCATGGTCCCATTTGCCAATCATGTAAAAACCTTCTCAGAGAATAATATTTTTAGGTTTTTGAAGGAAATGATAAATTTGGATGGTGAAAATAATGATAAAATGATTGCTTTCATCAGGTATGTGAAAAGCTCTTGTGTGGAAAGACACAACTCTTTCTCCAGGTCCTATAATCCTAATTCCTTTCCCAACCTTGAGTCATGATGGATTGTCCTCATAGAACATTTTAAAATGTTATGGAAAATGTGCTCATTTCAAGCCTGGAACTGTTATAATAATAAGAGTCATGTAATGTTAGAACTGAAAGGAATCTTCGAGGTTAATAACTGCCTTAAATTTAACATTTTAAAATCTGCAAAGCTTTTCAATTATGTTATTTCAGTTGATAACTTGCCTTATTGCAGAACCAATTGCTTTAAAAACTATCCTCATATGACAGATGAGTAAACTGAGGCTCAGGGAAAGACAAAATTATTTACTCAAGAATACATAACTAACAATGAAAAGAACTGGCATTAGAACCCAGATTTTCTGATTCTTCATTCAGTACTTCTCTGTATCTTCCAAGTTTCACACACATCCAATGGCAGCAGTGTGCTTCCCATCCATTCCCAAATGAATAAGAATTTCAGATCAAACTCTGTCAACATGGTGCTACCCCTCGGGTGATGTGGCTTCTCACTTCTATGGGCAGCAGTGTGCATGCTGAACCCTCACCCTTGTGCCTGGGGGGCTGGACAATGGCTTCTTATTCTAGGATGGGTAGGTTTGTAGGAAAGAGGGGGCATTCAGAGACTCTGATATCTGGGCAACCAGCCAGAGGAATCTGACCTTGGTGGTACAGTTGCTCTTTTTCCCAGGACTGAGTAGCTGAAAAGAAGGGAAAGGCTAATGTGTATCCGGTGAGAGAGGGTATAACTGGGGGGAACCAAGGTGAAAGGTGAGAAAAGAAAGGGCTTTGGAAATTGTTGAACAAACCGTGAAGATTTTGATTCATTTACTGTCACTGGTTCCCTATACTCTACAGAATGAAGTTCAGACTCATAGGTTGTTATCTAAGGTCACCCATAATGTGGTCCAAGCCTACCTCCTGACCTTTGTCTACCACTACTCTCCCACAGACACTGCTCTCTGCTGCAATGAGACTCACCTGTTCATTATCCCTCCAGAGGGATCCCTCTGCTTGTTTTTCCTGCCTCTTTTGCTCACATGCTTTCCTCTATCAGCATTGTCCTTCTCACTTCTGTCTAAATAGCAAACTATGTCAGGCATTAGGGATGCAAAGACAAAAAGAAATAGTCCCTGACCTCAGGGAGCTTACATTCCTCTAAGGGATATAACATACCCATGTCAATATAAAGCCTATAAAAAGTAATTAAAATTGACCAAATCAGATAATCTCTACAAAGTACTTTGTAAACCTTAAAATACAATTAAATAGTATTATTGTTACTATCATTACAAATCAATTTCAAGAGAAAATTCTAATAACTTGGGTGGGGTGGTAGAAATCAGAGAAATCCTTGTGTAGTAAGTAGCAAATTAACTTTGCATTAAAGGAAGTTATGGATCAATCATGAGCACAGCTAGGTGGGATAGTGGAAAGAACATTGGACTTGGAATCAGGAAGACTCATCTTGATCAGTTAAAATCTGGCCTCAGACACTTACTAGTTGTGTTACCCTGGGCAAGTCAACTAACCCTGTTTGCTGCAGTTTCTACATTTGTAAAATGAAGGTGAAGGAAATGACAAATTGCCTGTATCCCTGGCAAGAAGACCCCAAAATGGGTCCCGAAGAGTTGGACATGACTTAAACAATCAAACAAACAAAAAAAGGATCAATCATAGGAGGGGAAAGTGCGGAAGAAGTGCATTATAGACATGGGAAACTACTTGTGTAAAAGGATGAGAGGTTAGAAGATGGAATATTGTAAACCTGGATGACTAGAAGGTTGGTGGTGCCTTTGACAGAAAGAGGGAAGTTCTAGGGATAGAGAAAATAATGCATTCTGCTTTAGACAATAGAATCTGAGATACCTATGGGACATCTAGTTTGAACTGTCCAATAGGCAGTTGGTGATACTAAATCAAACACTAAGTTTAGAGAGATAAGAACTAGGCATCATCTCCATAGAAATGATAATGAAATGTATGGAAGCTGATGAAGTCACTGAGAGTGTAGAGAGAAAAGAACATCCAAGAGAGAACCACAGGTAATATCCACACTTATTGGGCATGAGATAGATGATAAATCAGAAAAGGGGATTTTGGAGTGGTCAGATAGAGAGGAGGAAGAAGACCACCAAGAGTGAGAAGTGTTATAAAAACCCAGAGATGAATGAGGATCCAAGAATAGAGGGTGGTCACTGGTTCCAAATGCTCCAGGGAGAGCCAGAAGGATGAGAACAGAAACAAGGCTGTTTGAGTTAGAAATTAAGAAATCATGGATAACTTTGGAGAATTTGTTTTCTGTTGAGTGATGAGATTGGAAGGCAGAATGTAGAGAGAGGAAAGGAAGTAAAGGTGAGAAATGTAAAGAACTTTTTCCTAGGATCTTGGCTGAGAATGGGGATGGGGATATAGGTTAAACTGAGCAGATGGAAGAGTCTGGTGAGACTTTTTTGTTTTGTTTAGGATGAAGGGACTTGAGCATGGTTGTAGAGCACAGGGAAAACAGTAATAGAGAAGTACAGATTAAAGATTCAAAATGGGGGATGGTTGTGGGAGCAATCTGTGAGAGATGGGAAGGTGTATTTTTTTAATCATTCTTTTCCCAAGATTGGTCATTGCGCTTCATATGAGTTTGGCTTACCTTTCTTCTTTTTAAGTTTTTGCCTTTTTTTTTTTTTAACCCTGGGGGAGGCAATCAGGGTTAAGTGACTTGCCCAGGGTCACCCAGCAAGTAAGTGTCTGAGGCTAGATTTGAACTCAGGTCCTCCTGATTCCATGGGGCTCTACCCACTGTACCATCTAGCTGCCCCAGAGGTGGTACATGTACAAGGGTTGGCATGTCAAAGAGAAGGGCTACCTCTTCAGTAGAGACTGGAGTGAAGAATGGAATGGGGGATGATGTCAAGGGGTTGTGAGGCAAAGAGAGAAGGGAAGAAGAGAGAGCTCATGGTGAATGGCTCTGATTTTCTCAGCAAAGTACGATGGGGGATCCTCAGCTGAGAGTAGACGGGGAAAGGATAGTGTTGGAGGTTTGAGGAAAGGTTTGGAATAGACACTACAGGGATTGGGAAAGAAAATCAATTAGGGAGGAGTGAAAAGATGACCTTTTTGCATTTAGAGTCCTGTTGAAATATAACAAATCTTATATTTCTGTTGAGTGGATTAGATGGGGGTCTATGTTTAGATGGATTAGAGATGGGGAGAGTCCAGATCCGGGAATATCGATCAGTATGCTATCACAATATTCATACAAGGGGACAGGAGATCTTAAACAAAAGGCCCTAAAAAACCCTGTGAATGGGGTTGTTATTGTTCAGTCACTTTTTAGTCCTGTCCAACTCTTCACGATTCCATTTGGGGTTTTCTTGGTGAAGACACTGAAGTGGCTTGCCATTTCCTTCTCCAGCTCATTTTGCAGATGAGGAAACTGAGACAAACAGGTGAAGTGAATTGTCCAGGGTCACACAGCTAGTAAAGGGTCTGATGCTAGATTTGAACTCAGGTCCTTCTGACTCCAGGGCCAGTGTTCTATCCACTGTCCCATCTAGCTGCCCTGTGAATGGGGAGGAGGCAGATGTGAGGGATGTGGAGGTAGGACCAACAAGACTTGACATTCAGTATTTGTACTGAGAGGACACGGATTCAAATTCTGACTCTGATGCTTTAGGCACTCACTATGTGACCTTGGGCAAGTCATTTAATCTCTGTGGGCCTGAAGTTGAACTAGATGACATTGCAGGTGCCTTCCACATTTAAATCAATGATCCTATCAATTTTCTGATTGAATGTGGAGGTTAAAGGAGGAATGAAAGTAAAGGATGACTCCAAGGTTGTGAACCTGGGTGACTGGAAGAATGGCAGCAGCATCAGTGTCAGTGGAGAAGTCTGGAGGAGGGATGGGCTTTGGGGAAAAGAAATGAGTTCTGTTTCAGACGTTTTGGGTTGGAGATAGTTCCAACTGAAGAGGCCCCGAAGACTGGAATTCAGGAGACCTGATTTCAAATCTAGCTTTGGACACTTCCCAGTTGTGTGACCCTGGGCAAAGCACTCAGCTTCTGTTTGTCTCAGTTTCTCCATCTGTAAAGTAGAGATCACAGCAGCACCCATCTCCCAGCATTGTTTTAAGGATAAAAATGAGATATTTGTAAAGCACTTTACAAATGTTAAGGAGCTATATAAAGGCATACTAAGAAGGGTGAGGACCAGAAAGAGATAATTAGTTGCAGTTAAGAGACTACTGGGAACCCTTGGGAGAACAGTTTCCAGAGACTGGGGGGGGGGGCCGGTGTTCAGAGGCCAGATTGCAAGGAGAGCAGAGGGGAGAGAAGCCTTTCAAGAGGTTTTGCTGAGAAAGGGAGAACAGACATAGCTTAAGGAGATGGAGTCAAAGTGAAGGCTTTCCCCCTCACCTCCATTCCCCACCCTCCTGCTCCCCCCAGGAATGAGAAGACTTGAATAAGTTTGTATTTTATGGGGCAGAAGTCAGTGTAAAAGGAAGAACCGAGAATGAGAGAAAGAAGGGGTGTGATCCAGAGGGCGGCAGGCTCTTGGAGAAGGGGGACTTGGGAGCCAAAGCACAAATGTGGAGTTTAGACGCTTCCCCTCTATTGTCAGGTAAGTAAATTTGTTTCAGGCAGATGACTATTCCCTTAGTAAATGAATGACAAAAAGAAGGCATCATTACTCTACAGTGGAGGAGAAGTGCAACTTTGCAGGGAGAGAGAGAGAGAGACAGAGACGGAGACAGAGACAGAGACAGAGAGACAGAGACAGAGAGAGACAGAGACAGAGACACAGAGACAGAGAGAGGAGAGAGAGAGAGAGAGAGAGAGAGAGAGAGAGAGAGGAGAGGAGAGTTATTCCTCCCCTCAAAATCCTTCAGTGGCTCCCTATTACCTAATAAAATATTTAAAATCCTTAGCATGTCACTCAAATTCCTATGCAATTTGTTGTCATTTTACTTTCCACCTTACCCGTTTCCTCTATATACCCTGCTCCATCTAACTTCCAACTACGCTCTGCCCCTGGAACATGGGCCTCTATTCTTTCCCAATTCCTCCCCTACCTCTCAGCACCAAAATACATTTCCTCAAATACCCTTGGTTAGAATTGTTGCACAGCACAATCCCCGTAGGACATAACCCATCCCAGAATCACAGCCTCTTAAGAACTGGAAGGGACCACAGAAGCAATCTGGTCCAATTTTAGTTGAACAAAAATCTCCTTTACAATACAACCTACAAGGGGTTATCCAGCTTTTGCTTGAAGATCCCCAGTGAGGGAGAAGAACCTCCTTCTTCTAGAAGTAGCCTTTGTGTTTTTGAATAGCTTGAATCTTTAGCAAAGGGGCGGCTAGGTGGCACAGCAGATAAAGCATCAGCTCTGGAGTCAGGGGGACCTGAGTTCAAATCTGGCCTCAGACATTTAGTATCAATGCACTTATCACCGTTTGCCTCAGTTTCCTCATCTATAAAATAAGCTGTAGAAGGAAATGGCAACTCACTCCAGTATCTTTGCCAAGAAAACCCCAAATGGGGTCATGGAGGATTACATGCAACAACAACAATCATTAGCAAGCAAGCCTAAATCTGCCTCCCTCAAGCTCCCACCCAAGGATTCCCTGGGGTGTTTGGCCCTTTGGGACCAGAGCGAAAAAGTCCAATTCCCCTTCCTCCATCTGATAGCCCTTCAAATTCTGGAAAACAATTATCGAGCCTCTTATATACCTCCTCTCCAATTTCATTCAGATCTCCCCTCACCCCTTTGTTTATTTATAAGACCACACACCGATGCCTTTTACCTCTATGGAAAGATGCTTAGCTCCTTGTTTATTAAGAACGTACTATAAACTGAGGATATTTGTCCTACTTAACCTCAGCTGTGAAGAAAGTCTTTGGTAATCCCTAAGGTGCCAGAGAAATATGGACTTACTCTGTGAGGGACATTGTTCTAGGTGCCAAGGAAGATGTGATGAAAAGCAAGACAGTTTCTGCTCTTGGGAGACTCACAATCTAATATACTACAAAATATACTATAAGATCAAAGAATTTATGCCTGGGCACAAGAGAGGGTCCCTTGGGGCACAAGAGAGGGTCCCTTGGGACACACAGAACTCAGCTCCCAAGAAACTGAGAGACAATAAGCAAAGCTCTACCTAAGAAGTATGAAATTTTAAAAATCAAGAGAGACAGACTGACCACAAGCAGGGAAATAATTCAGGAAGAAATTCATTGAGAACCAGAGCTTTTCAGATGAAACCATTTTAGAGAATAGCTCTGGGTTTGCTAACCAATGTTTATAAAAGCACCTCCCATTCATTTCTGGTTCCCAGAATCCACGTGTCTCTAATAAACAGCTATTTTCTGTTTTAACTGTCAGTGAATTCTCAGCCAAATAGTATTTGTCCAAATATGAGCAGATGATTAGAAACAACATTTCTGGACAACTCCTTAAAGGGTCATGTCACCAGCCATAGATTGCTAGATATCTGAATGCAAGCCTAGCTTTATTAAAATACAAAATCAATATTAAGCCCTATGATTACATAGGTTTTCAATAACATTTCATTTATTTCCATGTCCCAGTATTCTTAGGTTGATTGTCTTGTTCTGCTATATCATTTCCCCCCTAAGAAACCTTGGTAGATTTCAATAACCTATACAAACAAAATGTCTCATAGCTGGAGATGGGGCAGAATGATGAATTTCATTGATGAATACCTTTTACTGTTGATAGTCTCTGGAGTCTTGGGAAATCCTTATCAATTATTATGACTTACCTTAGCCATCTAAAATATTTCACATGATTCGATTAAAATACCATTTCAGTTCAAGACACTGAGGAAAAGTAAAGCATGTGGCTACTCTCTTTTGTTTTAACTGTAAAGACCAGTAAACACTACTGTTCCAAATTCTAAATTCTACTCTCTCATCTGCATGTCACAAGAAGATTGGGTTAAAACCTCATAACAAGCAGTACTTTGTATGCTAAAGAGAAAAAATGTATCCATCCATATCTTTGGTACAATGGAAGGAATACCCACGTGGCTGAGACTGTGGGTCCATGGAAATATGGATGCAAAGACAGACTTGGCAGGAATCTTGGATATGAAAACTTTAACTTTCTCTGGGGATTTTAAGCAACAGAATGATTAATTCAGCCAAAACAAACAAAATCTTATTAAAATACAGAAAGATCAGGAGAAGACTGAGTTCACAGCAAAGTTAAAACAAATCATTCCAGATTTCTAGATGTGTGTGTATGTGTGTGTATAAAAATATGCATGTGTTTGTATATATATATGTATATATAGTCACGTATATATGTATAAATGTGTGTATATAGGTATGTGTATGCATGTGCATAAATATATGTATATGTATGTATGCATATGCATAGATATGTAAACATATAATATATATGTATATATATATTTAAATATGTATTTGTATCTGGCCAATACATACACATATTTCAGTTAAGCTCAGCAGAAACATGGCCTCAGTCATGTTTTCCTACAGAAGGAATTTGAATTACTTGTCCCCAAAGATTAACGGAAGTCTTAAAAATGTCTACAGTGTTCAATTTATACATAGAAGAAATTGATAGGCTAATTTCCCCAATTGCTAATAGAAGAAATGTACATAATCTGATCACAGAAGTACATAAAAATAGATCTTTTAGGGTACAGATGTGTAATTTCAGAACTCTAGTGCCATCTGCTGGAAATGGTAGTACATAACATATCTTTAAGTAACAATAAAACCTATCGGGTACTTCAAGGAATGAAGGTTTGAAACAGGATTGGACATAGAAGGAAAACATACAGAACACTGAACAGAGTTTATATTGAGGACAGGGTTTTAGGAATGGGTTAGGTGGTCTTTGGAATGCCTACGGAAATGTGATGGGGAAAAAGAGTCTGCGGACATTGAGTAGATGGCCCTGGGCAGACTATTCCACTCGGTATTGAGTGTTAACAAAAGGAGGCCGATTCCTTGAGGGGAGAGCTGTGGGCAGCCCTGGGGAGGGGAGGCCTTCGCTGCCATCCATTTTCTCATCTCCCCCCTTCTTTGCTTCCCTTCTCCTACTTGTTTTTTCCTTCTCCCTTCGGCCCTCATCAATCGCTTTCTTTACCCTTCCACTGGCCTACTCCAGCACGTTCACACTCTCATCCCCTCTCCGGATTTTATCTTCTCATCTTTTGTGGTCTCCTCTTTGCCTGTTTCTCCCCAGCCTTTTTCCTTCATCTCTCATTTTTCATTAGCAGCATTTCCCTTTGCCTTTTTTCTGGTTTGACCTCTCTTCTATCCAAGAATTCTATTTATTTCCCTCCATTTTAATGCAGGGGGAGGCCGCTACCATGCTGGCCAGATTCCTGGTGGTGGAGGCCACGGGATGATGTGGACAGGAGTCAAGAGGAGGATGCCCAGGACGAACGGTGACCTGTATCACTGGAGGGAACAATGAGATCACGGATCCACTGGGCATAGAGGCACTTGGCAATACAGGCCACTCCATCACTTGGCTCACAGACACAATAATCACAGCTAGCATTTGCACAGCGCTTTAAGGTTCAATGAAGCACTTTATACATTATCTCCTGTGACCCTCACAAGCACCTTGTGAGGTAGGTGCTATTATCCTCATCTTACAGATGAGGAAACTGAGGCAAACAGAGGGTTAAGTGTTGCCCAGGGCTACACAGCCAGTGTCCAAGGCTAGATTCGAACTCGGGTCTTCCTGACTCCAAGTTTAGTGCTGCTGGGGTTGAGAACTGGGTTTTTATCCTTTTGATCTGAGCTTACAGTACAGTGTCTGATGTTCACCTGGTCCATTCATTCCCCTTTCTCAGGGTCTGATAAGTACTTAGGAAGCTGAACAGACTTTGGCTGCCTGGACTGACTTTTGGCTTGGCTTCCTACCCCACTCCCCTCCCACCGTGAGAGTGTGGATGCCTGCCTGCATGGACATGCTGCTTGAAGTTGGGCTATGGGGCGATGGGCATTGGCTGCAAGGACTTCACGGGAGAGACGATCGTTTCTCTGCATTTTCTAATCTTTGGTTTGGAGCCCATCCCATAAATAAACACTATCATTTTGGGGCAGAGAGAGGGAGTGGCCCTGCTCTTACAAGCTCCCCATGGTAACTCAGACCCAGAGGGGTGGTGACAAACAGGTGAGGACAGGAGGATAAAGAACTACCAGCAACTTGTTCTGGAGAACAAGCCCTGTGCTCTGGCTGTTCTGTGACTAGGCAGGCTAGCCCACCAACAGTTCAAGCCCCACATTTACTGAGAATTGGCCATGTACGAGATGCTATTCTAGGTCCTGTGGGTGTCAGTTAAGATTTTATAAAAATGAGACATTTCTTAGGAACTCCTGGACCAAAGCAGACTGGCAGCTCCTCTGTAACCTGTAATCCCAGGGAGATGCCTGGACACCGAGAGGCTAAGTGACCTACCCAGGATGGTCAGAAGGTGGACTTGACATGGGATGGCCTCTCTGGAGTGCTCTCTAATCAGGTGACTTGCCTGTTTTATTTTCACCGATGGGTTTGCAGCTTGATTCTCTCAGGGTGACAGTGTGATTGGGTACTGAATTCACTCACTGGCTCACCTCACTCACCACTGCATCTTGGGGGAAGATTCTCCTTAACATATTTAAATCAATTCATTTGGAAGCTAAATCCTTTTAAGGTAATCATATGTGATCTAGACTCTGACAAAACTGGAATAATTAGCAATGGGAATAAGTGCAGGATTTTTTGTCAGAATTTGTTCTGATATTTCAAATACGAAAGAATATTTCCATTATAATTCCAATACGACTTTAATCCAACTAAAATTATACATCAGTCCAGTCCAGGAGCAGCAAAATTCCTAAGGTCTCAATTCTGCTGGACCCTTCTCTTCCACACTGATAGCATCCTAATGACCTACATTTCTTTAATGACAGCATGGTGATGTCACCTCCCATGGAAAGGCCAAGGGGGAGGAAATCAATGTTCCTGAAGTCAAGCACTCCTTCTGAAGGAGGGAGCTGGCAGAGCAGAAACCACTGTCCAAAGACTTGTACGCTTATGTCACTTGCTTGTAATATGAAAGCATGTCATCCAGAGTTTGGTAAAGGGGACTAGGGGCTCGTCCTGGGTGATCAGGGGGAGTCATGGAGGAGGATTCGCTGCTCTGGCTACAGCCAAATCCTGAGGCTTCGTGTGAAGGTCCAGATTGGTTCCAAGGCTGGCCAGTGACATGACCAGTTCTCTTCTGGCTCAAAAAGTAATCCGATGGGGGGGCAAACTCGGGATCTCTTTCAGCCCTGAGATCCGACTGCCTCTTTGACCAGTGTCCAAAAGAAAATTCTATAGGAAAAAGAAAAAAAAAACTTTTAGAGTTCTTTTACTCCACAAAGACCATGGAATATTCTTCACTTCAACAGAGAACTCTACATTTGATAAAGAATTTTGGAATTCATAAATGTACATAATTTGTTTAACCAGACTCTGTATTACAAAGCATTTCTGTAAACTACAAATCACTATAATAATGTAAGGTATTAATTAAAACATCATAAGGACCAGATTGGCTCCCTTTCACAGTTATGGCTTGGAAGAAATCTTAATTAAGTGAAGAGCAGAGACAATCTCAAAAAAATAAGATAATTTTGAAAATATGAAACTAAAGAAAAAAAACTTTTGCACTTAAAAAATCAATGCAAGTTAAGATTAGAAAGGGAATGGCTGAGGAAAAAAAATCGCTGCTTTAATTCTCTGTGAGGATCTGATAGCTAAGATGTAAAGGTACCTAACATAAGACCAAGAGCCAGGTGGATCCCCAGTTCCAAAAGGAAGGCAAAAACTATTAACGATGTGAGAGACTGTTCCAAACTACTGATGATAAGAGAAATGCAAACTAGGCAACATCAGAGATCCCATTTCTGATATGCCCGTACTGTGTGACCTACAGCAAGTCTCTTAACCAGCCTCCCTGGGCCTCTGCTTCCTCCCCTATAGAAGGAGGGGCTGGACTAAAACTAGGCTTATAGACTCCTTTCAAGCTCTAGATCTATAATTTTAACATTGATTAATATTAAACTAATTAACATTAATTAATCTTAATAAGTATTTATTAAGACCTACTATGTACCAGGGCCTGTGAACTTGGAAGTTTCACCTCACGCTTAGAAAGATGACAAAACAGAATAATCACCACTGCATAGACTGCCACAAGACAGGCATACTAATGACACTGTTGGTGGAGTTGTGAACTGGTCCAACCATTCCAGAAAACAATTTGCTAAGAAAAGTGACTCTTTGCTAAGAAGCTGACTAAAATATCCATACACTTTGATCCAGGAACCCCAGTGGTAGGCATCTACCCCAGCAAGGAGGGGATAGGGTGTCAGAAAAACATTAAAAAAGCAAGTCTCAGAAACACCAAACCATTCAAAGCAGCATTTTTTGGTAGAAGCAGAAAAGTGTAAACATAGTAGATGCCCCCAAACTGGGGAACAACTAAACAAACTGTGGCCCATGAAAGTAACAGACCCGTGATGTTGTGAGAGGAGCAGGAGAAGACTTTAAGTGAACCAAGGTAGAGCTAAGTAAACCGGAGCAAGGAAGACAAACGTATGACAGCAACAATGTAAATGGAAAGAAGGGAAAGAGAAACGAGGAAACAAAGCTGGGCCATGAGAGGTCCAGAAGAGAGGAGAAAACAGGAGTCAGGGGACAAGCATTTATTAAGTGCTGGCTGCCTGCCAGGCTCCTGGGAGACAAAGAAAGGCCACAATAAACCCTGCCCTCAGGAAGCCCAGAGTCTGAAGGGCCTTCTCCTTGCCTTCTCCCAAGGGTGGGAAATGAGAGCTGTGGAACACAGAATACTACAATACTGTCAGACTCAGATGCTGTGGTAGTATGGCAGAATTGGTGTTTTTTCCTCTTTTTTAACTCTCTGATACAAGGAGTAGATTGCTCAGGAAGGGATATTTGGAGATGAAGGTGATACACAAACAAAAGATATCAGTAAAATAACTTTGGGCAGCTGGGTGGTGCAGTGCCTGGAGTCAGGAAGAACTGTGTTCAAATCTGAACTCAGACACTTGACACACACACTGGCTGTGTGACTCTGGCAAGTCACTTAACCCTGTTTGCCTCAGTTGCCTGTAAAATGAACTAGTTCTGTAAAATGAAATAGAGAAGGAAATGGCAAACCACTCCAGTAACAGCCTAGAAACTCCCAACAGGGTCAGGAAGAGTCAGAAATTACTGAAATGACGTAACAACAAAAATAATTTTATTAAAAAGTAAAAAGTGTATAGTATTATCATCTGCATGGATAACCAAAGTCCTCCACCAATGCTTCCTCATGGTGTAGAGATGATCACGGAGGAAGACCATGACAAGGAAACCCAGGATCTGCCAGGCCTACCAAACAGAGGGCCTTCAAGGCTGGGCCTAGTGCTGGGAGAGGACTAACCCGGCCAGGATCAGAAAGGACCAAGAGAGGACCAGCCACAGTAACTCATCAAACCACCTACCAAGGCCAGAAGGAACTCCACGTACCCACAAAGATGAGATCAAAATCCTTCAAGCACTTAAGTACTGTTATTATTAGGCAGGCGTTTCACAGCTAAAGCCCGCCTATGAGCAATGAAGCATTTTGAAGGCTCCGCAGGGGTCTAGTCTGAGGCTTTATTTTTATTTCTAACAGTTTCCTCCACTATGGTCCAGCCTCTCACCAATGAAAACTGCATGAGCTCAGGGCCCAACAGTTCTGACCAGAGGCATCAACCAGGAAGGAATCCTGTCCCAGCGACTGACTCACAGCCTGGGTTAAGGTCTGGCAGAAAAAGGAAAGGAAGTCAAAGTTCCTATGAATGGGCTGGGAATCTTAGACCTGCTGCTGCTGCCTTCCAAAAGCTTTCTGAAAGCCAAGGACAGTGAGGGAAATCGAAAAGGCCTCAGCAATTGTTTTGCTGAGCTGTTGCCACGGGAGGGCAGCAGGAATTAGAACAATTCTAAATGATTCCTAAAATGACTTCTTGGGATGGTATCATCTTGAAGCATTTCTCCTTTCTTCTTTTTTGGCTTTCATTTCCTAGCTCTCTGGGCCCAAAGCGGGTCTGTGAGATGAGGTCAGCTGAGCTCCGAGAGCCCTGGGAGAAGCTGCAGGAGCCTCTGGAGAGGTCCAATCAGGTACAAGGTGCCCCAGGAGCCCCTCTGTAGGGACGTAGTGACCCCTGCCCGAAGCACGATGTTCAGAAAGCACACACTCCCCTGACCAGCCTTCTCACCTTTGCCTCTGTCCCACTCTCGGACATAAGGGACGCCTGGCTTGGTATCTTTTCTCTCCTGGATGATAACTTCCACCTTGCTCTTTGGAGCAGCTGGAGTGGCTTCTGGTTCTGGAGGGAGAGGTCCAATCACTTCTTCTTCTGTTTGGGGTGGGAAGTAGAAAGTACAAGATTATTCTAAGATTTAAGTTACATCAGCTTGAATATATCCCTTTGGGAAAAAAGTTCACAAAAATCAAACACACTAATGTTAAGGTTAAAAATGAAAACAGAAATCCCTCCAAATATTCACTGACACTAACATCTTTGGGTTCTACCCCTTTCTTAGTTAAAGACATGAGGGTGGGGGCCGTAAAGGGATAGGATCCCGGAAGGGGCCAGTGTGGTTCACTCTATTCATTTACCACACTTTAGAGAAAGGGCAGAGCAGCAGCAGCATTGTGGGAACTCCTCCCCAGACCCCGACTTAACAATATGTAAAACAGGCAGTGCCTTAGGAGTTGTGGACAACTTGGCTTGCCTAGGGACAATCACTGTTACTATGGAGAAAAACGATAAGAATTTCTAAGATTTTCTCAAAACTCTGTCCAAGCTGGATGGAATTTATTCAGCTTGTACAAGAGTAAAATATGTACACACACACACACACACACACACTCTCCATCTAATTAACACAAAAGTAATAGTAAAAAAGTTTGTCATAAATGACTTCCATCTGACATTGGATTAATCAAAATATAGGCTGCAATTACAAATTTAAAGGCTGTATGACTCGCATTAGTTTTTATAGTTGATTATAAGGGAATGTTAATTGTTAAAACTTCCTGATTTTTAAAATATCAGTTTTCTCTGTGGTGTTTAAATGCTGTTTGAGAATACTTCCCTTCTCACTCATTTGTTAAACAGATCATTAAGTTTGTTTATTCTGCATTATTTACTTAAAAAAAAATTCTTTCCTCAGAACGAGCAACTACAGCATGCATTTGTCAACTGTTTCACTGAAACGTCACTTTGGAGCTCAGAAATACGGAGCACGCTGTACCTGCGTTCTCTTCTTCAGGTCCATCCCCCTTGAGCTTCTTCATCTTTCTTTGCCTCAGTTTTGCAAGCCTGGCGTCCAGCAGAGCCTTTCTCTTTTCTTTGATGTTTTCCCGTCTGGTTCTTTGGTCTGTAGTCTGAATAAACGGATATAAAAAGTGTTAAAGATGAAGCTTGTATTTAAACGACTAGAGGAAATATTGTTTTCATCTTCTGAATATTTCTAAAAAGAACTGAAACTACACAAACTTACTGTACTCATCAACATACTTAACTTTCACATGTAAACACATACAACAGAAAATGTCAGAGTCAAAGGGATCACAGAGCTCATCTAGGATGTAACAAGTATCTGAAATCTCCACAAGAGCCCTAAAAAGCGTTTGGTCATTCAGCCTCTGCTGGGAAGTGTGTGTGTGTGTGTGCACGCGTGTGTGCGTGCATGTGTGTGTGTGTGTGTGTGTGTGTGTTCCCTAACTCCTATATAGATAGTTCTCACTTTGTGTAAATTTGCGATACACAAATTTCAAAGTTATGTAAAGAATTCTGAAAGAAATCCGCATTCTAAACAAATACCCATGGTCACTTTACTATCCATTGCTGTGCTCTCTCTCTCTCTCTCTCCTCCTGCCCCAAGTCTTGGTGCTCTGTGGCCTCCTGCCCTGCCACCAAAACCAACAAAAACAAACAACTCTCCAAGCAAAAGCACAAGAAGGGCCACACACAGACCACCAGCGCTGCTGGATCCTGAGCCTGGCCTGAGGTCTCTGTCTGGGAGAGGTGAGACCTTTGCCCCATTCTGCAGGCCCACATCTGGGTACCATGTGTCTGTCCTTGGCCCCATGTCACCCATCTGTCTGTGTCTTGCCCCAGTGGCTGTGCTCCTGTGTGGCTTTTCTTTTGGTTCCAGCCATGTCCCTACATCTGGTCCTCCTCCTGCTCTCACTTCTAGGTCTCTGGACCCAACATGTCCTTCAACACGGCCTATCCTTCCTGCCTCCTTCCCTACCTCCACAGGCAAATCCACATGACATCAAAATTGCTTTACGTAGAGGTCTGCAGAGTGGCACACTTACTTAATGCGAGAACTACCTGTATGTATACATACATGTGTATATCTATATATGTGCACAGATACATGTGCATTTGTGTGCATGTATACACACAGCTGCATCCACTTTTGGAGAGCTTTAATTAAGAAGTTTTTCCTTACATCAAATCGAAGCCTATCTTTATACATTGTTCCTAATCATCATCTTAAGTATTTTGTTGTTACAACCATGTGAGGCTGGTAGCTCAAATATTATCCACATTTACAGCAGAGACAACTGAGGATCAGGAGGTCTAAGCAACTTTCTCATGTCTACACAGCCAGGATGTGTCACAGCTGTCTTCTGAGTCTACCTAATCCCATGTCCCTATTATATACCCTCAAATATTTAAAAAGTGCTATCACAGCTCTGCTTGGTCTTGCCTCCCCTAAGCTAAATATTTCGAGGGGTCTAAAAACTGATCCTTCTAGAATGTGGCATGGCTTTTATTCCCAGCCCATCCTGGTGACCCTCCTATGAACAAACCCTGCCTAGTTGTTGCCTGTTCTTCCTCAAATGTGGAACCCAGAATGGTCCTTAACTCCTGATAAAGGTTGGCTATGGCAAGGTAGGTACAAGGGCACCAAGAGTCCACCCAGCTCTAGACACTATGCTTCTACCAATGAAGCCTAATGCTGCAGCAGCTGAGGGGCTTCCCCAGCTTTCTTTCTGGCAGTCTCCATGTCTTTTTCAAGGTAACAGTTAGTGAATGTCCTGTACTAACACAGTTGCCTTTCTGAACCCCAATGGGGTGCTCACCACTTATCTCAACAGAATTTCATGTTTTAGCAGGGGCCCTTCCTCCCATTGTTTGGATCCCCATCTGGTCACTAGTGTTGCCTACCAGCTTTGTATCCCAATCTAAAAATAAACTCAAAGCAGTTAGCTGGTTTACATGTCACCTCAAAGTCTCCAAATAATAGTGACCGTCAATGTTATTTCAGCATTTCAAACTCCCACACAAGCACGCGAGAGCTCTCGTAAGGCTGGACAAATGGTATGGTGCCACATGGTGTTACAGCTCAGAAGGAGAGCTGAGCAAAGCTGATCTGGCTCCTCCTGAAGCGTCACCCTAAGTAAGGAGAACCTGCTTCTCTTCACAAAGATGCTAACAAAAGTTAGACGCCTCTGACATACCCTCATTAGACATGTAGTCGTGTAAGCAATGGAACGTTTACGTATGATGGAAGCCATGGGCTTGGCTCTTTTTTTGAGCTGACTAGATGTCTGCTATTCCCCAACAGCAGGAAAAACACACCCATAGAAAACTGGCTTTCAGTTGTGAACCTCATACCTGCTCTCGCAGCATTTCTAAAGTCTCCATTTGCTTGTTTCTCAGTGTTTTATCTCGGGCAAAGGCAAAATATCCAACACCAAGTTGTCGGGCCTCTGAAATAAATAAAAACCAAATAAGAGATCTTCCTTGATTTATACCAAGGTTTAAGTTACATCAACACTCAGTTTCCTAATAAAGTCAAAAAGGAAAAGACCTGAACCCAAGTAAAGACAAAAAACAGATAAATAAAAATCTTCAACTATAGAACTTTCCCATTTCCCTTGGGCTACAAGTCCACAGGTTTTTAATGATATGATCACTTTTTAAGGGTAAAGAAGTGAACTAACAGGACACTAACTGTCTTCATTGCAGCTGTTTCTCAACCTTAATTTCTTCCCCTCCCATGCCCAAAGCCCCCCCTCTCCCACTCCATTCACCACCTTTAATTCCAGATGACAAAGGTCAAGAAAAACAATGCTACCATTTTCTCGAATGTCCTCATAGTGGACAGGTCCTACTGGTCTGCTCAGGGCCTCCTTCTCTTCTTCCTCCCACTGCTGTCGCTGAAGCTCTCTTCTCATATCTTCAGACAACAGAGTTTTGTCACTAACATAGCTAGTTAAATAAGAAAACAAGCAAGACTATCTTCAAATATGAGTTGTATGGAACATTTCTGCGCCACAATTCAGAGCTGAAACACTTTCTTATGGTAAATTATGAGAGTCACAGAAAGAATTTCACTTGGAAAGGTGACAAACCAGGGCATGGACTCTGTGAGATGAGAGCATCATAGCCTTAACTGACAGGACACAGATTTGGAGCTGGAAGGGCCCTGTGTCATGACGTCCCACAGAGGAGGAGTCTCTGAAGGCTCAGAGGGCACATGCATCTCCAAAAGTCACAATAAGCATCACTCTAGAGCAGCGTGAGCTGCACAGTGGGTCTGTTAGGCTGAACGACCATCTCTGGCAAGTAAAATATCAGAAATACTCCATTATAACAAAGTTCCATCTCTATACTAGAGTTTTTTCATGTACACTTACGGCTTTCCCTTAAAATGTTTATCCATTTCTAACAGGCCTGGCAAATCCTTCTTCATACAACGTCTAGAACGACCTAGAGAATCCACATAATCGACCCTGAAAGGAGAAAACAGAAATGTCCGGAAGGATCTGTAAGCTCAGGTTTATGCTTTCCTAAAGCAGGAAGTTAGTGCAGTGAAGAATAAAGCTGGCTAAAGAACATTTTAAGTTATTGATTACAAACCATTAAAGAGAGTATTAAAAAAAAAAAACCACCCTTAAAGTTGACCAACAACAGAGTTATTATGTATTAATCTCACATTTAGAAATTTTATAGAATCAGGTCTTCTCCAGCTCTGATTTCTAACACTTTCTACCACAGTTCCTGACTGCTTGAGCACAGCCCAGAGTTGGATATCAATTTCCTAAACTATGCCATATTTACTTGTTTTAAGCTAATTCTGCATCCTCAAGTTTTCAACCAGATTATTCTAATTTTCATCCCTGTTCTTCCCCCACAGCAGAAAGAGTTGGGATATCAGAGTCATTGCATCTTTCAGAGGCTGTTTCCCCATCTGTAAAATGGGGAAAACATTTGTATTATCAACTGCACAGCGCTGTTGTGAGGGAAGTGTTTTACAGAAACTAAATGGCTATACAAAGGTGGGTTTAATTATTATTGTTGAATCAGCGCTTTTCCCCTTAGACTTCTCAATTTTTAAACGGTAAGAGTTTTTTTTTCAAATTATTTTTAAGGTAGTACTCTGTAAAAACTTCCTGGACAACAAATTCTTGCATCTCCCTTTAACTTTGACTCCTTTTTCTTATTTTTGCTCAATTTTAAAAGTTTTTAAGATTACAGAAAGGAAAACACAAGGCAAAACAGAACAGATTTTTTTTTGCACAATCTGACCAATGTACAATTGACACACAGAAAACCAAAGCTGATCTCAATAGATCACCAAGTCACACATTCTTATTTAAGAGATGAAGAAAAAGAGGCTCAGCTAGAAGACTTGCCCAATACTGCACAGTGGTGGGTGCCAGAATTCAGGTCTGGTCTGGCTCAAAGTGACCTCCACCAAAAACATTAAACTAGTATTATGAGGTGATTGACAGAATTAAAAAGAGAATTTTAAAAGACTGTAAATTTCTTAAGGACAAAGATTCTCTAGGAGCACAGGTGCGGGGCCAGGCAGCACCTCTGTCAGGCGATCTGGTCTCTCTTTCTCATTTTACAGATACAGAGAGTAGGGCCCAAAGAGCTGCGGTGACTAGCCAGAGGTCACCCAGACAGTTATCAGAGGATGGATCTGACCCCAGGTCCTTTAACCCCAGAACTGGTGCTCTTTCACTTGCCCCAAGCTGCGTCCCTAATCTTGTGTGATAGCTGTGCTCTACATCTCAGCAGAGACACATAATGGTCCTCTGCAACAGCAGCTGGAGCCAGGGAAACCTGGGTTTAAGCCCCACCTTAGACACACACTAGATGTATTACTTTGGCCAAGTCACTTAAACTTCTCAGGGCTGTACAGCTTCTCTACAACTTCCGAGTTTCAGAGCAGGTGGAAAAAGAGCTTAGTTACCTCAATCCCGATGGAATCCCAGGTTAGTCCCTATTTCTATATATCCAAGAGCAACTGGGCCAATGCTGGGGACACAGTAAAGAGCTCCAGAGTATACATGCTGGGAGGGTCTTAGTGATCAGATTCTAGTCCCTCCTCAATTTCCAAAGGAGGAAACGGATGCCCAGCAGTTCAGTGGCCTGTCGAAGGTCACAAAGGACCAGGATCTTCTGAGACCTAGTCTTGGGCTTCTTCCATTACACCAGGGCAAACTTCAGTAAATACTTGTGGATTCAGTGACTCACTAAAAAGTCATGGCCATATGCACACTTTGAGATGCAGCTCTGAATGCTTTAAATGTTCTTGCTTCCAAATATGATGAGAGCAAATACACAGATTGAGATCTCAATATTCAAACCATGAAATTAAAGACGGAATACTTGGGAATTCATCACTGCAGTCCTAAGCTGATTACTCCAAGAAATAAAACCTCTAACTGTCTTAAGCTGTTTCCTCTTTTAATGAATAAATTGAAAGGGGAAAAAAAGATCTTGCCAGATGGCCTTCATCATTATTTACAGTATCACTGCTGAAAGATTATCCACCACCTGGAACTTAACTACAGAGTACTTTCTATGAGCACTTAGAATGCTAGAGCTTAATTTAAAAACAAAAAGGCAGCAAGAAATGCTGGTAAAGCAGCTCCTTTCACCATATGGCGGCATGTGACACCTTCAATTGTCCCCCAAACTCTTCAGATCACTGAAAAATTGCTATGATCACACGGCATTAATAAAAGAACAACAGCACTAAACCTTTCAAAAGAGATGAGATTTCTGTGATGAATCACATTGCTGAAGAAGTTGTGGAAAACAAAGTTTCCAGGAGTATGGAAGTACAATAACTACCAGTTAAGCCAACTGTTTAATCAACAAATCCTGATCTTGTGAGGTACTGATGGGCACAGGAAGATAGGAAACCGTGCCTGTCCTCAAGAAGCTTATAATTTAGTTGAGGAGATGAGGCATATGCATGTGAAAAGACGAATAGACTAAGAGATCTAGGGATGGAATGAGTGTTAGTACAGATAAATGCTGTTAGTCAGGAGAGAGGAAGGAGAGAGGGACAGAGGCTGAGGAGCAGAGACAGACA
Source organism: Pseudochirops corinnae (assembly GCA_028646515.1). NCBI lineage: Eukaryota > Metazoa > Chordata > Mammalia > Diprotodontia > Pseudocheiridae > Pseudochirops > Pseudochirops corinnae. The sequence goes on from CM053590.1 coordinate 46,130,821, forward strand.
CTGAGAGACAAAGAGAACCAGAGAACAGGTCTGGGCAGAATGGTTCTGGAGGGCTTCAAGGGAGGAGGATAAAGGAGAAGATTAAGTAGGGAAGCATGGGGACAACACTCCAGGCTCTACAATTCTTGTTGGACAGTGTGCACCTGTTTCTAGCAGCTCTTTTAGGCAAAGATAACGTCTTCTGGAGTTTAACTGACAAAGTACTTTGAAACATCACAATCCTGAGATAAAACAATCAACTGAGATAAAACAATCAACTTGTGTTTTTACGTCAATGTAAGGAAAACACCAGGAAGGTGGAATTCAAGATCATTTAAATAGTAATGGCTGACTGTTTACATTCATGTGAACTTTATTATTAAGAAAAAAAGAATGCAGTTTCTGATCCATTTTCAGGTTTTTTTTTTAAAGCTTTCATTTAATTTCTACAAGGACTGATATATACCAGAATATTTCATAACTGGGTATTTAGTGCAGTTAATATTCATGCTCTGGACAAAATATCTGCTTATGCTGATAGCTCAATACAGAACAGAAATGAAGGAGCAGAGATGTCCATCCTACTCTGTAGCAGAAGAAACTGTCCAGAACAGCCCAGTTCTAATCAGATATCACTTCTGGACTTGTTTTTTTCTTCAAAACACATTTCTCTGGGGGTGCTAAACTGCTTTATAAAGTCACAGAATATGTTGTGGATAGATACAAGGAGAAGACATTCATAAAAAGCCATGTTCACCTCTGTAAAAACTCATTCTAGCCTTAATTTCACTTAAAGTGAAAAAAAAACAAGAAGGGAGAGTAAGGTAGCAATGAAAATGAAAGCCATGATGCTCTGGGAGAGCAGCGTGAGGAGAAAGGGAAAAAGTGGGTCTGCCTTAAGGAGACAGGAGTGCATAAGTACCACAAACCATTCTTCACTGGGGTCGCGGGGAGGAGGGACATCGGCTTCAGAAAGACCTTCGTCTCCATCTTCCGCCTTTCCAGCAATCTTTCTAGATTCTTTGTTCAGGTTTAGGGCTTGCATTTCTTTTCGTTTATCTATGATCTTCTGTGTGAAATCCACAAGGTACATATCTTCTGTTTCTTCATCTGAGAGAAAAAAAAATCAATTTTTGGATATTTGACATCAAAGAACACACCAAGTAAGAAATCAGTACCAAAGAGCCCCACTCTTCTCCACGGTGGCTGACACTTCCCTTGACAGCTTCATTGGATGACGCCCGCACCTCTCCTGGTGCACTCTTACAAAGACACAGGCCGACTGCCAGCCGTCAATTGCACTGCTGTTTAAAATGAACCGAAGTAAAGGCCTTCCAAGATTCCACAGCTGCCCACTGTCTTGTCAGTGAAGACTGACTCTTGGAGGCATCTATGCCCAGTGAGAATGTCACTGGCTAGAGAATACAATGGTTACGTTTTTCAGAGAAACACTGGGCCAATGGCAGAGGGCAGAAAACAGAATGACCTTTCTCTATTTATGACAGACAACCAATGCAGGAGAGCACTGGCCTGTGCAAGACCTTCTCAATGTGAGTGGGGAGAATCACAGCACCTGAGACATGGTGGACTGTATTTCGCCTATTTCATAAACAAGGTCATTCAACTGTTTTCTCTGAGATTCTGCTATATTAAATTTAAGGTTTAAAAAAGAGTCACAGGAATCCTACCTAATCACTCAAATATTTATTCAAAGCCTACCATGAATAACACAAAGGGCTAGGAAAAATAGAGGCCAACAGAAGCAGTGCACTGAACCCCTCCCAGAATGTGACACAGAGCCGGCCATGGAGGGAAGCTCCTGTCAGAGCCAGGCCTGTTTCCTTTTCTGTCCTTGTGTCTCCAGTGCCCATAATAGTGCCCAGAACGTAGTAGGTACTTGTTGGCTGATCAGAGCTCAATAAATACTGATGATTTGATTTCATTCCTTTTCTGTTGCGTATGTGTAGAAGAAGGCAAATAATGGAAGTCAACGGGATTTATGAACATTTGGCAGTTTTCTTTCCCATTATTACTGCTGTTGAAAAACAAAGTACGTAATTCAAAAGGGCCCTAAATGAAAAGACAGAATTAGAAGCACATCAACATCTCTCAGTTGAATATTCACCTAAGAAGTCTCCTTTAGTCATCTGTTCATACAATTTGGCTTTCTCTTCTAATTTTTCCCTAAAAAGAAGAAACAAGTGATAAAAAAAAATAGTACTTTCAACCATAACACTAAAACCAATTCCAAGTTACTAAAGACACCCAACTAGAATGGGCATTAAACGTCAAGGAGGTGAGTGGACTCCAGACACTAAGAACGAAAGGCTTTCTGTCTGCACCTTGCAGAAGAGGCGCCCACGGACACATTAACAAGAAAGCACGGAGCCTTCTTAATAGAAGTGAAAGCCAGCAGTACTCACAGTGTGGCCTCAATGGTCAGGGAGCTACACCCAGGCCCCCTGGGGGCTGGTGTCACATCACATTGGTGTTTATATTATTATAAAGCACCTTCTTTTGGCATGAGCAATCTACTACCACTGCTACTAATTATAACAAGAGCAGACTGTACTGATCACTTCATAGTGTGTAAAGCACTTTATAGACATGATCTCATCTGATCCTCACAACCCCTCCGTGAGATTAAGTACAGGTGTCTTTAAACTCATTTGACAAGTGAGTAAACTGAGGCCCAGAGAAGGTAAGGGGACTTTCCTGGAGTCACAAAGCCAGGAGGAGTCAGGCTGGTCCTTCTGACTTCTTAGTCTAGCACTGTCTAGACTAGGGCAAACGATCAGACAACTCATGGGCATTTTATGTAAGAAATGGCTCTTCTGTCATTAGTTCTGGTGAGGTCTATTTTGTTGCAGGAGTAAGCAGGAGCAGGTGGGACAGGAGATCCAGTCTTTTGCCACAATTAAACTGGACCAGGGAGCTCAAACTGACCATGCTGATCTCAAGGGTAGGAAAATTCAGGGAGCAACCAAAACAACCTCCTTTTTCTTGGAGATCCCCTTTTTATTGCAAGGACTGAGGTATGACTTTGCCTAAAGGCTAAAGTTAAATCTCTCAAAGGTGATGAACACATACATTTCCTGGGGCTTGAGGTTACCTTGACTTGTCTAATGTCTTCTGCTCCTCAATCTTCTGCTCAGCATCTTTTTCAGCCCGTTCTGAAACACCAACGTTCTGTTTGTTCCAGATACTTGGTTTCTGGGAAATTAAAAAAAAACCCAAGACAAACCACAATAAAACCAACACATAACTCTCAGTAAGAACACTACTTATTAGGCACAGAAGGAAAACAATCTGCAAACAGTCAATTGAATACGAAGCCTACGGATGGTGCCAGATACAGTGGGGGCTCAGAGTTACGGATGTACTAATGACGATTTCTATACAGTCACACAGTATCACTGGTAGCATTAATCTATTCCCTAATTACTGCCTGAGTGCTCTAATTTTAGAAAACGACACATCTGAAAACTATAGTTAACAACATAAATGAAGCTAAACCACTAAAATCTGAAGCTTCTAGAGCCCTCCTCATTACATTTCTGTTATTTGGCTGCTCTCATTTGGTATCTATCCAGTATAATGATGCGAATGGATTTTTTTTCCTCTGGGGTTATGTTAGAGCTATTTATTAATAACAAAACATGTAAACAGACATTGTGTTCTATCATCTGGGTTCAGGAGATAATATCTATTTTTGTGAAAAATTTTATGCCTATATGTAATTAGTAAATATTGTATTTCTACCTTGTTGGCTGATTTTGGTTTCCCCGGAACTCCAGCATCTTTGAGAAGTTTTTCTTGCTTGAATTCTTCTTGTTTTCGGAAAAGTTCAGCCTTCAGGTCCACTAACTAAAACAAAAATAAAAAACAATCATTGTTAACTTTAATCAAGTCAAGTGGATGGTAAACCCAAGCAGATGAGGAATGTATATTGCCCATATTATGGGTGTGCAATTACATGGGCAGCTTGTTGAGTCAGTCCATTAATATATGTATCTTGGACAAACTGAGGAAAAGGAGAATATTGGGTGGATCACGGTGCCTTTAGGAAACTGGGTAGCACCCTGAAAGATCTCAAGAAGCCTCCCTAACACAAACACTCATCCTAATAATAATGTTCTCAAATCACAAACCATTAACAATTATAGGAAAGAGTCTTCCAAATCACTAATGAGTCACAGAAAAGAAAATCAAAACAACTCTGGAGATTCACCTCACACTGGGCAAGCTGATAAAGTTGACAAAAGATGGAAGTTAACAATGACATGGTTGTAGAAAAACAAACACATCTGATACACTGTAGCTGGAGCTATGAAGTGACCTAACAACATGGGAGAACAATCTGGCATCATGCTAAAGAAGTGATGAAAGGCCCATTGTTTAATCCAGAGATGTATTCCGAGGTCAATGATCATACATGCAACAGAATATTCAGAGCCAAACTTTTTGTAGTGGCAAAGAACCAGAAACAAAGGAGATGCCCAGAAAGTAGGGAATGGCTAGACAAACTGTGGCACACGGATGTAATAAAGTATCACTGTGCTGTAAGAAATGATGAAAATCCAGAGAAACACAAGAATACTTATTTCAGCTGATACAAAATGAAGAAGATAGAGCCAGGAGACAACAGACACAAACACAACCATAATGTAAAAGGAAAGAATGACAACAACAAAACTGCTTGCTGAAGATACAATGACTGCACTTGACCCCTGCGGAGGTGGGGGACTGAGAGTATGGACATTGCTGATGCCAGCAACCTCGAGTGATACATTCGTTTTGCTGAACTGCTTCTCCCCACTGTAAACCCAACCCAACCCCCAGACACACTCTGGCCCTCCCTCCCGCTTTTAAATTCTTTGTTACAAGGGGTAACTTGCTGCATATGGAAGAGGGGAGAAGTATTCAGAAATGAATATATGAAAGTGACAGGAAAAACAAACTGTACCAGCCACCATTTTTAAAAATCATCTTGTCCTTGTGATTCTCTATGGCTTTAAATCATGGAAAACCATGATCTCCAAAGAATCAAACCAAAAGACAATGGAGAAATCCATGGAATATGTAAGAAGGCTACATCACGTTACCACTGACAACTTGTACCTAGGAAATGGCACAGCACATTTCATCCTGAAAATGTAAGAAAAGGAAGAGAAGCTCAGATTTCACTGATACAAGGACTCCTAGATGGAAAAGCTCCCTCTACCAATGCCAACTGGTATCTTTGCTTCGACTTCTAGTTTCCTAATTGCCTAAAGCACAGAAAGGTTAAGGGACTTGCCCAGGGCCACACAGCCTGTATGTGGACCAAGGTCTTCCTGGCTCCTCAGGCCCCCTCTTCGTATACAATACTATGCTCTGAGATGGTAGGAATGACAGAAGGATATCCAAGTGCTGCACGGGTATTCATTTCAGGCTAAAAAATCCAGAGGACAGCTCCGAATGAGACAGATGTTCCTCAGAAGATTTGTGCAAGAAGGTAAACACAAAGGAGAATCACACAGGAAAGGGCATGGATAGGTGTGATCTCCACCGGGGGAAAAAATACACTGATGAGATTCATAACATTATCAAAATATTTTAAACAGGTCAATGTAGTAAATACAGGTCAGAGTGGCTAATAAAGCAAAGTATATCTCTGATGTGGTTTCTGACTAGAGATAACGTGGCAGTGTAAAGAGAGCTGGGTACAAGTCAGAAGACCCAGGTTCCAATCTTTTGGTCTCTTTACTAAATGGCTAAGTGACCTCAGGCAAGACACATGATCTTCTGGGCTTCAGTTCTGTAAAATAAGGGGATTAAATAAGATGGTTTCTAAGGTCTTTTCCAGGATTTATAGGATTCCACGTTCTCTTGCCTTTCCACCTTCATCTATATAGCCTATCCTTATGAGCTTCAGAAAAGGTTTTTATTATCTAGACAATCAGTTTTTATTTTCGAAAAATATCCCTAATGTCACTTTCCAGAGTAAAAGACAGTTTCATTTTCTGAATTTAATTTTCCTTAACAGATGTTAAGCTTCCATCTTTTTCTCTGTGCCTTCCCTAAAACAAATTCTTCAGTCACAAGGGCATAAACATACCTTTAAATGACACTTAGAAAGGATCACAAGATTTAGAGCTGAAAGGAATGTGGAGGTAATTTAGTGCAACTCTTTCATTTTCCAGATCCTATTTCTCAATATCATACTCTAAGAATCTATACCCCAGACTCTGTATGCAGGAACCCAGACCCATCCCTACCTTTTACTGGGCTAAGCTTTGTGGAGATTGTCTAGACTCCACTTGTCAAAGGTTAGGCTTCCCCAAATCAAAGGCTGTAGCACTTGGCATAGTTATCCATCCTCTCTTCTTTGGGTTTCCATGACTGCCCTCTCTTTGTTCTACCCATCTGACTGATTCATCTTCGTCTCTTTTGCCAGACTGCCATCCATGTCATGCCTTTGGTATGTATCCCCCAAAGTTTTGTCCTGGGTCAATGTATCAACAAAGCAGTATTTACAATGCCTACACTAACTATAAATATGCTGACATGGTTATTAATCACAAAATGTAACAGACTCTCTACATGGGCAATATAGCTAGAACATTTATTCAAGTACCAGAAACCTGAGTCCCCAAACCAAAAAGTCAAAGCCATCAGAGTAGTTATGAAGGTGGCACATGTAGTTAATGTAGTAAACACCCACATTCTCAAGTCTTCAAAACAGGACAGGCTACCTCAGGCAAAGATTCTCCTCTCCTCACTCACGACAACTACTCAGTGTCCACGCAGCTTGCTCCCAGCAGCTCTGGTCCCCTGCAGTTCCTGTCCCTGACAGTCGGAGTCCATAGCAGAAATTCTGGCTGGCTCAAAAAAAAAAGGAGTTTGCACCGCAGCAGCTGCTTCCAGTCACTGTGCTAACTCTAGCTTGGCTCCAGCTTCCTCTCGCCCCACCTCTTCCAGCTACGTCAGCAAGTTCAAGGAGCACTGAAGATCTTCAAATCCTAAAACCATTACAGTCCTCTTCTCTCTTCTCTGTATATTATTTCCCACCAGTTCGACTGTTATCTTCATGGAGATGATTCCTAAACCTTTTGATTCAACCTTAGTCGTTCTCCAAGGTTATCAGTCTCATATGACCAACTACCATTTGGACATTTGCACTGGATTTCCATTAGCATCTCAAACTCATGTGATAAAAATAGGAACTGATCTTTCCCCTCAAGCCCTTCCTTCTTCCCAACTTTCCTATTACAGCTGAAACCCACCCCAACTCCTGTGTTACCCTTAGCTCCTTACCCAACACACTCAATCGTTTGCCAAATCTCGTCATTTCTTCCTCTCCAGTATCTCTTGGGCGTCTCCTTCTCTACACTCCCACTGTCACCACCTCATTGCAGGACCTCATCACCTCTTGCCTAGACTACTTCAACAGTCCTTTACAGTTCTCATTTGCCTAAAGTCTCTTCCCACCATACAATCCATTCTCCACTTAGGTGCCAAAGGGATTTTCCTACCATGTTTGTATGATCATGACATCTCTGTTACTCAATAAATTCCAGGGGCTCCTTATTACCTCCAAGATCAAACAGAGAGTCCTTTGGCATTGAAAGTTCTTCATAACTTTGGTACTTCCTACTCTTCCAGTCTTCTTACATTCTATTCCCATCCACATTCAATGAGCCAACCAGACTGAACTACTTGGTGTTTCTCCAATTCTAGCTCGCATCTCTTTACTTGGTACTGGCTGCTCCCACACCTGCTGAGAATGTCCTCCCTTCCAATCCCACACCCTTGGAATGGCTGGATCCCTTTAAGACACAGCTCAAGGATCATATCCTTGAGTAGACTTCCCGGTCCCCCAGGTACCAGCGCAATCCTTTCCAGTGATTCCATATTTATCTTGTGTTATGATTTTCATGTTGTTGGTTCCATTAGAATGGAGCTTTCTTGCTTTTTCTTTGCATTGCCAGCGCTTAGGAAAAAAATATGGCACAGAATAAGTACTTAACAAATGCTCACTGATGGACGGAAATGTGAGATCTGAGGCAGAGCCACTGGATGCTTTCAAGCAGACACTTGGTAATTTCCAGGGATGTGATGGAGGGGATTCCAGGCACAGGCTGGATGGGTTGGCTGCTGGGGACCTTTCTGATTTGGATATTCCTCTGTAGTCTGAACCACAGAAAGGACTTCTCTATCTGAACCACACGTTAAAAAGTTAAGACAAGAAGGGCTTGGAGGAACTTTTGTCTAGTCTAAGGTCATAGAAAATGAGAAATAAAAATAAAATAGGTCATAAGCTATAAGCCTGACAACGTGAACAAGTTATTTTATCTCTTTGGGCCTCAGTTTCTTTACTTGTAGAACAAATGAGCTCAACTAGTTAATTTCCTAAGGTCCCTTCGAGTTTTAAATAAACAAAACTGTTCAGAACTTAGCTGTAAGTTGGCATGGCATGAGCAAATACCTCAGGATTCCATTTTATCCCATTCAAGTGTCTTTTGGTTGGTCCTTCTTTCTCTGTTGATTGAAACATCAGAAAAGGACTGGCAGGTCACCAAAGCTTTCTTGGTCACCCTGATGACCCCATGTGCACCATGACTCACCACTCCAGTATGCTGACAGCTCCTTGCCTTCCTCCTTTCTGCTGGGTGAAGGTTTGCTAATCTTACTTTTCCACAACAAAGGAATTAGTTTCCTAATCTTTCAAAGCAAGAGAACCAACAATATAAACAGATCACTAACATACTGATAGGTGAGAATATAGGGCTGAATTTAATGAGATTTATTTAATGGGATAAATAAAAATTCTCATACTTGTATTAAAAAAAAATCCACTTCACAAATACAAGATGACAAAGTACCACTGGAGAACAGTTTAAAAAAGATCTGAGGATAGATAAGAAAAGAACTTATGGGCCCAAAGGGGCACTTTATGACTTCAAGGGGAGGGAATCCTTTCCTCCCTTCTCAAGGTCTTCTTCCGGCTCACTTCAGGAGTAGGGAGTCTATCAGCATGCACAGGTTGCTCCTGTGCCCATCTGGTTGGCTCCTTCCAAGATTCAGGGTTTCAACTGAGGAGCTAGCTCCTGATCAGACTCAACTACTGCTGCTATCCAGCCTTGTGGTCACTAAAACCAATTCCAGTCACCAAAGGGATCTCTGATAGCTCTTGCAACCTTTCACAGCACACAACATTAAACTTTGGTCTATTCTATATCACATATTCTATATCACTATTCTATATCGCTCACAACAATCCTCTTTACTCTCAAAAACTGCCAGGGAAGAGAGTTAGAGACTGTTTGCTCAACTCTGCAGCAATCTGTTACAGAACTTTGTCAGCCCACATTTTGCCAACAGAAAACAGTGTGGGGATGTTTGTGCATACTCTGAAGCGGAAGTAAGGCCTCTGTGTTATTCACACCTGGACTCAGGCTTCCTAAACCTACTGTGCATTGGAGTGGAATCAAGAGAGGCACACTGCACACATTCTAAGGACTAGGCCCTCATCCATCGCATACCCGATGAGGAAACTGAGGTTGAGAGAGACACAGTGACTTGTCACAACTAGAACTGAGTTTTCTGACTTCAAATCCACTGCTCTTTTCATCACACCATCTTGGACAAAGCTTCATGTCCTTTCCTGTCCTAATGTTCCAGCATTGTAGGATTCTGAGGGACCAGAACCCAACTCAGAACTAGGCCAAACAATCTTTCTGGTATGATTTCAGCAGACTCCAAAACATCCTGCCTCCTCTCTTCCCCCCACCTCCTCGATTCCTCTTTGACCAGTTCTCTGAGGCCTGAAACTCCTCTACTTAGGGACAAAGTCTTTCATCCCACAGCTAGATATAAGGCTTAAAATTCTGAGACCCTTGGGAGAGGTCTCAGAAGGGAGGCGGAAAAGGGGGCCATAGGCTCTCAAAAGCTGGGAAAGGGCCAGAGGGAGAGGCTAAGGGCAAATTATGCTCACTTCACAGTTCTGCCTGGGGCTGGCCCAGGGGTGATATCATAAGGCAGATTATTAATTCAAGTTAGAAACGAAAGCACAGATGCAATCCTATTATACATAGCAAGACTACATAAGGCCGGCCCCCAGAACACCTATAAGATACTCTTAGAGACCTCAGTGGCCTGGGGACAGAAGAGCCTGAACTTCTGCTTTAGAGAAGAGACAAAAAGAATAAAGGCACTGGGGTAGAGGGATACCTCACTTAGAAGGGGAGCTTTACCTGGGCATTATATGGATGGAAAATAATGAGGAGGGTGAGAGTGGTGGGGGAAAGGAGGGGAAGAGAGGTGGGGGGAGAAAAATCATAATGAGAACCAATTTCCTCCCCAGCCCCACATCAAATCCAATCTTTCTAACAAATTATGTCTCTCTCTCCTCCAAGATCTTGCTTTAAAAACCCACTTCTAGAAGACTGATCATGACTGGCCCTGCATCCTCTCAGAATATCTATAGATAAGCCTATCCATTATGCTTCGTTCCTCAAGAGTACCCTGTCTTCATAGAAGAGGTTGTCACAATTCTCTATCCCAAGCTCAGCTAGTGACATGAGAAAAATAAAAACATTCAGATTTTTTTTAAAGTATAACTCTGATGTGTATTTGGAGGGAATAGCAAGTTTCTGATGCAATCATCTTTTTTTATTATACAGTTATGGAAATGCCCATTTTATTCCATGAATTGAAAATAAAATGATTTTTTAAAAAAGATCTGGGAGGGGGGAGTTTAAAACTGGTAAACCACAGGCTCAGTGAGTCAAAAAAAGCCAATGGGATCTTGGGCATGAAGAGAGGAAGAAGGTGATAACCCTGCTGTACTCTGGCCCTGTGAGACCCCATTTAAAGTACCTTGTTCAGTTTTAGGCACCAGGGCTTAAGAATTTTATTGAAAAACTAGAGAATCTACCAAGAGGACAATGAGACTGATGAAAGGCACTGAATCCATGTGATAGAGGGGCAGCTCAAGGCACCAGGGTTGTACAGAAGAGAAGATTCAGGGGGAGCAGGGGAGATATCTTGAAGTTTATGAAGGGCTGTCACATGGAAAAGGAATTAGATTTTTTCCTGTTCTGTCCCAGAGGACAGAGCTAGGAATAATGGGTCAAAGTTGAAAAGGGGGCAAATTTAAGCTTCATGTGCATATAAATTTCCCAATGACTTAGCTGTCTGTAACTTTCCCCTCATTGGGGAGCTTCAAGTAACGGTTATAAGCCACCACCCACCACCTTGCTGATTCTGTTGGAGGGGGATTCTTTTTCAGATGTCGGTTAGGCTAGCTGATGTCTGGAGGCCTTTCCAGCTCTGATATCATGGCAGTATTACCAGGCATCACAAATTATGTTAGAGAATTTCTGAGTTGAAAGGAACCACAGAAGCAGTCTAGTCCAACTTACACATGAACAAACAAAAATTCCTACAACAACCTCAATATGGTCATCTAACCACCTCTTAAAGCAGCAATTCCCAACCTGTGGGTCGCGGCCCCTTTGGAGGTTGAACGACCCTTTCACAGGGGCTGCCTAAGACCATCAGAAAACACATATTTCCGATGGTCTTAGGAACCGAGACACCGCTCCTCTATCCGTCTCCAGGTGGGTCCACCCACATGCAGATACACTCACATATGAGTATTAAAGGGTTGTGGCATCAGGAAGGTTGAGAACCACTGTCTTAAAGACTGAGGAGCAAAATGTACATCTTATGGTATTCTAGGAGAGACACAGTTCTTGTGCTCAGGAAGCTCTTGCTCTTCTGAAGCATCTGAAATCCATTCCTTAATACTAAGAAAGGCTTGGTTGGGGTCCCTCTACTCCAGTACCAACCTGATACTTACACTTTGAATACATGTCAAGGCACTTACAGGGCCCTCCATCCAATTTAAATCATTCTTTGAACTTCATCACAGCATGGAGACACCTCTAAGTTCTCCAAAGCTATGCTGGTGGAGTGCAAGGTAATATGCTAAGTGTGCCAAAGTGGAAAGCCTTCAGGTCCATCCCAGGCAATGGAAGGGAAATGTCTGTTGACTAAGGTCCAGCCTAGCTAAGTTTATAAAGGTTAAATGTTCTTAGCTGTGGAAACCCTCAAAGACTGTCTAATCAGTCTTACAGACAAGCTGCCACATGTATCAGTGAAGTCAATAGCCATGTAGACAAAATTAAAGACCAATGAAATGCTTTACAAGCTCCCTGCTGTCATTACCTCAAAGAATCTGTGAGCTCACCAAAGTGAAGACTTGCTTCAATTCATCCACACCCTCTTATTCCATTTTGCTCTCATTTATATCTTTGCATAAATACTCCCATTAAGACCTACCCAATGTGCTGCATTCCTAGTAAAATCCAATTTTTTGATTTCCCTCAAAGATCCCACTAGGCCTTTGATGACTGAGGTGAGGTGAACCCAAGGATCCGGGACCAAGGACCAAGGAGGGAGAAAGAAGTTGGGCAGCAGTGTTTGGTGTGGGCAACTCCTAACCCCTGAAGAATTAAGTCTGGGCAAATCCAGTAAAAAATGAGACCTGAAAACAACTAGTTCCAGGAACCCAGGAGCAAGATAATAGCTCCTGCCTATGGCTTAAAGTAGAACGTTTACCTTTTCTTCCACAAGACAGACTAAAGACAGGCTCCATAGAGAAACTGGAGGTCAGCAGAGAAGTTAGGGCAGGATAAATAGATCTGAGAATCTTCTTCATAAAGACAAATATTGAACCCACCCGAGATGAGATCACCAAATGAGAAGGTAGAAGGGGAGAAGAGGGTCAAGGAGAGACCACTGGGGGCATGAACTAGAATAGAAGATCCAGCAAAGGAGACTGAGAAGGAGAACCAGGAGAGAACAGTCACGAAAACCTAGATAGATAAGAGTATCCAGAGGGAGTGATCACCAGAATTAAAGACAGATGTCACAGCTGAGAAAAGGCTACTAGATCAGGCAATTAAGAGATTATTGATCTGTTCCAGACTGGACGCAGGTATAGGTTCGGGCATATTACACAAGAGTAGTTGTCTCCAGCCATGGAAGAAGAGGCCACCAAGAGAGGTCGGGGCCAGATCATGGCAAGTCCCAAAGGGAGGCTAAAGAGAGGAAGGGGCAAGGTTTCTGAGTGGGGGAGGCAGAGGGCTGAAACATCCATTAAGGAAGGGGGAGGGTCCCTTGGGAGAAGGGCAGGGGGTACTTGGGGGTGTAGGGATTGGATTCATGATGGGGTGCTTGGCTGGTCCTGCATGGGGTGTCCTGAGTGTCCCCAGCTTGGAGCCAGGAGGGACCTTAGGGGCCCCTAGTTCAAGGGTTCTTAGCCTGGAACTTTTTTTAATGGTTTCATAACTACACTTCCACAAAAGTGGTTTCCTGTGTGCTTTATTCTATGTATTTAAAGACATTATTCTGAGAAGGGGCCCATAGGCTTCCGCAGACTGTCCGGGAGGTGTGCGATATAAGAGCCCCCGGTCTGGTTCAAACTCCTCACTTTACAGATGGGGAAACTGAGGCCCGAAGGTCACATGCTTCCTTCCATGCTCTGTCCGGAGCTTCCCCATCTAATGGGCTCCCTGGGGGACGGGTCTGGGGATAAGGGACTTCGGGGGGGCCCATAGGGACCCCGAGGTCCGGGGTAGGGATCGGGAGGAGGCCTTTGGAGGCCCATGGGGACCCCGAGGTTGGGGGGGGGGTGCCCGAGCGCGGCGCACCTACCGAAGAGGCCGTGACGTCCAGCGGCTTCTTCCTGCGGTCCATCGCCACGGACGCCCCGCAAAGACCCGGCCGCAGCCGAGCCCCGAGCCCGGGGTACTACTTCTCCCTCTCCTCCCCAGCAGTCAAATACTGGCGGAAGCGATCTTTCCGGTAGGGCCGTAAAGCGACGCGGAGGTGGTTTTTCCCGACAGTGCCGTAAAACGAAGTGGACACTGGGCGGCGCCATCTTGGGGAGGACAAAAGTGTTGCTCTAAGGAGAAGTGGGAGGGAGGGGCGGGGCTGGTTGTTGTGAAGCCCTGAGGCTGTTTCTGACTCCGGAAATGGGCGAGGCCTTCTCTGACCACGAGATCTCTGTCCCCTCCTCCCCTTCCCCCGGGGCTTCACTCCTTTGACAGGAACCTTAATACGTTCCAACCTTGAACTGGGATCGGGAATATGATAGTAAAAGTTTAACATCCAACTTCAGGTGAGGGGAATCTACAGGCGGGACACACCCTTAAAAATGATGGCAACATGTATATAATACCTACTATGTGCCACACACAGTGCTAAGTGCTTTATAATTGTTATCTCATTAGAGCCTTGAAATAACCCTGGGAGGTAGGTGCTATTATCATCTCATTTTACAGATAGGGAAACTGAGTCAGACAAAGACCAGCTAGGTGACTTGTCCAGAGTCACACAGTATCAGAGGTCGAATTTGAATTCAGGTCTTTCTGTCTCCATCCACTGCTACATCTTACATTTTAACTGCTCTATTAACATTTCCTCCATCACTTTCTTAAATCTAGATGTGTTTGTTGATTTATGAAGTGTAAATGGTCATGCTGAAAATTTAACAACCGGCTCTTACAACCTGGTAGGAGCTGGTTCCAAGTGGTCCTACAGACTCTGCTTGGATCTCCACGTATTGCCCAGGACAGATCATTTCACTTTTAATTGCCAGGAAGTTTGTCCAGATGAGGAGCTGATGTCTGATTTTGCAATTTCCACCCAGTGGGAGCTGGTTTAGCCCAATGGAAAGAGCACTTGTTCTGGAGACAGAGGACCTGGGTTCAAATTCTGCTGCTGACGATCGCTTCCCATGTGTGAACTGGGGCAAATTACTTAACCACCACGTAGGGTCTTGGTTTCCCCATCTGTAAAGAGAAGGGGTTGGATTGGATGGATCCTGGAAGGTCCCTTCTGAGTTCTGTACTCCGGGACCAAGCACGTTAGGTCTAGTAGCCAGTTTGTGTTTAGGCTTTAAAGGAGCTTTCATACCAACCTCCCTCCCTTCCCAGCAAGTTTTTTGTCCAGGCTAAATATCCCCAGTTTCTTCGAAAGATTCTGATTCAGAACAAACTTGAGGGGCGTCACCTTCCTGGTTGCTCTCCTTTGGACGCTCTCGGACTTCCTAAAAGGTGGTACTCAGAACTGAACATGACTTTACTGATGTAGTCTGACTAGGGCCGAGGACCCATCTAAATGACCCTTCCTCAGGCGGAAGCAGGGGGCTAGGTCACCAACACAGAGGACTCTGAAGTGCTGCGGTCAGCGTCTTTCCCCACAAAACCATCCTTGCTATTACTTCCTACCCTTCCCTCCTCCATACCCAGGTCCTAGACTGCTGGAGACGAGTGGAGGAGTGGATGGTTGTGACGTGGGGCACACCCTTTCTGAGGACATCATACCTCCCCTCCAATACTTACAGAGCATTGGGCTAGATGCCCCAGAAGACTCCAGTTTATATCTCAACTCCTCCACTCATTGTCTTTTCAAGTTAAATTCTCTAAACTTTAATTTCCTTATCTGCCAAATAAAGGTAATGATAAACTATTGAATATTCATTTATACCTCCTCATTTTACAGTTGAAGAAACTGAGGAACTGAGTTGAATAACGTGCTAAGGTCAAAAGAAAGTCAGAATTCTAACCCAAGCCCTCTGACTCCCAAGCCGGCATTCTTTCTACTTTATCACGTTGTTCCTGTTACTGTTAGAGCAACTATCACTGGTGTTCTATTTGGTAACGTTTCACTGCTGCTTTATCTCTTAGTTCCTGTGGAAGCATCTTTGTTGTTATAGACAGCCTTGGTATTGAAAAATCCCCTTGGTTAGTTTCCTCAGCACCCTTCCTAGGTTTCTACTTTTAAATTGTGTTTTACATTTTGATAGTTTCATCATCCTACAAAGTTAACGTATCTTATCTACTTTGACGTTTCATTAGTTAAGCCCTTGAGCATGCTTTAACTAGTCAAAATTTTATTTTTAAATCTTTGATTTAATTTTCTCTACTGTGTAACAGGTCGTCTGGGCTAGGTAGGCATGTAGGGGGGCTACTGGAGTTTTATCAAGTGCTCCCCAGGGTCATTCCACTGATTTCTGAAATATTCAAGGACTCAGATAACTAGATTATTACGTTATATATATTATATTATATTATATTATATTATATTATATTATATTATATTATATTATATTATATTATATTATATTATATTATATTATATTATATTATATTATATTACATTTAGATTAACTATAGAATATAATGTAACATATTTTGACCACCAGAGGGCATTTTGACCACACCTAAATAAAGACCCCGGGTCAGATCAGAGCTCTCCAAATCACCTGGGCTGACTCACTGGCTGTGAATTCTCTATATCCAGAGCTATGATCAGGAATATTTTAAATTTAAAAATTTCTAAAACAGAAAATTCTCTCATCTTTTCTCTGTGTCCATATCCCTATTTTTGAAAGTGGAGCTCACCTCATTCACAGGACTTGTATAATTCACTTTTTTTTTTTAGAGGATAGAATTGAAGCATTTATTCAGACACCAGAAAACTGAATCCCAAAACTAGTAAGACAATTCCATCATAGTATCAAAGATATTCAGAAGCCATAATAATGCTGAGAACCACAGCATCCTTCAGCCTTCCCAGAAACCTATATGAGATCAATATTTACTCACAAACCTCTCTATCTCATTGCCTAAGTGTCCTCTCTCTCCCCCACCATCTATAATTCACTTTTTAATCGCTATGTGACTTCTTGAAACAAAGGCGTCATAGCAGATAGAGCAGTGGACCTGGAGTCAGGAAGATCTGAGTTCAAATCTCGCCTCAGAAACTTATTAACTGTATGATTCTGATCAAGTCACTGAAACTTCTATCTGTCTCAGTGTTTTCATCTGTAAAGTAGGGCTGATAATAGCATCTACCTCCCAGGGTTTTTTTTGAGGGTAAATTTAGATAATATTTGTAAAACACTTTTCAAACTTTGAAGTGTTATACAAATTCTAGCTATTATTAATAAAGTGACTAATGAAACCACCATCCTCACTGCCACAGGCATAAGGAAGAAAGGTTAGCCATCAACACTGAGGCAAGACCTTCCACCACCAAGAAGATTATGATTCACTGAAGGCTCAGAGGCATTTTGAGGAGGCATTTTTTAGCAGTATAGTAATTTTTAATTAAGGCATGTATATTTATTTTAGACATAATACTTATTACACACTTAATAGTGTAGTATAAACATAACTTTTATATGCATTAGGAAACAAAAAATTCATGTGACTAACTTTATCGTGATATTTGTTTTATTATTCAGTCTGGAATGGAACCTGCAATATCTCCAAGGTATGCTTGTAATTTCTAATACCTCCAGCAATCTAAAGGTTGTACATTCAGAACTGGCAGGGACCTCACAGTTGACGTTGATCTCAACTCCTTCATTTTCCAGATGAGGAAACTGAGGCTCATGGAAATTAAATGCCTTGCTCAGGGTCTAATAGGTTTTTTTGGGGGGGGGGTGAGATTCCATTTTCATTAATTAATTTATTTTTAGTTTTCAACATTCATTTCCACAAAGTTTTGAGTTACTATTTTTTCTCCTCATCTTTCCCCTACCCCCACCCCAAAATAGCTAGGCTACTGAATACCCCTTCCCTCAATCTGTTCTCTCTCATATCCTCCTGCATCACCCCTACACACACAGACCTAACTTTCTAGTAGGGCAAGATGGATTTCTCTGCCACAATGCTTGTATATCTTATTTCCCAGTTGCATGTAAAAGACAATTTTTTTTAAACATTTGTTTTTAAAATTGAGTTCCAGATTTTTTCCCTTCTTCCCTCCTCACCCACCCCCACTGGGAAGATAAACAATTCAATATAGGTTGTACATGTGTAGTTACCCAAATAATTTCCATAATTTTTATATTGTGAAAGACTAACTGTATTTCCCTCCATTCTGTCCTACATCCCACTTATTCTATTTCCTCCTTTGACCCTATCCCTTTTCAAAAATGTTTGCTTGTAACTACCCTCTCCCCCAATCTACGCTCCCTTCTATCACACCCCCTCTTATTCCCTCCCCCCCCATTTTCCTGTAGGGTAAGATACCCAATTAAGTTTGTATGTTATTCCCTCCTTAAGCC
>CM053590.1:46149432-46185539 GCA_028646515.1 Pseudochirops corinnae
CCTTCCTGCTCTTCCCCTCCATTGTAACAATGTTCTCTTGCCTCTTTTATATGAGACATTTTACCCTAATCTATCTCTCCCTTTCTTCTTCTCCCAATAAATTCCTCTCTCACCTCTTAATTTTATTTTTTAGATATCATCCCTTCATATTCAATTCATCCTGTGCCCTCTGTCTATGTATATACAAAACTATATATACATGACATGTATATATGCCCACACTCACATATATATTTATATACATATACGCCCTCCTATACATACATACATATATATGTACACATATATACATATATATATTCCTTTCAATTATCTTCATACTGAGAAAAGTCTTATGAGTTAAAATTATCATTTTTCCATGTATGAATGTGAATAGTTCAACTTTAATAAGTTCTGTATGATTTCTTTTTCCTGTTTACCTTCTCATGCTTCTCTTGCTTCTTGTATTTGAATGTCAAATTTTTGATTTGGCTCTGGTTTTTTCATCAAGAATGCTTGAAAATCCTCTATTTAATTGAATGACCATATTTTCCCTTGAAGCATTATACTCAGTTTTTCTGGGCAGGTGATTCTTGCTTTTAGTCCTAGCTCCTTTGACCTCCAGAATATCATATTCCAAGCCCTTCAGTCCCTTAATGTAGAAGCTGCTAGATCTTGTGTTATCCTGATTGTGTTTCCACAATACTCAAATTGTTTCTTCCTGAATGCTTGCAGTATTTTCTCCTTGACCTGGGAACTCTGGAATTTGGCTATAATATTCCTAGGAGTTTTCTTTTTAGGATCTTTTTCAAGAGGCAATCAGTGAATTCTTTAATTTCTATTTTGCCCTCTTGTTCTGGAATATCAGGGCAATTTTGCTTGATAATTTCTTGAAAGATAGTGTCTAGGTTCTTTTTTTGATCATAGCTTTCAGGTAGTCTAATAATTTTAAAATTGGCTCTCCTAGATCTATTTTCCAGGTCAGTGGTTTTTCCAATAAGATATTTCACATTGCCTTCTATTTTTTTCATTTGTTTAGATCTGTTTTATAGTATCTTGATTTCTCATAAAGTCGTTAGCTTCCAATTGCTCCAATCTAATTTTGAAAGAGTTATTCTCTTCAGTGAATTTTTGAAATTTCTTTTCCTTCTGGCAAACTCGGCTCTCCTCATTGGCTTTTTGGGCCTCTTTTGCAATTTGAGTTAGTCTATTTTTTAAGGTGTTATTTTCTTCAGTGTATTTTTGGGTCTCCTTTAGCAGGCTGTTGACTCACTTTTCATGATTTTCCTGCATCATTCTCATTTCTCTTCCCAATTTTTCCTCCACTTTTCTTACTTGATTTTCAAAATCCTTCTTGAGCTCCTCTATGGCCTGTAATCAGTTCATATTTTTCTTGGAGGCTTTTGATGCAGGAGTTCTGACTTCACTATCTTCCTCCTGCTCTATACCTTGATCCTTTCTGTCCTCAAAAAAGGATTTTATCAACTGTTTGTGCTTCCTGTGTGTGCTCCTATTGCCAGCTAATTACTTGACCCTTGAGCTCTTTGCCACAGTAGAACTCTGCTTCCAGAATGGAGTGAGCTTAGTCCCAAATTGCTGGGGTTTTCGCAGTTGCTGGAGCTATTAGGAGGGCACTGTCTCTGTAGCCCCCACAAGCTCTGGCTCACTGGTCTCACACCCCAGGACCACCACCCAAGACCACAATCCAGATCCAAGCAGGTTAAAGCAAGAGTGATTATACTCTGAATGGTCTCTTGGTCCCCCTACAATCTGCAGGCCAGGAGCTCCTGAGGCAGGCACTTGGAGCAGCCACTGTGCCTCTACCAGCTTCTCACCCTGGGGGGGGAGGGGGAGGAGGGACAGCAGCTGGAATGTGTTCTTCTGTCCACCCCTCCCCATTCCAACAAAATTCCACACTGACCTTTTACTTTGTCTTTCGGTTTATGAGTTGAGAAGTCTGGAAGCCACCATAGCTGCTGGTTATTCACTTTCCTGAAGTCTACTCTGGGTACTGCTGGTCAGAGCCTCTCTGGGGCTGGAACCTCAGGGCTCCTATTGGATTGTGCTCAGCTCCTAGTGTGCTGTGATAGACCTTTCCTGTTGGCCTGCCAGCTGTATTCAGTGGGAGATTTGTTTCTCTCTGTCACTTTGTGGGTTCTGTAGCTTTAAAACTTATTTAGAGTCACCTTTTTACAGTTATTGGATTTGTTTACAGCCAGAGCCCACACCAAGTTTGTGCTTCCCCTCTTTTCATTATTCCCTAGTATCCTGTCTGTGGCTTGCTTTTGTATACATTTGTGTGCATGTAGTCTCTCTCCTTTAGATGATAAGTTCCCTGAGGGCAGGGACTTTTGCCTGTTTTTGTATCCCCAGCACTTAGCAAGATGTCCAACACATAGTAGATGCTTAACAAATGTTTGTTGATTGATTAGCATCTAGGAAATGCCATTGTGTCCAATAATCATCAGAAAGCTCTAGGGTTTAGGGCCTCCCAGTTCTAAACACTATTGACCTGAGAAAAATCAATTTCTGGGGAACAATCTATACTCTAGGGAAAGTCCATTAGCTCTGCTGGCTATGTAGATGCTTCCCTGGCTTATTTAAACTCAGCTGAGTCTTCACTGCACAAGGGTAGTCATTCTCTTCCTCATAATTATTCCATATTCCACTCCCTATAGCAGCTGTTCCAAATTTTCTCTTCCCTCTTCTAGTTTCCCATGCCACTCTGACCCCTCTTCCTCTCTGATTGAGGACCTCGCATCATTCTTTCCCAAAAAATTGAGGTTATTCTCCCTATCTCCCATTCCTTTGAAAACATCTTCACTATCTCTTCCTTCATCTTGACACCACGTCCAGTGCTATTGGTGTTGGGAATTGGATTTTTATCTTTTTTGATTTGAACTTGTTGTATAGTACCTGAGGTTCATCTGGTCTATTCATTCTCCTTTCTAAGGGTCTGATAAGTACATAAGAACCTGAAGAGACTTTGGCTATCTGGAAAATGACTTTTGACTTCGCTTTCCATAGATTCAAAAAAGTCAACATCCCAAGTGTAAGATGGGAAGGGAAACAGATGAGGGGTTCTTGGTCTAGGGTCCTTAAACTTTTTTTTTTTTTAAATTGGTCATTGTAGTACAATCAAATTGATTCCTTTCATAACCCTAGATATTTTATTTCATGAAATTAAAAATATTGTTCTGAGAAGGGATCCATCCAGAGGCTTCTCCAGACTGCCAAAGGCATCCTTCATTAGAAAAGGTAAAGAATTCTTGATTAGACAACACTGTGAATGAAAAACATCTTGGGGTTTTAGTGGCTGCAAAACTCAGTCAAAGAGGTGACATGTTAACCAGAAAAAAATGCATGTGATTGTAGATACTACCTGCTTGGCCTGTTCACAAGGCTAGCCCTGTTTACTGTAGGGGAGGGTTATTGAAGAAGGAAACGAAATTATAGGGAAGACAATTTTAATGATTTGTTTTTGCATTTTATCCATCATTTAGTATTTGCTGTCAAAAATCTGGAGCCTATGCATGTAATAATTATACTCAAATACAAGTAATTTACCTCAGCTAAAGGCCATCAGAATTGGACTTAATTTAATTAAATGACTCAACCTAGTAATCATTAATTAATTTAATAAATAATTAATTTGATGCCCGATAATTTTGTCAAATAATTAAATAATGATCTAATTATATGTAATCATAGAATCTTGGGGTTAGAAGGAACATCAGAAGCTATCAGGTTCAAACCATGCCAGAGCAAAAATCCCCTCTGTAACATCAAGGACAAATGGTCATCTAGCCTTGGTGTGACCTTAAGTGAAGGGGAACTCATTATCTTCGCCAGATCACCCATTACATTTCTAGACAGGTCTAATGTTTTTTTTTTTTTTAATTGACTTTTATGTTTATTTTTAGTTTACATCATTCATTTCCACAACATTTTGAGTTACAAATTTTCTCTCTATCTTTCCCCTACCCACTACTCCAGAACAGGGATCCCACTCTATACCACCTCCCCCAATCTGCTCTTTCCTATATCCTAGACAGGTCTAATGTTGCAGAGTTCTGTTCAATGAGACACACTGTCTCCTTAGACGAATCATCTTGTCCGACCAATTTATTTTATAGGAAACTGAGGTCCAGAGTAGTGGGGGAAATGACCTACCCACAGTCATATTAGTACTAATTTTAGACTTGATGATCTCAGCCATCACAGCTAAGATCTGAACTCAAGTCCTCTGACTCCACATTCAATGCTCTTTTTGCCTATCTGCTAACAGGTTTTCATATCTGGTGGGGGAAGGAACAGTGAGTAGAGAAAGCAAGAAGATGCCAGGAGCATAAAAGAGAGAGTGAAAGAAACCAGGATGTGAGAGATGGGTATAAGAAGGGGAATCTGAGAACACAGATTCAGTTTTGATGAGGACTGACCTGGCACTATCCGAAGGCATCTGCCATTGGCTCAATTAGCGCATAAATTTGCTGTGTTATACTGTGTATTCTGAGTCGGTTTAAGCAGGAACAGATCATGTTGCATCAATTACTTCTACATCACTGGCTCCCCAGGGGGATGGATGAGATGATACCTCTAATAGTTTTTCTCCCCATTTCTAATGTCTACAATTTGGTTTATTACTATTATGCTATAATTGTCTGCTCAAATCCCTAAATGCTTTTGAGTGGGTGAAAGAGGGAGGGTAGAGACCTTCATAAATAAAAGAGTAATTATTTTCCTTTATGACCAGGGCCACCAAGCTGTGCTCTTAATAAAAAGAAAGACAGAGAGAAAAAAATGCCAGGGCCCTACAGTAATATTCCAGATGTGACAGCCTGTAACCAACCACATTATTATAGCACTTGGCATCATTATGAAAGAATTCACTGGTCCTGTCATTTTATAATTGGGAGCTAGGTCATGATTTTAATGGAAGTAGTGATGCCTTTCAGTCGAAGTAGGGGACAGAACTTCGTATATCTTCTTACCTTGAGCTAAAAATGGCCCTTTCGTCATGCTCCTCAACTTGCTATTTCTTAACCTTAGTAATAGCTCCGTTTTCCTGTTCTCTCTCTTCTCTCTGGTAATAAATCCCTCTGTTGTACCCATAGCATGTTGATCCTAAAAGTTTAGTGTAGTGGAAAGAGCTTTTAATTTGGAATCAGAGAACCTGGGATTGAATGCTACTTTCTAACTGTGGGATTTGGGGAGAGAGAGTCACTTTCCCATTCTTAAGGCTTGATTTTCTCAACTGTAAAATGTGAAGGTTGGACTGTGTCAAGGGTTCTTAACCTGGGAGCTGGGACCTTTGATTTTTTTTAAAACATAACTATTTCAATATAGTTAATTTTCTTTGTAACCTTATGTATTTTATTTCATGTATTTAAAATCTTCTTTTGAGAAGGGCTATATAGGCTTTCCCAGGCTGCCTAAGGGGAACAGGACACAGACACTGAAGAACTTTTAGACTTGATGATCTCAACCATCACCTTTAGCTCTAAATTCTTTGATCCTATAAAGCATGGATTTGAAAAAGAGCACCAGAGTGAGGAGAACTGGCTTCTAGCTCCAGGGGTCAAGAGAATGAGATGCTATGCCTCCCTTTGCCACCATCTATCTAACCTTGGGCAAGTCAGTTTTCCTTCTTGTGCTTCTGTTTTTCCATCTGAAAAAGGGCTCAGCCTAGAATATCTTTATACCCTTTTCCAGTTCAAAATTCTACATTGTACAATATAGGACTTTTGGGGGGAGAAGAATATATAAATTTAACCTATTGAAAGGAATCTCCTTTTTCTTTGTTTAGAGTGCTCTCAGGTCATAGGCCTTTGGTTGGGGTTAATATGCATGGCCTGACTAGGCTGTTTGAAAATTCTCTTTGATCTTCCTGGGCAGGGATATGATCAAAAAGTAGAAGTGCATTACAAATAGTGCACTTTAAAAGAGGCAAAGGGAAGACTAAATGTATTCCTTCTTAATGCCTTTAGAGAAAATGGGGACACTGGAAGGAAAATAAACCTTCATCATTGTCGTGGCTTTAATGATTGTTCCTTTGGCAGATGAGGAGATGTGATCATGGTTGAAATAGAAGAATTAAAAAAAAATGCCAGTGTACCATCTGTGTTTGTTTCCACAAAAAATAATGGGTACAGCTGGTGCCAGAAGTTTATTTGGTTGGGTAAACAAATATAACAATCCTTGCAGGTACATGTGACTGCCATCTTTTAGACACATGCATGCTTGTGGACTTCCTCAGAGGCAACCTACCTACTTCCATCCTATTGCCTTCATCATTTCAATATTGTATCCTCATAGGAATGATGCCAGAGAGAGTCTGGTAGTATATGCAAGGTCTCTCCTACAGTATCTACCCAG
This sequence comes from Pseudochirops corinnae, assembly GCA_028646515.1. Taxonomy (NCBI): domain Eukaryota; kingdom Metazoa; phylum Chordata; class Mammalia; order Diprotodontia; family Pseudocheiridae; genus Pseudochirops; species Pseudochirops corinnae. The sequence goes on from CM053590.1 coordinate 46,155,787, forward strand.
CATTTGTTGATTGAATAGGTGAGGAGATAGCCCCTCTCTGAGTGCCTCTCATTAGCTACTGAGGGCCACCTCCTGTTTATCTGATTTATTTCTTGCCACTGGACCCAGATGGTTCCGGAGGCGAAAGTGAAGCTGGTGACTTCGCATAGCCCTTGTCCACTTCAATCCAATTTACTCGCATGTCATGGCATCTTCTTCCTGATATCATGTTCCTTGTCTCGAACTAAGGACAAAGAACAACAACAGCACCAGCTACTAGAGAAAGGTGGAGAACCATATTTTCAGATACAAATCTGGGAATAGTCTAGGGAGAGTTGCCAATGGCCACTGATCCCACTAATTGGACCAATTTAGACTGGTATCCCTTTCCCCAGTCTCTCTCTGTTCATCTACCACTACTGCACCCTGATCAATGGAACCACATCAGGACTTCAAGCTCACCCAGGACAGAGTCAATGAGACACTATCCAGCCCCAGTGTCTAAGGCAAGGACATATGACAAAAGCGCAAAGTACAAGACAGTAGTGAGTTGACCACCAGATACTGTATAGGTTTTTATTCTTAATGTACCAGTTACTATATACTATGTGAACACCCTCACATTCTCATTTTTTGATTATTTTGATCTTGTTCTTATCTTTTTCAATAGGGTTCAGGTAAAAATGGTCCTTTGACAAGTCAATATCTTGCTATTAATTTTTTTTTTATATTTGGTGCTCTGGATTACCACATAGGAGAAAACAACTGCTTTTTGTAGCTGAATAATATTGGATGTGTGCTTCTTTTCTGTAGGCTCACTGAAAGTATGCCTAGTGCAATTCCAGAAGCAGACTGGACAGCAGGGATGATAGGCGCCTTATCTGATGGCCACATGGCTCTGAGCTTCTCTTCTAGGTCCTTTTTTGAAAGCTATGGCTCCATGTGGCTCTTAGAGTATGAGTGTTTGGTAGGATGACATCTCCCAGATGGGTTGTTTTGAAGTGCTTATGGGTCAATGATGAGCAATAGCATGTATCTGGTTTCAGCTCAACCACTGATGTACACCAGTTGTGCAGCGGGTGGCAAGTTATTTAAAATCTCAGTGGTCAAGGCAACCCTAAGTCCATAAATGGCAGAGAAGGGACTAACCTACATTGGTAGAGAAAGATCCTCACTGGAAAATCTCTACACCAATGATCCCTTAAGATCATTGTTATATTGGGGCAATTGTGGGCAATTTTGGTCTTGTGATCGTGGTCTAATTCCAGTTTGGTTCATTGGCTGAATTGGCCAGGACATCTGGAGGTCTTTATTTGTAGAATGGAGATTTGTCATTATGAGGAGGAACTTAAGTGCTTAAAAGATCCCAAGTCAGGCAGTTTATTATTTAATAGCTATGCAAATGTGGCAGATGTGAGGCTCCCCAGCTTTACAGTCCCCTGCACACATGAGCAGACAGTGGCTTGGACATTCGGTGAGATGTATACCCAACTGGGATCTCTGGATCTCTGGTCTTAGATCTGGTTGCTTTCACTGGGCAGATTCAGGACCTTCAGGGCATTCAATTATTGGGTGGTGTAGATTGTGACTTTATTTATTACAAGGGCGTTATGATTATGAAAGCTTGTTAACATTGCATATGTGGATCAAATGGAGTTTGTGGAACTAATGATGATAAGCTGAGCCTGGCATACATTGCAAATGTACCTGTCTCAAATCAGTATTAGGTACAAGAGAACTTCTCAGCCAATAGATAGGGCAATCAGTAGCCAAACATGGTATCACTTCTGATAGTTAGAACTTAGCCATTGGCTAATTCTCACAGTCATCTTCAGTTTATTAGTTGAGTTATCTATATTTTTAGAGGTCTCTATTTGTAGTATGAGGATTTGTCATTTTCAGCCCTTGAAATATGGCAAATTTCTGATGCTTGAGGAGCCATAAGTTCGTGCCTTACTAAGTATTTGGTGCTAAAATTTTATAGTCCATAGCAATGTGCTGCAAAGTTTCTGCTATTTCTTTTTAATTTCTTTTTATTTTTTTAAAAAATGTTTTATGTTTTTGAGTTACAAATTTTCTCTCCATCTTTCCCCTAGCCCCACCCCAAGATAACGAGCCTACTGAATACCCCTTCCCCAATCTGTTCTCTCTTATATCCTCCCCTATTCCCACCTAACTTTCTAGTAGGGCAAGATGGATTTCTATGCCCCAGTGCCTGTCTGCTATTTCTGTACACAATATGCATTGATGACTAAGACCAGGCTCCTTAAGGATGAACCTTTTGTAGTTTCTGGTGAATAGAACCCTGGGCCTGTACTCAGGAAGATTCCTTTTCCTGACTTTAAATCTGGCCTCAGACACTTAATAGCTGTGTGACCCTGGGTAAGTCACTTCACTCTGTTTTCTTCAGTTTCGTCATCTGTAAAGTGAGCTGGAGAAGGAAATGGTAAACTACTCCAGTATCTTTGTCAAGAAAATACCAAATGGGATCATGGAAAGTTGAACTCAGCTGAAAAATGACTAAACAACAACATAAGCAATGTCCTGGTACTGAATTGACATCACAAACACTTTGATTGCTTCAAAACTTATCTGACACTTCTTTGTTGATATATATCATTGACTGAGGCCATGAAAATGATGCTTATGATAATGACTCACATGCAGTGACACCAGCTGCATTAATTCCTCAGAAAAGCAGAGACAGAGCTGAAGACAGCACCACACAGTCTAAGAATTAGAAGGGTCATCTCGTCCTCCCAACACCTGACCAAGAAGAACCTTTACAACATCCCTAATGAGTGGCCCAACCTTTGTGTGAAGACCTCTAGTGAGGAGGAACTTCATCATCTCAAAGTAGCTCTTTCCACTTTTGGATAGTTCTGACTGTTCCAGAAGTGTTTCCTTTGATCAATCTATAGTGTGACTATGTGAAACTCCCACTATTTTCTCCCGGGCACTAGGTTAGTTTTTGTCCTTAAGTCTTGAAGTGGACCAAAATGACATTGCTGTATTGAGGTGTGTCTGACTGTGTCTGATGAGACCAATATGAGCTAGGAAGGTTCTACCATAGGTCAGGCACAAATAGTACATATGAACACTTGGAGTGGAGATGGCTCTAAATTTGCACGTCTCACATTTCCTTTAAGCTACTGCATGATAAAGCACTAGATCCAGAATCTGGGAGACCTGAGATCAAATCTAGCTTCAGATACTTACTAATTATGGGACCCTGGGCCAGTCACAATCTCTTTCAGACTCATTTCCTCTACCTCTAAAATAGAGATAACAATAGTACTTACCTCCTCAGAGTTGCTATGAGGATAAAGTGAGGCAATTTTTATAAAGTGATTAAGAAACCTTAGAACACTAGAAAAATGGCAGCTATTATTATTCTGGGGTTTAAACACAATCTTTCTTGTCACGACAATCCTTTAAACACTTGAGTCAACTGCAGTGGGTATTATACCACAGAATTCTTGGCGCTGTGCTGCAGAAGGGCAGCCCTAATGCTCCTTGGATACAGAATTGGATGTGGGGGGTGGGGAAGAACGTCCTGGTATTTGTGATATGAGAAATTATTTACTACATTCCTCAACTTTGCCCTGGAAGGTCTCTTCATCACAAGGCTCCTCTCCATTATAAGGTTGTAGTCAGCTGTCAGTTATGAAATATCTGAGTTGCTGACAGAATGACAACCATTGACTATTAGGAATAAATATTCCTAAACAATAGCATTGGCAGACAACCAACAAGATATAAATCATGAATGTGTTATATCTCATTTTAAGGAAAACTGACATTGGTCAGCTGGTCTCAGCTCTGGGGAAGCAGTCCAGGGGATTTCTTGCACAGGAGGAGGTGGAGGCTATGGTTGAAGTCAAACTAAGTGTTAGGAAAACCAGCTGGTTTAGCATCAGGTGGTAGGAGCCCTGGTCCTAGCATCAGGATCAGACCTCGGAATCACAGAATTAGAAAGTTCCTCAGAGGTTGTACAGACCAACCGATATCTGAACAGAAATTCCTTTTGTGACATCCCACACAAACAATCTTCTAATCTCTTCTGGAAGACCTTCAGTGAATGGAAACTCACTACTTCATCCAGCAATCTAGTTTACTTTGAGACAGTTCTGAGGGCTAGGATGGTTTCCTTAAAAGCCCCAAACTGCCTCATCAGTAATCTCTGTTAAGTATTCCTCTGTCCACCCTTTGAAGCTAAGTAGAACAAATCAACTCTTTCTTCCATATCATAGCATTTCAAAAATTGCCTCTTTGAAACATTCTGTCCCAGTTCTGCCTTTTGGGGCTAACCAGAACAACTCCAACAGCATCAAGTAATTATCCTGCCCCTCTTAGTCTTCTCCAAGCAAGTGACTTTTGGGTCCTTCAAATGATCTAGACATTTTACTATCTTGATCACTTTGCTCTGGACACACTCCAGTTTGTTATAGTTCTAACTACAATTTGGCAATTAAGATTAAGTGTATTGATCTAGATATGGTCTACTCAGAGCAAAGGATACTGGGAATGTCATCTTCTGTATTCTAGACATCATTCCTTTAAATATGACTCAAGATCTCATTAGCATTTTTGGCTACCATATCATGTTGTTAAACCTTATTGACCATAAAGTCTGATATAAGCTCCATACAAGTTAATGTTAAGCCATTTCTCCTTGAATAAATGAATGTGAAAGCATTTATTAGGTTGACTATGTGTTAAGTACTATGCTAAACACTAGAGATACAAATATAAAAAAGAAACTTACATTCTAATAGGAAAAAATAATACATATTGAGGAGAGGAGGTCGGGGAAGAGGTGGCCTTATCTTGTTTCTTTTTTGTGTGTGTTTATATCTATAATGTCTAGCACAGCACCCGGCAAATAGTAGGCACTTAATAAATGCTAAATGAATCAATGAATGAACCCTGTATTAGGTAGTAAACTTTTAAAATTCAAAGATAGATCGTTTGGTACCCTGGGAAACAAAAAACAAGAGTGATAGACATGAGTTCAAATCCTGCACCTGATTCTATCATCACAAAATCACAAAATCTTCCTGGTCCTCAATTTCCTCATCTATAAACTGAGAGGGTTGAACTAGATGCCTTCTAGCGCTAGTTTTATGAGCCTAATTTAACTTTGTCCTCTTGGGGCAGGATAGTGCAGGGGGAAAAGCCCTGGATTTGGAGTCAGATGGCCTGACTTCTAATCCTGTTCTGTTACTGACTACCTGTAGGATATTGGGTAAGATGTTTAATCATTCTGGGCCTTGGTTCTTTATCTATGAAATGAGGAGGTTGCACTTGGGGACCTCTCATGTCCTTTCCAGTCCTAAATCTATGATCCTCTGATTACTCTTATTCCTGTTATAATTCATCTTATTTAATTTAGTCCTTGGTTATAGCCTGTAGAGATAATTTCAGATCCTCATTGTGTCATCCAACCTGTCAGCTCTGGCCTGTTCTCTTGTCTTTACTGATCTATCTGTCAAAGTTCAGCAAGAATTAAATCCTAAGATCTGGAAGAAATTTTGAAATTTAGAACTGAATTTGACTTCCAACTCCACAATTTCCTGACTTTGTAACTCTGAGCAAGTTGCTTCACCATCTTTTCTCAGCTTTCTCATCTGCCAAAAGGAATATTATTTTTATATTAGCCATCTCTCAAGGCAGGAAAGTGCTTTGTTAACCATAACATGCTATGTAAATGTGGGCTACTAGGCAAAATCATACAAGACATAGGTTGAGTAAAGCAGTAGGTTTTTAAAAGGAAGTAGATTTCAGTTAAAGTATGGGTAAGGAAGATAGTATCAGAGGCAGTCAAACTCCCCACAATGGGAAGTTTATAAAGACAGGCAGAACCTCTGCTCAGGAGAGAGAACTTCAGACAAAAGTAGTCTAGGACCTTGGAGAGCTCTTTGGCAGGGTGTTGGGTGAGAGAGCCTGGACAATGTTGCACTGATAGAACCTGCTGACACATTGAGTGTTTTTGTGCTCACAACTGCAAGGACTACTCAATTGACTATACCCTCAATAGTTATGTGTCTTAGGGTTCTAAGGTTCATTGACTTAGATATTGGTCCAAGAGAGTACCAATACAGTGGCTGGCCTGGAGTCAGGAAGAACTGAGTTCAAATGTGACCTCAAGATACCTACTAGCTGTGTGACCCTGGGTAAGTTACTTAAAACCCTGTTTGCCTCAGTTTCCTCATCTGTAAAATGAGCTGGAGAAGGAAATGGCAAACCATTCAAGTATCTTTTCCAAGAAAAACCCAAATAGGATCACAAAGAATTGACATGACTGAAAATGACTAAACAAGAGCAACAACAAGCAATCCTTTTGGTTTGGGAAATCATTCTCTTTTCCAGAAGGTTCTTTTTTGCCACTACATTGAATGGAAGGGGGCCACTTCTCAGCCAAGTTGAGATTATAGATTGGCTATAGAAAACTGATGCAGAGAAACTGAATTCTCCTCTTTGTTGTAGGTTTTATTATGTTTCTCTCTGGTTAGGGAGCCTAGGTTATGGACTTTGACTATTGATGTAAAAAAGAGATCTGTTATTTACAAAACAGACAAAATAGAGGTGGTAATGATAATTTTTTTCACAAAAGGATTCACTAAAATTCTTTTTTAATATTAAACACCTAAAATTTAGATTTACATATACATTTACAAATCTTGACTTATAAATATGTATATGTATATATGTATGTGTACATGTGTATATATGTATATATACATATATGTGTATATATATATATATATATATATATATATATATATATATATATATATATATATATATATATATAACTATTTGTAGCATGATCAACCCTATGTACAGCTGTTATACTGCGCATGAAGATGGGCAACACCAGGGCATAATGGGAAAAGATACTGGCTCTGGAGTTGTGATAATACAGTGGAAAGAAAAGTGGTTCTAGAGGAAGAGGATAGGAATTAAAAACCTACCTCTGATGCTTACTGCATGTGTAACCTTGGACAAATCATCAAACTACTCTGAGACTCAGTTTCCTTATCCGTAAAATGAAGGAAGTTAAACTAGATGGCTTTTGGCTCAAGGGCTATGGTCCTATGATTGAAATATTGGCAATTCTTCTTACTAGCTATGTTATCTTAGCAAAATCACTTTCCTTCTAAAGTTTCAATTTTTACTTTAATAAATTGATGAGACTGGAATTGATCAGAATTTCTTAATCTGTGGCCATGGACTTGTTGTTCTTACCTTGATATTCATATTTAATACAATTTCTCTTGTAATTCTACATTTTATTTTGTAGATTAATAAATCATCCTGAGAAGGGGTTCATGGGTTCTACCAGAACACCAAATGGTACATGACCCAGAAAAATTAAAAACCCAGGATAAGATGTCCCCTAAAGTCTTTTCCAGCTGTGACATGAGGAAAAATCATGAGTGGAAAAGTAAATATATAAATTCTCATGTGGCTTATGCTTTATATTTACTTTTTCCCTACAGAAAATTTGACTTAGGCATCTCATTATGATGTGACAATGACCCCGGGTTCCTGAATTCTTAGGACTCTAAATTTGAGATATTTGATCAATAAACAACAAATTGATGTATTATTGGAAGAACTGAAACTTACTAATCTTGATGTTCTGTCTATAAATAAAATTAGAAAGTACAAGGATTACATTTCTAAATGGAAAGATGGCTCCTAGATTCTCTTTGGAGAAGCAAAGGAACTGGGTAGGGGGAACTGGTTTTATTGGACACTGAAAGAGAACAAGAAACAGCATTTCATGGGACTCTTGGTCATCTTATTTTGCAGCAGTTCATGATCAGTCTGAACAATATCTCTTGGATATGCCCCTTTCTCTCCTCTGACATTGCCACCCACTCTACTGCAAATCATCATCACCTTATGCCTAGACTATTTCAACAACCTGCTGGTAGGTCTGCCTACCTCAAGGCCCTCCCCACTCCAATCCTCCATTCAGCTGATAAAATGATTTTCCTAAGGCACAAGTCTGACCATGTCACTTCCCTACTCAGTAAATTCCAGTGACTCCCTATCACTTCCAGGATCAAATATAAAATTTCCTAGTTGGCATTCAAAGTCCTTCATAACCTAATCCCTTCTTACTTTTTCAGTCTTCTTGTACCTCACTCCCTATCATCTACTCTTCAGTCTGGTGTCACTGGCCTCCTTGGTGTTCCTCCAAAAAGACACTCTATTTCCCAACTCTGAGTATTTTCTCTATCTGTCCTCTATGCCTGGCATACTTCCCATTTCCACCTCATCTCCACCTACTAACTTCCTTGGATTCCTTCAAGTTCCAACTAAAATCTTATCTTCTACAGGAAGTCTTACCCAACCCCTCTTAATTCTAGTGCCTTTCCTCTTGTTCATTATTTCTTAATTATCCTGTATAGAGCTTATCTGTATATATTTGGTTGCATATTGCCTGCCCCATTAGATTGCAATCTTCTTGAGGGCAGAGACTGCCTTTTGCTTCTTTTTGTACCCCCAGTGTTTAGCACAGTGCTTGGCACATAGTGGGTGTGTTTATTGATTGATTAAATAGAGACACCACCATGAAGAGAATTACACAGAGGGCCAACAGCTGTTGGAGAAAATGAAGAAGTCAACAAAGGTCATCTAGATAAAGAACACAACAAAGTCTTCCAAACCAGGAGTTCTTAACTTGGGGTCCATACATCCCAGCAGATAGATTTTCAGGATGCCTTGAACTTTAATGGAGAAAAATTGTTTCTATTTTCATTTACCTCTAACTGAATTTTAGCATTTTCTTCAATTATTTAAAAACATTATTTTGAGAAAGGATCCATATGGTTTTCCACATTGCCAAATGGGTCAATGAGGCAAAAGAAGGCTAAAAACTGCTGCAGTCTGAACTAATACATGCCTTGATACTTGCTTACTTTAATTTGCATATGGGCACAGGTCAGAATAGTGAAAAGTATGTTGGAATATAATTTAAGTGTGAAAATTGAAAAAGGTTGTGGACTAGCAGACTACTCACAAGCCTGACCTCTCTATAATGTTAAATACCTTCTCCCAGAAGATTGCCAGAAGGCTCTGGACATAATGAGCACTGAATAACAGCATGAAAAATGAAAATGATTACATCTTAGCAGATAGAAACTGACTGGATACTAAGGAGGCTGTCATGTCAAGATCTGAGTGCAATTAGACTATTAACTAGTTAGACTGAAGGTCAAATCAATAACAAATTAAGAGAAAGGCCAAAGATAAAAAAGCAAAACCACTACCATATTTATAGACATAGCATTGTTATGAGGATCACATGTTTAGAGCTGAAAGAGACCTTAGAAGCTATTTAATCAAACAATTTCATTTTGCAGATTAGGAAACTGAGGCCCAGATATGTTACATGACTCGCCTAATATTCTGGTCCAGATCTAACTCACATGAGTCATATTTGAGGTTAGAATGTAAAGAGACATTTGTAGCCCATGAAAGGCAATAGAAACAATTTTACTAATAAAATTTTAAAAGATAAAATTAAATCAAATAAAACACTACTCTCCTCTGCCTTTGAATTAACCCTGACAATTGGTAGTGCTAGGTTGGAAAGATGTAACACAGAGCAGCAGAATTTTGCTAAACTCCCTAACACGGGCTACCCAAAAGATTAAGCATTTTATGACTCAAGAGGCAAGAAAACAAAAGAGGCTCCTCATTCCCTTCAAGGACCATCCCAGCTTACCAAAACACAGATGCTACTTCTACCACATCCCAGGCGAATGACAAAGCCAGTCTTCAAACTCAGGATTCCAAATTCAGCCTTCTTTTCTATACATGCTGCCAAATTCTTGTTATTACTCTACTTTAGACAAAGTTATTTCTCCTTGGTTACATTGCAAATAGGTAAAGTGCTTTGGGAAGCTTTAAGATGCTGTGTAAATGTCAATCATTGTTATGGTAGGTAAGGGAAACATTTTTATGATCCAAATGTATTTATTCAACACTACAGAGAAGGATGGCAGAAAATTATAACCAGCACCATTTCATTAAATAGTAAAAAAAAAAACATTTTTGGAAGGAAACACAAACAAGTCTACAGAAAGCTTGGCATGACACCCGACTGAGTCACATCACTCCAAAAACATTCATTGATGAAAATGGCAGGAGGACAACAATGAGACAGAACACTGAACCAATCTGTTCACATTTACAGAATTCTCTAGTTTCATCATCAATGCAGTGGAACTCCCACATTTCTGCTTTGCCATCTCTGTCCTTGATGTCTTATATGAGGAAGCAGAAAGGGCACTTAAGAAGACAAAGTTGGGAATTACAGCTGCAACAGACCATAAAACAGAGTAAACCTCATGCTGGAGATGATAGATTTCCAAAAGCATTTATAAATTATTTTACAAGACCTCTCAGAGAGAATATAACAAGAGAATAGGAAATATCATGGATGGTATTACTATCTTTCAAAGGTTATAATGAGAATATGAATAACTCTTGACCCACATGTCTATTTTTTCATCTTCATAAAATATTTGTGAGAATGATCTACACATGTATTGATGGCACCCTTGATGAAGACATGAGGAAGGACCAGAGGCATGCATTCCCACAGAATTTTCTATCATGGACCACAACTTTACATTTATATAACTGACTGAAAAATGAAGTTATTTTTTTGTTGCTACCCCTCCAACAGCATTTGACTCAGTAGAACTGAGTAAAATCTTAATGCTATCTTTTATTTTTATATCACCTAAATTTCTCATTCACCTTCTCAAAGAAAGCTATCCCTTATACCAAATACTGAGAAAGAGAAAAAAACTAAGGAAAATATAACACTTTGAAAAAGTCTAACATATTCTGTACTGTGCCATATCCATAGTCCCCTACTTCTGCAAAGAAGGAAAAAAAGGTCTTTCCCCCGATTGTTTCTTTGAGACCATGCTTGGTCATGATAATTTCGTAATGTTTACTTTCAGTTATTTTATTACTGTTATTCTAGTGTGTCAACATATGTTGTTGTAATTATTGTGTATCTTGTTTTCCTGCCTCTACTTTCCCCCTTTGTGTCAGTTAGTATGTCTTCTGATGTTTTTCTTTATTCATTATATCTGTCATTTCTACAGAACAGCAATATTAAATTACACTAGTGTACCACAATTTGTTGAATGATTCCCCCGGTGAATCATTAGTTCTTAGAGCAGAAAATTACCTAAAGAATCAAATAAAATCTTAACAGATCTCCTCCAACCAGGATTGTCTTAAACATATGTTAAGAGCATGTAAGAATCCTTGATATATACAATGTAGAGATAACTCTGTTCAGTGATTTTTGGTTGTCAAGTGAGGCATAAAATGTGATTTATAGGCTCACCAAATGTGTTCATCATTGTCATGAAGGATATTTCCTGCAGGCAAGGTTCACATACAAATGGGATTCCCTTTAGATGTTAAGACACCCTTGATCCTTTTTTCTTGTTGATGACAGCTTGGAGGATTGCTTCCAACTTCAGAACGTTATAGGATCTCCTTCATGAGATACATGATTAATTGAAGAGGTCAGTTGTCCAGGTTCTATGTGCAATGAAATGTCATCTCATTCATTAGTCTATCAGTATCTTGAACAGTCATTGAAAATAGATAGTAAGTTGGGCCCAGAATTTTAAAGTAGGAAGAGAGTATGCAGGATATCATTTAGGAAACCATGAAGTACATTCTTTTTACTGATAAGTTTTGCTTTTGTAAATCCAAACAAGTATAAAGGAAACTACTCATAAAATACATTTTCCTGTTCCATTAAATAAATCAGTGTAAAAGAACTATTGTTATTAATATGTGGTGGCTAGGTGGAGCAGTGGATAGAGTTCTGGGCCTGAAGTCAGGAAGATTCATCTTCCTGAGTTAAAACCTGGCCTCAGACACTTATTGGCTGTGTGATCCTGGGCAAGTCACTTAACCCTGTTTGCCTTAGTTTCCTCATGTATAAAATGATCTGGAGAAGGAAATGGCAAACCACTCCAGCATCTTTGCCAAGAAAATCCCAAGTGGGGTCCCAAGGAGTTAGACACAAGTGAAATAATTGAACAATGACAAATCTTTACTAATAAAACCCCCTAAAATGAGTTGGACATTACTGAAAATGACTAAAAAGCTGACAACAAATTGTAACTAATAGGTTTTTTTAAGGTAAGGAAAAGTATTTGCTTTAACTTTAAAAAATTAGTGCCAGCATATCTCTTGAACTTGACTTGAGGTGTGTTGGGGAGGGGATGGGGTTGGGAAAGGGGACAGCTGATCACTTAGTTTTGTTTTCATTTTCAGAGTGCTATTCACTATGCATATTGTTGGGGGTTTTTTGCCATGATTTCTTTTCCTTTGAATAACTTCATATAAAGCATTCTCATATTTCTTTGAATTCTTCATGTTTGTTGTTCCTTACTTCAATAATTTTATGGACCTGTCATCTAACTATCTTTCATCCCGGTACAATAATATTCCATTACATTCATGTATCACAATTTACTCAACTATTCCCCAACTGGTAGGCACATAATACATTTCCAACTTGCTGCTCTTACATGTGATGCTATTATAAATACTTTTGGATGAATGAGTGTTTTCTTGTTGTTCCACTCTTATTCTTTGTATGTATAAAACCAAACCGTTTTATAGTTTTCCTCCCTAATGCCATGATGCTGTTGTTGTTCAGCTGTGTCTGATTCTACGTGACCCCATGAACTTTCTTGGGAAAGATACTGGAGTGGCCTGCCACTTCTTTCTCCAGTGTGTCCCCATTTTACAGATGAGGAACTGAGATAAATAAAGGTTGAGTACCTTGCCCAGGGTCAGACAGCTAGGAAGTATCTGAGTTCAGATTTGAAAGCAGATCTTCCTGACTCCTGGCCCAGTGCTCTATTCACTACACCACCTAGCTAAGTTCCTAATTCTGTGCTCTTTTCCAAAATGATTGCACCAATACAAAGCATTACCAGTGATGATTTAGCAAGAATGTCAGCCCCTCTCCCAGCTGTTCTTATAAGAGACTTCACAGAATTAAATAACCCACTAATATAAAGCAATAGGCCTTTATTATAGGCATTTTAACTCACTAGGAAGGTTTGTGACTTAAACAGAGGTACTCAAGGGTTTGAGGAGAGGGGAAGGAGGAAAGGTTGGTTGCATTCTGGTCATAATTACTAGTGAGATACAACTGGATTGCATCAGGGGTCAGGATATAGAAAGTCTGGTGCCTGGGTGTGGTGATCTTCAGACTGTGTTGGGAAGAGGCAGCAACTGGATCATTTTATGAGATATACCTTATTGACTCAGTGTCCCCATCATGCCATGTTCTCAATGCCTTTCCCAAGTGCTACGAAAGTCAATTCTGTAAAACAACAAATGGAGTATTTCCAGTTGACTTCCCCCTCAAATATCACTAAAAAGGGAGATAAAAATCCTCAAGGTTTCATGGAAGATGGAAATTTCTAGAATAGAAGATCTCCATTAAATTCTGGAAAAAGGAGAGGATTGCAGGTAGGATAAGGGTTTTCTAGAGAAAACTCAAGAGAGATTAGGCCTGAAAAGTTTTGTTTTGTCCTCAGACTGTACAATATCACCCCATGCTGGATTTTTCAATATGTGTTAATTAGCTTGATTATTCTGTGTGTTTAGTGCTCTCAAGCTGCTCCCCACCATGGAAACTTCTCTTTTTTAATTTTTAGTTTTCCCAAAGATGCTGTTTGGCAGCAGGTCTTGAAACACCACAATCTCTGAAGAGTCAAGGGGCAATGGTGATATGCATGGTGACTGTAAGTAGCTTGAAGCATATTTCAATTGATGACCTCATATCTAAGAAATACATACTGGAATAACGTCCAGGAAATGTGTGATAGCCAAAAAACATGGACAGGTCATATGGGGAGAATTTGGAATAATGGCTGGACAGCCCAAGGTCTGCCTGACACCTACTGAATATAAAAAGAAACTTGTTTTTTAATGTTTTGGTAACTGTATTTTAACACAATTGGTTTCTTTTGTGATATTATATATTTTGTTTTATGCATTCAAAAGTATGATTCTAATAGAGGGGACACAGGCTTCATCAGACTCATTACCAGAGGGGTCCTGTCCTAGCAGAAGTCCATTGGGAATATGGAACAGACCCTCTGTATAGAATCTTTAGGAAAATGAGGACAAAAAGAATGAGGATGTGGATGAGAAGGCATGAATGGATCACAGGATAAAAAAAAAAAAATCATAGATCTAGAATTTGGACACCATTGAGTCTGCCCCCCCCCCCCCCTTCACTTTACCAAAGAAGAAACTGAAACGCAGAGAGATTTAAGTGGCTTGCTGAGAGCCACACAAGTGGCAAGTGTCTGGGGCAGGATTTGAACTCAGTCTCCCTAAATCCAAGACCAGTACTGTATCCATTAATCTCTTGGTTGTGGACAATAGCAATGGAAGGATGCAATGGACACTGATGAGATCATAGATGCATTGAAGTGTATAGAATGTTTGTGTCTTCTAATTGTTTAATTTTGAAACGTGTTGGTACCAGAGCCTCACTTCCCTTGGGGAAGATTCCATGGAGGAGATGGACTCTGTTAAGTTTGCAAAGTTCCTGGCTCTAAATTATTTGATTCTATGACTTTTAGTAAAAAGAGGAGGCTATTTGATAAATTAGGAGTGGGAATATGGGAACTAAAATCATAGTTTGTGACTCTCTGCCAGAAATTTCAAACCAGAAACTCACCAATCTATATGAGCTCATAAAATGTAATCTAGCTTTGTCTTATAGCTGCTTCATGAACACTGGCTAAAAGCCAGGCCCACACCTCTGCCTACAGATTCACTTAATAAATTATTTGGCCAGAGATAAAAATTGACCTTAGGCAAGGAGAAAGCCCAAACCAGAGGAATTTTAGGGAATCAAACTAATGGGCCCATCAATCTTTCTGTGGCTGCCATGTTCCAATGCTGAACTTGTTATCTCTGCCCCACCCCCATGCCAAATCCATTCTTCCTCCTGGATTTCCTCTTCCTGTTGATGGCTCCTCTGCCCGCTCAGGAACTCAAGCTCAAAAACTGAGAATCAGCTTTCAGTTCCATTCCACTGTAATTCAGCACCCTTATTAAAGATGAGGCACAATGTTAGGCATTAAGTTAAACATAAAAATAAAGATGATTCAAAACAAAAATCTTGCACATTCTAAGCCAGTGACTTTTCACTTACTTTGTGGTCTGGACCCTTTGGACAGTCTGGTGAGGCCTATGAACCTTTTCTCTGAATCATATTTTTAAATATTTGAAAGAATTGCTAGATTTCAGTTATAGGTTAGTGAAAATAAAAATGTAAGTCTCCCCTTCCCCCATTCAAATTCATGGACCTCCAGTTAATCTTTAACTGACCCTTTTCCCTTTTTACCTCATCCTGTCTAACCAGTTGCCAAGTCCTGTTCATTCTGCCTCCTCAGTATCTCTTGCTGCTATCCCCTCTTCTTCATTCCCATCTCCATCACCCTAGATCAGGCTGTCATCAATACCTGTCTGAACTACTAACTAGTCTCTCCACTACCTCTTTCTCCCTATTCTAATCTATCATATACATTGCTGTCAAGTGGATTTTCTCAAGCATAGGTCTCAAGGTACCCCATTGTCTTTGGAATAAAGGTCAAACTCTTCAACCTGTCATTCAAGACCATCTGCAATCTGGACTCTCAGCCTTTCTAGTTGTATCTATTACTCCCTGTAACTTTTGAGTCAGACACTATTTCATGACACAAAGAGCCCAGGTCCCTAGTGGGGAGGATCTTTTCAACTCTTTTGGCTCGTAGACTCATTCACTGAATCTAGAGCAATGGTACTCTAAGTATACTGAAATCCAGTTCACAATATTATAGGATAACATGTTATCAAAAGAGGAAAACTCCCCCCCAGAAATTCCTGATTAACCCTTAGTCCCCAAAACATATATGAACTCCTGGAGTCACTTATAATCTCAAGTTTGAGACATCTTCTGACAAAGGCCTTGCTGCCAAAGCCAAAAGCTCCCTGCTGTTCAAACAAGGTGGAGTGATTTTGGCATTTCTCTCTATTTGATATCTTGCCAATGATGGCAAGAATTTGTTATTGTTGATGATGATGACAGCCATCTAGCTCACAGTCTGATAATTTCTTAGGCAGAGTCTGTGAGTCTCTATGGAGTTTTCCAATCTTTCTATGTCATCTCCTTGGTACGAGGTAAGGGCAACGCCCCCTCCCAAAAAAAATCCCAAACCTCATCTCGTTTTTACCTCTTGTGATTGCCACCTCCCTCAATTCACCACTATTGCCTTTCTTCTCCTCACCCTTAATATTTTCCCCCATTAGATATCAACCCCACTTAGAGAGGTTTGTTGAAGGAAGCTCTGTATGGATTCCCTCCAGACATATCCCTTGGCCATGAGGGATGGGAAAGAAGTCTCTCTCACTGGTTGGATTTTATAAATAAAGTATTGATGTTTAGGAACCTGTTTTTTAAAAATGAGGAGATTAAACAGTAGAGTAAGAAATAAAGCAGAGAAGCCCCTTCTCAGAAGCCCTGGGCTATGGGGAAGTTGTGATAAAGAATATAAGTTATAATAAAGAATAAATAAAGAATATAAAGTTATAATTAAAAATATGAAGATCTCATACCAATGATTTAATCAATGTGAATGTACCTTCTAAACTTTGAGAGCCATTATGATGGAAAAGTTTCTCACCGTCCTACTAATCCAATTCTAGTATCATATCTAGAGCTCAAAGGAATCCTAGAAATCAAAAGTTCCAAGGATCATAGTTTATAACTGGGTGGGAACTCAGAGAGCAGTTAATCCAATCCCTTCCTTTTATAGCTGAGTGAAGTGAGGCCCAGGGAAGTTGTGATTTACTCAAGATCCCAAAAACATTAAGGGTCAAATCCAGGATTCACCAGGGTCTGTTGGTCAAATCCAGTATTTTTTCTCTGCTACCCAGGACACTCTGAATTTAGTGAGGATGGTTCTTGGACAGTAGATACTCTAGGCTCTCATCAGACCTGCCCTTGAATCCTTGCTGTCTCGGTAAAATCCATGAGGCCTTCCTCTCTGTTCTCCTAGTCTTTGAGAAGGGTCACCTCCCCAATAAGCCATAGGAAGAGGACTTCATCAGAGAAATAAGAGTAGCCACAATAAATGTGGCATGGCAGATAGAGAGCCTTGGAGTCAGAAAGATCTAAGTTCAAGTCTTGTCTCTGACAAGTACTGGCTGTGGCAAGTTGCCTCCTCTCCTTTCCCCATGGTCATTCTCTGTTACTACCAGTTGCAAAGTAGGTGCTGATTTCCATTGGCAGAGGCTGTTCTTCACCCAGAACCCCCTACACGGTAAAATTATGGGTCCAGCCCAAATGGTGATGATGATGACAGTAACAATACGAATACATTTTATAGTGCTTTAAGGATACCAAATCACTTTCCCTCAAATAACCCTATTAGGTAACTGGTATGAATATTATTATCATTTTGTAGATGTGGAAATCATGACTATGAGGAATGATGTGACTCTCCTGTTGTCACCCAGCCAGTGACACCCAGTGTCACTCCACCTCCCCATCTTATCGCAGTCCGTGAGAGTACAAGAGATTTGTATCAATAGAGAGGATATATGTCTAAGTAGCCACTAAGAACACAGCACCCACAATATTCATCTCCACACTCTCTACTCCAGCTTGGTGCATGATTCATGGTTTCTGAACGTAGGCGAGGCAGAGCATAGAAAAAACATTTTTATAAATGTTAATACAAAATTCTCACCCATACTGCAGAAAAATTAACAAGCCTCTGCTCATATGGTCCCGGAAATGTTGCATGGTGTTAATTCTTACGCACTGGGGGCCCTTCTCTATTTGTACATTTGGCACCAAAGCGTTTCAGAAATATTTTCAGAGGGAGTGTGTGTGTGCGAAAACAACAGTCCCAAATAGGATTGGCGCTGCCACCTCGTGGGAAACCAAAAGGGGTGAATCTGCTCCATGCAACAGAAGGAAGGGAAAAAAAACTCGACAGTGGCGTTATTAATTTTTTACATTTCTTGCAGTATCCTGCTGCTTAAAGAAAAATGTTCTCTTGGGTATTGGCAAAGGAAAAAAAGAAAGAAAAATGATTTCTAATATAAGACGCTTGATACTCACAAATACCCCAGGGATAATGTATTCAGCTGTTCTCATTAGGATACTGTTCATTTTAGCATAAAAGAAGCCTAATTGTGTTTATGTTTGCGTAACTGTATCAACATGGAAGCTTATTAGATTTTTTTCCCCCTCTTCAGCTGAGGACAATGAACAAAGCAGGTATTTTAACAAGAAGACTTTACTTTCATCTTCCCGTAGTCCATCAGCAGGGCTAGCCATTCACCCCCATGGTTATTCTTGTCCATACAGAATATTTTTGCTCAACACTAGAATGAAAATATTCACCTGTCTTGCTGATTAATAATTTGCAAGTAGGTGCTAAGTGTAGAGTGTGGGCACCTATTAACAAGACTGGGTGTCTGGGTCAAATAATTTTAAACTTTCCTCCCTTCCCTGTTCCCATTGTCCAATTGAGATGAACTGTTCTTTGCTTAGTGAAAGAAGCTGGGTACCAGTGGCATCAGAAATAGCAATGTAGAATGAGATCAGAAACTGGAGAATCAGAAGGAAGAATTGCCATGCCAAAGGAGATGGCAGCCGGAACTGAGGAGTGTGTGTGTGTCTAATACACTGGAGCAGGATGACACACGGTGCCAGACCATGAATGGTTAGCACCATCTCAGGGAAGCTGAGGAAAACCAGGTGAAGGTAGGACAGAGATTTTGTCTCCTTTCTGTGTTTCCTGTCCATTCAGTAAAGAAAGGTGGCAGAGGAGAATGGATCTCATTGTTTCCTTTTCTCCTTTCTGTCAGTTTGACTTTGAACAAGTAATTGAGCCTCTCTAGACCTAGGTTTCCACAGGTGTAAAAACTCAGGTAATCTTTAATGCCCTATATAGTTACTGTACATGAATGCCTCATCAGGTGATCAGACTTCTAGCACTTTCAGCCTTCTAGGATGTAAATGTGAAGCCACTTTAAAAGCCAAAAAATCTGTAACTTTATCTTGGAACTGAAGTGGGTGTGGGCGTGGGGCACATGAGCTGGTGAGAGTCCATTGTTAAATTTTCAGTGTGAGCATTTCCACCCTAGAAATCAAATGCTATAAATCAGGGCTTGCTATACGGTTTTATTGTTTGTCTAGCCTGAAGAAAGTGATATAAAAAGTGTTAATACAGATTAAACTGAAAAATGTTTCATGGGTACATTTTTTTTTCATGGAGAGCTAGTTGTTAAAACATTTACAAGTATACTTCTAGGGTAGGGAGAATGAATTAGAGAGTGAGTTCTAAAGAACTGTTCAGCCTCAATCAGATTGCTTCTGGTCTTCTGTGATAGAAGGTTTGCCTACTAAAAGCCCCTAAGTGAGTTTATGGGGTTATGAGCTGGAAGACTATTTTTTTTTTTCAATTAGTATTTTTTTCTCCAATTGTATGTAAAAACAATTTCAACATTCTTTTTTTAAAAACATTTTGAGTTCCAAATTCTCTCCCTCCCTCTACTTCCCCCCATTGAGAAGGCAAACAATCTGACATAGGTTATATACATGTAGTCATGCAAAACACATTGGAAAAGATTTTAAAGGTCATCTAAGCTACTCTGCCCTTTTACACATGTGGAAACTGAGGCCCAGAGGGGCTAAATTACTTTTTCAAAATCTAACAAGTAACAAGGAGAAGAGAAACAATGAGATTCCAACCCAGGTCTTTAGACTGGTTCATTTTCTATTATACCACCTTTCTTTTCTCTCTCTGTGAATAACTGCTTGTCTCCTGTCATTGCTGCAGCTGGCTTTCCTGGTTACTTATGTCCAGATCCTTTACAGATGTCAATCAGACCAGTCCCCTAGGAAAACTGATCAGTACAAGGCATCTCCAAACGTCTGGGTGAAAAGATTCCAGTGGTCTCTTTATAGAACTACCAGGATGTCAGGACAACTCTTTTCCCTAGAAAACCTCCCCAGTTATGAGTAAACAGAAAAGATTTCACTAAAGCCTTAAGCAATACAGGCATTCTGAGGCAGGATTAAGTTTTTGTTGGAAGGAGCTGAGTACTTCCTCCACCTCTGTCTTTAATATGTAATGTGACCTTGACTAATTTGCTTAATCATTCTAGGACTCAGTTTTCTCCCCATAAAATGGACCAAATGATCTGTAAGGTGTTTTTTTTTCCCAGTGCTGCATCTATGATCTTTACATATGACTGGTCTTAGTGTCAAAACTGTGAGTGATGCCATAAAAATGATTGTTAAGTTGTTACTTATTACGTGCCTTCTCTGTGACTATGTTTGGAGCTATGAGTGATAGAAAAAGAAACAAAAGGTATGGTCCTCTGTCTTCAAGGGGCTTATCGTTGGAGACTGGCCAACTGGCCTCAGTTCTGTGCATTTGGGGGGACCTTCTTCAGGAAGTCCCTGATGAGGTGGGATAGAGGGACCTAGATCTCCATTTTGGAGTATATGCAGAGATTTGGGGATTGTTTCCTTTCCACTTACTGTGTGATGGAGAAAAGACCTTTTAGTTGACTGCTAAGCTGGAACTGGGAGTGTCTACAAAATATCCCAATAAGCTCTTGCTGGTCATGAAGTGGAAGGATGGCTCTTAGAGTTTTGGGGGACCAGTAGCTCTGGAGGACACCCCCCCCTCAGACTGGACCATTGTCACATGACCTCCTATGTTGCCTCCTGTTTGTGTCTTCTTTCCTTTGGCTCAAGACCTTGGGAGGCTTGGAAAGATTGGATGAACCACCCTCAGTTCAGTGATAAGAGCCCATGATGGAGCCTCCACAGCAGATCCAGGTGAGGCACATCACCAAGGAGCAACCCAGCCAAGTGGTGAATTGACCCAGCAATCATACTGTACAAGGAAGGGAGCTACTATATCCATTGACCATATTGCATTTTGAAATGAACTTGGTAGGATGAATGCTTTGCATCAATTGCTTTAATTTTGAGCCTTCTCTTCCCAAGGACCAAACCAGTAGAGGAGAGAGGCTGTTTCATTCTTGGAGATATTTTAGTACTTTGGTTCTTATTAAATATTCTTATATAAAGGCCAGTTGATATTAATTGGTATTAAGGATAAGACTAGAGAGCTCTCAACTGGTGACTGATATATGGAGGTGGGGAGAAAAAATTCCAGAGTGAGGCCCAAGCCAATAGCATTAGATAAAACCTCATAGCCCTTTAGGGTTACCCCTGTGATCCTCAGGGGAAGATGTAGGCTATCTTGTTCCAGGGACCCAGCTGGCTAGTGTACACATAGATTGGGAGAGTAAGTTCAGTCTTGCTTTACTACACACAGTAGTTGGAAACACAACATACATATATAACAAAGACAGAATAATAGTGGTATATATGAGGCTACATGTAAGTACTATCACAGGAGGATGTTGACATCAGAAGAATACAACAGATGGGAAGTGATGAGATAGCTGCCCTGGGCCCCTCCTTAAATGGAGGATTTGGGAAAAGTACTCCACTATCCAGCTTCCACCTTCTTCAAATAGAGGGAGAGAGAGGGCCCAGGGGTGCTGCCTGACCTTGGAAAAGCCTCAGGTAAAAATAGAAGGCTGGATTAGATGGCATTGAGGTGCCTTCCAACTCTAGACCTATGATCCTAAAATCTTATAATAAGCAACGCTGGGCAGTAAAGTCAAAGAAATTGTGGATTTGGGAAGGGGGAGCAGTACTTGTGCCACCTGCTGTGAGCTCCCCTAAACTTCAGGGGTGCCACATACTGAGTAATTCCAAGAGACAATGCAAGCTGCGAGCTCTGACTACTGTGCAAGTGTAAATGATTGAGGCTGGGCTGTCCCTGGGGAGGTTTGCTCATTGGGGATCATCTTTCTCTTCTATGAGTTCTGGGAAGAGTTCTATTTGTTTTCTTTGTCATGAAAATAATATTTTTCTTTGACTTTTGTGAAACCTTTCCTCACAAGGGAAATTTGTGACAACATGAAGCAGGCAGGAGGCAAGTGTTTTTTTCAGTGCTTATTATGGTGCCAGCCACTTGCTACTCTCTGAGGCTACAAATACCAAGAAAAAAAAGATAGCCCCTACCCTCAAAGGGCTTATGTTATAATGGGGGTAACCCAAGGCAGATGTGAGATATGGCAGGAGGAGATGCAAGGAGGGAGCACTCATAGAGGGGAGCGGTAACAAACTCTGGAGAGAGGATGAGAAGCACAGTTAAGAGGGGAATGAAGCATGGCCCACTTGGGCCTGTCCCCTAAATGAAGCCCCCACAAGCAACTCACTGATAGGAAAATGGAACTGGCATGGAGGCAGGACAGTCCAGTGTGAGAAGGGAGTTGAATCACAGTAATGAAATCTGGAGAGTCAAAAGCTCAGTCAGGAGGGTAATAGATATAGTATCTGTCATATGGTGAGTTTCACACATTTTCTAGGGGAAAACAATAAGCCACAGAGGTATATATAACAATAAGCCACAGAGGTGTATATATATATATATATATATATATATATATATATATTCTCCCAATTATATCCCTGTAATGTTAATGGAATTTAAGATCTTCCCCATTCATTAACAGACCCCACATGGAGCCCATTAAGGGAAGCTTGCTTAGGTGAGGCTTGCTTGTAGGAAGGCTTTCACACCTTTTGCTAATTTCTAATTAGGCACTGAGTCGGGAAGGTTGTGATGCATTCTGTCTCTGAGAAGTGTATAATATATATATATATATATATATTACATTGAGTTGGTATTTTGCTTTGGGGGCTTGCTTATGAGGAGGATCTTGTGATTCCCTCTTTGAGGGCCATTTGTTCAGAGTTCCCTGACTCCTCAGATGTAAAGGCTCTCTCAATCTAGGGATGCATATAAAGTATGTAGTTGATTCAGGCAGTCAGAGCTCTGTCTGTTGGTCTTTATTTCTCTGCATGTATTTTCTCTGAAGTTTCAGGTGCTGACTTTTCCCTTGAAGTAGTGAATGTAATTAAAAAAAGATTGTTGATCCCTTAAACAGCTATCTTTCCTAGTAAAGCAGATCTAAAAACCCATGCTAGCAGCCATCCTGGCTATGCCAGTGTGGTTGCTGCTACAGTCTGTGAGCCCCCAGGTCATGTGAGAGACTGGGACATAAGAGACACAAATATGAGTTATGATTATTGCCCAGGTGGGTTGGGGTTGAAAGAGTTGGAAGCTTGTGACTTTTTGTACAAAAACTTCCTTGACTTCCATTGTCTGTTTTTCACAAAGTTCAGACTCTTTTTCTTGAAATCTGAAGCCCTCCACCTTATTTTTTCAGTCTTGTAGCATATTATTTCCCTCGATCTACTTTAAATTTCAGCTAAATTGGACTATCTTCTGTTCATTGAATACAATTTGCTTTTTTATTCTCTCCAAGCATTTACTCTTACTGTTTCCTATTGTTGATAGATTCCCTCTGTCTCTCTGTCTCTGTTCTGTGTCATCTGTCTCTGTGTCTATCAGTGTCTCTCTCTGTATCTCTCTGTCTCTCTCCTTGTGGCATTCGTAGCTATCTTTTCGAGCACAGCTCCAATGTCAGCTCTTCTGGGAAGCTTTCTCTGCTCCCCTAATTTTCACAAAGCACTCTGTTCTCTAAGTCACTTTTTAAGAATTATTTTATATTTTAGTTGTTTTCATTTGATGGGTAGACATTATGTTCTCCTGCTAAACTCTATGATTTTCAAAGTCATGTCTTCCACAAACTTTGCACCTTCTCAAATGCCTAGCACAGTGCTCTGTTTACAAGAGATGTAAACAGCTATTGATTTGAAGTGGGAAATGCTTAAGAATTTGGGTTTCAACCTTAAGAAGGTTGAATTTGAGCTAATTTGAATTTGAATCCTAAAGGCAAGTTAGTTTTATAGATATGGAGGAGAGAGGGGAAGGCATTCTTAGAGATGGGAATTAGGATGTCTCAGGAACAGCGAAGACATTCACGTGAGTAGAGTGAAGGGTTTCTACTAGGGAGCTGAGGGAAGCAAAATTATAAAGACAATAGGATTCAGAGTGATGCAGGACAACAGCAATAAGCCAATCTTACCCCCTCACTTTACAGAGACCCAGAAAGGTTATCATCTCAAGCAATAAAGGCAGTAAGTGCAAGACGTGAGATTTGAATCCAGGTCTTTTTTAGTTCATGTCCAATACCCTTTCACCCCCACTATTCTCTCTTCTATACTAGGCTGCTTGATTAATTGCCTCAAATCAGCTAAGAAAGTAGACTGGTCTTCATTTTGAAATACCTTATCCCATTCGCTGCAGATTATGCAGCAAGGGAGAAGGAACAATTTCTTTGTCTCTGGCAACCAAGGAGCAATCTGAAAGATGAGGATTGGGATGTATGTTACTCCTCTGCTTTTGAAAATTCAAAGTACTATATAAACCCAAAAAGCTAGAGGGAAACCTAGCAGAAAATTGGTCCTGGTTCATCTTTTCCAACTCTAATCCCATTGTTTAAATGGCATCATCTTCCTTCTCCCCTACCCCCCATCAAAAAGAATTGTGACCCATAGTCATTTGTCTTCTTGGCCACACTATTTCTAGATAGGTCTTCCCTTTGCTAAGACTTCTTTGAAGTTGAGATTTTTCATTCTTTGTATTTGTACCTCTAGCCCCTAATGTAGTACTGGTCACATAGTAGGTTCTTAATAAATGCTCATTAATTGATTGAGTGATGCATCAACAGTGTGCTTTAGATTGACAACAGTTCAAACCTTGATTGCTAACAAATGTCAAGGATTTCTAACATGATAGGGAGAGGATAGAGAGGTTGGGGGAAGGGGTGGGATAAGTAGCAAAAAGAGAGTTCCAGTCAATAATCAGATCTTATTTCTTGCAGGCACTCTTAATCTGGGCTTGCTTCAGTGAAATCATTTCAGAAGGACATTAAGAAAGCACCAAAGCTTGTAATCCATTCTTTGGAAAGGTGAAAGGCAATTCCTTAAAGTCTACTTTTGCAGTGCTCTCTGATAGTGTGTAATTACAACTTATGTTCTCTAAATGAGAGTAACGGGGGGATGATTTAAACGGTGGTTCTTCAAAATGCTCCAGATTAAAGAAGAGGAATTGCCTAGGTGGTGATGCAAATCTAATGATCTAAGGGCTCATCTTATGTCTCCAAGACCTCAGTAAATATTGTAAATAGTTCATTGATAGTTAACACATCATTCATGTTCTAATGCAACCACTTACTAGCTCATCACAGAGATTATCCTGGAATCATAGAATCTCAAAGTTGAAAGAACCCTCATTGGCCATGTAGAGCCACATACTCTATAAGTATCAAGAATGCCCTCTTCCACATCTTTGACAAGTGACTCTTCAGCCTTCATTTGAAGACTCCCATTGAGGAGAAAGCCATTGCCTCCCAAGGCTGCCTGTTCCACTTTGGGATAGCTCTAGTTACAAGGAAGTAAGCTCCTTGTAATAACAGTGGAAATGATCTTCTTTGCTTGTATTTATAGCCCTAGTTCTTAGCACAGTAGCTGGTATACACTAAGCACTTACTAAATGCTTTTTTATTCATTAATTTGTTTGTTCATTCATGACATCATCTAAATTGGCTTCTTCGCCACTTCTATTTTTTGCTCCAGTTCTGTCCTCTGGCACTAAGCTGAACAAGCCTAATCCCTCTTCCAGGTGACAGCCAGTCAATTATTGAAACACTTCTTTCATGTTCTTCCTAAGGCTTTTCTTTTCCAGGTGAAACATCTCCAGTTCCTCTGATTGTTGTTTGTATGGCATGACCTCAAGACTTTTCACTGTCCTTAAGTAGTATGAAATCCAGTTGGGATTTCTGTTGTAAGCAATTGATTCATCAAGTCCCTACCAAGTGCCTGGTGAATATACTGGATGGAAAGAAGGGTAAAAAGATGAAACAGCTCCTATGCTAGAGTAGCTCATGGCCCTCCCCCTCCAAGTATACAGTGGGGGATGCCTTCAGAGGATGAGTATAGCTACTTCGTTTCCTTCCATGTTGGTCTTTCCCATGAAATTCAAAGCTGATATGATGGCAACCGTATCCTTCCCTTAATCCAGATGTTGATTTTTTATGGAGGGCACAATATGAATTAAATGCATTTACAAGGAATTTTGTCTCCACTCTCATCAAGAAAAAAAAGTTAGTCATCATTCCTGGGTTCCTAAGAAAATCATAGACTTTCATTCAGGCAAGTACATACGTGAGCATTTATGAAGTATCCACTATATTTCAGGCTTTGTGGTAGGTGCCAGGATACAAAGGCAAAAGCTAAATGGTTCCTGCCCTCAATAAGTTTATATCCTACTGGGCAGATGCCATGTATATATGACTAGATGTATATGAAAACATAAATCAGTAATATAAAACACATATCAACAAGGTAGAAGTTAACCTTGGAGGAGAGGGCACTATTAGTTGGGGGATGTAGGAGAGACCAAAAGTAAGTCTTAAGCTGGATCTTGACAGAAATGAGGAATTCTAAGAGGTGGAATTGAAGAGGGAAAGTACCCGAAGCATGGTGAAAAGTCTGTTTAAAGGCATGGAATCAGGGGTAGATTATCATGTTCGAGGAAGGTCAAGGAGGATAGTATGGCCAGACCAAAGAGTTATGGAAGGGGAATCATATAAAAGAAGGTGGGAAAGGTAAGATAGAACTAGGAGGTCAAGAACTTTATTTTTTTATTTTTTAAAAAATAAATTAATTAAAGCCTAGGTCATTTTTATGTAGGTTCTTGTAATTGCATCATCTTCTGTCTTAATAGTGATTTTTGTCCTGTAGAAGAAGATGAAGAAACAATGAAAGAGAAAACAAAGTGTGAGGTAGCAGTAGCCTAAGTCAGTTCACCTTTTTAGACCTGTCCCTGCCAAGACTCTGTGCCCTAGGCCAGGAAAAGCCTTAACCTAAGAGAAGTATTCCAAGTTAGAACAATTCTGAGCATTTTTAGAGGCTATTTGGGCAGAATGATTTGGAAGACCTGTTTGTGTGTATTTCCAAGGCGATGTGCAAAGTTGGACGGGAAAAATTAATATCATTCCAGATTACTGGACAGAACTTAGGAATAGAAGTATCTAGAAATACTCTGATATGTCTAATAGATCTTAGAAAGTAGTGATTTCCTACGTCATCTTTTCTCGCCTCTAAACGTAGGGTCTTACCATTAGAAAAGAGTAAAATATCATCGTTGAATATGAAAGAGCAATGATATTCCAAGTACCCATGGTATTGTTTAAAAAGTGGCGAGTCCCACTCCTCTGTCACATACCGACAAGTCCTTGGATGCTTCAAGGTACTTTCCAGCTGACATCCTACGATCCAAACAATTCTGCTTTCCTCCACTATTTGTCTTCGATTGCTTTCCTATTC
Source organism: Pseudochirops corinnae (assembly GCA_028646515.1). Classification (NCBI taxonomy): domain Eukaryota; kingdom Metazoa; phylum Chordata; class Mammalia; order Diprotodontia; family Pseudocheiridae; genus Pseudochirops; species Pseudochirops corinnae. The sequence continues at coordinate 46,183,247 of CM053590.1, forward strand.
CCCACACTCTTTCCCAAGGAATTTCCCTTTTTAACTGACCCCCTAGGATTCAGAATGTCTCCCCTTCTACTTCCATGACCTTTTCCCTACCCTGTCTACTCCTGTACTGAAAATGTAGTCAACCAATTTTAAATGCATATTGATGGTTTTTACTAGTCTGAGGAGAATATTGAAGTTATGTTCTTTAATATTCCAAAAGAGTAATGATTTCATTGGGGTGTAGATATTTCTATCATGAGTTTGTCTGGCCAAAACCTCATCTAATGATCTTCTGGTAATGAACCTCTCCAAACTTAGCAAATTTATTTCTCAAATGAGAGAGAAAAGTAGGATTCTAGGCCTGTATTTAAAGCCTTTTCACCTTGAGTAGGATCTGTCAGAGCTCGTTATGCTCATGTGGCCTTTGAGAAGCCAAGGTGGCTTTCTCACCGGAGTTAAGATTCAAATGAAGACTTTCAGTAGGACATCAGTACACAGATGAGGTAAATTGTAGTTACGTAGATTCATGTTGTTCATTTTGCCAGTTTAAAACATTCATCTATCTTTAATAAATTTTTTTTTCACTGCTTTGCTAGACAGCTTTGCTGACAGCTCTGTCTTTCCCACTTTTATCTTTCACCCTTAGGATCATTATAGTTTTTGGGGTGGGAGAATGGTCCGGCTTACTTCTACTCTCTACTCCAAGACTTGGAATATATTAGCTCCTTTTGTTTCTAGGAAATCCAGATCCTTTTCTTTCAGATTCTCAGGCCTACTCCACAGATTCATTTCAGAATTGTTCTCCTTGAAACAACCTGATCATACTTTGTTAGGTGTCCTTTGGATTTTAACCACAAAAATTGTTTGATTAGCTTCTACACTTTCTCAAATACTCAGCACCTTGCTTTGTTTCCCTGAGCTTCCAGTCTTGATCAGCACCTTCTGGCTTCTCCATGAACCTTCCTAATTCTACCACCAGCTTCTGGTTGCTAAGTGGCCAAGTGCACTAGGTGCATTAGTATCTCAAATTTTTTTCATCTATTCCTGCCACTAGTATTCTTTGCAGTATTGTATTCTTCAAACTCAACATTTACATTATATTACATCCACCCTAGCTGTTCTGGGGTCAATTATCATGCTTATAGGCACTTGAGTGTATATGTGGGGGGTGGGAGGGAAGGAAGGGATGATTGCAGTGCCTTAGTCGAAGATTCATCACCCTCCAGGAACTAGCATTCTATCCAGTGGAACCAGATGAACAATCTGAGAATTTTTTTTTTTTTTATCTCATCTGTGGGAGAATCCCTTCACAATACAGGTGATAAAGGCCTTTGTTGAAATTATTCACTCTCCATTATGTTCTTTTATCTCTGCAACCTCTAGTTTAGCAGGTTGTTTAAGCCCAAACACTTATTTCCTTCTTTCAAGAAAGGGGTGAAACATAGTTTTAAAAAGTTTAATCTGAGAGGATGACAGTTTTAGCAGCCTTGATAACTCACCCTACTTGTACCCTCCAGTTCAAAGCTAAAATTATTCCTCTCAGTTTTGCCTCAGTCAGGAAAATGAAACTTGGTTCCCACAATATAATGGTCAAATAAGGAAGGCTTCTGAGCAGGGTAGCAAGAAAGAAAGCTCAATGGTTTCTCAATTCCTCCAGTAACTTTGTTATTTTTGTTGGAAATCCAGTCTTACAACTATATAAAAAACACAATTTCAACTGTATTAGGCCTACATAGAGGTCATTAGGTTATTTCAGAAGTCTGAAACTGCCTTCACAAAAGAGATTGGGCTAACCTTTGCTCTAAGTGTAAAGTGGAAAATTCACCAGTTTTGGACTTTCAGATAAAATAGCAACTTCAAGCCAACTTGACCACTCAACTGAGAGCCAGTGTGTTCTGATTCTAAATGATTGGTGCGTACAACTCAAATAAAATCTTTGATTTCATTTAAAAAATTAATTAATTTATTTATTTTCTTGTTTACATCATTCATTTCCATGAGATTCTGAGTTACAAATTTTCTCCCCATCTTTCCCCTACCCAACACCTCAAAACAGTCATCCCACTGTATAACCCCTCCCCCAATTTGCTCTCTCCTATGTCCTTCGCCTCACCCCTCTGACTTTCCAGTAGGGCAGGATGGATTTCCCTACCACAGTGCCTGTATATCTTAATTCCCAGTTGGATGTATTTAATAATAATAATGATAATAATAATAATAATACATATATATTTTTAACATTTGATTATAGAACTTTAAATTCTAGATTCTTTCCCTTCCTCCCTTGTCACCCACCCCCACTGGAAGGACAAGC
>CM053590.1:46186039-46242528 GCA_028646515.1 Pseudochirops corinnae
AAGCTGCTAGATCTTGTGTTATCCTGATTGTGTTTCCATAATATTCAAATTGTTTCTTCTTGGCTGCTTGTAATATTTTCTCCTTGATCTGGGAACTTTGGAACCTGGCTATAATATTCCTAGGAGTTTTCTTTTTGGGATCTTTTTCAAGAGGTGATCGGTGAATTCTTTCAAGTTCTATTTTGCCCTCTGGTTCTAAAATATCAGGGCAATTTTCCTTGAGAATTTCTTGAAGGATGATTTCTAGGTTCTTTTTTCAATCATGGCTTTCAGGTAGTCCAGTAATTTTTAAATTATGTCTCCTGGATCTATTTTACAGGTCAGTGGTTTTCTCAAGGAGATATTTCACATTGCCTTCTATTTTTTCATTTGTTTGGATCTGTTTAATAGTATCTTAATTTCTCATAAAGTCATTTGCTTCCATTTGCTCCATTCTAATTCTGAAGAAATTATTCTCTTCAGTGAGCTTTTGAGATTCTTTTTCCATCTGGCAAATTCTAGTTTTTAAGGCATTCTTCTCCTCATTGGCTTTTTGGGCCTCTTTTGCCATTTGAGTTAGTCTGTTTTTTTAACATGGTATTTTCTTCAGTCAGATTGTTGACTCTCTTTTCATGATTTTCTTGCATCATTCTCATTTCTCTTCGCAATTTTTCCTCTACTTCTCTTACTTGATTTTCAAAATCCTTCTTGAGCTCCTTCATGGCCGGTAATCAGTTCATATTTTTCTTGGAAGCTTTTGGTGCAGGAGTTCTGATTTTGCTGTCTTTCTCCCATTCCATGCCTTGATCCTTTTTGTCCTCAAAAAAGGAGTCTAAGGTTTGATTGTTGTGCTTGCTTTGCTTCCTCTGCTTGCTCATGTTGCCAGTCAATTATTTGACTTTTGAGCTCTTTGCCACAGTAGAACTCTGCTTCCAGAGAGGAGAGCTTTGTCCCAAATTGCTGGGGTTTTCACAGCTGCTGGAGCTATTAGTTGGGTGCTCTCTCTGCAGTCTCCACAAGCTCTGGCCCACTGGCCACACACCCAGGACCTCCACCCAAGACAGTGATCCAGATCCAAGCAGGTTAAAGCAAGAGTAATTATACTCTGAATGTTTGCTTGATCCCCCTAAAATCTGCAGGCCAGGAGCTCTGAAGCAGCCATGCTGTGGCAGCTTCACAGCTGCTGTCCTCTACCACTTTTCACCTCAGGTGCAGGGACCGGACCCACTCTTCCATCCCCTCAAGTTCCAACAGAATTCCACACTAACCTTTTACTTTGTCTTTGGCATTTATGAGTTGATAATTCTGGAAACTGTCACAGATGCTGGTGATCCACTCTCCTGAAGTTGGGGCCAACCTGGGGCTAAAAACGAGGGCTTATGTGGGGCTGGGCTTAGCTCCCAGCACTCTGTGATGAACCCTTCCTGTTGGCCTGCTGGGTTGCCTTCAGCAGGAGATTTGTTTCTTTCTGTCATTTTGTGGGTTCTGTAGCTCTAAAATTTGTTTAGAGTCATATTTTATGGTTATTTAAGGTGGTTGTTGTGTGTGTGGGGGAGCTCATGGAGTTTTCCTGCTTCTATGTCACCATCTTGGCTCCATCCCTGGGCCATCCTTTTAAACAAAAAATTTCTTTAAAAAAAAAAAAAAAAGGAAGAAGAGGGAAAAAAATTAAGAAAACCAATTAACACATTGAAAAAAGTTTCATGTCCCACCCATAGATTCCTATCTCTGCAAAGGAGGGGAGAAATGGGGTGTATCTTCTCATATCTCTTATTTGTGGCCAAGGCTAGACTTTGTAGTTTTGCAATATTTATTTTTTTTCCATTCCCATTGTTGTGGTGTGTGGTGGTGGTGTATATTGCTTTCTTGGCTCTGCTTACTTCACTTTGAGTAAGTTCAATTAAGTCTTTCCAAACCTCTCTATATTTGCCACATTTGTTATTTCTTACATACAGCACAGTAGTATCCCATTACAATTATGTGTTTGTTTAGCCATGCCCATATGCAAGGACAGCTCTTTGCTATCACAAAAGTGCTATGAATATTTGGATGTATAGGGAGCCATTTTTTTGGTCAGTGACCTCTTTGGGGTATATGACTAGTGGTGGAATTTTGGGTCCAAAGGGTATGGACATATTATTTTCTTTATTTGCATATGAATTACATTTTATTAAATGTAAGTCAATGCTCTAGTTTAGTGCTGCTCAAACTTTTTTTTTTTTTTGCCTCAGGACCCCTTTACACTCCAAAAAAAATTGAGGACTCCTCTGAAGAACTTTTATTTATGTGGATTGTGCATAGTGGTATTTACTATATTAGAAATTAAAATGACTTAGTATTATTTTGAAAATAGTTTTGATCTCATGGAGCTGTCTGAAAGGGCTTCAGGGACTTTCAGGGGTCCCCGGAACACCCTTAGAGAATTGCTTCCATATCCTCTGTCAACCCAGGTATAACCCAGCTTTGCCTCATCTGCAGATTAGATAAACATGACATCTACTTTTATTCAAGTCAAATGAATAATGACTTAAGGCATAAGGCCTACGGAAAATCCCTGGGACACTCCACTGGAGATCTTTTCCAAGTGACCACTGAACACTATTATGGTTTTAAGTCCATCAAATTCTACTATCATCTAGCTTCTATTTCCCCCCACACTATTAGTGTAAGCTACTTTATTCAATGCTTTGATAATATCTAGCTTAACTATATCCCTAACATTCCATTGATCTCTCAAGTTGCTAACTTTGTCAAAAAAGGAAAGAAGGTTAGTCTGCCATGATATATTCTTGATTGAAGCCATGCCCCCTCTTTGTAATCACATTTTCTTTTCTAGATCTTCATTTACCATCTTGTTATTGATTTGAGTTAGAATCTTTCCAAGAAGTGAAGGCAAGCTCATGGATCTATAGTTTATAGACTCTATCTTCTTCCTTTTTTTTGAAGATTGGGATATTTGTCCTTCTCCTATTTGATGGTACCTCTCCCACTCTCCATAATCTTTAACATATTGAATGGTACAGCAATTCCATCATACCTAGTACTCATCTGGTCTGGGTTATCCAAATTCATCAAGGAAGCTAGATGCTCTTTTATTAACTCTTTGTTTATATTGGGGATGAACTCCCCATTTGCCATTTTTCTTCTAGGCTTTCCAGAGCAAAGTCATTCTCCTTGGTAGGGAAAATGGAAGCAAAGTAAAGATGAAAGGTAGAGCAGATCTGCCTTCTCTCTGTTGTTGAGTTTTACAGTTCCATTCACATGAAACACTCATCCCATCCTTTCTTTGATCCTCCCCTTTTACCCAATATGATAAAACAACAACCCTTTTCCTTTCCCTAGCATAAGTTCATTTTCAGTTTTTGCACCCTTGACACTATTCTATTTGGTATTCATGGTCTGTTACCTGTTCTTGCTTCCATTTCCTGCATAGATCTTTAAAGAAATCTAAATTGGTTGACAAGTGCTCTGTATAGGGACATTGTTCTCTTCAGATAACTCTTCTTCCTCCTCATTCAAAATGTTTCCATTTGCATCTGCAGGATTTCATTCTTGAGAGCATCCCATCCCTTCTCAGTTGACCTCTTTTTGAAGAAATTTAGTCTTTGAACCTGTTGAACCCTACTATTCTCCCAAAATCTAAGGTACATGCCAAAATATACCCTATTCTCTTCTCTGTCACAAATTCTAGCACACTTCCCTCCAAAGTTCCCATTGTTTCTACCCCAGCAACAAGTTTCTCCATGGTAGTGAAAATAAAATCTGGAATAGAATTTCATCTTCTACTGGTTTCTCTACATCTGTAAGCAGTTCTGGTATGAAACTCTGAGGGCCTTCCCCCCAGATTGATTCTTTTATGAAGGCAAACTACTCATCTTTTGCCTTAATTCTTACCTAACCTTTAATTATTGAATGGGTATGGCTTTAGACAAACTGAGACCTGGGAAAGATTATCTTAAAATGTCCAAGGTCTCCCACTGCATCTAGGGCCATCACTAATTGTTTTAACCTATGATTTGCCACTGGACTCCCAAGACTGGAGGAGAGAATGAGGCTGATGATTTTGCATAGCTCTGCCTCACTTAAATCCAATTCACTTGAGAGTTAAGACATCACCTTCCTTATGTCATTGCTCTTCTTCAAGAATGAAGGATGAAAAATAACAGCTGCATGACCTTAGGCAAGTCACTTAACCCTCAGTAAAATGAGCAAGAGAAGGAAATGGCAAACCATTCCAGTATCTTTCCTAAGAAAAGCCCAAACAAGGTCATGAAGAGTCAAACACAACTGAAACAACTCAACAATAACAACGATAACAACACTTCTTATTTATATCTTTCTCCGTGTCATGGCAATAATAATAACTGGCTTATGTACTTGGAAATCTCCCTTGGGTCCTCCATTAGATAATTTCCTACAAACTGACATGTAGGGGGTCCAGTCATTCAACCCGTTCTGAATTCACTTAACTGTGTTTAGGACAGCTCCTTTAAAATCTTTTGCTTTATAGTCCTTTTCAAAAAAATATAAATGAATGCTATTTTTATCCTATGTTTTTCTGCATCAATTGATATAATCATGAATTCATCTTTCTAGCTATTAATGTGATTTCTTATGCCAATTGATCCCCTAATATTGAACCATCCTGGCACTTGTGACATAAATCTAACTTGATAATAATAGCTTTAGATATATAGCTATATTTTCTTTACTAATATTTTAATGATCACTTTTGCATCAATGTTCATTAGTGATACTGGTGCATAGTTCTCTTTCTTTGCTTCGTCATTCTCTGGAATCACAATGATTGGTTTCATAGAAAGCTTAGTAGGATGTCTTCTTTGTCTACTTTTGAAAAGTGTGTATTACACAGGAATGATTAATTCCTTACATGTTTGACAGCATTTACTTTTAAATCTGTTTAGTCCTATAGGTCTCTGTCTCTCCTCCCCCATTCCCACGAGAGTTCATTTGTGGCTTGTTCTATTTCTTTTTCTGAGATTGGGGTTGTTTAGGTCATCTTTTCCCTGATGTGTTATATGAGATTGGGTTGTTTAGGTTGTCTGTTTCTTTTTTTCCAGTATTTTATGGGTTTTGTAGATATTCTTCATTTTATTTGATTTCAATTTTGCTGCTATATTATTAAGAATAGTAGTTTCTCATTTCCTTTCTATCCTTTCCATCATTGCCAACCTCCCCTTTCTCAATTTTGATTTGGTCAATTTATTTCCCTCTCAAAATTTTAAAACATAGATAGCTAATAGTTCATCCATTTTATTGGTCTTTTAAAAAGACTTTGTTTTGTCAATCTTTAAATAAACAAGTATTTATTAACTGCTTACCAGCTGCTAGAAGCAAAAAGAAAAACAGTCCCTGCCCTCAATGAGCTTACATTCTAATGGTGCAAACAATACATAAAAAAAGCAGAAAAGGGGGTGGGGTGGGTCATGGTGGAAAAAGAAATCCAGAGAATCAGGAGAGGAGCCCAGGTAGGAATGAAGGAGTGAACATTGCTGGTCTGGACTCTTCCTCAAAATGCAGGTTCTGGAGGAACTAACCAATCACAATTTACCTATTAGTTTAGTTGTTTTTATAATTTAAAATTCTGTTCATCTTTAAAATAATTTTAAGTTATATCTAAGATTTTATTTTTTAACAGCTTATTATTCAGGATAAATTTTTCATCTTTATTTGGCTCATATATCTTTCATTGATTTTAATTTTTATTTCCTTATAGTCTCTAAAGGATGCATGTAAAATTTCTTCATTTCTGTCATTTTTCATTCCTAGAACATGATCAATTTTTTTATAAGTTCCATATAAATAAGAAAAATAAATATTCTCTAATATCCCTATTCAATACTCTCCATAGACCCATCAAATTATCATTTTTCTAACACTTTTCAAGGCTATAATTTTCTTCTTGTTTATATTTCTGTTATATTTGTCAGGCAGAGATATGAATGATAGACAATTAGCAAGATAGACAAATATCCTTTTGTAAGCTCCTCCAGGAAACCAGAAGCCCAGAGACTTTTGGGCTTTGCCTTAATCAGGAAGCTGGGCAGAGTAGGAAGTTAATTCCTGTGTCACAGAGAGTGAAAGATGAATGCCAGGTTAAGTAGAATCCTGTGACTGCGTATCTATTTGGAAGGGGAAAGGTAGGACTATTTGGAGGAGACAGATAGCAAGAAAAGGAACCAAGATATATTTCTCAGGATGCACCCACTCATCTTAACATATCTTCTTTCTTTTGAATAAGGTCTGACCTTTCAGAGATGTATTTCAGTCATAGAGCCCATACGATCAAGTCTTACTCCCTCCTTAAATGAGAAATTCTACTTCATCCTGCTTGTGAGAGCAAACCAGAACCTGTCCCATGCTTGGTGGAAATTCCAAATCCAACAAGCAAGACTTTCCCTTAGCAAAACTAAGAGAGACTGAGTCAATTTGACAAAACCCTACCAGTCTATTGGAACATGGAATTATATGGCCTATATAATCCTGTGGCCCACAATCTAATATGCCATTTGGTAACCAGGATCAGTTATTGAAATGGCCCAAAGAACCACACTGCAGGTGTTGTGTTCAGGATGATAGATAATTGAATTTTAGAACTGGGATGGACCTGACCCATTTTACAGATGAGAAAACATTAGGATTCCTCCCAGTTCAGGATATCATTTGGTGGGTTTTATCTTTCCATGGCCCCGACAGAGAACATTTTTAGTTTTCTTGTGGATGGAATTGGCTACGAGGCAGCACGTTACTGTGCAAAGAATGCCGGATTTGGAGCTGGAAGGCATGACTCCTCTGTTTGGCTTCTCTAGAATGAAGGAGTCAGACGAGGGAGCCTCTCAGGTCTCTTCCAGCTCTAAAGCTATGGTCCTCTGATCCTTTCCATGGTTTTCTATTTCTTATCTCATAGAAGCCACATGTAGTAGTAAAAGTACCACAGAGCTGGGAGTCAGGAAGACCTTGGCTCAGATCACAGATGTGAGTGACCCTGGGAAGACCATTTAACCTCCTGAACTTCAGTTTCCTCAGCTGTAAATGGTACCTTTGTCATATTTGTAATATTCCCAATCTGTAAATGAGGATATTAATAGCATCTACCTCAAAGGTAGGTTATTCAGCAAAGGAGTAAAGTAAGGTAAGGTGTAAACAATGTTCTGAGGCTTAATTTAACGAGCACCAAGCCATCTACAAATAGGATCGTCTGGAGAATCTTACCCTTGATAGTGAATCTCTCTTCTATTTGAACTCTGTGAGGAACATCTTCTATGATGCTGGCAAATACCTTAGGCAAATAGAAGTTTTATATGTAACAGGTGATGTGGGGTGTGTGTGTGTGTGTGTGTGTGTGTGTGTAGGGAGTAGTCTCCCCATTACTAACAGTTAGATGATATAGTAGATAGAGCCCCTTAGATTTAGAGTCAGGAAGACCTGAGTTAAAATATAGCCTGAGATACTTTCTGATTGTGTGACCCTGGGCAAGTCACTTAACTTCTGTCTGTTTCAGTTTCCTCCTCTGTAAGATGGAGATGAAGTAGCACCTGCCTCCCAAAGCTGTTGTGAGAATTAAATGAGATGATATTTGTAAAGCACCATGCAGCCTTAGAGTGCTATCTAGATGCTACCCATTATTAATATTACTGCCTTACTACTATTCAAGGCTCAGGCTTAATGTATTCTATCTTGACCCAGTCCCCATTCCAACTTTGAATTCCCCTTAGAATAGATGAAGTAATTTTTACTATTAATGGCATGATATCTCAACCAGTGTGAAAACAAGAACAGTTTACTTAAAACAGCAGGCATTGTGATATAAAGAAAATACAATATTAAGAAGAACTCCCAGCCCCCCAAAAACCACCTTGCCTCCTCCCCCAACCCAAGAATAGAAAGTTATGAGTCCAGCCTTGTCCTAGCCCCATACTCTAGCCTTGGTCCCAAGGTCAATCTAGGATAGCTGCAAATGTTGTTAACAAGGTGTTAGACTTATCCATCACCACAGGAATACTGCATTTTAGCAGCTGGAAATCATTGCTGCTCAAAAGGAGCATGTGCTGCCCCATGGGATGGGGACTCTGCCTGGGGTTACAAGTCCACAAGCCAGGCAGTAGAACTGAAAAAACCTGGCACCAGGATAGCAACAGTAGTTGGAAAAACTTGGTGGCATGGGAAGTGGTGGGGAAATTCCAAAGTCCTAAAAAGTACAGTGTTTTCCTTCCATCTTCTTCTTTCTTCTGAAATCAGGACTTTAGAGACTGACATTCCCTACATTCTCTCTGTCTCTGTCTCTCTGTCTCTGTCTCTACCCCCTCTCTTTCTCTCTTCTCTTCCTCCAAGAAAGCTTTTCAAAACTTGGAAAAGTCTTAGGAGATCTGAGCTTATCTAGACAGCCCTCAGTGGGGCTACACCATCAGTTGCTACGTTCCATATACCCTACACTATGCTGATACTCGGTAGATGGTTGAACAAAGTGATCTCCATGGTCTCATTTGTCTTAAAATCTTGTATGCTTTTAACAAATAAATGGGAGACACTTTGTTTGAGGAGAACTTTTATGAATGCATTGTGTTCTGAGTAAAACGCTTTTTGAAATCCTGAAATAACAGGTATGAGTGATCCTAAAATTGTAGCCCAGGGAGTCCCCATGACCCTTTTAGGAGATCTATGAGGTCAAAACTATTTTTATAATAATGTTATTCATTAATTATATAATTATATATGATATTATATTATTTAGTTACATAATAATGTTATATGTTTTATAATAATGTTAAGATGTTTTAATTTCTGAGGTATCCTTGATGAGAACCCAAAAGGAAAACAAGCAGGTCTTCAATGGTGAGCCTCAAACCAGGTTTGTCTTCACAGTCACACAACTGACTGAATACGAAGATCAGTGGTTCTCAAACGTTTTGCTCTCAGAACACCCTTATAATCTTAAAAAATATTGAAGACCCCAAAGAATGTTTGTCCCTGTAGTGTGTATCTATCGGTTTTTGCCATATTAGAAATTAAAACATCTTAACATTATTATAAAACATACAACATTATTATGTAGCTAAATAATATAATATTATATATAATTATATAATTAATATTAAGTGACTTGCAAATGGATTGAGAATTGGCAGAGTCAGGATTAGAATCCAGGTCTTTTGCTTGCTGGTATAATGTTCTTCTGTTTTCTCAATTAACCAGCCCTTGTTCATATGAAGCAATCATGACTTTTCCATTTAAACTATAGCTTTGACACAGCAGAGGGCAGTGAAACGCTGTCCTTGGATGTCACATCTCGGTTCCATAGAGCCGAAGCACAGAAGGGTCCGGGTTGGCTGGAGAGAGATCAGTGAGTAGAATTGAGGTTATATTAATGAGTATGTGCTGTCCTGGCCTCCCTCACCTTCCTTAGGCAGCTCAGTGCCAAACCCGGCTGGGCTGTGAAAAATTAAAGAGAAAATCCAATTGCCTCCACAGCAGTAATAAAACCACAGTAAAGAGGAGGGAGGAAAGCCTGGAGCTTGGAAACAAGTCAAGGGGAGGCACCAGGTCATATAGGACTCATTGATCCCAGCCCAGCTCATGCTCCTTCCAGGTCTTACTTGCTCTGTTCTTACTTGCTCTGTTCTAAGTTCCTGTCTATGTTTTGCATCTTCTTTTACGGTCTCTTCCAGCTCTAATGTTTTTTTCTAGTCCTTTTTAGTTCTCACATCCAATGTTCTGAGGTCCTTTCTAGTGCTACCATCCTACGCTCTTCGAAGTTTGGCGCTTTGTATTCTAAGATCCCTATTAGCATTAACACTGTATGCTGCAAGGCTCTTTCCTATGATTCTGTGATTTCATGACTGGAGTGGTTCCCTGCTAGGTGGCTTCCAGGATCTGCTCTTTTTTTTTTTTTTTGAGTGTTTCCATGGGTGTCCTGCTTCACAGAACTACAGCTTCTTACTGGCTGATATTCTTTAGCTTCCCAAAAGCCACAGGGCTTTTACCAAGGTGTCAGCAACTTATTATTTATTAATAACTTAATAATAATGATGAAACTAAATTGGCAGCAACTTATTACTTATTAATAACTTAGTAATAATGATGACACTTCTTTTCCTCTACTAAAGTCATAATCCAAAATGCGTCTTGGCATGGAAGCAATCCCAAGTTCTCACAGGCTTTACAAGTAGAAAAGAAACTCTAGCAGTTTCTAGCAAGCTGCATAGACTTTAAGTCAATGCCCACTGAAAGTCTGTCCTAAATGCTGATTAATTTTTTTGCCAGAGAAAAATTTAAAGACCCTACTCTAAGTCATCGAGGGATTATAGTTCATATTAGATCAGTGGGAAAATTCCTGCAACAACAAAATAATTAGTCTTTGAAATATGGAAGTATTTATACATTACCAGGCCCTCACATGAGATGTTATTATATTATTTGTGACAATTGTAGCTGTGTCTAGTTTAAGGCACATTTTAGGTCAATATCTACTCAAAACTATAACTTATGAGCCCCCACCAATGTGTTTCTTTTACCAGCTGTCTGGAGGATGCATTAGTTCAAAATATGACATTTAAGTAAACAATATAACAAATTAAAAAAGAAAGATCCACCTAAACACTTTTGGGAATATTTTCTCACAGATTACTGAACCAACAGTGGAAGGAGGGATGCTCATAGGGAACAGGAAGATGCAAACAAACTTTGATAGCTTTAAGCTGGACTAAGACTTTTGGGACATCCACTATGTCTTGGGCACCTGTTTTATTTGAGGCTCTGTACTAGGCACTGTGGAGGACAAAGAAGTAGAAGGCATGGTTGCTGCCTTCCTTGGGCTTACAGTCCAGTTGGGAACCCCTGCTCTTTCTCACTGGATTTAGAATTAGTGTTTTGGGGTGTGATACTACCAGTTACTATATGTATGACCTTGAAAAAATCATTTAAACTCTCTGGGCCTCAGTTTTCCCCCTCCCAAAAAATAAGGATTGCACAAAATCACTAACATTTCTCCTACTTTTTGTGATGTGTGACATAAACACTAGAGAAGTTAAATAGCATGAAAAGATTTAAATAATGGTTCCAGACAACAATAGATGAGCTGTCACACAGCAGCACATGATTAATTGCCAAATTAATTATACAGACAACAATTACTACAGGAGTTCAGAGGAAGGAGGAAACGAAACACCTGAATCTTGTTTGCCATCAGTACTGAATCACATAGGACCACAGGCTTCCAGAACCGGAAGGGAGCTTAGAGAACAGCGAATCCAAACTCTTCTTTTTATAGAAAAATAAATTGAAGCTAAGTGGAGAAACAAACAGTTAGTGACTGAGCCAGAATCAATCACTTCCAGCTGCAGGAGACCTCAGGGGCCATCTAGCCCTCCCCCCCCCCCCCCCTTATAGATGTCAAGACTCAGGCTCAGAGAGGTTAAAGTCTCACAGGTAAAGGTCCAGGTTCCTCAACTTCTATTATCAGTAAAGAATAGAGGGCTGGAATGGAAGTAATTCTCACCTCTGCTGCTTAGAACCCCTGGTTTCTTTCAAGGCTCAGCTTAATTATCACCTTTGAGATGAGGCCTTTCCCGATGCCCCCAGCTGCAAGTGTCTCTCCCCAACTCCCATCATCTAGTATCACTTTTGTATATACATATTCATGTAAATGTTGCCTCCAGTACTAGATAATAAACTCTTTGAGAGCAGGGACTGTCTCTTTTTTTGGTCTTTTTTAGCCTCAGTACCTGGCACATAAGAAATGGCCCTTAATAAATGTTTACTGATTGAGTCAAATTTCTTCATTTTACAGAAGGAGAAACTGAGGCCAAGACTGTTTTTGAGTGTTTAAAAATAGAATGATGTAGCCATGTAGTTAGTGTCAAAGTCAGTCAAAGACCTCCTGATTCCTTGTGTTAACAGATCTGGAAAAGACCTTAGGGTCTAACACTTTCATTTTAGAGATGAGAAGATTGAGTCACAGAGAAGGAAAGGTCATGAAGCAAGTTAATGGCCAAGCCAGATGTCAAATTTAAGTTTCTTGACTCTCAGACCTGTAGTCTCTACACTGGATTATCTTGTCAAAAACACATTTCCCAGGAAAGATTGCAAATAAATGGTATAAGAACAATGAGACAGCCTGCTGTTGCTACTTCCTACAACTGAGCTAGGCTCCATCCTTCTCATTCCACAGGGTTCCTTGGGTTCCATCATCTCCTTCAAATCTGCTATCTCCACCTGTCTTCCCCACAGCCCTTCAGCTATGGGCCCATCCCAATAGCTCAACAGGAAGACCATTCTCAAGTAGGTACCAAGGTGCCATTAGACCTATCTGTCAATGAGCATTGAGAAATCTTATCTGCTTCTGTCTCTCCCTGCTGATGGCCTGGAATTGGGAGCCCCCATGAGAGAGTATAGTCAGTTACTCTGAAGCATTGAAATTCTGGCACAAAGTAGGGATCGATATCCAGATACTGCATCTGTGGGCAGGCATGAGCAAGGAGCAGAAGCAAGGGCTGCTTACAAACCATTCACCACAACAGTAAAGGGGCCAAGTCCTGGTTGGTTCTTTCTAGACTTTGAGGTATTTGTGGTTTAACCACAGTGTGTACCATCTGAAGCTTATATTTGAATCTATTAACCTCTCCTGCACAAAAAGGTATATCTGGACTGGATAAACTCTGAGGTCTCTCCCAACTCTCAAATCCTGCCAACTTGACAGTGGAGTGCTAGGCTTAATGCCTAGCACATAGTGGGCAATTATTAAATGCTTGTTGATTGATTGGAGATATCAGAATAACAAAAGCCCAAATCTGAAGACACATACTGGAAAATAGACTCCTTGAGGAAAGGGACTGCTTTCTAGATGTGTTATTATATCCCGAGAACCTAGTATAGGGCATTGCCAAGTCATTATTTAATGAATGCTTGAGTGCAGGGGAGAGATATTTTCTCATTTCAAAAATATAATTAGTATAATCTTAATCTATCAAACAACTGGATTCAAGAGCTGAAGGGACCCAATAGATTTTTAACTGGTATCCAATCCTCTTATTTTACAGAGGAGAAAATTGAAGCTCAGAGTAGTTGTCACTTTTCCAAGGTCACAAAGCTAGTTTGTAATAGGGTTAGGATTAGAACCTGGATCTCCTTACTCCCAATCCAGTAAGTCAGTTCACTGAGACAGGGACATCACCTAGAAGGTCCTTCAGTCAGTAGGTAACTAGAACAATGTGTTTCAATGACCATGAAGGCAGTTGAAGCTGGCAATGTGAAGTGCTTAGAGCTCAGTGAGACCCTGAAGATGCCAAGGTCACCCACTGCAGCCCAGGCCATTGCTAGTAGTCTTGACTTTTGTCTTGCCACTGGACTTGGATGTCTTTGGAAGAGAGAGTGAAGCTGATGACTTTGTTCTACTCTGCCTCACTTCAATTCAATTCATGTACAAGTCAAGACATCACCCTGTGATGTCATTGGTCTTCTTTGAAACGAAGGACAAACAACAATTACCAAATACCCTCAGCATTTCCATCATTTTTGATGATCTGACTGGGTACTTGACTCATTGTTTCCTCTGCTTCTTCCTAATCTATATTGCCTTGGGTAAAATGTGGTGCTGATTTCAATCCCTGGCTTCATTGACCCTTAGAATGTTGGTGTAGGGTTGAGCTTAACAATAGGTTTAGTAGAAATTCACTTTTATGTTATGGTGAGTTTCTGGGAAGATGACATGGCCCTGACCTACTTTCTGCCTCATCTCACTAAACAAACCCCAAACTCTCAAACCTGTGATTAGAAATCCATTTCTTTATGGTTTTTTATCCCTCTGTTGGTATTTGTAATGGGATGAACACTGAATATAGTTTCAGAGGACTTGGGTTGGAGAGAGAGAGTCTCACAGTTTAGTTACTTAACTAACTTTGAGACCTCAGTGGATAGAGTCCTGGGATGGGAATCAGAAAGATTCTTCTTCAGGAGTTCAGATCCAACTTTAGATACTTACTAGCTGTGTGACCCTGGGTAAGTCATTTAACTCTGTTTGCCTCAATTTCCTCATCTATAAAATAAGCTGGAGAAGGAAATGGCAAAGCACCCCAGCATTTTGCCAGGAAAATCTCTACATGGGACATGGAGATTTGAATACAACTAAAAATTAATTGGACATCTGAACATGCCTTTGAGACCAAGTCATTTCCTCTCTCTGGGTCTCATTTTCCTTAGCTGAAAATGATGGGGATAGACTAGCTAATCTCTAGAAAATATAGGATAAGTGAGCCAGTAACAAATTTGGCCTATGTCATGTAGTTGCTATGTTCCGGTCCTGATTGCCAGCAACATCAGCACCAGCTGAAACTCCTTTGCCTTGAGTAGGGCTTGAAAAGCAGATGGCTTCCAATAATCCTTGAGTGATTAAGGGCCATTTATGCTTCTATAGATCTATAGAAGCCTTCCATTTTAGATTCTTTGATTCTGGCCTGGCATATTGGTTAATGCTCTTGGCCCGACCTTCTTGGCATATTGTGATCAGTTTCCCTGCTTGCATCTCCTCCCCACAGTCCATCCTCCCCACAATGACCATGGAATTTTCCTCATGCAGAGTTCTACCTACGTCACTCAATAAACTCCAATGGCTCCCTGTTGTTCCTAGAATCAAATATAAATTCCTTTTTAGCTTTCTAAAGTCCTTAGCAAACTGATCCCAACCCATGTTTTCAGGTTTGTTGGGCATTACTTTTCTCTGTGATTGAGCCAAATTGGTTTTCTCTCTGTTCTTCTTTTTCAAATTATTTTTATTTATTTCATTAGATATTTCCCAATTACATATAAATTCTCTCTATTGTTCACACACAATACTCCATATCCTATCTTCATAGCTTTGCAGTGGCCATCCATCCTTCATACCTGAAATGCACTCCCTCTTCACCTCCATCTTTCTTCTTTTGAGATGTAGCTCAATTACTATTCTGAGTATCTGGGGGGCTAAAGTATCATAGTAGATACTGCATTGGGCTTGGAGTCAGGAAGTTCAGAGTTTGGACCCAGCCTCAGACTCTTACTAGCTGCGTCACCTTAGGCAAGTCACTTAACTACTGTTTGCCTTAGTTTCCTCATTTGTAAAAGGGAGATAATAACATCTACCTCATAGGATTGTTGTGAGATTCCAATGAAACAATATTTTTAAGTTCTTAGTACAGTGCCTGGCACATAGTAGGTGCTTATGAGTAAATGCTTATTCTTTTTTCCTTACCTTTTCAATGAAGCCTTTCCTGATACCCCCAGCTACTATTGCCGACCCTCCCAAACTATGTTATATTAAAATACATTGTGTCTTTTCATTTTACCTTTATTCTGTGTGGGATGATACAGTCTATGTTCTCAAGAAGTTTACATTCTAGTGGGGGAATCAAGTGCAACACCCTCAAAGGTATCCACCAGTGGTACCAGGAGGCATATGAGGGATGTATGAATGACAAGAGCTCAGACTCTTAGAGCTGGAATCATCTATCTTATCCAATGCTATGGATCAATAAAAATTAAGTGCCTACCATGTGCCTGGGATAGATGTTGGGGATACAAAGACAAAATGGGGGCTGTTTCTTTCCACAAGGAGTTTACTTTTGTTTGACAGAAAAGGAAACTGAGGCTTAGAAAGGATAAATGTCTTTCCCAAAGTCATGCATTCAACATGGCAGCAGAACCAAGACTAAAATCCTGATTTTCTGGGTCTCCAATATCATAGAGGCTTGGCATCCACTCTGGCATCATTCTATCACCTTTTGGGCAGTAAATGCTATAGGAAGTCAGAGCAATCAGAGATCATGATGGCCTGGAGTAGTCCAGGAAGGCTATTTAGGTGATCAGGAAGGAGATAAGAGCAGAACTATACCTCAAAAGGAAGGAGGTAAGCGTAGATTCCTAGAGGGGACAGCAACAAGCAAGTATATGGAGATCCCTTTGTATGAATCCCTCTCAAGCCTGCCCATGGCTCTCTTACACTCTAAATTCTGAAGTGGGTGCCCTGTTTCCTCTGGGTCAAGTGTTTTTAATCTAGTGTTCATGAAATTAAAAAAAATAATGCTATTTCATTACAAGTGAGAGAGGGTCCACAGGCTTCATCAGACTACAGATGGAGTCTAGATACAACGTGGTTAAGAATCCTTGTTCTCAGTAGACTCTGTTGGGAGCTCAGTGCAAGTCAGGTGTTAGTGAGGGCTTTTACAAAACTGTCCCAGTTATTCAAAAGAGAGATCACTAAGACCCAGTACTGTTGTTGTCATTCAGTCATTTAATCATGTCTGACTGTTTATGACCCTGTAAACCACACTTTCCATGGAGTTTCCTTGGCAAAGAAGTGCTTGGAGTGCTTGCCATTTCCTTTTCCGAAGGACGGGGACCCAGCATATACACAAAGACCTGGAAACACTTTGCCAGCTTCTGCCCTGGCAGCCCATGCCCCTACCCTTCTACCACTTTGGTCTTGGTCATGATCTGTGAGGACCTGTTCCATCTACCCTCTCACAAATACCACTACTGTCACTCTAAATGGACTCAACATGATGCTATACTACATCACCCAACAAAGTCACCATTGCTGAGAGACCATCTTGAGGTTCTTTTAAAGTCCGAAAAGTAATTAACAATTACAGACAGCTTGAGACTCCTTCACGCTTACCCCCACACAGCTGTCTGCATTTCAAATCAGGCATTCCCCAGAGCCTAGCATCCCTAGGGGGTATTGTGATCCAAGGGCAAATGGAAGTGTTTACTGTGTCTTTGACTGGTCTTCAGGCTGATTTTTTTTTGGTGTTTTTGAATCAAGGATGTATCTTTCCTTTACCAGCTAGCTAGGAGGAGCTTAGCTTGATGCAAGCCACTAAATGCTTCTAAGCCAGATCTTTCCAGGTTTTGCTTTTGAAGCTATTGCAAGTCTTTGCCAGGCGAAAGATGCTGGCTACTGGTGAGTTGGGAGATAATGTACCTGCTAAGCCTAGGATTTTAAAACTGAAGCTTGCTAATTTCCTTTTCAAATCAGCCCTTTATGCAGGCAGAAGTCATTTGAGAATTATTGTTTGACATTATTCATTTCTGGACATTATTTATAGACTTCAGGGTCTGTAAAATGTCTGTGTCATCTCATTTGCATTAAATGTTACTTACATTAACCTTTCAAGGCAGGAGTATTGCTAACCCTACTTTGCTGAGGAGACACTGAGATGAGGGAGTCTAGGCAGCGAGGTGGTGTAAAGGATAGAGCACTGACTGGAGTCAGGAAGGTCTGAATTCAAATTCAGCCTCTAGCTGCCAGTCACTTTACTTCTGTCTGCATCAGTTTCCTTACCTATAAAATGGTAATAATACTCACTACTTCCCAGGGTTGTTGTGAGGATAAAATGAGATAATATTTGTGAAGTGTCTGGCATATGGTAGGTAAATTCCTGTTAAAAAGAAAAAGTGATTTCTCACCTCTGTATCTTTGTTTATATCACTCCTTTTGCCTGGAATGCCCTCTCCTCTCCTGTCAATTTTTCTGGTATTAGAGGTTGAAAGCTTTAGAGATTAAGGGATCCCACTAGAGACCGTCTAGTCCAACTCCCTAATTTTACAGATGAGGGAACTGAGGCCAAGCAAGGTTAAGTGATTTGCCCAAGGATCTCCAAGTAGTGTCAAAGGTGGAATTTGAACCCAGGCCCTCTGACTCCAGAGCCTGTGCTTTTTCCAGGATCCCACCCACCTTAGAAAGCTTCTCATGGCTGCTTCATCCCCCTGTGATTGTCCTCTGGCTCTTTGTAGTGACTATATGCAAATAAGCTGTCAGGATTTCTGACTCAGGATCTTTTCATTTGTTGGGCTAAGGTGGCATGTCTCCTGTGATGTCCTCTGTCTCTAATGTAATGCCTGTACACAGATAAACTGTAAGGATTTCTGACTCAGGAGTCTTTCATTCCTTGGGCCAAGGTGGCATGTCTCACCTGGAGGCTTAGTTCTTTGGGAGAATCTGGAAACGACACCATAAATAATAATGGTCCACGGATTCTCAGCTGAGTATTTAGTCACTTGGGTTTTGTGTTCTGTTGCTAGGAATGATGTTGGTTTCCTTTCGCCATTCCCCTTCCTTAGTGCCCTGCTGGGGTCCCTCTGGGCCTGGGACCCTCTTTCCATTCTGCCATTTCTCTAAGGTGCTACAGTCCTATCTACAAACCCCAGCTTTTATGGTAGAATCTTTCCTTAGTGCCTGCTCACAGATCTGTGTTTCACCATCCCACTACCTGCCTCTCTGACTTTACTTCCTTTGGTCCATGCTTGTGGATAGGGAGTGATACACATCCCATGGAGGGGGTGGCAGTAGAGGAAGAGTCCCTAGGGCGTCCTCTGGCACAACTTGTGTGCCCTTGGACAAATTACTTGACCTCTCTAAGATCTCAATTACTTCCTCTGTAAAACAAATAGTTTGGCTAGGTAGCCTCTAGGGTTCCTTTCCGCTCTAAATCTAGAGATCTAGAAACCCAAAAAACACACTAGGTTGGTTCTCCAGTTTCCAAACCAGAATCAGGTCCTGTATGGGAAATCTTCTGCTGCTAGAAGGATTGGATGCTGAATTTGACACACATTGGACTAAATGTTCATTTTATATGTAGCCCAAGATCTGTGCCTTGCTTAACCTTTTCTGCCTATCACAAGATGTTTCTTTGGTGACATCAGATTCCTTTCATCCAATGACCAAAAGTTCTATGATCTGTTCATATTGTTTAAGGGCTTGCTTGTCCTCATAGTGCTAGGAGGTTTGGGAAAGTTCCTTTGTACCTAGTTTACTTTATTCATTGATTGATTGATTGGGATGGGAGTGGAACCCTTACCTTACAAACGCATTTGCACTTTCACAGAGGACTCTTGGACCCAGAAAAATATTGAAGATACAAAATAATGATTTTCCAGTAAGGTTTAACTGGTTTAGGAAATGCTCAGGAGAGAAATATTCCTAAATCTTTTGAATCATTTAATAAAGATTCCTTCTTTGGGGATCAGTGGAAATAATACTGGAGTCAGAGTCAGACCATTTCCTCCAAACCTGGTCCTGACAGTTCCCAGCTATGTGACCATGGGGGAGTTACTATCTCCAAGCCTTAGCTTCCTTGGCTGTAAAATGAGGCTATTAATACATTTACTTGCTGTCTTTCAGGGTTGTTGGGCAGAAAATACTTTGTCCACCTTAGAGCATTTATATAAATATAAGTTGTTTTTTTTTTTTTAACACTTTTTCAACACTTTGTTGTTTAGAAAGATGAACTAAGGTGTAATTGTTGGTGTGAGGAAATAGTATAATCTATGTGCCAGGATTTATTTGTGCCTTATTTTTAGGATTATTAAACAGAGCAAACTATCAGATCTTAGAAATTCACCAATGTGTTTGCCTGGGCCACAAATAGGTCTGTCCTTAGAAATGTTGTCACCCTGCCCCTCACAGACCCACCTGGCTATCAGTTTGCCTAGATCTCAGAATATTCTGAGGCTTCCTATGACCATAAATTCCCATGGAAATCAAGCAAGAGGTAACAGAAAGAAGAGGTTAAAAAACAGGGGCTTACTTCCTTGAGGACTCATTCAGAGAAAATAAAAGAACACAGACCTGAGAGTCAGGAGATCTAGGTTTTAATCCAGGTTCTGCTACAAACTTGCTGTGTGACTTTAAATGAAACACTTCCCTCTCTGTGCCTCACTTTTGTCCCTTGTAAATTCCACAGCACACTTCTTAATTTCCTTTCCAATGTTGACACTTTGGGTCTTAATGTAAAGAGTAGCAGGAAGCATCTTTTTTTGTCTGACTTTGTTCCTTTGTTTCCAATCAAATTATGTGACTGCTATGGCAGGAGCAGCTTGTTAATGAATAGCTGCCCTCTGGGGTTAATGTAAACAGGGTTACAACTCACCTGGCATGCTGGGTCCTTGCCAAGAGGAGCTGGGCTGTGTAGAGATGGTGAAGCATTCAGGAGAATTACAATATGGTCTCCAAGACTGCTGTCGTCATCAAAAAAATACAGCATGGGAGGATTCTTGTAAAAGCCAGACCCTTCAGACTGATTTGGTGGAACCCAAAAGTTTAAAGATAGGTTAAGAAGAACACAAGGAAATTAGAAAAGTATGGGAAGACTTATATGAATGAACTCAGGAAGCAGGAAGGAAGCAGACCCAGGCAAATATTGCCGTAATGCAAATGAAAAAAAAACAACAAAACCCCCAAACTTTTTGTGGTTTTGTTCTTGCTATACCTTTGAGGTGACTATCTCTTTGTAAAAGCTAGCTAATATTTAATGACTAAATGGAACTGGGCTACTCTATAGTAGGGAACAACCAAGAAAGGAGGGGCTTAAGCTCAGAGCGTTAGAGAAGAGACACACCAGCCTCCTCTGCGAGTACCTCTAGAACCCTGAAGAGATAACATAACCAGTTGCTTTCTGGGAGAATGAGGCCAGATGAGATACTGACTACATCTGTAAAATGAGGGACGTAAAATACATTGTTTTCAGCTTTATCAGTCTATTAGTCCTTCACACGTCTACTTCGGTCCCAATCTCTAAATCCCTAGAGAAATGATGGAATGAACCATATAATCTAAGACTTGAGTGTGTACTGCCTCTTATTCTTCTGTGAATGTTGCACACTTCCTTAGTAAAATTATAAACTTCTGTAGAGCAGGAATTTTGTCTTAGCCTTTTATGCCCCTTATAGCACACAGTACAGAATTGGAAATAAAACAGGCATCCTGTGAGTACTCGTTTATTGGTTGACTTAGATACATTATATGCATACTTCATTGACTTCATAATTAGAAGTAAACAAACATAAGAGTAAATTAAAAAAGACAACTTATAAGCTCCTGAACTTTATGATTGTACAAATATCTACTTTTACAAAATGATAGTTCACAAGTTGCTTTGCAAACTTTATAGTACTAAAGAAAAATGACTCAGCTGCCTTCTCACCCTGGAACTTCCTTCAACACCTAGGATTTTCTTGTCATGAAATAGCCTTCCACCATGCTGCTGCCCTTCTTCCATTGGTGAGGTCCTTTCAAGGTAGTGGTATGCTGGAACCAGCTCTTACTGGCTTTTGAGAACAATTTGTTAAATTTACAGTGTGGTCATTTACCTGTTGGAAATTGGCAAATATTATAAATCAAGAGTGATTTATTATTTTGTTGATTGCACTTAAAGTGGTGGAGAAAATGCTAATAATGCAAATTAAACTTTAAAATGTGTCTCTTCTATCTATCTATCTAGTCTGTCTATCTATCTATCTATCTGTCTCTCTGTCTGTCTGTCTGTCTATCTATCCATCTATCTCTCCCTCCAGAGCCCTACATTTATTAGCACATCCCTGTTTCAGGACCTCCTTTTGGGAGATGAGCACAGACCAACCCTGCTTCATTTCCTTCCCAGCTGTGCTTCTGACTCTAAGGACTTTGCCACCATGACTCAGTCATCCTCTTGCCCTTCAATGTTCTTGTGCCATTGGTGAATTCACTTCTGGGCCTCCATTGTGGTGACAAGTCCAGACCCACCATGCTTCATTCTCCTCCTGGCTGTGTTCCTGACTCTAAGAGTTTTGCTCCTTCCATTTATGTGTTATCTGAGGACTTTGCACACCTCTGCCTCACTTAAATCCTGTTCACCTGCAAGCCAAGACATCATCTTTATGATGTTATTGGTCCTCTTTGCGAGCAAAGGATGAACAATAACAACAAAACCCAAACTTCTTCCTTAAGATGGTAAACTCCTCAGTGACAGGGGCTGTCTTTGTTTTTGTTTTAGTTTGTAGCCCCAGATATAGTAAACACTTAATAAATTCTTATTATCCACCTACTTCTTATATAGAGCTTTCCTATAAAAAAATCCTCAGATTCCATACACTTGGCAAGTGGTGCTTGTTATTCAGTTATTTCAGACTTTTTGTGACCCTATTTGGTGTTTTCTTGGCAGAGATACTAGAGTAGTTTGCCATTTCCGTCTCTAGTTCATTTTACAGATGAGGAAACTGAAGTAAACAAGGTGAAATGACTTGCCCAGGGTCACACATTTAGTAAGGGTCTGAAGCTGGATTTGAACTCATGAAGATGAGTCTTTCTGATTACAGGCTTGGTGATCTGTGCACTATGGCACCCCCTAGCTGCCCCTAGTAAATGGCACAGTTGGGACTGAAGTTGAGACCCTAACTCCACTGTTCTTTTCACCAGCTACACTAAATTACCAGTAACTGATTGATTCTGAGTCAGGATCCCACCCCTGATCTAGCACATAATATCTACAACCAGCATTAACTGGTGGCCAGGAATGTTGCCTCCATGCCCTTTGGGATTGTTCATATTGTTTTTTATATCCCAAGGAAAAAAAAAAAAAGCAATCTATTTGGAACCGAGACCTTTGAGTCTGAGATCTTCTACTTATTAACTATGTGGGCTAACATGTCTGTTAAGGTTTTGGGGCCTTTATTTCCTCATCTGTAAAACACACGTCATCATATATATGTACTACTGACCTCCTGGTGTGCTGCAAGGAGGGCATCTCATAAGTGGGCAAGCATTAGATGAATGTAAGCTATTATCGTGATCGTCCAGACTGCAGAGGAAGAAGGGGAAATGTCAGAAAGACAAATTAACAGAGGTCGGCAGGATGTAGTTGAATGCTTATAATCAATCAAAAAATATTTGCTCAGCACCCACTATGGGGAAGGCACCTTGGAGCGAGACGGGGAAGTATAAGGCAAGGTCCCTTACCTGCGTCCATAAGCTTACAAGTCTTTCTGAGGAGTTAAGAGATGTGTTCAAGTAAATAAATAGAACAAATCATTCCAGGCTCAGCTGTCAAATGACTTAGACGATTTCTCAAATCTCTTATAGCTCTTACATTGTATGTTATAAATTTGCTTTCAGCTCTGATATTCTGTTCTCCTAGTCTGTGTTCTAAAGTCCCAGCTCTAGTACTCCAGCACTAGAATACATTCTGTAGTCTAATATTCTGTATTAGAAGATTCCTCCTCGCTATGACGTGTACACTTGAATCTTCTTTGTTCTAAGCTTCCCCCCCCAAGCTCTGCCATTCTGTATTCTAATATTCTTTATTAGGAGATTTATCCAAGGTCTGACACATATGTTCTAAGGCTGCTTCTAGCTCTGACATTCTATGTGCTAAGGTTCCTTCATCCTCTTTCATTTCATATTTTAGGGTTCTTTCTTGTAGTACCATGGTACAGAACCATGATCAGGAATTTTTCTGCCTGGATCAAGCATCATAAACTGTGATTAAGGCAAGAAACATAAAAGGTGGGGTTCAGGAGAGCAAGACATATCACACTGAGAAGGGACCTCACAGGACACTGGCCCCAGTCATCCAGGGATACCACAAGCCTGCTGTAGAGGAGGCCAGCAGGTAAAGGAAATGTACCATCTGGTAGCTTCCAATGTTAACTAATTATTCTCTACAACTGGATGTTAAATTCACCTGTTTCTTCATAATTGTCATGAAAGAAGCCTAATTATTCCAAGTCTAGAGGGAAGTAGTGTGGTAATCCTAACAGCAAACAAATAGATGCTTTAGGCGAAGGGGCTAAAAGAATATTGGAAGCCCATCTCCTTCCTTTCTCCCAATTATCATAACCATATCATCAATTATCATAACGTCAGAGCTGGAAAAGAGCAGTGCTGTTTAGTGGGTAGAGTTTTGATCTATGAATCAGGAAAACACAACTTCAAATTTTGTCCGAGAAAAAATAGTAGCCATGTGACCTGAGACAAATCATTTAAACTCCTGGGCCTCCATTTCCTCATTTGTAAAATGAGAGGGTAGGGTTTGATGACCTTGACGATTCCTTCCAATTCTAAATCTATGGTTTTATGATACTATAATTAATTATTTATTGCTATTTTAAATTATTATTGATTATCCTATAATTAATTATTTTTGCCATGTGCTAGGCACTGTATTAGATACTAAGGATACTAAGTCAAAAATGAAATTGTCTTGGTCTTCAGAGAGTTTATATTCTATCAAATAATCTAATCTAATGCTCTCACTTTAGAAAGGAGAAAAGGAGAAAGGAGGTTCAGAGAATGTGATGTGCCCAAAGTCACAGAGGAAGGCTCATTTAACTTAAACTGAAATTAAGGCTGAGCTAAATGGAGGCCACATCTCATATATGAATAGATCGTTAGAAGTTAATAGAACCTTCCAGACCACGTTGTTCAATCCCCTTCATTTTTTTTCATTTTTTTGTTTGTTTATTTAGTATTTGATTTTTCCCCACTTAAATGCAAAAATGATTTTTAATATTTGTTTTTAAAACTTTGAGTTCCAAATTCTCTTCCTTCCTTCCTCCCTATCCTCCTTCCCCCATTGAGAAAGCCAACAATTCCATATAGGTTATATATGTGTAGTAGTCATGTTGTGAAAGAAAACAGACCAAAAAAATCTTCAAGAAAATTAGAGAAAATTTTAAAAATATGCTCCAATCTGTATTCGTACACCATCCGTTTTTTCCTCTGGGGATGGATAGCATTTTTCATCTTAAGTTCTTCCAAGTTGTCTTGGATCATTGTATTGCTGAGAGCGGCTAAGTTATTCACAGCTGATCATCTTACAATCAATATTACTGTTACTCTGTACACGGCACATTTCACTTGGCATCAGCTCATATAAGTCTTTCCACTGGTTTTCTGAGAGCTTCGTGTTCATCTTTTTTTTTCTTTTTATTTTTTTGAGGGGGGAAAGTAGGGCAATTGGGGTTAGGTGACTTGCCTAAGGTCACACAGCTAGTTTTGTGTTAAGTGTCTGAGGCCGGATTTGAACTCAGGTCCTCCTGACTCTAGGGCTGGTACCCTGTTCACTGTGCCACCTAGCCACCCCTTGCTCATCATTTATTATAGCACAATAGTATTCCATCATAATTACATTCCATAATTTGTTCAGCCATTCCCCAATTGACGGACATCCTCTCAATGTCCAGTTCTTTGCCCTCAGAAAAGAGCTTCTACAAACATTTTTGTATACAAAGGGTCTTTTTCTTTTTTTTTTAAAAAATCTTTTTTGGAGATACAGACCTAGTAGTGGTATTGCTAGGTCAAAGGGTATGTCTGGTTTTATAGCCCTTTGGATATATTCCAAATTGCTCTACAGAATGGTTGAATCAGTCCACAACTTCACCAACACATTAATGTCTCATTTTTCCCACATCCCATCTGCCATTTGTCACTTACCTTTTCTGTCCTATTAGCCAATCTAACAGGTATGAGGTAGTGTCTCAGAATTGTTTTAATTTGCATTTCTCCAGTCAATAGTGTTAGAGCATTTTTCATATGGCTATAGATAGCTTTGATTACTTCACATGAAAACCGTTCATATCTTTTGATCATTTATCGATTGGCAAATGGCTCTTATTTTTATAAACTTGACTCAGTGTTCTACATGTTTGAGAAATGACACCTTTATCAGAGAAACTTGCTTCAAAAAATTTTTTTCACAGTTACTATTGCTGACTGTATTTCCCTCCATCCTATCCCCACTCCTATTTTTTCAATCTTCTCTCTCCTTTCATTTTGTTCCTCTTCAAAAGTGTTTTGCTTCTGTTTTGCTTTCTCCCCTAATCTGCTCTCCCTTCTATCACAACTCCCCCCTTCTCTTATCTACTTCCCTTCCTACTTTCCTGTAAGATAAAATAGATTTCTATACCCAATTGAGTGCGTATGTTATTCCCTTTTTGAGCTAATTCTGATAAGAGTAAGTCAACCCCCTTATTTTAAAGTATAAGAAATGGATACTTAGTATTAGCATCAGGACAGGGACTACTAGAAGTCTGACCTCCTGAATCCAACATTTTTTTAGTCAGGCATCTGATATCTGGCCTTCCTAGATGGGGTCAAAGCTCACTTGGAGGCACCGGACGTTTCCCAGAACCAGATCATGATTTCACACCTTGGGATGTGAGTCTGAGTTCCCCAAGGCCACTAACCATGGTCCTCTGATTCCATACCTGTAGTAGGTAGCACAGTTGGGACTTAAGTTTACTCTTTTCTGGATGAGTTCTGGCTCCAAGCTCACCTGTCCCAGGAAAGGCACCCTAGCAGCCCCATCTCGGAGCAGTAGGGACCTGGGGTAAGGAAGAGATGTGTTGGGTCGTGGGAAATGAATGAATGGATATTACATCAGTGCTCCACATCAATGCTGAATTATTCATCATTGGAGGAAGTGGGACTACTCTCAAATGCCTTCCCCCACTGTTTGAGACCAGGGGCTGCTGTTAATCTTGGAAAAGTCATCTAACCACTAAAAGCTTCAGTTTTCTTATCTGTAAAATGAGGAAGCCAAACTAGCTAACCTGTGTGGTCCTTTCCAGCTCTAATATTCTATAAGAAAATGTTGAACGTGGGAAAGAAATCAATTTCATTCTCATGCTCCTGACTCTAGTTAGCTTTGAAGAAACATGACATAATGTCAGGTAGGCAGCAAGAAGACTTTCACTTCTTTGCTTTTTCAGGCTGCTGGAAAAGACCCTGCTGCCCCAGAAGGAAATCTCCATAGGATCTCCTCTTCTGCTGTTGACGATGAGTGGTGCTTTCACCAATCTAAGGCGATGCTGATTTATAATGTCAAGAGTCTTTTAAGGGTTCTAGTGCCTTCAGAATCTGGAGGATCGATCAGAGCCTGAGAAAGAGGCAGTATTTCACCATTCTGCTGCCTCTAGACACTTACTTCCTAGACCATTAAGTTGGCTCCCATTGACACAGCAGTCAGCAGCTCTGAAGGCCGCAAGCTACTCACTTGCTGATGATGTTCATGCTGGTGTGTCTGTCCTACTAACTCCAATGATGACTAATTCAGCATTGATATACAGCAGTCATGTAACACACTGGAGGAACCCAAAAGAGCATTAATAAGTAATACCAATGTGACTGGTATACTTTGGAGTCTGGGACACCCAATGAGTGGTGTAGTGGAAGGACAATAGACCAAGGTGGAAAGGATCTAGGTTCAAGGCCCTGAGTTCAAATCTCTTAGTTCTGTCAGGTAAGCCTTTATGACCTTGGCTAAGTCCCTTTACTTCTCCAGGCCTCAGTTTCCTTCTCACCTGGTAAAATGAGTGTTGGTCTAGAAAGTTGCTAAGATCTGTGCTTTTAGCAACATTACTTTATTCTTTCAATACCACTTTATTTTTTTAATGCAACTAGCATATTTAGTTCAATCAACCAATTACTCAAGAAATATTTATTAGCTGCCCACCATGGAACAGTAACTGCACTATGCTGGAGTGTACAACTTCAACTAGAAATACACGAACACAATTGTAGTGTTCCCCTCCCATACTCCAACCTAGGGGCTATTCTTCCAACTGGGAGGGCATTCATGCTCACAGACTGGGTCCCTGTAGAGTTGGTTGACTCACCCAGTGTCATAAAGGAAGGGCAGTAGCTTCTAAAATCGTAGCACCTGAGCCCCTGTAGGGGTCCCACTATAGAAAAGATATTTACTCAGAAGGTATAGTAAGATCAAGAGACAGCTTGATGGTGCAGTGGATAGAGGGACCAGGGACCAGATCTGGAGTCAAAAATACTTCTTTTCCTAAATTCAAATATGGCTTCAGACGCTTACTAGTTGTGTGACCCTGGGAAAGTCACTTAATCCTATTTGCCTCATCTTCCTCATCTCTAGAATGAGCTGGAGAAGGAAATGGCAAACCAGTCTGCGATCTTTGCCGATTCTCCAAATGACTGAACCAGAAATGGTGAGATCAGTCGGTAAAAAATATAACCTTCCAAGCCAAGAGTGTGTTCTCCCCTTGAGTGCACAAGACCCCTGGGGGAGTGGGCCCGCGCTCTGAGCAAAATGGTGGCGAGGCATGTGTGCAGCGGCCCTGCGTAGAAAAGGAGTCCCTCCCAGATGCTGCTTGTTGGAAGTTCTTTTGTTCCTTCACAGAACCCTCATGAGATTCCTTTTATGTGTCGCTCTCTGCCGGGCAGGTAAGGACACCAGGTAGGCGTCCTTACCTTAGCTCTTCACTGGGGCACCTTCATTCATCTGTGGGTCTGTGGTCACTTCCAGTCCAATGATTTGTCTCCTGCTCTTGTGGTCTCTCTCATACTATAGTCAATGGGGGATGAGGGGAGGGAAGAGAGAGAAACTCCTTCCCTCTCCTAAAGAGCATTCCTTTCTCCAGGCCCTAACTAGAACCCTCTCTTACTTGGTTGGTCCACTGGCTCAGTGCTGAAATTCTTTCCAGTATTTACAGTCCTCTTGTTTGCTTACCCAATCAGGCTTTTTCTTCCACAAACCAATCAAAGAAGTTGTACCTCATATCAAGATGACAGGGCGTAAACTCATTCAAATGTTGACATATATAAAGTTTTATCATGTGTGACCACCCTTACATTTACTGCCTTGTGATTTACATTAATTCAAGGTGGGAGAGAAATCCCTCCCTTGCACAAACATGAAATCTAAATATAAAAGTGAGATAAACATAAAAATAGGGGCGCTGCCCTTGAGATCACATTGTGCAGTCCTACATTCTAGTTCCATTCAACTTTTTCTTTTTATATAGTCAGTTTATACTATAGGAAGAGCATATGGCTGTCTGTGGGCAATTACCATGCCGAGAACAGTTCTTTGCGCATAGTAGGTGTTTAATAACTATGTACTGAATGGAATAGACTAGAACTAGGCACTGCCATGTGTGGTATAATGGAAAAAAGGCTTGACTGGGAATCAGAGGACCTGAGTTTAAGTCCTGAATTTGTCACTCATTCCATGTGTGACCTCCAAGACATCATTTAACCTCTATGTTCCCCGACACACTGCCTGAAATTCCACCATCAAAGTTTCATTTGAGTTCATTGAGAGCTTTCTTTATAGAAACATTAAGGACTTATAGCATCCTTGAAAGAGGATTAAGGATCAACATACCTAGTTTTAGGTCCTGCCTCGTTTTCTTACTTCTTGTACAATCCTGAGAAAGTCACTTACCCTTTCTCCATCTTAATTTCGTCATCTGAAAAATGGAAATAATGATAGCACTGGTGTCAGTGGGTTGTTGTGAAGTTTGAATGAGATAATTTATGTAAGCACTTTGCAAACCTTAAAGTGCCATATAAATGCTCACTTCTAGCTTCTGGTGTAATCCAGTATAAGTCCAAGCCTCCCTGGGCCTCAATTTTCATGTTCATAAAGTGAATTGGATTAGACAGCCTGGGAGGTCCCTTTCAGCTCTAGAGCAATGGTGCTAAATCAATAAAACACGAACAATATTCCATATTTGTGTAGCACTTTATAGCCTTCAAACCACATTTGTACATAGTAGGTAATGCATAGTTGTTGAATGAATGCATATTCATTATTTTTTTTTTAACTCTCACAAGAACTCTATTGGACAGACAGGGAAGGTATTATTATCTTCTTTCTTTTCCTATGAAGAGTTCATTCACTGAGAGTTTCCTTCTTCTACACCTCAACAACTTTCCTTATCATCTCCCCATCTTTATTTGCTCCAATCACTGTTGCCTAGATGGTGCTTCTTGTTGGGACCAACCCACTTTTGCCCTTGATCCCACCTCCTCTTTTTCTCCCCCTCCCTCTAATCATCTATCTTTTCTTGTTTTCTGATTCATAGCCTGCTAGTTGTAAATGTGCCCCTAAAAGTATAGGGCTTAGTATAACATAGATGATATTTAATAAATATTTCTTTGAATAACTTAAAAAAATAAACATGCCCAATTCTCTCTGTCCCTAAAAAATTCCAGTTGACCCTGGGCCCCTTCCACTCTCTCCCTGGTCTACCATAAAAATCTAGCAATTGTCTTCTGTATTGTTTCCCTTTTACAACTAAATTACTTGAAAAAGCTGTCAAGCTCATTGCCTATTCTTTCTTCTTTTAAAAACACAACTTTCATTTTTTGCTTTTTTTTCAAATACCAAGCAATAATTTTCTCCCTTCCATCTCCAATAAAAAAGAACCTAGATTCTTATAACAAACATGGAGAGCCAATCAAAACAAATCCCCAAATCAGCCTGTCTAAAAATGTCCACCAGCTTTCTGTTAGCATGCTCCATCAAACCTCTGGAATCATGGTTGGTAATTGCATTACTCAGAGCTCTTAAGCCTTTCAAATTCTCTGTCTTTATAATAGTGTTGTTATGGTATAAATTTTTCTGGTTCTGCTCGTTTTATTTTGTATCAGTTCTTAGAAACCTTCCCAAGTTTCTCTGAAACCAACCCTTTCAGCATTCTTTATGCCACAATAGTATTCTATTACATTCATATACCATAATTTGTTCAGCTATTCCCCAATTAATGAGTACTCCCTTGAGTTTCTAGTTTTTACCACTACAAAAAAACCTGCTGCAAATATTTTGGATATGGTACATGGGTCCTTTTCATCTCTTTTTGGTTTAGGTCTACTAGTGGTATTGCTGAATCAAAGGGTAGTTTAATGATTTTTTTTTTTTTTTGCTATTGCCTCTATTTTCTTACCTCTCATTCCTTTCTTAAATCCTTGAAATCTGGATTTCTCCACTACTACTTAATAGAAACTACACTCTCCAAGGTTACCAGTAATTCTTTACTGGCTAAAGTCGATGGGTCTTTTGTTAGGCCTCACAGTCCTTGATTTCTCTGCAGTTTTTGATAGTTGGTGACCTCTTTCTGGATATTCTCAGTGCCTTCCCTCTGTTAATTATTTCCTATTTATCTGGTACACAGTTTGCTTTGTTTATATTTGTTTGCATATCATCTCCCCAGTTAGATTTTCAGCTCCTGGGGGACCTTTTGTCTCTTTTTTCTATCACCAGCATTTAGCACGGTGCCTAGCAAGTGCTTAGTAAATGTTTATTGATTGGGTTTTCTGGACTTGTTTCCTCCTCTTTGTCCTTCTACCTGTCTGATCACTTCTCCTTTTCCTTTGATGGATGATTATCCATACCTTGCCCTTAGCTATAGGTCTCCTCCAAAATTTTGTTCCAGGCTTTCTTCTTTTCCATCTCCATACCACCTTTCATTGATTTCATTAGCTCACATCTCTCTGCAAATGACTCCCAAATCTGAATATGTATCCCTAATCTCTTTTTCTGGACTCACTTCCCCCCTCCCCCCCATACCAACTATCTATTGGACATTCTGTTTATATGACACAGATTTATCAAAGATGCCCAATCATTATTGTTATCTTTCCCCCTAAACCTGCCCCTTCTCTACCATCCTTCTAGTTTATCAAATTATTTCTCCTCTTCCTCTTCCTTCTCTTCCTTCTCCTCCTCCTCCTCTTCCTCCTCCTCCTCTAGCTCCTCCTCCTTCTCCTTTCCCTTACCCCACACCAAAGTAAATTTCTGGAGAGCAAACCCTTTTTCTTTTTGTCTGTATTCTCAGCACCAGGCACAGTTCCTTGCATTTAGTAGGCACTTGTTGAATGCATGAATCCCCATGTTACAGATCAGAAATGGAAGGGGAAAATGAGGTTAAGTTGCTCTAAGTTACCCAGCTACTTAATGGCCAAGTCACATTAGGAATGCAAATCTTCATTTCCTAATCTAGTGTTTTCTCTCAATTCTCTCTCTCTCCACCTCCCCCACCCCAATTATAGACAGTTTTATTCAGATTACTTTCCTCTTAATACCTGAGATCAGTAGGAAAGTTTTGATAGAGATAATTTGGTGGCATGAGACACTGCAAAGGAAGGCAGGCCTAGGTGTGTTGCTACCAGGATGGGTGATGGGCAGCCAGAGGGCACTGTGAGGACACTGGATAGCTTGTCGGAGAGGGGTACAGAGAGGTGAGAGGGGGACACAGAAAGAGGTAGGGGGAAGGTAAGACCTGGTAATCAAACTCTGCTGATTCTGGACTTGTTTTGGGAATGCAAGGAATCCCAGCCCAAAGGGTCAGAGGCTGTGTCTTTTGGTCTGAAAATGGGCATAATTATCCAGGCAAAGGACAGAACTATCTGGATGGTTGCCATCCATTTGCATTTCACTGCGTAATAGGGAACTGGCTGCAGATGTTTCTGTTCCTGCCTCACCATTCCAGCAGTCCGGGTGAGGACAACAGTCTCTTTCCTTGGGCCCTCGTCTGAGAGGACTTTTCCAGTCCAACTCAGAGGCACCTGGCTAGGTCCTGCCATCGAGCTGCTTCCAGCCTGAGTGGGTGCAAAAAATCTTAGCCGGACCTGGGCAACTTCCTATTACCCCGATCCTAGAGAAAGTGCCCTCCCTCAAAGTTCTTAATTGCTGAGATGCAAGAGGGGAAAAGGAGGGGTGTGGGGAGAATGGGAGAAGAAGGAAAGAGAAAGAGAGAATGAAAGAGAGGAACGACAGAGCGAGAGGGATGAAAGAAAGGGAGGCAGGAAAAAGCGAGAGGAGAGAAAGGAGGGGAGAAAGGGAAGAGGGAGGAGTGACCAACCGAGGGACTGAGACAGAGACAGAAACATAGAATGGCAGACAGAGAGACAGACAGCCAGAGACAGAGAGAGGAGAAAAAGGCTTTCCCCCTATAGGAGGACTGTACTACTCTCTCGATCTCCCCATTCGGGAGATTGCCCCACTGACCGGGCAGGGGCCGCGGGGTTTGGGGTTTTGCGCTCCCCCGCCCTCGCTGAGAGCTGCGGCGCAGCCTGGGCGCTGCATCTCCGTCCCCGGGGCTCCCTTGTGAGGCCGGAGGGGGAGAACGAGCTCCTCATCCCTGGCGCCCCCCTCGGCTCTCTTGCTACTTAGTACGTTCCCCACCCCACGCGGGCACCGCAGCTCCTGTGGCTCACTCCAGGCCGGGGAGAGACACTCGGTTTGGAGCCCCCAAGTCCGGTGCAGCCCCTGCCAGCTGCTCCGACGTCAGAGGCGAAGGCGGCCGGACGCGGGGGCTGGCGCCCTCTTCTCTGCCACCCTTCTTTCCTTCCAGACCTGCCGTGCCCTGCCCTACCGTGCCCTGCCCAGCCTCGGGTGCCCGCCTCTCTCGCTCTTCTCACCCTCCTGACGCCCTCGCTCCTCTCTCTACTGTGGCCCCTTTCTGGCCCCCGGCCCTGGCCCTCATGGAGGAGCCCGGTGCCCACCCATGTCCAGCCTGGTAGGTGGCGGGTTGCCTGCACCGCATCCCCAGCGCTGTCCGGTCGCGTGGGGGGGGCTCCGTCCTGCGCAGCAGCCCCATCGCTGCTCCTGCGCCGGGATGCCAGGCTGGAGGAAGAACCTTGCCTTGTGCCTGCAGCGGATGCAGGATGAAGGTAAGATGCGACCGGCTTGGGGTGCGCGTGGGAGGGGCCGAGGCGGGGAGTAGAGCTAGGGCCTGGGGTCCTGGAGGGGCTGGAGGACCCTGGGCCTCGGGACGGGGCGCAAGCTTCAAGGACTGAGTTCGCAGCAGTGGCAGCAGAGACTGGGGTGGGGGGCGCACGTCCGGCGCTGTATCTTGGGATCTTCGTTCTTGGAGAGCTCTGATCTCCCCCTCCCCACTTCGATCCCCTGTATGAACTACCTCCAGCTGGGAGGAGGACAACGGGCGGGCGCTTGTCCTGTTTTCCTGAGAATCGGGCTCCAGGGACCAGCACCGTCTGATGGACACAGCAGCATCTGTTCGGCCCTAGGGGCGCATAATGATTGGAGGGCAGGGGCAAAGGGGAGCAAATGACAGAATCTTGACTGTAGAGGACCTGGGTCTAGCTTGGAAATCTCGGGGTGGGGGTGAGGTGAGGAGTAATACTATCTGCAGAGAGCGGGGCGGGAGGTCTCGGGCTCCAGCCGAGGGAGGGGGTGTGTGTGTGTGCTCTCATTCCCGCGGACCAACTTTCTGGAAGCTCCGGTCAGTTTGCCCCAGTGCGGCGCCCCCCCCCCTCCCCCGCCCCGTCCCCCCGGAGCGGAACTGAACTGTATTTGTGCTACTGTGGGACGAGGTATTGGTGTTTGACCGCCCCTGGGCTCCCCTTCAAGGCAAAGGGGTCGCCTGTGATTTGCTTTGCTTTTGCCCCGGGCTCCTGCCGTTTGGCCCGACAGACCCGCAGTTAGGGAAAGTTGTGGGGGAAACGCTTCTTCTAAGCAGGAAGGATAAAACGGAAACGCAGTGTGGACTCTGGGGCCGGCTGGCGAAGGACTTAGCGTAGGTGCGTCCACACCTTCCCCCTTCGTATTTCTCCTCCCCCCCTCCCCCACGGCCTCCCCCAGACCGCAGTGCTGCAGTGCTTCCTGCCAGCCTGGGCTAAGCTGAGCTGTGATGTGCGGAATGGTCTGCCGAAACTTGAGGGCTTTCGGAGAAGCCCACCAGGACCTGTTGTTCCTTCTGCCTCTAACACAGCTGGCCTGCCCTGGTTTGCTTCCTTAAAGAGAGTCAGAGGCTCAAGTCCTAGAGGGAAGGCATCAGAAGGCAACTTCTTAGTCCCTGCTTGCCCAGGCTCAGCTTCTGCTTTTCCAGGTTAGGGACCCTGGACTACTACTCAATGACAGAAAGTTTTTAATTTAAAAAATTACAGTGCTGGCCCTAAAATGGAAAGCTTGTAGGGGAGGAGGTTCACCCTCTTTCTGATCTCTCCCGTCTCTCAGGCTGGGGTTAGCCTCCCAAAACCCTTGTGGGTGAACTGACTCCTCTAGCCATAATGAGGGTTGACAACTTGGCGGAGGGGGGTTGGTCTGTCTTGGGAATGAACAGATTAACACTCGTGAGTCTGACTTATTCATGACAGTGTAAGATGCCCTGGCCAGAAGTATGACTCCCTCCCCTCCATTTCAAACTAGGGCAGTGGAGGGAGGTTGAAGCCAGGCAAACGACTGTCTGTGACTGGAGAAGAGGCCCGTGTGTCTGTGTAATGGATTACATATCTATCTGCAGGTCCTGCTATGTTCCCTGAGAAACTTTTCAGATCTCTTTTTAGGAAAGAACAAGTGAGGGAAACAGTGAATGAGGAGGTGGCAACCTGTTGTAGTCTGATGTAGCCACAGTGCCTATTGTGCCTGACAGCTGTGGTCCAGTGACTTGGACCACCATCTATTTATCTTAAGCTACAACTTCTCAGACTAGGATGTTTGTAGCTACTAGTTGAAAGACCATCAGCTGCTGATCTAAGAAGGTTAGATGTTGGCCTTGGAGCCTTGGAGAGCACCACTTCCAGGAGCTCATGTGACTTGGTAGTCATGGGGAATGAGAACCAGGACAAGGAAGCCTAGAGTAGGATCTGAAGTGGATATTGACACAGAAAATGTGCTAGTAGTAGCTGAAATTCTGTACTAGCCCAAATTCTGCCCAGAGGGGGGTGGCGGGGAGGGAAGAGCCTGACTCTTTAAGAGAGGAGCAGGAGGGTTGGGAGGCATCTGAAAGAGAGGGGCTCATCAATTTTAGGACTTGGTGAGGCCTTGAAGATCATTTAGTTCAAGCCTCAGTTTTAAATCTGAGGCCCAGAAAGTTGAAACTTTATCAAGGGACATTCACTCCAGCAGAGAATTTCCCTAATCTGTCTGCTTGTAAATATTACCTGTTTGTAGCTGGAATGGATTGAATACAATTGAAAAGAAAGGAGGCAGATGCCATTGGGGTGAATGTTACCTTTCTTGCTATAAGTGATAACTACCCCTTCCTCTCTTCTCTTCTCTTCTCTTCTCTTCTCTTCTCTTCTCTTCTCTTCTCTTCTCTTCTCTTCTCTTCTCTTCTCTTCTCTTCTCTTCTCTTCTCTCTCTGTCTCTCTGTCTCTGTCTCTCTGTCTCTGTCTCTGTCTCTCACATTGGGAAGGTGAGTGAGTGGAATACTTTTGCCTTTTTCTGTGTGTATCACCTTGGCTGACTACAGTTTCCTAATGTCAGAGCATTAAGCATGGGCACCTATTCAGTGCTCCCATCTACCTTTCTGGATTTGTTTCACATTATTTTTTCTTCTACTCTATCTTGCAGCCAAACCAGGCTACAAGCTGTTCCCTGAGTCCATTCCATTTGTCATTTCCCCTTTTGCCCCATGGCTTGGTACATTCTCTCTCTCTCTCTCTCTCTCTCTCTCTCTCTCTCTCTCTCTCTCTCTCTGTGTCTCTCTCTCCGTCTCTATTTGTCTCTGTCTCCACCTCTCTCACAGAATCCTTAACTCAAATGCCATCTCATAGAAGTCACTCGTGATCCTTCCACCTGCTAGTGTTCTTTCCCTCCTCAAATTATCTATAAGTTTACCTAAGCATTTATTAGGTAGCTCTTATTTGTAAGGCTATGAGAGTACAAAGACAAGTGAAAAGCGACTTCTGCCTTTAAGGAGCTGAGTATCCCTTTGCTCCTGCAGAATATAAGCTCCTTGAGGGTAGGGACTTTTTTTCTTTGTATCTCTAGTACCTATCATGGTTCTTAATACAGAGAAGGTACTTAATATCAAATTGAAGAGGGGAAGGAAATAAACATCTGAATAGTGCCTTTTATTCTCTACCAGGTACTAAATGTTTCACAAATATCTCATTTGATCCTCATGGTGAGGTGGGTACTATTATTATCCCCATTTTGGTGAGGCAAACAAAGGCTAAATTACTTTTTTCAGGGTTACACATCTAGAAAGTATCTCAGGCTGGATTCGAACTCAGATCTTTCTGGTTCTAGACCCAGCACTCTATTTACTGTACCACCCAAATGGATGGGGAGGGGAGGGAAGAAGACTGCC
This sequence comes from Pseudochirops corinnae, assembly GCA_028646515.1. Lineage (NCBI taxonomy): Eukaryota > Metazoa > Chordata > Mammalia > Diprotodontia > Pseudocheiridae > Pseudochirops > Pseudochirops corinnae. The sequence continues at coordinate 46,222,634 of CM053590.1, forward strand.
CAGAGACATGTCACTGTCTTTGCAGAGGCAGTTTGGCCCAATGGTATACAGAAATACTTTGAGCTCTTCATGTAGCTCTCAAAGAAAGATGCTTTATAAATGCTGGGATGCGGTCAAATCCCTAGTTCTTACTTTGAAAATATTTGTGGGGATTGTATTGATCTTTCACCACTGCACTGAATCAAAGCAGCACCAAGTGCATCCACCGGCAGTGGCAGGAAGAAAATTCGGTGTTTAGTCTCAATTATTTGTAAAAAGCCAAACCCAACCCTCACTGAGTCCATATGGTAGGGGAGCTGTCTTCCCAAGGGCTGGGCCCTGAGGCCTCAATTGTACAAGTCTAACTTGAAAGAGCCTCACTATGTGCTCATCAGACAAGGCTTGATAGCGAGAGCTAACGAGACTTTGGCCCAAGCTCTCCATCAGCGAGACAAGCATTACCTGTTAGGATCACATAGATGCAGACTGACCACTTGCCGTGGGTTCAGTAATATCCAGGAAGAGGCGCTTCTACCCTGTGGTCCAGGGAGTTTACCCAGCCCAAAGTCAAGTGGCTGTCTGACAATTGTCTGGTGTGATTTGATGAATGGAAACTAGTGAACTAGATGCTTCAGGACTCAACCGGTTTGGAGGGCCTGGATCGCCTGCCCTGTGAACTGGCCTGCTGCCAAGTCTCCACCTCCCTGTGGCCTGACTCCCTTAGGTTTCCTGGATTGTATTCACAGTCAATTACCACACATGGATTGGCTCCATCATGTGGCAATTTTAATCAACTCTCTGTCCAAAGGGTGGAACAATGAAATGAACTGCATTTGCCACAAGCTGGTTATTCTGGTCACAGACGTACAGCCTGTCGGTCTGAGTCACCTCCTTAGAGAACATGTGGAAAGCTGAAATAGCAGCTAAGTCTACATGACTGCAAATGTTCAGATAAATTGAGAAAAAGACACACATCTGCAGCTGGGGTCTTTATGATCCCCAATAGCCACGCAATAAACTAACACTTCTAAGCTTTACCATTAAAGTTGATGAAGCATATTTTATGAGAGAGGGAGGCTAATGATATTCCCATTTCCAGATGAGGGAAACTGAGGTACAGAGACCTACTGGGATAATTGTCAGGACTGGAATAACACCAGTTCCACTGATTTAAGGGATCATAAGTTGAGAGTTTGACGGAACCCTAGAAATCATTAAGACCACCTCCCTCAGTTTAAAGATGAACCAACTGAGATCCTGAAAGCTTAAGGAACTTCACTGGGGTCACCAGATCCAGCTCACTATTCATTATTCTATTGTGCCTCAGAAAACCAACAGAATTTTCCATTTTCCATGCAGATATTCATTGTCTTGGAGGTACAGATTTTTATTCCCCTGGGAGTAAGGAGATTAATGCTCTCTTTTCATCTTTCTAATAGATCAGTAAAAACAAACAATTAGGTCTAGCTGCCACTAGGGTGAGAAAACTGGGGCTTAATCCTAATGCGCAAAATTCAGAGGGCATCACATTTACAGGGCACAGACATCAATTGCAGGTTTTCAGCAATGTAGAAATGAGAGGGCACATACTAGGTTAGCAAGAATAATTGGTTAAAATAGCAAATTCATTGTACCCTACTTTTCTGCCTTCTTTGTCCTCCCCAGCAGCAGCCTTGGGTTGGTCTCTATGTGCACATCAAAAGTTTGTGTTCCTTTCCAGGATTTGGGGCTTCCCTCCCCCAATAAATATATCTCACCAGGGAGTTCCTTTTATTCCACTGACCATGGATATGGGATATGGTGCTTGGTCTTAGTGCAAAAATTCCTAGTTATAGTTCTGGAAACTCTAGTGATCACTGAGTTAGTTTAATTTGACAAGCAATTATTAAATTCCTATAGTGGGCAAAGCATTATACAAGACACCTAGAAAAGTAGGTCACATAGGAAGTTAGTGGGACTAGAACCCAAGTCACCGGATTCTCCATCTACCATCCCTCAATTGTTTAGCCCTTTGTTAGGTACCGTGTCTTGGGCAGGCCTTCGTTTTAAGATAGTGTCAGTCTGAGCTGGCCGCGGAATGCCTATAGCATAGGTCTGTCCAGGAGCTGTTTCATGTATAGAGGTGATAATTTTCCTTGATGCCAGTCTGAAAAAGGTAGGGATATATGTTAATCTTTGTTCATTGCCTTTAGTAACTTGTTGTGGGGACGTGTGTTTAATTCAGTGACAACCACATACAACAATAGATGAATAAGCATTATGAATGACGAGTTAAGCACCTTCTATGGGTCAGGCTCTGGGGATATTAAAAATGAAACAGTTCTTGCCCTCAGGGAATTTCCATTCTGTCCTAGAACTTCCTTCTTGTAAAAGCTTCCATGAGCTAGTGGAAAGAGTTAGAAAGTAGGTCCCTCAGAAACACTTGCATGGAATGGACCAGTGGATCATTTGGGGAGGGAGAGAACACTGGAACTGGAGGAGTCAGACAAGATTTCCCTTATGAGATATGATGGCACATATGAAATAATTCTTTGTATGTAGCTAGCTGGTGCAATGGAGAGAGTGCTGGACTGGGGTCTGAAACTTAAATCTGACTCCACTCACATGGGCAAATCTCTCTATCTACCTCACTTTCCCCATCTGTAAAATGGGGATAATAATCTACCTCACAGGATTGTTAATATGAGCATCAAATGAGATATTTATAATAAAGTTCTTTGCAAAGTACTATAGAAATGCTAGCTTCTATTATCATTATTAAATTCTAATAAAGCACCATATACATGTAAGCTATTATTATTATTATTATTCTTTGACTTAGAAAGACACATGTCTATTGCTTGGGTTGTAAAGTCCATAGTCAATATCCATGGCATAGGAACATGACATATTTGAAGGGGTTGGATTCTAGGTCCTTCTTCTGTTACTTACTATGGGATCACGGCTTGTGATCCTTCCCTTTCTACACCACCCCACCCCTTTTCCTCATGTAAAGTGAGAGATTTATACTAGTGATCTCCAAGGGTCCTTCCAGTTCCAAAATTCTCTGAAACACAAGGTGCACACAGTGAGATGTTACTCCTCATTGGGAAAGAACTGGGAAGCCTTAGCTTTAGAAACAAGAGGGTTTGGCTGTCCTACTAGCTGCTGCTATGGTGAGAGACCTCCAGGGGGTGCAGTAACACCATGCTGAGATGTCATGTACTCTGGGACCCTGCTATAAGCAATTTCCCCCACCCTGACAGCCAGGTTGAGAATGGGATTTTGGCTGGTGACATGGGGCACAGGAAAAGGTGGGGTGTGTGATTAATAGAGACAGTAGTCTTAATCATGAATATATACATACCCACAGATGGCTTAGCCTGGAGTTGCAATGAATATTTATTTTAGGCATACTATATGTAAGATGCTAGCTCAGTTCCTTATATATACATGCTTTGTACACTAGTTGGTACTTAGGAAATGCTTGTTGAATTGGACTGATCTAGGTGCCATGTGCAGGGGGTAGGGGATGGAAGGGGTGAGGAGTGGTACAAAAGTCAATAAGATGGGATTCCTGTCTTCAATGAGCTTATGCTTTTTGTACAATGGTTTTCAGAGGGTGTGGGGCTAAATCTTGAACACTGTGTTTTTGTGAATAAAAGAAAATTTAGAAATAATTTTGTTTAATATATTTTACTTATCTAGTACATGTAGTAACATGATAAGTATAATATTTGCAAAATAAACAACTTGTTTCTTACATATAGGCATTAACCTCAAGATATAATAGATGTTGAACTTGCAAAAAAAAAAAAAACCTCAAGAAAAACATCTGCTTTTATTGGAAGGAAATTGCATTTGGGTAAATCTCCTGACTCTTGTCGTGTTGCCAACTTAAATGTTTGGTGTGGGTGTGCTGTCATTCTTCATGGTGCTGAAGAGAATGCTGTGAGCAAATACAAATGTTGAGAACCACTGGTCTAGAAGATAAGGCATGATCCTATGCATATAAGGTAGCCTGTGATAAGCACCCTAAAAGACATAGAAGGCTGGTGCTCTTAGTGTTCAGAGGAGGAACTATCTGGCTCTGGAAATCAAGCTATAATTCAGAGAACAGGTGGCACTTGTTCTGAATCTTCAAGGATGGTGGGAATTTTGATTGGATTGGGGAAAGGGGAGAGAGATGGTAGGACTGGGAAAGGACCTTGCAGGCAGGGGAAGGGACAGAATTTAGAGCCAGATGAAGCTTAGAAGTAATTTCATCTAGTCCTTCATTTTGTATTTGGGGAAACTGAGGTGCCACGAGGGAGAGTGATTTGTTCCAAATCGTACAATGAACAAATGGTGAATGGTGAGAAGGAGAAGGAGGTGGGGTGGTTAAAGCAAAAATGTGAAGATATGTTCACACTTTTCAAGAAAGGTTATATTGTGACTATGGTGATGCTCTTTTTTGAAAAAAAAATAATTTATTTTTAGTTTTCGACATTCATTTCCATAAGATTTTGAGTTCTAAATTTTCTCCCCATCCCCAAGATGGTGTGCAATCTGATATAGGCTATACATATACATTCACATTAAACATATTTTCACATTAGTCATGTTGTAAAGAAGAATTAGAACTAATAGGGGAAATCACAAGAGAAAAGAAACAGCCACAACAACAATGAGATAAGAAAATAGTCTGCTTCAATCTGCCTTCATACTCCTTAGCTCTTATTCTGGATGTGGATAGCTTTTTCTATCATGAGTCTTTTGGAGTTGTCTGGAGATGCTCTTAAGAGGGCTGCAGAGGATGGTGGAAAGGACACGAGATGAGGACTCAAAGACCCAGGTACCCATCTCAGCTTTGCCTACTAATTGGTGGTGACCTTGGACAGGGCCTTTTTCTGGGCTTCATTTAATTCATCTTTAAAATGGAGGGTTTCTATAAATGTTTGTTAAAGTCTATGAGTATGATTCTGAGTGGTGAGAAGGATGAGGACAGAGTAAGAAGAGGTCACGTGTAGTAGGGGGAAGAATTGGCTTTTTCAGTCAGGCTTTCTCTGTCCCATCTTAACTATGAGACTGTAGGCAAGGCATATTTCAGTCTCAGTTTTCCCTTTTATAGAATGGGCATAATAATACCCATAATACCTCCCCCACAGGATTGTTATACTGACTAAATAAGGTAATAAAGCTAAACGTTAACAATTGTTACCACCATTGCTATTTTCCTGATTAATAAAAAGCTGGGATTTGTCAGCCTGGGAAAGCAAAAACTAAGCATCAAATTGGTTGAAATCAGTACAATTATGGTCAAGGATTTGTTCTCTGAATGCTAGGTTGAAAGAGCCACCATTTGAAACTTGGGTTTGGAAAAATAAACTAATGGGATTCATTACCTCAAGCTGTGATCAAGGGAGAATTCTCAAGTGACAGAGACATAAATAGTAAAGGACCTAAGCTCTGAAGTTTAAAGGAGAACTGTCACACCCCACATAAGCATCCTGCCATTACCAGTAGAATCCTGGGCTGGAGGGACCACAGATGGGACCCATTGGAGACAGTTTCCTTGACCCACAGCAATCCAAAGTATAGGCCTATGTGTAGCCATTCTCCTGGCAGAGCATGAGAGAGGAAATGACATTTTCATGCTCATTCTTTGGGCTGGTTATGCCCAGAATTCTCCAGGTGAGACTTAGTGTGCACTAGGCCTCACTACAGTCCCAGACGCAGGTTTGTTATGATTGGTGCCAAACTCAAAGGGATATACACCAGTCGGTTACAAAGAGAGTAACATCCTTTCTTCTTGTGTGTTCCTGAGATCTTCTTCTGACTGGTCCCAAACTGTTATGAGAGAGCAGAAATGCTGCAGGCAGTGTGTGTGTGAGTGTGTGTGTGTGTGTGTGTGTGTGTGTGTGTGTGTGTGTTTCTCATCTGTGTACAGCCAGTTGATGGGTCCTTGCGCTGGTTACCTAGGTGACAGCTATAGGACGATGGGATGGGATGTGATTGGCTGCCTGCTCTCTCCTGCTGCTCATCAGGATGTTCAGGATTTCAGGCAGAGGTGACAAATGCTAAATGCCCCAATGTAGTGTCAGGACCAGAGGAATGTTCAGGGCTCAGAGCTCTGTGTGTGTGTGAACATATATGTATCTGTGCATGTGTACACATGAATGTATGTGTGTAAGATGAAGTCAGTATCTGGGGTTAGGGTACTTCATGCTACGAAACATCTGTTAGGTCCCAGGGCAACAAGAAATTTGAGAAGAGATCGGGTAAAGAGGAATTTCCCCCCATCACAATCATTGTGATTTGAGTATTAAATTCTGTTTTGCAATTAATTGTTGAACCAGCAAAACTTGAGTAGAACCTTTAACTGCTGAAGTTACTTCCAGTGGCTTAGACGATGATGTTACGTATGGAATCTTACCCAGGACTTTGGTAGACATTTCAGCCTTTCTCATCTATTTTCTTTTTAAAATGAATAGCAGCTGGGGTCTTTTTCTTTGCTTCCATGGCCACAGGGAAAAAGGCAGCAAACATACATTCATATTTTGACTTGGGAGCAGAGTGGAAGGAATCAAAACAGATCCCTCCACCCTTTTTAATGTACTCCTCTACAACCATCTTATAGAAGGATTTGGCCTTCACTGTGTTCCCCAGTCCTGCTGCACACTTTGCAGTGTTAAGATGGTGATGTGTCAGCTGATGATACAAGAGTTCCCAGTCTTCAGTTCTTTGCCTCCACCATTCCCAGGAATGGAACAGAGCTAATGTTCTCTGTGTGACTGCTTTTCCCTTCAATGGTGGATTCATTCTCATACTACTTACCTACCAAAAAACATTCATTAAGTGCCTAATTATGCCTAGCACCACACAAAGAGAATTATACACAGTCTTTTTCATCAGGTATTTACATTTCATTGTGAATAGTATTAATGAGGAAAGATGATATTCGCAGAGCCTGAACAAATTGTTAAATGTGTTTGTATTTACTCTTTTGTTCCCAAAGCTGATGCTTAAACACACACACACACACACACACACACACACACACACACACATACCTTTCGATGTACTAAGAATTCCTAGTGAGGAGTTTAAGAAGAGATCTGTTGATTTTGTGGTTATTAATGGATTTTTTGACAAGTTTTGGACTCATGACAGACCTTTTTCTTCTCTCTCTCTGTCTCTGCCTTCGCCTCTGTCTCTCTGTCTGTCTGTCTGTCTCTCTGTTTCTGTCTGTCTCTTTCCTAACTGATGTTTTAAAGAAGCATATAGGAGACATTTCAATTTAGGGTTGTTTCTTCAAAAAACTTAAGTCAGGAAAAGGCAGAACCCCTATCCACTCCATTCTAATGGATGGATACTTGTAAGAAAACAGCTACTATTTAAGGATCTATCCATTGATGCCCCATTGTCCCTGGAAGAATTCATTAAATTATTCGACATATGCCTTATAGAAGACCTACTGTGTTTAAGGCATGGTGCTTGGAAGCATTTTGGAGATTACAATGATGAATTAAATATGAGTTCCATCATCAGAGACTTTATAAGATAATCTGAGGCTCGTAAGGACCTTGAGTCTGGCTCCATTTTATAGTGTGATGAATTAGAACAAAGGAGTTAGAACCAGTGAACCCTGTTTGAATCCCAGCTCTGCTATTAACTAGCTGTATGAAATTAGACAAGTTGTTCTCTTTCATGGGGACTTACTTTCCTCCTCTGTGAAATGAAAAGAGTTGACCCAGGATGACGTTTCATCTTTAGAGCATGATCTTATGATGACCGAGATGCTTATCAATGATGACAACAAAAAACATCAATTATATCCAGCCCTTTCCAGCCTTGTTGGAATCCTCATTGTCTTCCACTCAGACTCCTTCCTGGTTGTTTGCCTTGAACATGTCAACCCTAGTTGGGATTTGCTCCCTTGTTCTTTCTATGCAGATCTCTACCTCCCATAGTCCTCTGAGGTAGGTAAACCATAGAAAAAATCAGGAGAGAGATACTGGAATCCCAGCTCTGCCCCAAGCTCAATGTGTGACCTTAAACAAGACACAGTTTCCTAGGCCTGTTTTTTCCCTCTGCTAAATGAGGGAGTTGGACTAGAAAGTCCCTCTTCAATTCTAAACCTTATGAATCTATGTCTCTGATGCCCACCCGAGTATATTTTTACAAAAGAGGAAAGATGGGACAGAATGGACATCACTCAGTTGGTTAGTAATGGAGCCAGGACTGGAATCCCCATCTCCTAATTCCTCTAGTTCTCTTTTCACTACATTATGATGTTTCTAATAGCTCCATGTGCTAGTCTCTGTAGTATGTAGAGCCTAGTTGGGGCTCAATGAATACTTAATCTATTGATTTTGTATGTTCCCAGGGACTCATTCCACTAAATGGAATGAGAGAAGGTTTTCTGTTTCTTGTTTCAGAGGAGAGAGCTCTTCCTTACCTCTCATTTCATCAGTGAGACAAAGCCCAATTCCTTTCCCAGCTTGCCCCAGCTTGCTCCAGAGGAAGGTAGCCTTAAACATTCAGATGTGAGCCATGCTCCAACTGGGGATGCTTTCCTCTGGCTGGTTGTCTCATCAACATGAGTTGTTCTTGGCAGATCCTAATTATGTTTGTGGGATTCCCAGTCAGGCCTCTGGCCAAAGTAAAATGCAGTAATGCCAGTGACACTCTTGGAAACATTACTTTTCCCTGGGAAATTTAGCCCACCAAAGATCATCTTTGTAGGGGGTATTCAAAGCTTTGGAAATACTCCCTCTGGGACTAAGGCTGATGTGCACAGGAATGGACCCTCATCTTCCGCTTGATCTCAGCACTTGATAGAGCAAGTGATGCACAAAGTTATGTTTATTGTCTGTTCCATTCATTTAACATGAGTTTCTTCCTGACCTCATCAAATTTCAAATCTGGGAAGGTTTTTTTTTTGTTTTCCCATGGTTATTGGTAGCTTGATTTTCTTCTTTTGAAAACTAACTGTTCATGCATATCTTTTGACTTTGGAAAATGGTCACCTTGCTTACTGAGAGGTGATAGACTCAAGGTGAAGAGTGAAACATACATTTTTGTATGTGGCCAATGTGAGTATTTGTTTTCTTTCACTGTACTTGTTATAAGAGTTTTGTTTTTGCTTTTCATTTTTTTCCAATGGGAGGTTGGGAGGGAGAGAAAATAAATGCTTATTAATTTAAAAAATTTGTCAACTCCTCTTCCAGGTATTTAGGACTCTCTGCAATCTGGTGCTGCCTTATCCATTCTATCCTGTCTCCCATACACTATTAGAATAATGAGCCCCTCTTGTTTAAGTAATCAGACAGGATTTCTGCTGGTATCCTCATGTATTTTCTATGTGCCTTCCTTCCTCGCTGCTTTTATTCATGTTATTTTATTTCCATGAAATTGAACAGGGGACAAACCCTTCCCCCTTCCATAGTTAATCACCCTTCCTTTAATCCATAACTCAAGGTTTGCCTCCTCTAAGAGTCTTCCCCTGACTATTCCATCATTCCTTTCTTAGAGATAGCCTTGTAAAGGAGAAAAAGTCCTGGGCTAAACCTCCCAAGAGTTGACATTTCTTCAGCACTTAAAGGTTTGCAGAGTACTATATGTACCTATCTTTTTGGTTTGCACAACCACCCTATGAGGGGGGCTACTCCAAGTATCTCATACCCATTTGACAGATAAGGAAGGTGAGGCTCAACATTCATACAACTAGTGTCAGAAATGGGTCTCTACCCCATGCCTCTCCTGCTGACAAGTCCAGTACTTCTCCAAATATCTCATCTGATGGTCTCCACTGCCTCATTCAACTCTAACATGTTTGTTCTGGGGGTCATCTCCTGTTGTGTTGAACTATATCTTGCCACTGAACGCAGATGACTCTGGAGGAGAAAGTGAGTCTGATGTCTTTGTACAGACCTCCTTCACTTAAATCCAAATTTACTTGCAAGTCATGGCATCACCTCCCTGATATCATGGTCCTCTTTGAAAATGAAGGATGAACAGCAGCAGCAGCTCTAGGACCTCTCACACAGCTAAACAAAGTTTTTTTTTACTCTCTAGTTGTGTCTTGTCTCCTCAATTAAATTTTAAGCTCCTTGAAGTCAAGGATCATCCCTGGTGCTGGATCAAGCAAATAGATATTGCTCAGCAAGTGCTTACAGTCAGTAAAGCAACAGGTATTTATGAAACACTTACTATGAGCAAGGCACTGAGCTAAGCACTGAGGATAAAAAGGAGGGGGGGAAAAACATAGTCTCTGCCCTCAGGTAGCTTACATTCTAATAAGAAAGACAATAGGTTTTTAAATAGATACATACAAGATATATATGGGAATAATGCAAGGTAATATCAGAGTGAAGACATTGCATTGAAGGTTGGAGGGGTGAGGATTGGGAACTACCTCCTGTAGAAGGTGGGATTTGAGTCCTGAAGAAAGGCAGAGGCAAGGAGGGAGGACATTCCAGGCATGGAAGAAAGCCATTGAAAAGACATGAGTCAGGAGGTGGTGCTCTGTGTATAAGGAATAACAAGAAGCCCAGGGTCTCTGGATCTCTGAATCATAGTGCATGTGAAGGAGAATGAAGTATAAGAAGGCTGGAAAGAAATGATGTAACTAATTCGTTGAGGTCTGATTGTGTGCTGACTAGGGGCTACGTTTCATAGGCCTGAAAATGAGAGCTTGGAAGTGCCTTAGGGACAATTTAGTTTATTCCACTCCTCTTCCCAATTTAACAGAAGGGAAACTGAGGCCTAAGAGGAAGAGTGTCTTACTCAAGGTCACCCATCAGGTCAGTGGCAATACCACAGTTAGAATATAGGTCTCGTGCCTCCTGGGCCAGTGTTCTTGCCATTAGTCCACGCTGCTTTGCCTGTGTCTCTCAGGAAGTGAGGTTGGTATTGAGCATTCTGGAAATAAATTCAGTTGGCTAGATTTCCTCTCCAGCTGGTGAATTGGACTCTGTTAAAGAGCATGCCTTTCCTAGTCAGACTTCCTTAAGGCAGTCATGCCCAATGCCTTATGCAGAGGAAGCTTTGGCCTGCCTCATTTAACCTTGGTGCTCTTAGAGACTCTCTTTCCCTTTGTATTTACCTGACCTCTGAATCTGCCATCTGAAAGGATGCTTTTATCCGTCATTTTCAAGGAGATACACCTTCTTAAGGAGATGAATGGCTGGTGGCTCTTGGGAATGTGTGAATGCAATATTAAGGCTCATTAATGTAAGTGGCATTTATTACTCAGTGCTGTAGAGAGGTAAGAAGGGGCATGTGTGTGTGTGTGTGTGTGTGTGTGTGTGAATAAAGGTTCATCTTCATGATATTCATAGGCTCATAGCTCTAGAACTGGAAGGAACCTTGGACATACAATCCAATCTTCATGTCATACAGATGAAATCTAGGCCTAATAAAGTTCTTGCCCAGAGTCATGCAAGAAATAAGCATGAGATGGGGGATTTGAACCCAGGTCCTATGACTCCAGCCAGCAGTCTGTCCCTTATAGTCCAATTGTTCATACCTCTCCTACCATATTGAAATCCTTCTCTTAAAGATCCTACCCAAATGCCATTTCCCCCACAAGAACTTTCCTGGTTTCTATCCCTAGACTTAAATTAATTAAGTGAATTTTCCCTTTGATCTCTCACAGGTGAGGAAACTGAGGCCAAGGGAAGATAAATTACTTTTTTACAGGTCACACAGCTGGTAAGTCTCCCAGGTGAGATTTGAACTCAGAACCTCTGACTTCAGAGTGAGAACTCTTTCCACTGTACAAGGATGATGCCCATACTTATTCTAATTTGTGTTACAGTTATTTGAAAGTACATCTCATTTTCCTTTAAAGGCCTTCAGCTCCTTGAGAGTGGGGACTTCACAGTTTAGCTGAGCCTCTGGCAGATAGAGGATAATGAATAGTTTGTAGCATTGAGGGTCCACTCAGATCTCAGGTGGTCTTTTGGCCGCTAGAAGGTGGTAGATGTCTGAAGTCAGGCCTAGTGCCCTGGAGTCAGAGTGACATGAGTTCAAATATGAACAGAATGACTTCTGGGCTGCTGAAACAAAGAAGCTTAGAGGGGGTAGCCTTCTTTAGGATAGGTGCTTTAAGGAAGACTTTGTGCTTTGGAAAGCCCACTAAGATTTAATGTGCAATTGAGGATGTTACCATTATCATTAATTAGTTCACATTTGGAGATTTTCTATTCTAACTGTTTAGCCTGGCTTTCAGGGCCTGCTACAATTTGTCTTAACTTACTTTTCAGACATCTTTTCACTCTTTTCCCTTTTATGCACTTTTGCCAAATTGTACTAACTGCTATTCCCTTGGTTTTGTTCCTTACTCCCTTCTATCTCCAAGAATTCATAGGGGCTAGACTTCTTGCTTAGTACATACTTCCTCTTTATTGCCACCTATCAAAATCCCTCTCTTACTTCCAGTTACCACCCAGCTACCACCCTCTCCATGAAGCCTTTTCTCTTCCCCCAGCTGAAGTGATTTTCCTTTTCAGTTTCTTATATCACTTTGCCTACTCTGACCTCTCCTTTGCCCTTGACACCTTATATAAGTCCATTGAATACCTGTCATAATTGAGTTAAATTCAACAAATATTTGTGTGCCTACTACATGCAAAATATAATACTAGATATTTAAGATATCAAGACAAAAAATAAATAATTTCTGCCATGAAGGAATTTACATTCTTTTTGGGGATAGAGAGAATGTATCATGGATAAGAAGAAGTAAATATAAGTAACTGGAGATGGGAGCAAAAAAGTGGTTCCTGAATTGGGCCATGAAAGAAAACTAGCCAGGAAACCAGGGATCTGAGGAGAGAGTGCCCAGCATGCACAGGGGGTGTCTTGTGCAAATGCTCTTGGGTGGGAGATAAGAGTGGCAGGTCTCATACCCTATGTTGGGTTTTAAAGTACTTGATAACAAGAGTTGTATCAGCTTTCTATTCTTGTATCCCCAGTGCCTAACACAAGGCATCACACACAGCAGGTATTTGATGACTTTTAAATTGGGTTGAACACACCATCTTCTATCCCTTCATTTTATAGAGGAAGAAACCAGATCCTGTAGGAGCATGTGGGTTGCGCAAGATCATTCCTCAGGGGTAGAGACAGTATCTTATACTATTTATATCCCCTGATACTGAATGTGGTGCTCTGCACATAGCTAGTACTCACATGTATTTTTTGGAAGTGATGGTTTTGGTGGTGATGATAACACTGAAGCCTTGAGCCAGTCATTACACCATGGTTATCTCTCACCATTAAGTCACAAAGGTAGCGACCAGCACACAGCCTTGTGGATAGTGTTTAGAACTGAAATTACACCTTGAGACACCCTTGCCCACTGTAGTTTCACAACAATATTAGCTTAGCCACCTTAGGTGTTTTGGTTCATAGATGATTCAATGAGTTTCTATTCAACAAATACTTCTTAAGTACCTCCTATGGGAAGTTATGGGGCAGTTATGATGAAGTGTGTGGGGGGATAGGGGAGGGGAGACAGAGCAGGAAGATGATTGTGTCAAGTCCTAGAAGAGATGAGGAGGGATGAAATCAAGGCTAGAGAGGAACTGTCCTTGGTGCTTAAGAAAAGAACAGCGAACAGTTGCAGGTGCTGAAGCGTTCCTGTCTAGTAAAAACTCAGGATGATGATAGATTGGTGGAAGCTGCAAATTGCCTTGAGTAGTTCTTAACTAATTTTTCAATAAGGGAGTCCAGAATGTGCTAGTGATTAGGAGATGGAGTAATTGTACCTGAAACCTGCTTTGTCCTGCATCCTGCTGAGCAGAAAGGGGGCAGAGAGTTTTAAAGGCATGTTAACAGACTGATCGCTATGTGACTTGGGTAGATAAAGGATTTCCCTTTTTCAGAGATGAAGTAGTCCATTCTGAGGGAGCTATAGGCATAGAATTGGTTATGGTGAGTCATTTTTCAAGCCCTGGACTGGAGTTCCTATCTCCCAGATTCTAGTCTTTCTAGTCTCATTTCCTGGTAATGCAAAGCCCTTCACTTCTCTTTGTCTCTGTTTCTTCACCCATCAAATAAGAACATTGGACCCATTGGTCTTTAAGGTTTTTTCCATCTCTTAACAGGCTGAGATTTCAGTACATCATTTAGGGTAGATTCTAAATAATTTGGGCTGTAGGAAATATTCTGCTGATTTAAAAAAAAACAATTTTAAGATATTGATCCAATATTTTAGAGTGGATACAGTTACTAGCTCCTGGCTAAGGAGGCTGCTGGAACCTACTGAATATGAATAGACTATTTAGGACTACATGCTTGAATGAAGTGACTTATCTATCATTGGTATGGATTTGTGTTCTTATGAAAGCAACATTTTGCTTAAATCTGCATCCATCATTTTTTTGGGATGGCTGAACTCAAGATCTCTCATTGGGGTGTGTTGTGATGCAGTTCTCTCCAGGGTCAATATTCACCTAACAAGTGTTTATGAAGGGAGAGAGTCCCCACAGTATAGTGCAAACAGCAATGGGCTGAGAGCTGAGGAAAACCTGAGGTTCAGTTGTGACATGTGCATGTCATTTAACCTCGTAGCCTCAGTTTCTTCAACTATAAAATGGGGATAATAATACTGCAGTTCCTACTTTAGAGAGTTATTGTGAGAGTTAAGTGAGATAATGCCTTTGAAGATTTTGCAAACCTTTAAACTTGATTAAAATGTATGGCATTTTTACTATTCAGGGTTTTCCACGAAAGTCAGATGTCAGTGAATAAACATTTATTAAGCACCTGCCAGATGGGCAGGTAGGTGATGCAGCAGCTAGAGCCCTAGGCCCTGGAGTCAGAACGACATGAGTTCAAATTTGACTTCAGACATTTACTAGCAGTATGACTCTGGGCAAGTTACTTAACCCTGTTTGTCTCAGTTTTGTCATCTGTAAAATGAACTGGAGAAAGAAATGGCAAAACCACTCCAAGTATCTATGTAAAGAAAACCATAAATAGGGTCTTAAAGAGTCAGACATGATTGAGACGACAACAACATGTGCCAGACATTGTGCTTAATGCTAGGGATACAAAAAGACACCCAAGGCAATCCCTGTCCTCAAGGAGCTCACAGTCTAATGTGGGAGGCAAAAGCCAAACAAATATGTAGGATATGCATCATGCTAAGGAGTGGAGTGATAGAGAATTGGGGAAAAGAGAAGAATAAGTAAGATTTAGCTTTCTCTAAGGTCAAGAAGTTTATGTACTTTAGCAGATAAGATACAAGCACACACATACCCACACCCACACCCACACCTACCCACACACACAGAAAGCCTACGTGGGTAGAAAGTGCTTTGAGATCACTTCCATTTGTAAAAGAGTCTAGATTTAGATACGTGAAAAATATCATACACTTATAGCTAGAAAGAAACTCAGAGGTCATCCAGTCAATCAGTTAATAAATTGACAAGCATTTATTATGTGCCTCCTGTGTTTCAGGTGCTGGGGATACAAGCATAAAGAATGAAGCAATTTCTACTTGTAACAATCTTATGTTCTAATGGGGAAAGTAATAGAAATATATATAGTACATATACAAAGTAGATAAATATAAATACATACAAAGTAGTTAAATATAGGGTCATTTGGGAGAGAGGGCACCAGAAGTTTCTCTCTTCGAATGTCCTGTTTTGTGCCTCTTACATTAGAAGCATTTAGTAAATGCTTGGTGATGATGGTCATGGTGGTAGCAGTAATGATGGCAATGATGATGGTGAATTAGGAAAGTCTTCATGCAGAAGAGAGTGCCCAAGCTGCATTTTAAGGGAAGATAGGACTTTGAGGCAGAGGTAAAAAAGCAGCCACTGCAATGAGAGATAGAGGATCCTGTGGGAGAAAGAGAGAGAAGGCCATCTTGGTTATTTCACCACATGTGGGAAGGCGACAATGTCAAATGAGATTGGAACGATAGATTGGGATGAGAATCTGAAGGGCTTTAAAAACTAAACAAAAGAGTTTCTATTTTATTCTAGAGGCAATACGAGCCACTGGGGTTGATTGAATAGCAATGTGACGAGCTCAGATCTGTGTTTAAGGAAAATTCTTTTGGCAGAAATGTGTAGGACAGACTGGAGTAGGAAAAGACTTGAGGCTTTTGTTTGTTGTTGTTCAGTCATTTCAGTCATGTCAGGTTCTTCATGCCCCCAGTTGGGGTCTTCTTGGCAAAGATACAGATGAGAAAACTGAAGCAAATGGAGTTCATTGACTTGCCCAGGGTCACACGAGCTAGTAAGTGTCTGAGATTAGATTTGAACTCGGGAAGATGAATCTTCCTGACTCCAGGTCTCATGTGGTACTTTCTGCACTGCACCACTTAGTTGCCCCAGGGAGAGACTTGAGGCAGGGAACACAAATTAGGAGGATATTAGAGCCATGTATATGTGAGGTGATGATGAGGGAGAAAGGGTTGAATTCCAGAAATGGGACTGGAGGTGCCTTAGCTTGTAAACTGCCTTAACATTTGCCAACTATCTGCAAGGTATACCGATTCAGGCCTGGTGACTGAGCCTAGGGTAAGATCCTACACAAAACCAGGTCCAGCTCTAGGGACAGAGTAGCAATGCTGCCATTCCAGCTACTCCTACTTTGAATTGACTTGAGTACAGAATTCTTCCTCTGAAGTTAGAGAAGCAGAGCTCCTAGTCTATCCTGGTTCAAGGCCCAGGGGGCTAAGTTGGGGATCCTGCTCTGCCATCAGGCTAACAGTTGTATGGTCCTGTTTGGAGCTTGAGGGCTAAATCCACAATCCAGACGCACCCAGTTCCTGCTGTAGTCACTTGCCTCTGGGTCAAATTTGTGGGCTGAAAAGACGGCTCTGGTTTCCCCTTAGATTTCCTGGTGCCTATGAGTTCAGATGCTCTTGAATTTTAATTTGAGTAGTACAGTTAGGTTGTATTTCTTCCTCTTCCTCTGCCATCTTTGTGGGTCAGGTCCAGGGTATTCTTTTGGATAAGATGGAGAGATGTGTGCTAGACAACAGTGAAATTTCCGTAGCTCTGTCCTGGGCCCTCTTCTCTTTCCTCCTCTACGTTATTTCACTTGGTGATCTCATCAGCTCCCAAGGATTCAATTAGCTTGTCTACACTGATGATTCACAAATCTACTTATGTAGCCCTAACTTCTCTGCTCAGCTTCAATCATGCATTTCCAACTGTCTATTAGATATTTCAAGCTGTATGTATGTCCTGTAGACATCCTAGATTCAACATGTCCAAAACAACTCATTATCTTTCCTCTCAAACACTCCCCTCTTCCAAAGTTCTCTATTATTGTTGAGGGTACCACCATCCTCCTAGTTTCTCAGGCTTACAGGGTGTCATCTTGGACTCCTCACTATCTAATGCCTCCTCTTTGTCATATCCAATTTGTTGCCAAGGTCTATCAATTTTACCTTTGTAATATCTCTGAAACACAACTTCTTTCTCTTCTCTGATAGTGACACCACCTGGGTGATCTCTCTGTCTCATATCTCTCCCCATACCTGCCTACCCTCCCTTCAGCTACCAAAATTATCTTCCTAAAGCACAGGTCACAATCATTGTTACCCTACAACCCCTGCTCAGTAAACACCACTGGGAATCTATTGCCTCCAGGATCAAATATAAAATATTTGCTTTGGTGTCGAAATCCCTTCAATCTCTACCCCTCTATACATACCTTTCTGGTCTTCTTTCATCTTATACACCCCCTATACATAGTCTTCAATCTAGTGCCACTGGTCTCCTTCCTATTACCCTGACAAGACACTCTGCCTCCAACTTTGGGCATTTTCACTGATTCTTCAGGGGGAGCCAGGCATATTCTGCCTCTTCATCTATGTCTGCTGTCTTTCCTGGCTTCCTTCAAGCCCCAAATTCTACAATGAAGCCTTCCCAATCCCTCTTAATTTTAATGCCTTTCCTATTAATTATTTCCAATTTATCTTGTGTACATCTTGTACATAGTTATTTGCATATTGTTTTCCTCATTAGATTGTAAACTCTTTGAGAGCAGACACTGTCTTTTATCTTTCCTTTTATTCCCGGAACTTAGCACATCTACTGGACATAGTAGGCACTTAATAAATGCTTATTGACTGACTGGGATTTAAGTGATATAGAGAAACCACTTTGACCTCAGCAACCCCTCCTTCCCCCCCATTTCAAATGCCTCCTACCTGAATGATCATGAACATATCATAGCCTCTTTGGATCTGTTTACTCATCTGTTAATTGAAGGAGTTGGACTTGATTTCTAAAGTCCCTTCTAACTCTGTACCCTATGAAATATTTTTATGAATTGAGGATCATTCCAATAGAGTCCCTGAGTCCTTCTGTATAGGCAGCTGCCTTGCTCTGTCAGCATATTGGAATGGTGGTGGATCTCTTGTTTGTCCTTGGTCATCTAAGCATCTGCTGCCCCAATTGTTAGAGGGTGGGATTTGAAATGTTGAAGAATTGTAATTTGCTGTTGTTCACTCATTTCAGTTGTGTTTGACACGTTGTGACCTGATTTTGGGTTTTCTTGGCAAAGATACTGCAGTAGTTTGCCATTTCTTTCTCCAACTCATTTTACAGATGAGGAAACTGAGGCAAGGGTTAAGTGACTTGCCCATGGTCACACAGTGAGTATCTGAGGCCAGATTTGAACTCATGAAGATTATTCTTCCTGATTCCAGGCCTGGTGCTCTGTGCACTTATGGCGCCACCTTGCTGTCCTAAAGACCCTAAAGATCAAGTGAAATGAAATAATATGCTGCTGCTGCTGCTGCTATCCATAGCCATTATGGAGGAAACTGGGACCAAGAGAGGGAAAGTGGCCAATCAATCACCTACTATATACCAGGCACTGGGGACACAAAAATAATAAATACCATAATCCCTGCTTTTGCAAGAAGTTTCTGTGCCCATCTGAGGATGGGAAGTTAGTAGCAGGGTCAGGATTTGAATCCAGCTTCACTACACCATGCTGCCTCATGTCAGCTCTAAGATCTTGGTTGGAGAGAAGTGGTAGGACCAGCATGAATGTTTGGCCCAGTAATTTCTTTGAAATCACTGACATATAGGCCTATGGGGCATGTAATGTAGAAATCAATATCCCTAGCTGGAAAGCAAGTCAGGGTCAAAGAGAAAATTTTAGCCTCGTGACCCCCTTTAAAATAAACCTTTGTTGCCAGCATTGGCTCAATAGTTTAGTTCATGGGGATTAAGCATCTATACACCATATTGTCAGTCAGTCAGGTACCAGTGCTGGGCATAGCTATGCTAGGGTGCGGATTTCAAGTTGTGAAGCAGGGATGTAGGAAGGGAAGCCAGTTTGACAGTGATGGAGAAGAGATGAAAGAGCACAGGAAGGATATAGTTATACATGGCCAGAAGCAAGCCAACGAAGGTGGAAAGTCACAGGGTCATGGATATAGTGGAGGAAGGCACCTTAAAGGCCAGCTAATCTAGTTTCACCTCATTTTACAGATGAGGAAGTTGAAGCCTAGAAGGATTAAATAGCTTCCCCAAGGTCCCACACAGCTAGGCAGTAGTAGGGGCAGAATTTGAACCGAGGGCTTTTGGTTCTTGACCCACTAGCTACTCTTTCTACTGTACCATGCTACCTCCTAACATTTTTTTCAATAAACAAGTATCTATTTTCTTTCCCTCTACCTTTTTAAAAAAGGGGAAAACATGATGAAGACACTGAGACCCAGAGAGCTAAAATATCTTGCTCTAGGTCATATTCAGAGTCAGTGGCAAAGCTGTAACTGAAAACCAAGTCTTTTGTCTCTTCATCTATTTTTTTTATTACTTATTTTTTTAAAATTTTTTTTAAATTTTATTTTAGTTTGCATCATTCATTTCCACAAGATTTTGAGTTACATATTTTCTCCCCTTCTTTCCCCTACCCACCACCCCAAAACAGCCATCCCAGTGTGTCCCCCCTCCCCGAGT
>CM053590.1:46243028-46290805 GCA_028646515.1 Pseudochirops corinnae
TGTCTTCCTCCCATTCCCTGCTTTGATTCTTCTTTTCCCCAAAGAAGGAATCTAGAGTTGGTTGCTGTTCTTACTTTGCTTCCTTTGCCTGCTCATGGTTGGTCAGTCAATGATTTTTTAGCTCTGTGGAACTCTGCTTCCAGAAGGGAAAGCTCTGTCCCAAATCACCGGAGTTTTCCCAGCTGCCGGCACTTTTAGGAGGCTGCTGCAGCCTCCACCAGCTTTGGCTCACTTAAAATGCACCCCAGGACCACCACCCAAGACCACGATCTCAATCCAGGCCGCTCAATGCAAGAGTACTTGGCCTCTAAACGATCACTTGGCCCCCCTACAGTCTGCATGCCAGGAGCTCTGAAGCAGCAATGTGGAGGCGGCTGCAGGGCTTCTGCTTCTGCCACATTCTTGCCCTGGAGGCAGTTTGGCTGGACACGCTTTTCTCCCCCAATTTTAGCTGAGTTACACTGACCTTTCACTTAGTCCTTTTCTCTTATGGCTTGATAATTCTGGAAACTGCCACGGCTGCCACTGATCCACTCTCCTGAAGCTCCAGCTGCAGCTCAGCTTGGCTCATCAGGCCACCCCCAGGGCCTAGCTGCGGTTTCAGGCTGGGCTGGTTTTGGCTCCCAGCGCTGAGATGGCCCTCCTAGCTGAGCTGCCTTCAGTGGGAAGTATACTTGTGTGCATTTTAGAGCTCTAAAATTTGTTTAGAGTCATATTTTATGGGTATTTTGAGGTGGCTGTGTGGGAGCTGCTGCACCTTGCTGCTCCTATGGCGCCATCTGAACTGTAAGGTCTTAAACTCTGGTTTCTCCTCATCCCAAATATCTATCAGGATGATATTACTGCCCGGAAAGCTCATATCATTTAAATTCTATATCCCAAAGTCATTTTTTGTCTTAAAGCCACCTCCTCTTCAGTGTCCCAGTATTGTCTCCATCCTTGGTTAACCACCCCATGGTTACTCTGCACTATGCTACTTCTTTCATATTTCCTTGAGTTGGGGAGGGGGGGTGTAAATTGTCATAGATGTAGGTTTTCCTTCCATCTTTGAAGATAACAGCCCATTTTCATTCTTTCATCCTCTTTTAATTTTGTTCATGTTCTGCTATAGACCAATGAGCCAACCATTAAATACCTATTGTATCAGACACTGTGCTTTGACTACAAAAGCAAAAAAAAAAATGTCCTGCCCATGAGGAGTTTACATTCTATCAGGAGAAATGACATATACATATAGGAGCATACATAAAATATATACAAAGGGATTTTTTGGGACAGAGACCCTACTTGGGGGGGGGGGTCAGAAAAGTTGTCAGGTAAGAGGTGGCACTTGTGAACTCAGTTTTGAAGTAAGTTAAGGATTCTGATAGGTAAAGGTGAGGAGGGATTATATTCTAGGTGTGGAGAATAGATAGTCTATGTTGGAAGGAGCTGGACTATCATGCAAGTTTGGCTGGACCATAGAGTAAGGCTGTATCAGGTTAGAGTTAGGGAATGAATCTCCCATAGATGATCATGGAAGATGTATCCAACTTGCTGGAGACCTTTCACCAGGGTATTTTTATGTCCTGGGGCTACCATTTTATCATTCAACCCATCTCTTATCCCTCACTCATATTATATTCTTAGTCCCTCTCCTTTTCCAATCTCAAATCCTGTCCTGGATACTTACTAGCTATATGACTCTGGGTAAATTGCTTAATCTTTGAACTTCAGTTTCCTGATCTGTAAAACAGGTATAATGGTAATAGCACCTATCACATAAGGTTATTGCAAGGAACAAATGGGATAATATTTGTAAAAGTGCTTCACAATCCTTAAGGCATCATATAAATGATATTTTAAAATTATCAGTACTACCACCATCATCATTATTTCTCTGTAACATTACATAACTAGGTGCTAACAAATGCCTTGTTAAAGCAGATGCTCGAGTTAAATGTCTCTCTTCCATCTGAACTGGTCCTCACATTTCACTCCTTTTGAGGACACATGCTATGGGAGACACAATAAATGTTTGGAGCCAAAAACTCCAGTGTGTCTGGGAGTGCTTGCCTCTGGAAACCAGCAGATGGACGTCAGACTGGACCAAATTGTTAAGATCCTCCACGTGGGGCAATGGGGTCCCAGCTCTGGGCAAGCTGCCGGGAACGCTGACCCCGCCAGCCTCTTCTCTTTATAAAGCTTTCTTCTTGGTGGCAATGAAATGACTGTTTTCATTGAAATGATTGTTTTCTTTGATTTGCTGAAGCCACTAAGGTTAACGTCAGGAGTGAAGGCTAAAGTGGAGAGTGAGGCAGTACAATTTAATCACATGGAAAGTGCATTGTTTAGGACAGAGTGGTGACTTTTTTTTTTAAAACCTGGGAAGAAATTACCTTTTAGTTCTAGCTGAGCCCCAGGCATCAGGGATATGCCTTTTGGTAAGCTACTGGCCCAGCAATTGTAGCCTTCACGAGGAGTCCAGTTGACAGAGCCAAGAGGATGAACTGGGGCAGATATGGGGGCATGTCAACACTGGATGCAGGGGGAATCTTTCCTCTTGCTTTTTCTACACTGTGACCCAGGGTAGCTTTTAGACACTTGCATGCAGAACACCTTTGGGTCAACTGAGGCAGTGTGGCCTCAATAGTAGATAGAGTTCTGGACCTGGAGTCAGTAAGACCTAGTTTCAACGCCCACCCTAGATGTTTACTAGCTCTGTGATCTTGAGGGACTCTATCCCCTGTGGGCCTTGGTTTCCTCATCTGTAAAATGAGAGAAACACAGTGGACTCAATGACCTTTAAAATCCCTTCTCTTTCTAAATCTATGGTTCTGTAATCCTATTGAATCTACCTGGAATCCTAAAACCTCAGAGGTGGAAGGGCCAGATCATCATAAGTAGATTGCAGGGCTTGATTTTAAACTTTGCCTGTTACATTCCTACTCATTATCTCATTAGAGTAACCCTATGGCATAAGTATAGGTATTATTAAAATTCCCATTTTACAGATGAAGAAAATGATGTTTAGAGAAGGCAAGTGACTTGCCCAGGTTCACTCAGCTAGTATCAGAAGTAGCATTTGAACTCAAATCTCTCTGACTCCATTGCTAGCCCTTTATCTGCTAGATGTGCTCGCTCTAGTCCAACATCTTTGCTTGAACACCTCTAGGAAGGGGAAGTCTTCAGGCCATTCCATTGCTGGATATCTCTAACCATTAGCATGGTTTTCCTTTTACTGAGACGCAGTGTGCCTCCCTGGAGCCTTCACCATACTCCTAGTTCTCCTCTCTGGGGCCAAGCAGCAGAAACCTAATTCTTCTTTCAAAGGGTAAGCCCTTCTAATTCTTGAAAACCATTCTTGTTCTCCCTGAACACTCACATCCCTTACCCTCCTCATCTTCTCTTATGCAGACCAAACCTCCTGAATTCCTTTAGTGGATTCATATATGACAGCTTCCAGTCTGGTCACTGTCCTGGGCACTCCTGCCCTGGATATACCCCAGCTTGTCAAATGTCATTCCTAAAATGTGGTGCCCCAAACTAAAGACAATTGGCTTTCCTCCAATTCAGACATCTTCAGGAATCTTTCTCTGATTTTCATTTGGTTCAAAATGAAAGGGATTTTTCTTCCGTGAACTTTTCAATGTGAACTCTAAATTGACTCTGATGTGGAAGGGAGATACCTACTTAGCTAAGAGATTAAATTGGAATATGAACATGAAATACCCAAAGCCAACCATTACTCCTATGGCTTTCTCATTGGCTGAGGAGTTAAGGAGTGCAGATCAGAGCTTGGTCCCATAGCCACAGGTGGGCAATTTCAATTGCAAATGGTGGGAATTGGTTTTCTTGTGAAGAGAAACCATCCTCATTTGAGGGGCTAAAGGAGATCAGCCCACTGTGGCATGGACTCAGCTGGAGAATTATGAGCCAAGCTAAAGATGGACAGATTTAGGTTAAATAAAGAGCAGCCCATAAATTTAGGCACCATCCAGTTTAAGCTGAATAACATCTTTTATATTCTAATACTCTAATGGACCTGCAACCTTATTGAAGTGAATATTTCCTCCAACAATGCAGAAAATGATGGGAAGAAGCCTGGAGCTGGAGGCACAAGACCTGGGTTCAGATCCCATCTCTGATGTATATTATTGGGGTGACCCCAAGGTCACTTAACCTCTTTGGGCCTCAGATTTCTAATCTGTCCAGTGAAGTGGATGAACTAGATCAAGGAGTCAAACTGTCAACACTGGTTGCCCACATCACGTAGCCCACATCAAGCTGGATTAAAATGTAATTGGAAAATACTTAACAAAATTGTTTAAAATGCAATGAAACATAGATAATATTTCAAAACTAAGTCAATATGTCAAGCAGGGGGATCCTTATGTGTGGTTAGTGGTCCCTGTTTCTATTTGAATTTGGTACCATTGGCCTTGATGACCTCTGAGTTCCTTTCCAATTCTACCCATGACCCTATGATGCACTGAGCTCCTTATGAGAAAGGACACCTTTCTTTGTGTCTCTAGCACTCAGCACAGTGCTTGGCATGTAGTAGGTGGTTAGTGAATGATAGTTTATTGACTGAATCATCTATGCCCATTCATCTCTTTCCACTCTCCTCCAGGGACTCCCATAAATTACCACAGGGCATCTGTTCAAACGTACCAGAGACTTTTGTAATGCCTTCTGGACCTGGAGTCAGAAAGACCTAGCTTCAAAGTTATTTGTATTATGCAGATAGCAATGGAGCACCTTGGATCTTCAGTGGTTGTCCTTCATTGTCATCCCATGAATGTCTCTTTTACCCCCATTTCATTCATATGTTTTTCTGATGACATCTTTTACAACAATGCCAATGATACTCTTCCAGTAAAGTCATATGGCTGAAATGATGGAGAATTACAGTCTCTGGAAAGACATGAAGTTGATCACTCAAAGGGCAAACGAGATATGTAAAATGGGTGTGAGTAGACTGCAGTAGATACCAAGTGAAGAATTCTATAGGAAAGGTGGTGTAACATCTTTCATATGTGTTTCCAATTGTCTTACCCTGGCTTATTATTTCTATGTTTTGTTTATTCCCTTTTCCCTTTGGAAGAAAAGGACAGACAACAAGATGGCACAGTGGATAGAGCACCGGACTTGGAAGATGAAGACCAATGGGTCAAGAAGACCCATGTTTTAATCCTGACTCAGACACTTTATAGCTATGGGACCTGGCAAGATGTTTGCCTTCTCTGGTTTTTATCTGGAAAATGAGGATGATGGGTAGGGCTAAATCTACACGATGGAACCCTGGGAGCATACTCTTAGAGTCTAGCGTGTATGTGGTAGCAGAGGAAGAGGGAGTGAGTATTAAGAGTACGGTGCTAAGATAAGTATGGTAGTCATGAGGGGGGAAGAAGAGGAGGTATTTTTTAAATTCTACATCTCTCTAAGTGTAGGTGTCCCCTAAGCCTCATCTTTGCTGCTCTTCTCTCCTCTTTTGATGTGCATTTAATAACCTTGTTCACTGCTGCAGCTTCAATTATCACCTCACTATGGATGATTCTCAAAGCTGTACCCTGAGTCCAACATTGCCAGCTATGTGTGGAATATCTCTGCTTGAAATATGATGTAGTGGAAAGAACACTGAGCTGGGGAGTGCCAATCTCAAGTGTACTTCTAATTGGCTCTGTAACTTGTAAAATGATGTAGTTGGATATGATGATCTCTGGGGTTCGTTCAGATTCTAATACCATGATTGCAATTCTGTGATTCTGGATTTCTTTCCATCACTTTGATGTCAGTATGTTCAAAGCTGAACTCATCCCCTTTTCCCCAAAACTCCACTACTTTTTCTGGTTTGTGGCACTACTGTTTTTCTGATCAACCAGATTCCCAACCTTAGAATTATGAAGGAGTGAGACTATCCCTCTCTGCCCTCACGTCCAATCAGTTGCTAAGTCATGTGGATTCTAACTCTTCAAAATCTCCTGCATCAGTATTCTCCTTTGACTTCCAATTAATACTACCTTCCTTCAGACCTATATTACTGCTTACTTGGACTATTAAAATATCCTCCTAATTTGTCTGTGTCTTTCATCTCTCCTGGCTCTTATCCAATCCTCATACTTTCTCTAGTTTCTAATGCACAGATCCAACCACTTCACTTCCTTACTAAAAAATGTGCAATAATTCCCCATTATTTAATGGAAAAAAATACAAATTGCTCATCTCAAGGCTCCTGTAGTCTGGTTCCGACTTTATTGATTGCTATTTCCCTTCACAAAATCTATATCCCAGTTAAACCAAATGAAGAAATGGATGCCCACCTGTGGTTCAGTAAGACCTGAAACCCAGGGAATGATTATCCATAGCCTCCATAATTTTGTTCTGCACAAAATGGTTCCATCATCTAGGAGATCATTAGGGTGTATGTCCTTCATATCAGTTCTACCAGCTCAACCCCAAAGCAGCTCTTCTGATTTTATAGAAGAAAGAACTGAGGCCAAGAGAGGTTATTTAGTTTAACCATGGTCACATAGCTAGTGTCTGAGGTAGGATTTGAATTCAAGTCTCCCTGTCTTCAAGTGCAACACTCTGTCCACTGTGTCCTGCTACCTCCTAAGCATGAGCCAATGCTCTTAGGGAGTCATCTTGCCCAGATGGAGGTCCTGGCTTTCTGCTCTATATAGGAGCTAGCTTTACAGTTTTGTGTTGTTGTTGAGTTGTTTCAGTTGTGTCTGATACTTCATGATCCCATTTGGGGTGTTCCCAGCAAAGATACTAGAGGGGTTTGCCATTTCCTTCTCCAGTTCACTTTACAGCTGAGGAAACTGAGATAAACAGGACTAAATGACTTGCCCAGGGCCACATAGGTAGTAAGTGTCTAAGGCCAGATTTGAACTGAGGTTTTCCTGACTCCAGACCTAGAGCTCTATCCACTGTGCAACCTATCTGCCCATAGCTGTAGTCTTACCTTATAACCCTGACCACAGCTTGATCCCTTGTTTGGATCTCATTGCCTGTCCCTTAAATCTAGCCCCAGCATTACCTAATCTGTTACCCTTTGTCATAGCCTAACCTCTAATTCCAGGCATTACTTGACTTCTAAAACCTGGCCACAGCCTAAACTCCAAAGTTGGGCCATTGTCTGATCCCTCACCTTGGCCACACACCAAATCCCAACCAGACATCTTACAGATCCCAACATCTTACAAGTCTCACCTCCAGCAGACATCTTACAAACCCATGCTGAGTCACCAGACAATAGACGAAGGAAACCAGATGGCTTATCGTGTGTGGTCCCCACAACTCAGTTCAAAGTGGAGTCCCTGATGATGTTAGGTCAGATACATCATTACGTGGGAAGGGCAATAGTGCTGAGGGGAGGCATGAAGCTAGGCTATACATGACCCCAGTTAGTTCATCCTGGGCTCATGATAGCCCTATTCAGCTCTGGCTTATGACAGAGGCTCACCCAGCATCACTGAGGTAGAAACAACAATGGTTTGACATCCAGGCCCAGGTAGAGTTGACTCAGCTCCTCTTCTCAATTCAACAAGGTCAGTTTGTTTGTGTGGGGGTAGGTGTGTATGAGTATGTGTGTGCTTGTTATGTGTCTCCTTCATATAAAACCCCAGTTCCCACCTCCATAGTGGTAGCTTGGAATGGGCATGAAACCCGGTAAGAATTGCCTGAGCCCATTTCTTTCTTCCGTCCATACCCAGAGGCAAAGTTATCTTTTCCTCACCAAGCCATCTGGATCTGACAGATGTCTCTGGGAATCTTTTCCAAACATATATTTGCTCCCACCCTCCTGGTCCCTCTTCTCCCCATCCCCAAATTTTACTCATCTCTACAGTGAAAGAGCAGAACAGGGACAGAAATATACTGTGATATTGGAAGCTAGGCAGATGGAGTGTTGGTCTTGAAGTCAGAAATTCAAATACTTCCTCAGACACTTAGTAGCTGTGTGACCCTGAGCAAGTCACTACAACTCTGTTTGCCTCGGTTTCCTCATCTGTAAAATGGGGATAATAATAGTATCTACCTCCCAGAGCTGTTGTAAAGATCTCATGAGATAATGTATATACAGTCTTTGTCAACTTTAAAGTGCTATATAAGTTCTAGTTGTTGTTGTTGTTGTTATTATTATTATTATAGTGGTTGTTAAGTTTTGTGAGTCAAGACACTAGCTTCACTTCTCCCAGGCTGTTGGGATCAGGCTTATAGAGCCTCAGAGTTGGAAGGAGTCTTGAAGGCTGCCTAGTTTAACATACAGCTAAATTAGAGTCCCTTTGGCAACACCCCTATCAAATGATCATCCATCCTCCACTTGAACACCTCTGGGGATGAAGAACTCATTGCCTCCAATCCCTAACTCTAATTGTTAAGATGTTTTTCTTTAAATTAAGCCAAAACCTGCCTCTTTACCCATTATTCCTAGTTCTGCTCTCTGAGGTCAAGGAGAATCAGTCTCTTTTCTTGACAGCCCTTCAAATATCTGCAGATCATTTTCATGCATTCACAAGTCTTCTAGAACTTCTCCATTCTAAACATTACTAATTCCTTCAGACGCTTTTCCTTTAGCATGGTTTATGTTTTTTTCACCTTCCTGCTCTCTTGCCTTTGGATAGGTTCCTGCTTGCCAACATCCTTTTTTTCTATACTCTGATGCCTTGAACTGAACCCAGTAATCTAGATGTGTTCACACTAGAAAGGAGTACAGTAAAATTCAATTCCTCTTTGCATTTAGACTGTAGGCTTCTCATAATTGGCTTGTGACGGTGCTCCCATTTTTGACTGTCGTGTCACATTGTTGACACAATGTCCCACGTGGGAGGTACTTGAATGCCTATTGAATTGAACTATCTCATAACTGAACTTTGTAGTCAGTTCCTTAAAGCCTCCAAGTCCTTTTCACACAAATCCTTATCTAGCTATGCTTCCCTCCTGCTTTACTTGGGTAATTGACTTTTTGATCCCAAGTGTAAGACTTCATTGATTCATGTCATTTCATCTTACTGATTTCAGTCTGTTTTTTTTTTCTGACCCATTCAGATTTTTTTTCCCTATCTTCATTCTGTTCTTCAGAGTTTTCTATCCCACCTTGCTTTTTTGAAACCTTTGCTGCTTACACAGTCCTTGGGGAGGTGAGGAGAAATACTACAGTAGATGAAACACATTTCCAGTATCCCCCGAACATTCCTACATTTCCCCCTTCTCCCTTGGATATATCTAATGTTCTTATCTTATTCTGACAGTCCAAATCAAACATTCCAATACTCAACCCAACTCTACCCTTTTTTCCTGCCTTCCTCTTTTTGCAAAACCAATCTCCCCCCAAAAAAATTCCAAACAAACAAAAACCAAAAAAAAACCAAACCCAATAACAAAAACAAAGAAACTTCTCTGTCACGTGTCCTATTCTATCAGATCCTATTCTCTCCTAGGACTAATATAATTTATTAATGGGTTAATGTGTTATTATCTTGGGGTATTAATACTTGCTTTATAACAAGAGTCTTTATGAGATATAACAAAAGGATGAATCCCATGGTAGGCATTTTAGGCCATGTGGTAGGGCTATGGGAAGGTCCTTCTAAAAAGTTGGGTTTTTAGTGCTCCTTTGAGCATATCTTATAGGTAGCTTATATGAGGCAAACAGAGGTAGTTAAGTGGCTTGCCCAGAGTCACTCAGCTAATAAGTATCTGAGGTCAGATTTGAACTCAGGAAGATGAGTTTTCCTGATTCCAGTCCCAGCATTCCGTGCACTATGGTGCCACCTGGCTGGTTCTTTCCTTAAACCAAGCCTAAATTTGAGTCTTTTCAATGTTCACTCAGCTCCTTATATTATCTTCTGAAGTCAAGCAAAACAAGTCTGATGTTGCCTGTACTTGTTTACAGCTCTCACGGTCCCCCTTACTCTTCACTGCTCCAGGCTAAACATCTCCAGTTTCTTATAGGACATCAGCGCCAGTCCCATCACCTTCTTAGCTGACCTTTGAATTGTGGGTATGATCCAACTTTTTATTTTCCTTCCTAAAATGTGATACCTGGAATTGAAAATACTCCAGATGGGAGTTGACCAGTGCCAAGTGCCACTGTCAACCTCCCTAGTCTTAGACACTATACATCTATTAATACAGCCTTTAGCATTTAGCGCAATGCCTGGCACGTGGCACGAACTTAATAAATGTTTGTTGATGGACTGATTGACTGAGATCACATTAGCTTCCTTGACTTCAGAGTCACATCATTGACTCATATTGACCTTGCCGTTCATTAAAACCCTTAGATCTCTTTTTGGGATAAATTACTGTCTGGTCATGACCCCCCAATCTTGTACTTGTAAACTAGATTATTTGAACCTAAGAGTAACGCAAGGAATTTACCTTCATGAATTTAACCTTATTAAATTCAACCCAGATTCTAGCCTGTCAGGATAATTTTGAATCCAAACTTTGTCATTCATTGTATTAGCTGCCCCTTCCAGCTTCATGTCATCTGCAAATCTGATACACGTGCCATCTTTGTCTCTGGCCAAAACACTGATAAAATTGTTAACTAACAGAAGACTGACACAGATCCCTGGGGAGGCTGAGTGGAGAGCTCCATCTAAGTTGACCTTAAACCATTAATGATTACTTGTGAGTCTGGTCATTCCACTAATCTTAAATCCACCTAATTTTACACCTATCTAGCCCCATTGCTCTCAATCTTATCTATAAGAATAGCACAGATGTTCACTATCCCTGTATCACTGTTCCCAGAATCTTGCCAGAAGGCAATATCAGGCTTATAGGATTGTACAGAATGTCCCAAAAGTCTTTGTGCAGTTTAAGCTTTAACGAGAATTAAATCTACAAATTATATCAGCACAGTGCCTGGCACAAAATAGGTACTATATAAATGTTAGCTATTAATTATTGTTATTATTTATTACATGGTGTTCCCAAAGTCTTAGTGCAGCTTAAGCTTATTAAAGCTTCATCATTAAAGCTTGAAACAATTAATAAATTAATAAGCTTAAGCTGCACTAAGACTTTGGGGACATGCTGTCTAGTTTGCAGACTTCATTCTCCTTCGTCTTTTGAAATCTGGACCATTTGACCTTCTTCAATATGACTATTCTTTGACCACTCTATACAATCTTTCAAAGACACCACATGTGGAGGTGAGAAAGGCGTACATTTTAACCAAGGGGAGAAGCTGAGCAAAGGTGAAGAGATGGGCAATGGTTCAAAGAAAAGACAGAGCTGAATGAGAAATTCACAAGCTCATGGATTTAGAGACCTTGAAGGCTATTGATTCCAACCTTCTCATTTTACAGATGAGGAAACTGAGTCTGAGGGAAGTTAAATGGCTTGCCAGGGTCACAGAGCTGGCTAAGTGGCTGAGGCAAGATTCAAAATTGGGTCTTACTGACTACAAGTTCAGTACTCTACCCACTGTGCCACTGATGGGTGTCACTAAATTCTTTTGGTCTATATGGGCCGAGTTTTACTTGTTGGTGGCCCTGGCATCCATTTCTACAGGGAGAGTTCAGACGGGAGTCCTGCTGCCCTCAAGGCACCATCTCCATCACCAGCCTGTTGGCTGATGCTTAGGTCAGGAGGTCAGGTGAACAATGCAAAAGATAGAGTGGTGGAATGCAAAGGTCACTATACCAGAAATCAAAGGACCTGGACCCTGGTCTTGGCTCTGCCATTGGCTCTCCATATGACTGTGGATAAGTCACTTGACACTCCTCTATAAAATGAAGGGAGTTGGACTGGTTGACTTTTAAGGTTCCTTCCAGCTCTAAATCAATCATATTAAACATCTGTAAAATGGACACCATAATCTTTGTACTCTCTTTCTCTCAAGTTCATTGTCAAGGCCCAATGAGAAAAGAATAAATGTGGTGCTTTGTAAACTCCAATGTTTTATCTAAATTCTAGGGAGTCATCTCAGGAAGTCAGTGGTGACCCTGAGGCCAGTAAGTGACCCAGATCTTGAGATTGAAGAGTGGCAAGTGGCCATGGTCCAGAGGTCAGGTAGTGTGAGGCCTTGACATTCATCTGAAACAATGAAGAAAGCCCAACCCAGGACCAGGGAATGGTGACTTGGCCTCTTTTCTGCTTCCTACAGACACTAGAATTTACAAATGTATCCAGGGCTCCAGAGTGAGGGTCAAAACCATGGAGGTGGGTCGTGGTCCTGATTGAAGCAGGGTCAGAGAAGGTATCATTGCAGAGACAATCTTTGTATTGGAAGGAACACTGGATTTGAAGTGGGATAACCTGGCTTTCAGTCCTGGACCTGACCTTATCCAGCTGTGTGATCTTGGGAAAGCCCCTTCTCTTCTCAATGACCTTCATTAACCTCATCTACGGTTCATCAAAGTATCATCTGGGAATTCCAGGGAGTCCTCAAAACGCTTTTGGGGACTCTGTGAAGACCCAGCAGTTAGCACTTAATAAACGCTTATTAATTGTCTGCATGATAAATACTATTTCCATAATAATACTAAGATGTTTTAACTTCTAATATTGTAAACATAGAACCCACATAAGCAAGAGCTATTTGGAAGGTCCTCCAGAGTACTAAGTGCAAAGGGGTCTTGACACAAAAAAACTTGGAGAAGTGCTGGAGAGGTGATTTCTATCTTGACATTCTCTGATCCTTAGCATGGGGTAGATTGAAGAAGGCTGATTGGTGGCCCCTGGCTTACTCATGACAGGCATCCACAATCTCACGAGGCCCCCTGAGGGCAAAGGAGGAAGGCATGTCCACAGCTGTCTCCTCCACAAACTGATTCCTCTTCCAAGGCTGCATCATACCTTCTTGACAAAAGTCTCCAAAGCCATCCGTCATTGGCACAGAGCTTGAGGTGAGAGATTGATGGCACAATCACAACTATTGCTCATGCCCAAGGGCAGAGAGTCAGGAAACCCATCTTCAGCCCCATTGCTATCTTACTTGTGGCATTTTGGCAGTTTTTAAGTTTCTTTGTTTAACCTTGGGTCCCTCCGGAACAATAAATATCTGCCTTTTCTGTAAAGCCTTTCCCTCCATGAAATCCGCTTCATCTGCCATCCTCTACTTCTCCAGACTGAAACCATCCTTCAAATCCCCCCCAGGCAGAGTTTTCTAGCTCACATTGATCTGCTTGAACCCTACACCAAGCATCAGTATTTGGGCAGCTCAGCCCTTGTCTGCCTTCTCATTGTTCCCTGTGTAAGGGCCTGGTCTCCCTGACTTGGTTGCCCTCTTGAAGGCAGCAAGGCATGGGCCTGGCCCAGGACTGAGTGTACAGGGCCAGCCAGGGCTGCTCAGAGGGAGGTTCATCAGCCCATGGGATCCCTGCACCTGCTTTTGCAGGGAGGCCTCAGGTCTTTGCTCTGTAGCTTTCTTGAGCTCAGTGCATTGTTGGGAAACTAGTTGATGTTTTTCCTCATAAAACTTAATTGGGAGCTGAGTCCTGGGCTCTCATCCCAGTCCAACCATCTGAATCCAAGGGTGGGGCCGTGGGTCAGCACAGAGAGGAAAGAGGTGGCTGTCCCGGAAGTCCACAAGACCCTGGCTCCATGCCCATCTCTGCTGCTAATTCCTTCTG
This sequence comes from Pseudochirops corinnae, assembly GCA_028646515.1. Lineage (NCBI taxonomy): Eukaryota > Metazoa > Chordata > Mammalia > Diprotodontia > Pseudocheiridae > Pseudochirops > Pseudochirops corinnae. Next base: position 46,256,603 of record CM053590.1, read on the forward strand.
TGACCTTGAGTATGTCCCTTCTCCTCCATAGACCTCTGTTTCCTCCTCTGTTAAAATGAGAGACATTTTACATCTCCTTCTGCCTTGACTTTCTCTGACTTGAAATCCCCTCTCTCCTCAGTATCTCCATTTTCTTCCTCTATAATGGCAAGACAATGTAACCTAATAGTTGGGGACACGGCATTGGAATCAGGAAGACCTGAGTTCAAGTCCCCACTGCTGACACATACTGGTTGTGTGATCTTGGGCAAGTCATTAGTCTAGAAGGGATTTCAGACATCATTTAGTCCAATCTCATCTTGATGTTGTTGTTCAGTCATTTTTCAGTCCTGTTTGACCCTTCACGATCGCATTTGGGGTTTTCTTGGCAAAGATACTGGAGTGGTTTGCCATTTCCTTCTCCAGTTCGTGTTACAGATAAGGACACTGAGGCAAACAGGGTTAAGTGACTTGCCCAGGGTCACACAGCTAGGAAGTGTCTGAACCCTTAGTGAACTCCTTAGTGAGCCAGAAAACTTATTCTCTGAGTTGCAGAGAAATTGCCCATCTTTACTGGTAGAGGCAGTTACTTCACTGGAAGCTCCCTACACCAGAGAAATCAAGTTTCTAAAACTACAAAATGTGGAGGGTAATCCTTTGTCACCAGTTTTCCATCTTGGAACAGGGTTAGGGATGGGCCCCATGCTTTTGCTGGGATAGAGAAATCCTGGCAGCAGAAGCTTGCTCTGCAATGTGACCCCTTCTCTGGACTATAGTCTCAGAAGTCCCTTAGAGCACTGAGAGCCTCTTGTCCAGATCATACAGCCAGGACATAGCCAAGGAAGGGTTTGAACGCAGGCCTCCTTGGCATCAGGTCCAACTTTCTATTTCCCATGCTATGCTTTGGTGCTAAATAGAACTCAGAGCTCCCAGATCCAATCTAACCCTCTTCCTCCTCCTCCTCCTCCTCCTCCTTTTTTTCCTCCTCTTCCTCCTCCTCCTCCCCTTTCTCTTCCCTGCCACACCCCACAACAGGTTCATGATTTTGTACTTGGAGCAGAAAGTGCTCTGGAGCCACCCTTCAGCAAACTGGGGCAGGTCTGCCCTGCTAGGGCTCCAATTAAAAGAATGCTGATAGATCAGGAGCTTGGTGATTTAGGTGGGGTGTTTGGGGTCACTGGCCAAGTACACCTTTGTAATGAGATCTACTTCAGCTGCTAATAAACCTAGCTTTGTAGAAGCTTGGAATGGAAGGAGAGAAGGGAAAAGCAGATGGAATTCAGCCCAGCTGGTTCAGGGGGTTGTGCAGTCTAGTTCTTTATTCTTCCTACCCTCCCCCCTAAGCTAGGTGGCACAGTGGATTGAGCATTGGCCCTGGAGTCAAGAGGACCTGAGTTCAAATTCAACCTTAGATACTGGACCTCTGTGATGCTGAGCAAATTCCTTAATCCTAATTGCCTTGCCAAAAAAAATGAGGGGAAAAAAGGATGAAATGGGGTAAGGAGTGAACTTTAAAAAATTGTTGGTGGTACTTTGGGGGGCAGGGAGGAGTAGATTGACTATGGCTTTTATCCTGGCAACCTCCCTGAGTCACAGAGAGTTTAAGGGACTCCCTGAGGGTCCTACATTGCACTGGGGGTTCAACAATAGGACCTTGAATAAAAGTGGAGCGAGTGTGGGCAGCTGCTGGAGCAGTAGCAGGAAAGAGAAGGTGAGGGAGGCATGAGGAGGAAGTAGTGTGGGGGAAACACAATTAGTTCAACAAATCGCTGCGGATGTGCTGAGTGGGCAGTTTTGAGGGAGAACAATATTTACGAAACAAAATCAGTGTCTGGGATGGCCAGAACAAGCTCTAATGGCTTCGGTCCATGAAAAGCTCCAGAAATACCTCAGTGGGACTACCACAGGGTGCTCTCATACTGGCGTGCCAGAAACCGTTGAAGACTTGGGTTAGAATCCTATCTACCATTGTACTACTGAGTGACCTTGGCCAAGTTATTTAAACTCCAGGCTTCATTTTCCTCACCTGTAAGAGGAGATTTCAAATCCAGCCTCAGACACTTACTAGTTGGGTGACCCTGGGCAAGTTATTTAACCCTGTTTGCCTCGGTTTCCTCATCTGTAAAATGAACCGGAGAAGGACGTGGCAAACCACCCCAGGATCTTTGCCAAGAAAAGCCCCATTGGGAGAAGGAAGATTCCGACAGACTACATGACTGAACAACAACAAAATGAGATTGGACTTCAGCGCTTCTTAACTGTTTAATAAGTGCTGAAGGGGTCATGAGGGGAAAAAACGTTAAGAAGCTCTGGACTAAATGATATCTTAAAATCTTTTGGCCCTAATTCTCCATTTTTTTTACAGAGGGACTAAAGTCTCCTTGTCACTTACTAGACTTTAGACAATTGGTATGCAGAGAAGGAAGTGACTTGCTTAAGGTCACACACTTTGTTAGCTGGTGCATTGGAGAGAGCTCTGTGTTTGGAGTCACAGGGTCTGAGTTTGAATCTTAGTGCTGACATTAACCATGGCTGTGACTTTGTGCAGAAGTCTGAGCATCAGGTTATAGGGTCATGGATTATAGCTGGAAAGTCCTTACAGGTCATTAAGTCCGACCCCCTTTATTTACAACTGCTGACCAGAGTGGTTATGACTTGATCAAGGTCATAAAGCTAGCTAGTGTCCAAACCAGGGTTCAAACCTAGGTTTTTCTGGGACACACCCCACCGCCCCAGCCCATTGCTTTGTCCACTATACCATGTTGCCTTGAATTTCCTCATCTGTACAATGTAGCAGTTGGATTTGATGGACTAAAGCCCCCTCCGTCTCTTAAGTCTATGATCCTGGGTACCCAGGTCTCCAAGCCCGAGTGCTTGTTCATTTTGCCAGTACTTCTTAGTCTATATGGGGTAAGGAACTGTGATTATAGGATTTAGAGCAGGAAACGGTCCTTAAAGAACACATAGTTTAACTCTCATTTTAGAGATGAAGAAAGAGAGCCTAGAGAGGGGCCGTGATTGGCTTACGCTCATATTGGACGGAGGTCCTTTCCAAATATAGCCCTATTGCTACTCCTGAGGCCTGCTTCTCTTAGGGGTTGAGTTTCCAATCCTCTCTTTTCCTTTGCCCCCTGGGAGACGCCAGGCCATTGACTATTATGCGGCTAATATTCCACGCTTCTAGATCACTATGGTTCATCTTGACCTCCTTCTTGCCCCTGAATCCCCACCAGGGGAAAATGAATAAAACAGACTTACAGTTCAGACTTTCAGGCCTTTCCTCTATAAAGCTGAAAATGCATAGCCAGCTAGAAAGATTTCCATTGGAAGCAATTTTACATTAAGATTTTTTTTCCAGTTATTATCTTGTTGCGCTCGACCTTTGAAAACTAAAGCCTAAATTCCAAGTTGTAAAAGTTTAATCGTGTCATTTAAAATAAAACAATCCATTAGTGTTTGGGGGCTTTAATATTATTGTATATGCAGAAACTTGATGACTTTAGCTTTGGGGGGCAGGGTTAATGGTTGCCATAACTATGAGAAACATGATAATTTAAAATGGAGTAGATACGTCATTTGTGGTCCTATTTTCACCCAAGAGGTTTTCAAAATAAGCTTCCCACCTAAGTCCCTTCTCATTTACCCACTCATCTTGTGAGACTAGATGAGGTTTGGCATTTGTCTAAACAAAGTTGCAGGATTAACTTCCTGTCTCCAGACTTTAGTCTACCCCAAAGGTTTTCCTTCACCTGGGGCTCATGAATTCATTTTATTTTTTGAAAAATTATTTTGATATATTTTGCATGACTACCCATGTATAACCTATTTTGAATTGCTTACCTTCTCAATGGGGGTGAAAGGAAGGCAGAGAATTTGGAATTCAAAGTTTTGAAAACAAAAGTTAAAAATTGTTTTTACTGTAACTGGGGAAAAATAAAATACTAAATATAAAAAAATTATTCTGATATATACATATATATTCTGATAAGTGTTATTTTATATATAATTGGTTTCCTTTGTAATTCTATGTATTTTGTTTTGTACATTTAAAAACATTTTGATAAGGGGTGTATGGACTTCATCTGATAAGGTTAAGAATCCCTGGTTCAAATTATAGATGGCTGTTTAGTTTGCCTTCTAACTACACAGTTGATAGATAGGATTGGTCCTTGACATTATGGGGTTAGCAGCCTTACCTTTCCTCTGCTTTTCCTCCTTTAGGCTTTCTGTGCCCTTTTGTTCTCTCTTCTCTCCATCTACTGTCAGGAAAGTTTAAGCCAACAGTCATTTATTCTTCAATTGCATTCAATTATTCATTCATACAGACAAGCCTTCATTAAGCACCTACTGTGGTCAAGTGCTATTATAGATGCTGAGGATACAAAGCCAAAGAGGAAGTGACCCTTGTTATCTAAAAGAACTAGATGTTGTCTAATGTTTCTTATCATTCTTTGTTACAATATTCTTGGTCCTGAAGTCCTTTCCAGCTTCTACATTCTAAACGGAAATTACATTCTACTCTTTCTGACAGGTTTCATTTCTCAGCCTCCTTGACCTTGTAGAATGAAAAATTCTATGCCCCAAAGGATCAATCAGTCAATAAAAAGATTTCATTCAACAGGTGAGGGAGACTTGGAAAGAGAAGAAAGGGAGGACCAGGCAGACCTTCTGGACCTCCCTGAAAACCAATCACCCACCCAGCCAGCCACGCTTAAATAGGATAATAGGACCAGAGATTGAGAGCTGTAAAGGACCATGGAGGTCTTTTAGTCTAATACCCTCATTTAACAGATGGTGAAACTGAGGCTCCAAAGAGGTGAAAAAAAACCTGTGTAAGACTACATAGACACTAAATGGTAAAGCTGGGATTTGAACCCCCGTTCTCTCTCCCAATACAGTGATTTTCTATTACACTATGTCTTGTTTTCTCGATAACCAATGCTATAAATCTGAGTCCCGGTCTCCTGATTTGGAGGTTGTACAGTTGAAAGAAATATTTTCCTGAAAGTAAAATAAAACCTCAGGAGCTAGTCTCAATGATATTGCTAACCAGCTATGAGACTTTGGTTAAAGCATTACCCTTTCTGGGGTTCAGTTTCCTTCTCTGTGAAATTGAGACATTGAACTAAAAGATGTCCGATGTCTCTTAACATTCTTTGTTCTAATACCAGTTCTGAGGTTCTTTCCAGCTTTTACATCCTAAAACCTAAGGTCCCTTTAAGGTCTAATATAGGGCTGGGTGCTAAACTTGTGATTTTTGTGGATATAGGAAACTCCCAGGTGAGAATAGGACCTCTGCCAAATGCTGATCAGTACTCTTCTGCAATTATACAGTCTTGGAGAGTTTCCTTGGAGAGAACTGAGAGATTAAGGGATTAACTGGGGTCACAAAGCCAGTACAAATCAGAGGCAGGATTGAACTCAGGTATGTCTGATTTAGGGGCTATACCCTCAACCACACTGCCTCTAATCTACTCTATTTTAACATTCAATGTCCTAAGATTCCTTCTAGCTGTAACATCCTATGTGCTAACTTTCCAAATTCTAAGGTTCCTCTCAGTCCTAATGTTCTCTGTTCTAAGGTCCCCCCTAATTCCAATATTCTATCTTTTAAGGACCCTTCCACCTACAACATGCTACATTAGCATTCCATCAATCTGTCCTCTAATGCAGTGATGTTGAACTCAAATAGAAGCGGATCCCTACTCGGGCATATTGATTTAGAAAACCACAAATGAACATTATCTCTGTTGTATTGTATTTTTATTCTGTGAAACACTTCACAATTACATTTTGATGCAGTCAGGAGTTTTGAGGCTTCTCAAGGCTTGTGTTGTTTGACACCTGTGCTCCAGTGTTCTAGCATCCCACATTCTAACATTCTAATGGTTAAACTCTCTGCGGCATCTAATTTTTTCTTGGCTCCATAGTGGTTTGTAATCTTATCCTCTTCCCACCTGTCCCCACCTTGTCCAGGTTAATGGGAGAGTGAAGCTTGAGACAAAACTGACCCTGTGGCATTTGCTTCTCAGATTACAACAGGCTTTTAAAAACTTGTCTTTGGTGCACTTCTTTTACATTCACACATCTCCCTCTGGTGATTAATCTATCAGCTTTGGTTGTGTCTTTCCTCCAAGAATTTCTGTGGCCTTGCAGGAGTCAGATAAATGTGGTTATCCCCAGCAAGTCAATGAAGATGATAGTAACTATGAGTGTTAATAATAGCTTTCATTATCGATAGTAAAATGGTGTTTCATATTTGCATTTCCCCTTCCTTTCACAGCCGTGATCTCATTTGGTCTTTACAACAATCCGTCCATGGATGTAATGATTGCCTAGGTTTCACAGGTTGGGCTATTAAAGCTCAGAGGGATCAAGCAATTTGTTCTTTGTCACCTAGTTAGTGATAGAGCAGGGTCTAGAGCAGAAATCTTATGATTTCTTGTCCAGTGCTCTTGCTGGTAAGCCATACCTTTCTTCTCATTTATCTGTCTTACTGTGTACCCTACCCTGTCTTATACACTTTGGAAGATGCAAGAGAAAGAGAATTGGCCTGTCCTGAATGCATTTACAATCTAGCAGTGAAGAAAAAAATATATGGAAAGATAACAATATAGGACAGTACATTAGCAAGTACAGGGTGGATCAGTACACTAGACTAACAGATTTCTTTTATCTAGGTGTCATTCTTGCCCAACTAGCTTTGTGGCCTTGGGTAAGTCATTTTGACCTCAATAAGCCCTAGTTTTCTCATTAGTAAAATGAATGGGATAGACTGCCTGCCATAGTTTCCCTCCATATTTGGACAGTAGGCAAATTCTTACTTGTGTTATTCTCTACTTTTTCCTTGAGGTGTGACTCATAGGCACAATCATAGCATTTAGAACTGGAAAGGACTAGAGATCTTCTAGTCTGACAATTGCAGAGTCTAGGAGTTGGAAGGGGCCTCAGAAACTATGAAGCCCAATCCACATCTGAGAAAGAAGCCCTTTACTAGCAGGTGCTCATCTAGATTCTATTTGAAGACCACTAGAGAGGAGGAACCCACCATTCTCCTGGGAGTAAACCATTTTATTCTTAGATAGCTCTAATAGTTAAGAAGCAGCCTATTCAGATCTTTTCAGATTTTTGTCTTCCTAAGTGTTACCAATTTGTTGTAGTTATTGTAAATTTGAGAAATGTACCTTAGATATGACTTCATTCATATCATTGATGTAAATGATAAATTGCAACCAAGAACAAGTCCCTGGGTCACTTCCTGGGAGACACCAAGTTGATACCAAACCATTAATGATTACTCTTTGGGTCAGGCCATTTAACTAATTCTTAATTCATCTCACTGTACTGTCATCCAGATCATAGCACCGTGCTTTGCCAGAAATCTAAGTAAATCATGTCTACCCAATACTTTTTGATCTCTTAGTCTAGTTACCTTGTTATAAAAAAAAGGAAATGAGGTTAGTCTGGCATAACCTGTTCTTGATGTAGCCATATAGGTTCTTAGTGATTGCTGTTTTTATATCCTTCTATATCCTCTTGAACCATTCTTTTAATATAATCAACTAGTATTATGAATCAGGTACTGTGTTAAGCACTTTACAAATATTCTATCATTTTGTCCTCATAACAACCCTGAGAGGTAGGTACTATTATTATTGCCATTTTAAAGTCAAAGACACTGAGACAGACAGAAGGGGAGTGATTTACCTAGGGCTACCCAGCCTGTAAATGTCTAAAGATAAGTAAGTCCAAAGATCAATTTTTATATGCGCTGAGTAGTTCTGCCTTCTCCCCATTGTCCATTATCATCCTTCCATTTACCCTGAGCAATGATATTCTCTCTTCTTTTATCGACTTGAGAGTTTACATTCCTGCTTTTGTTTGTTTTTAGTCTTCACTGCCAGACAGACTATTCTGGGCATTAATAATTCTAACACTATACACATAGTACACCCCTACTCTTTTGAACCCCTCTTCACTCAGTTAGCTACCATTCTTTCATATTCTCTGGGAGTCTTTTTAAAATATGTAGCCACACCAGGCTCTTTAGGCAGCTCCCACTTTTGCCTCTGACTTCCCCAGTAGATCATTGGTACATTGCATCCTACCTACTTTTTCTATGAATGCAAAGCTTAATTCAGTGGTATAGTAGTGCTTGATAAATGCTTGCTGAGCTGACTTTGAAATCTCATTTCCAAAAATCTAAAACAGATATAAAAATATGCCTGGTTTTCCCAGTGTGCTCTGTCGTGAACTCTTGGATGGTGAGGTCATCTGTCTCTGAGGTTCCCATTACTGCTAAGTCAGCTGCCGGGTCCTCTGTGTTGATCAGAATCAATTCAAGATCGGTATTCCTGTCACTACTTCTACTTTTTATAGGATAAAAAAAGTCATTAAGACAAGTAATAAATATCTTAAGTGTTGTACTTTTGGCACAGGGCCAACACACCTAGACTGTTACAGTGTTCCTGTGACTATGGCATCATGTTCTCTTTCCTGAGCTATAGAGTGTCTCCTTCTACCCAGGTAGTCTGCATATATGTATATTTCCCCCGAGCAATCATAAGTTTTTAATACAGAGATCTGTAAAAATAATTTTTTCAAGCAGCATTACTTTCATAAAAATGTGGAACACTTCATGAATTGCACATCATTCTTATTCAGGTATCACGCCAATCTTTTCCATATTTCTATTTTAGTCTATGTAACTGTAGTAAGCTCAGCAATATAATTTCTGTTTTTACCTGCACTGAAGGCAGATAGGTGGTGAAGTGGATAGAGCTCTAGTCTTAGAGTCAGGAAGACTCATCTTCCTGAGTTCGTATCTGGCTTCAGACACTTCATAGCTGTGTGACCCTGGGCAAGTCACTTCACCCTGTTTGCCTCAGTTTCCTCTTCTATAAAATGAGCTGGAGAAGGAAATGGTAAACGACTCTAGTATCTTTGCCAAGAAAACCTCAAATGGGGTCATGGAGAGTCAGACGCGACCAAAAGGACTGAACAGCAACAATGACCACCATTTTTCTCCTTGGGCTCCAATATTTCCTCACAAGCTTACATCTCCTTAAGATTCAATGCTGCTCGGCTCTCTTTTTGATTTCTATTGTTCATACTGGAAAGTAGCATGTTGCTGGGGAAAGGACAGTGACTCCGAATTCAGAAGACTTGGGTTAAAATCCTAACTCTGTAATTAAATGAAAGGCACTTTGCTTCTTTGTATCTCAGGTTCTTCATCTGTAAAATGAGGAAATTGGACTAGATTTCCTTTGGGGTCTCCTCCAATTCTACATTTCATGATATTTTTAGACTAGATAAAACCTTCCAAAGTCTTATCTGAGTCCTGAGTCTCATCCCACCAAATCTCAGGGATTCATATGAGATCAATGAGCATTTGTTTATGGACACCTAAGCCCGTGGAGGATGTCATCTCCCATGAATTACTGATCTTCTCTTCCCCAATTTATTCTACATTACACCTCCATTAGCAAGTCTGGCAGTTCCATGTGGGCACTTTGTTCTCCTCCCTTTTCAGTTGTGAAGCCCTTAATCAAATTCAAAAGAGTTCAAGCAAATAGTTTTCACCAACGCTTGTTAGAAGCACTTGGTCCAGGTGGCCAAGAGCCTGGTGTTGCAGTATTTTAGTTGGTGGTTCAGAAAACCAAATTCTGCCCTCACATATCATCCCCTTAGCCAGAAGCTTTTCCCTTGGATCTCTTGGGGCATCTGGCAAATGCTGCACACACAAAAGGGTCTCAACAAATACTTGTTGATTGAATAAATCAGGAAGATGAGTCTTCCTGATTTCAAGCCTGGCACTCTATCCACCTCATGACCTATCTGCCCCACTTGGCACATACTAATAAATAATGCATAAGGCAAAGCTAGGAGGGAGTTTGTCATTTTAGTACTTAAAAGAAGAGCGAGGAATTTCTAGTTTACTGGTTGCATCCTTCTCTTTGTCATGCATTTACCTAACAGTGGCATTCATGGCTACAGGTGCACATATATAATAGAGTTTATGAGTCTTCAATGGTAATGTCCAGTAAGCTCAGAATGTGGGATGTTGTTCCGGGAGATTCTCACCATTGGGTTAATTTAGAGCCAGTCTGGGGGCTCTGTTCTTGCTTTTCATCTATTGTCTATAGTCAAACTTAAAATGGGAAGATGGACTGGTGCCCTTCTGCCTTTTGGCTCTATAAAACAGGTCAAGTCAAGACCACAGACCCTTCCCCTCCAATGGTGGTGATAAGGAGTGTGAAGGGGGCCAGATGACTTGAATGCCTCTAGGCTAAGACTTCCCCCTAAACCAGTGGTTCTCAACCTTCCTAATACCATGACCCCTTAATACTCGTTTGTGGATATATCTGCATGTGGGCTGATTTGCCTGGAGAGGGATAGAAGAGCAGTGTCTCAGTTCCTAAGACCATCAGAAATATGTGTTTTCCTATGGTCTTAGGAGACTCCTGTGAAAGGGTCATTCAACCCCCAAAGGGGTCGCAACCCACAGGTTGAGAACCACTGCCCTAAACCATGAGCTCAGACTTAGGCTATACCTAAGAGGGGCCTAGGAACACAAATTTTGCAAGGAAGAGCAATGTGGGAAGGAGGCAGGCACCCCTCCCCAGACAGCTAATATATGGGGCTCTCTCTATATATATCTATATATAAGGTTCATTCTTTTAATGATGATAAAACCTTAATAACCTATAGTATTTTAATACTATAAGCATTTATGATTTCTTTTCTCTAACTACTTTCTCTGCTGATGTGACTCAGAATCCCCTTTCCCTGTCTTACCCTACAGTAAGACTTTTGTCCTCTGGGAGCTGCCCTCTTGGCAGTGAAGGTTCCTATACTTAACTAAAGTGGTTCTTAAATGACAGATTGCAGAGTCCGTTGCTCCAAGACCTTCCACCTTGACAAGAGCCTTTGCTATGTTTATTAGAGAACTCAGAGCCCCCATCTATATTCCAACGAGGAGTCAAGGAGGGTTCTGCTGGAAGATTTTATCAACTTGAGAATTCCATCCACAAATACAGATCCTCACTGATGAGGTTTTATAGATTCCCTGATACTCAGAGAGATTTGGTGACTTGTCTATGGTTAGTATTAGAGATGAAATATGAACCCAGATCTTTACAACTCCCAAACTTAGTCCTCTTTCCACTATGCTGAGGTATTATCATCTTGCCCCAAATATCAAAGTGTAAGAGGAAAATCTGTTAATATAATTCAGTTAGGACTTTAATTAAGAATCCTTACCTACTTATGATATGGGTTACCTTGGTTAAGTCACTTAGCCTCCCTAGGACTCAATTTATCTGTAAAATAAGAGGGTTGGACTTACAGGCTCTCCAGGGTCCCTTTCAGGTCTGCTGCTAAGATCCTATTCAGGACAGGTATGATTCTTATTATTTTTATAGATGGGGAAACTGATTCCCAGAGGAGCCACAGTGGTATAAGTGACAGAATTGAGACTAGGACCCATGTCAACTAACTTCATGTGTGACTTTCCCCATGAGACCATCCTGTGAGAAGAGGTCTCCATGGGCCAGGAGAAAATGACAAGGGAAGTGATATTGAGTCTTATGCTTAATCAAATTAGAAAGTGATGTTTTTGCAGCTTCCAAGGGTGGAAATTAATTATTGGATTTAATGCAGAGCCAGGATTGGTGGAGGTGGCTGGGTCTTCTTTTATTAGAAGGACTTGAGGAGAAAAGGAGAGGCTCTCATCTCAGAAGACTTTGATTTGTCATTGAGATTAGAGATGCTGAAAATGTTTACTTGGTAAACATATTAGGGATGGTCAGAGAATATTTCACCATGGATAATTCAACACCAGGAAATGACTCATGATGCCACCATATATACTTGTATATTTCCCCAACTTAACTCTCCCCTCACTAGTTGTGGAGTCATCCTAGGGGGTATCCAGAGGTTTTCTCATACTTCCTTTTTTGCCTAATCAGTGATCAGGAGGGAGAAGATAATGATCCTTGATGGAGACTCTGATAAAGGGAGGATAGTAAGAACAGCTGATAACTTTATGACTAACCAAGCATTTTACAACCATTATCTTATTTGGTTTTCACAGCAAACCTGGCAGGTGGGTAATACACATATTAGTTCCCTTACTTTTTAGATAAAGAAACAGGAGTTCATAGAGGTTGAAGTAACTTGCGAATAGCAGAACTCCCAATTCTTCTGACCCTGAGTCCAAAGTTCTTTTTCCTATTTTACAAAGGTCAAGGTCTCCTACTACATCTGCGACCATCTCCAGTTGTCCTGATCCATATCTGGTCACTGGATCCAGATGGCTTCGGGGTGAAAGTGAGGCTGGCGACTTTGTACTGCCCCACCTCACTTAAACCCAATTCACTTGCATGTCATGGCATCAATTCCATGATGTTATGGACCTCTTCAAGAATGAAGGACAAGCAACTCTATGTTTATGACCCCAGGAGGGGGTGCTCTGGTTAATGTCTGACTCTATTCAGCAGAAATATGTGGCTGTCATGCCTCAGCCACACTTCCGAGGTGCATTGCATGATACAAGAGAGCTCTGGGGCTTGTGAAAAGCTCTGGATGTCTCTTTCTGCTCAGAGCTGCTGGCTGGCTGAGTGCCATTCATTCTTGGGCCCCTCACCTTTGTGATTGGTGATGAGTTCTCTAGTCTAGCGGTTCTCAAACTTTTTGGTCTCAGGACCACTTTATACCATTAAAAATTATTGAGGACCCCTTACAGTCTTAAAAATTACAGAGAACCCCAAGAGCCTTTGTTTATGTGGATTGTATCTAAAGATGTTTACTGTAATAAAATTAAACTGATACATTTTAAAACATTTTTGTTAATTCATTTGCAACTAATGATAGTAAGCCCGTTATATGTTGTCATAGATAATGGTTTTTTTTTTTTGTGAAAAGACAACTCTATTTTCCAAAAAAAATTAATGAGAAAAGCGGCATCATTTTATACATTTTACAAATCTCTTTCATGTCTGACTTAATAGAAGACAGCTGGATTTTCATGTCTGCTTCTGCATTCAATCTGTTGTGATAATGCTGTTTTTGTTAAAGTGTATGAAAAAAATCCAGCCTCTCACAGATATATAGCTGGAAAAGGGAAGAGTATTTTAAAAGGCAAATCATGTCCTAATATTATTATGACAATAGTTTTGTCCTTATGGCTTCCCTGCAAGAGTCTCAGGGACTTATAGGGGTTCCTGGACCATAATCTGAAAACTCCCGGACTAGAGGTTGAGTTTTTGTCCTTGAATTAGATCAGTGGGTTGGCCCCCATTCTGCTGATTCCTTCCTCTCTTCTACTTTTGCTCTGAGTTTCCTTTGAGGGACTTACAAAGAAGTGTGTGCATACAGGATTTAATTGGAATTAGATGGCTTGCAGTATGGAAGGAAGTCCTGATTTTTTATTTCATCATTGACTTACTCAAAGATGATGCAGAACAGATTCTAGCACTGGGATGGAAGTTCTCTAGGATTCTCTGATGTAAAAACCACTCCAAAGTGCTCCCAGCATATTTAGATTCCCCCATAATTCTTCCATTCCTTTGAGGTTCCCCTATACTAGAACAGGAGATGTGAAATGATGATCTCCATGTGTCTGTTACTCTTAGGAACCTTGAGAGGCAGAGATGTAGGGAACTGAACACAGGACTTGAGATCAGGAAGATCTGAGTTTGAATCCTGCTTCAGTTATTTATTAGCAGTGTGACTCTGGGCAAGTCACTTAATTCTCTGGGCTTTGTTTTCATCATCTATAAAATGAGAGGGTTGGTCTTGATAATGTCAAAGGCACACGTCCAATTCTGAATTTATGATCCTATAAATCACAAGAGAGAATCCCAGAGCCCAGAAGCAGCAGTAGTGGCCATCTGGTCTCCTCTGTCCTGTCATGGTATGTTGCCTATGGACAGAGGTCACAAGAAGAAAAGTCAGTTCCAATCGAGTTGCCATTTCATTAAAAGAGGGAAACCACCCATTGGAAGAGCTGATGAGGCACATGCTGCAGGCTTTGGGGAAAGTAATCTGGGGTCAATGAATGATAGGTCATAAGAGATTAAACTTAGTATGGCTGTCCTGCAGATCTGTCTCCAATTTAGTCCTTCTATTTCCAGGCAAAGTCGACTCCCTATTTGGGAGTCAAGACATAAGTTCATGGCCTTGTCATTTTCTTCATGTGTGACCTTTGGCAATATGTAGTTAGGGATAGAAGTGACAGATTAACTAATGAAAGGTAGATCAGAAGAGAGGGGGCCCCCTGGGCCTCAGTTTCCAGCTTAAAAAATGAAATACTAGACAAAGTGAGCTGTAAGGTCCCCCTCTCAGCTCTTTCATACTAATGAACAATTCTATGACCCTTGGAGTCAGCAGAACCTGCCTCAACTACTTACAAGCTGTATGGCCCCGGGGGCAAGTAAGTTTACCTTTCTTAGCCTTAATTTCTCCATCTGAAAGGTAGAGAAACGGCTGTTGTGAGGATCCTAAGAGATAACAGATGTAAAACTTTCAATGTCTGTCACTTTTCTAGCATTTTCCTTCTACTGTCCCTGTGAGGTAAGTAGGGTGGTTCTCTTTTATTGGGAAGGAGCAAAGTATTTGTTGTTCATTTATTTTGGCTCAGACAAGTGATTTCATGAAGTAAGAGGAACTTTCTGGGAGGAAACTCTCTGCATATTAAGAACTATGACTTTCCCAGGGCCCCAACTGCCAGTATGTGTCTGAGTCTGACCTCAAAAAACAAATGTGGTAAGAGCTCTCAGCAGAGAGAGGTCAGTGGGATGGTCAGGGAAGGCTATCTGCAGGCCCTGGAATTTGGGATGGGCAGCTCTCTTTTGAGTCTTCAGGCCGGTAAGGCCTCCTATCCTCCTAAGTGTGAGAGCAGGGATTGGAACGCAGATCTTCTGACTCAAAGCCTGGTTCTCTTTCTAATCCATTGTGATGTTCTGGGATTTTAAACGAATCTTTTCTGAGCAGCTCTGCTCCCTGTTCATCTTGCCCATGCACCTGTTTCTGTCTTTCTCTTCTGCTCCAGAGGACAGCTTGGATGGAGTGAGCTGTTCCACACATACTTTCTCCATCTTCCTGTCCTGGTCCCCTGTTTGGAAGTGGGAGTAGGGGTGTCTGGTGTATGCCGCTGATGGCAGATGGCAGCTCATTTGTTTACCACTTCCTCTAATAAATATGCACGTCATATAAATAAAACATGGCGCACAGCACACTGCATGAATAAGTGATGGTAACAGCCAAGGCACAGACAGCTTTGTGATTATCTTTGGGGGCTGGCAAGGGGGTTAATGAGCTGATTATTCAGACTTTAACCTAATTTCTTCACAAACATTTTGCTGTGTGATGCTAGGAGCTTACACCTCATAGGAGAAGGGGGGAGCCTTGCCTGTCTGGACTTCAGCTAGCAGATGATAGCCCTTGTTCTCCCAACAGATAGGAATAATGTTGCTAGAGAACACTTGCTAGTGTAAGCCAGGCCCTCATCCGTCCCCATGCCTCTGTTGCCTTGCAGTGGAAGAACATGAACACATCCCTTTTCTCCTCTCTATAATCCACCCCCTGCTTGCTGCCCAACTAATTTTTCTAAATGGCATCATGTCATTCCCCTGCCCAGCAGCTTCCACTAGCTTCTCACTGCTTGTGGAATAGATTCTGAACTCCTTAACCTGGCATTCAAGGCTCTCCAGGCACTGGCTACAAGATTGTCTCCCTATTCTTTTGTCTCCCTATTCTTTTCTCAGGCTACTCCCTGATGAGAAGCCTTAATTCTAACTAATAGAATTATTATTCACTATTCCCTGAACCCTGAACTTTGTGCTTTCCAGATTCTGTATTTATTTATAGCTTTCCTACTTCCTGAAATGCCTTGTTGCTTTTTTTCTTCTGTTCTTTTACCCAAATCTTACCCATCCTTCCAGGCACGCTAGGGAACTATTTCAAATGAGGAATTCAGAAAAAGGGGAGAGCCTCTGAATCTTCCCCAGATATTAATTATAAATAATCATTTATCACATTGAACACTTATTATTCATTGTCTGGTATTATAAATTAGTTTCTCCTCCTCCTCCTTCTCCTCCTCCTCTTCCTCCTCTGCTTCCTCCTCCTCCTTCTCCTTTTCCTCTTCCTCCTCTTCTTTTTCTTCCTCTCCTCCTCCTCTTCCTCTTCCTTTCCTTCCTCTCCTCTTCCTCTCCTTCTATTCCTCCTCCTCCTCTTCCTCTTCTTCTTCTCCTTTTCCTTCTA
Organism: Pseudochirops corinnae; assembly: GCA_028646515.1. NCBI lineage: Eukaryota > Metazoa > Chordata > Mammalia > Diprotodontia > Pseudocheiridae > Pseudochirops > Pseudochirops corinnae. The sequence continues at coordinate 46,272,848 of CM053590.1, forward strand.
CTCTTCCTCTTCTTCTCCTTCTCCTTCTTCTTTTCTTCACATTTTTATAGGATTGCTGCCTCACTTAGGCTGTAAACCTCTTGAGGGTAGGAACACTGTCTCAGATTTCCCTGAATCCCCTGGCAGTACTTAGCACAGGCCTGGGCACAGAGTAGTCCACAACAAATACTGATTGATTGATAGACTTAGTATATGTGGCATATGGAAAGTTCACTGCATGGAAAGTCACAAGATTTGAGTTTTCCCTTAGTCTGACTGTGGGACCTTAGACAGGTCACTTCTCTTCAATAGACCTCAGTTTCCCTATCTGTTAGCTGGGGATGGACTTGACCACCACAAGGCCTTGGATCTAAGTTTTATCTCTGTTGCTTATTAGTTGTTATGACCAGAGGCAAACCCTTTTCACGTCTTTGGACTTTGGTTTTCTTCTCTGTAAAAGGAGGGGAACTGACTAGGGTTCCCTAAGGTCTCTCTTCTAGCTGTAATGGGTTATGTTTAAAAGAAAATTATTATACAATCCTTTAATCATACTCATAGTAGCAAAAGGAATAAAATCAAATACATGAGTAATTGCTATATGGGCTTCATGCTCAAACTTCTCCCAGATCTTAACTAGTTCATTAGATAGTCTCCACTTCTTTGTATGTCTAGACTTTATAATGAGGTGCTGGTCTCAGGCAAAATTATACTTATCCATAGTCATGCACTAATGAGCCTGATATGCTGAGGGGACCAGAAGAAGCCCCTAGCCAGACTGTAGCACCGGATGCATGTAGGTGGTTGTAGGAAATAAGGTTGTGACCATGAATACCCCGGAGGGCTTTAAATGTCAAACTTAGGGGTTGGGCAGCTAGGTGGTACAGTGGGTAAGTTCAGTCTTGGAGTCAGGAAGACTCATCTTCCTCAGTTCAAATCTGACCTCAGACAATGACTAAATGTGTGACTCTGGGCAAGTCACTTAACCCTTTGTAGCTCAGTCTCCACATCTGTAAAATGAGCTGGAGAAGGAAACGACAAAGCACTCCAGTATCTTTTGCTAAGAAAACCCCAAATGGGGTCATGAAGAGTTGAAAGAACTGACTGAGCCATGAAAACAACAACAAAGGGTTGGGACTCTATTTGGTGAACAGTAAGGAAACCATTCTGAACTGGTGGGTTGGTGGTGGTATTACAAACCCAACTCTGAGAGTAGAGGAAGGCAGTGATTTACTCTCCAGATCTCTACAGGACTGGACAAGGAGAGATCAGAAGAGGCCGGTTCCATTAAGAAACTAAACTGGCTCAAGAAAAGAACCATTCAATTTAAGCTGAATAAACACCATCTCTGGTCGCCTGCTCCCGACAGCTGGTTTCTACCTGGGAGCTTTATTACTGTGACTCTGCCAGTAGCATCACACCCCCACGTTCGTTAACATTTGATGCTCTCTGTTTTTCTCATCTTTAGTACCCCTGGGTTATGGGTCTGTGGTGGGAAATGATCTTTAAAGAGGAATACTCAGTTGGGAAAACCCAGATGCTTTTCCCTGGTTTTTCCCCATATGAGGAAACTGAGTCTCAGAGAGTCAGTGGCTTCCTGGGTATCACATCTTTTCTTTCTGAAAGACAGAACAGAACTTGAATCTTGTTTTTCTGATTCCAGATCAGTTTTTCTCTCCAAGTCCTCTGATGGGATTATAGATTTAGAGTTGGGGGGGATCTAAGAGGTTATCTAATCTGACTGCCTCACTTTACAGTTGAAGAAACAGAGGCCCAGAAGTTGTGTCTTGTTCAAAGACACACAGTTAGCAAGTGGGATTTGAACCCAGGTCCTCTCTCTCCAAAGTCATTTTTTGTTCCACTGTATCCCCCATCTCCATGGGTTAATTCTCTATCAGGTACTTTTTGGAGAAACAACTCTGGTGGAAAGAAAAGAACGATGGACTTAAATCAACCAAATGCTGAGTATTTATTAAGGGTCAACTATGTGGTGAGGACTGATCAGGCTTTGGGAAGATAGAGATAAAATTGAAACATTTCCCTGACTTTAAGAAGGGCAAAATCTTGCATTTTGACTTAAAGTCAGGAGGTCTGGAATTATATCCTCCTCCTAATATTTAGTGTGACTTTAGACAAGTCATTTAATCTTGATTCTTATCTAGAAAATGGGAGTATTAACATAATAATATATAATAATTGTTACATATAATATATAGCATATTATATATAATAGGATATGGCATATTATATTATACAATGATAATATGTTTTATAATTATATAATAATAATAATAATAAAATAATAATATATTACCCACTTCACAGTATTGCTGTGAGAAAACTACTTTGTGCTATAGAATGTGAGCTATCATGATTTATCCTTTTCTATGAACAGGCTTTCATAGTGGGAAGGGAAGGTGGGAGAAAGAGGTGCTTGGGTCTGAGGGGTTTTGGGGGAAAAAGGGGGCTTCTTGAAAAGAGGAAACAGTACAGAGAAAGGGTCAGGGGAGGCCTTGGGGATGCCAAAGTCTTCTCCCAGTCTTCTCTTACGATGTTCCTCTGGGCCCAGGAGGTGAGCGCTGGGCATCATGAGCCTCCAGGAACTTGAAGATGACAGTGGACTCCTCCCAGTCCTTGTCAGACATGGTCCAGAACTCTAATCAGTATCTGGTAGTTTCATGGGGAGATGGCGGCTCCTTTAGAAAAGGAGAGGGTTTCAAATATAGCAAGTAATTACCACTTCGGTGTCTTGCCCTCTACAAGTGAAGGGAAAAATGTTACTTACGTCTGGATTTTCTGCTAAAAAACAATGAAGAGGACGAAAATGGGTAAATTGTCTGAGAGCTGGGATTAAACAACTGATAAATACTTCTTCAGGTTTTCCAATCTACTCTGGGCAGCTCCAATCTCTAGAACTCGGGCCCCTTGGCCAGATGACTGCTCCCACAAAGCTTGATTAGATCAGACCTTGCTCCAGGGAGAAAATGATGCTTGATTCCAAATAGGGAGGTCAGTGAGATTTGGTTCTGGTGGGCTCCCATCTTCCCCGCTTGGAGCCCCTTTCTCTACTTGTAGAATCACAGAATTTCAGAGTTGAAAGGGACTTCAGTGGCCATTAGGTCCAATCAGTACCTGAAAGAGAATGCCCTCTATGGAATCCCAAATGATCGATTATCCAGCTGTTGCTTACAGACCTCTCTCTGGGTCCTCAGGAGACCCATTCCATTTTCCGGTAGTCCTAATTATTAGGAATTATTTCTCGACATTCAGATTGAGTTTTCCTCATTGCAGCTTTGCTCATACTTCTATTCAAGTAGTTAAGTCTGATCCCTTTTCCACATGATACCCTTTAAACAAGTGAAGACAGTAATTAAACTATTTCCTACACCTCCCTCCCCAATTCTTTTCTTCTCCATAAAAAATATTCCAAGTTCTTTTGACCAATTCTCACATGGTATGGTCTCAAGGCCTTTTACTATCCTGATTACCTTCTTTTGGACACTACAGCTTTTCCTTTACTTCTATAACATGGTGCCTAGAACTGAATATTACCTCATTTCTGGAAGTTATCCTTCTCTTGATAGAGGCCAAGGTTGCACTAGCTTTTTGGCCACCATATCATAGCCAAACCATACAGAGATTTCAATTCACTTACAAGTCCTAGATCTTTTTCTGATGAATTACTTTCTAACTATGTTTCCCCTGTCTCATACCTGAGAAACTGATGTTTTGAACCCAAAATATCAGACTTTATATTTATCCCTATTCAATTTTATTTTGGTTGTAATTTTTTTGAGATTCTGATTTTGTCATCCAGTGACCTCTCAGCTACAAATCTGATAAGCATGCCATTTATGCAAGTCATTGATGTGACTATTAAATAGCATATGGGCAAGCTCAGACTCCTGTGGCACTCCACCGGAGACCTTCTTCTATAAATGACCTGGAATGACTACTCTTAATTACTTGATGATCACTCTTTGTGCCTGGTCATTTAACCAGTCTTTTCTATAATTGTGCTTTCATATGATTCATATTACTCCATCTTTTCCATGAAGGGTAGCATTCGGTAGAAACACTTCACAAAAATATGGCTAAGCTCTATCTACCACATTCCCCTAATATACCAGTTTAGTAACTATGTTTTTTTTAAAGAAATAAAATTAATCTGGCATGACCTATTCTTGCTTAAACCCGATCACTTCTCCCACTCCTGGCACTGCCCTACCCTGGGTATCTATTCTATGAGCTACTTCAGCAGGACATTTCCCCAAGTTGTCTGCCTCCTAATGACTGCTAAAGTCTTTGTTGATCATAACTGAAATTGCTTCCTTCCGAGAGTCAAAGAAGACTCTGGATCAGATGATCTTTCCATTTTTAATAATAATAAATATCCAAAATGACTACTTTCCATGGTACATAATAGTCTACAAGACATTTCTCACAGCAGCGTTTTAGGTAAATAATACAGATATGGTTACTACCATTTTGCAAATGGGGAAACTGAGGCACAGAGAGGTAAAGTAATTCACAAGATGGCTACATAGCTAGCAAGTGGCAGAACCAAGATGAAAACCTAGAACTTTTGGCTCCAGATCCAGAATGAATCTTTAATTGTAGCACTTTAGGTACTATGACCAAAAAAAAGATATTTTGAGAGTATGGGAACCTTAGCACTGGCTCTTAATTAAGCCACATGAGTGGTCACCTAGTTTGCCTATCTGTAAGGCCTCTCAGATGGAAGGTAGACTGGACATCTGCATGTGAGAAGCAGTGGCTTGGCTCTTCCATGAGACTGGTTGAATAGCTGATTCCATAAATGTGAATGACATGACAAGGAATAGGCAATACAATTTCTACAAAGGATTGGGTTTGGGGGCCCCTTAGCTGGTCCCGTTGTGTAGCTAGAGATATCAGTTGATGTTTTGTCAGAGCTCCCAATACACCTGGTTTGTGGACAAAGGACCAGGGGTAGAAGGAAGTTAGAGCATTCTAACCCTCTCTTTTCTCCCCATCTCCTTACCCTAGAAATCTGTCCATTTGCAGCAGTTTTATTCAAAGGTCATTGAATTCAGTTGAATTGTGAGGGTGTAGGGGCCATAGCCAGGTCCTCCTGGGTCTGTGGTTTGCCGTCTTTGCCCATAGCACTAGGACTGAAGCTAAGGGATCATTACTTCACTCCCCAAATCTAAAACGCCAGAATCAAATGAAAACGCACTGCCCTAGGCATGGAAGGGAAACGCCAGCTGACTCACAGGCAGGCTGTAGGGATGGATTCCAATGAGCCATACTCACTCTAACTCAGTTCTCCTTGTGACCAAGGACACAGTAATGAGATAGCCGGCCAGGCTTTAGGTGACGTTCAAGTCTGAGGTTAGGGGTCAGCTTGTCAATGAGGTTGAGATTAGGATATAACTGTATAAAGGACCCAGCCAGTGATCCCCTAATCTGTGGCTCAGGTGGGGGGCCAATGTGTGGCCAAAGTTGGGGGTCCAACTTTGAATGAGGTAAGTCTGTGGCCAGGTTTAGGAATTAGTATCTGTCAGAGTGTATGTGTGTGTGTGTGTGTGTGTGAGTGTGTGTATGATTATGTGTGTATGTGAGTGTGTGTATGTGAGTGTGTGTATGTGTGTGACTATGTGTGTGTGTGAGAGTGTGTATGTGAGTGTGTATGACTGAGCGTGTGTGTGAGTGTGTGTGTGTGACTTTGTGTGTATGTGAGTGTGTGTGAGTGTGTGTGTGAGTGTGTGTGAGTGTGTGTGTATGTGTGTGACTGTGTGTATGTGAGTGTGTGTGTGTGACTGAGTGTGTGAGTGTGTGTATGTGTGTGTGTGTGTGACTGAGTGTGTGTGTGAGTGTGTGTATGTGTGTATGTGAGTGTATGTGAGTGTGTGTGTCTGAGTGTGTATATGTGAGTGTGTGTGAGAGTGTCTGTGTGAGTGTGTGTGTCTGTGTGTGTGAGTATGTGTGTCTATGTGTGTGAGTGTGTGTGAGTGTGTGTATGTGTGGGTGTGAGAGTATGTGAGTGTGAGTGTGTGTGTGAGAGTGTGTGTGTGAGTGTGTGTGTGTTTGTATGTGTGTGTGTTTGGGGCGAGGTCATACTGTGTCTGAGGTTAGGGGTCAGTCTGTGGCCAGGATGAAGGGAGGAGCATTCCATGTAGAGTTAAGAGTACCCAGTGATGGTGAATAGCAGCGCTCACCATCAGTTTGGATGTGTAAGTTCTTGAGTGTTTGTTCAAAAGTTAGTCACAGAATGTGCAAAGCACTGTGTAAATGCTAGCTATTATTATTATGTGACCATGTGGACATGTGCTGTATATTTCTTTTAGTGTTTCATGACTTTTTTGGGGGTAGAGGGAGGAAGGCAATTGGGGTTAAGTGACTTGCCCAAGGTCACACAGCTAGTAAGTGTGTCAAGTGTCTGAGGTTGGATTTGAACTCAGGTTCTCCTGACTCCAGGGCCAGTGCTCTATTCACTGCGCCACCTCGCTGCCCCTCATGACTTTTTTTTTTACAAACACCTCCTTTTCTTCTGATGATTCCAGACGGCCTCCCGTGCACGGTCCCCCTGTCGTCTTGTAGTATTCAGGTATTTTCTCTCTCCGCTTCCTGTGGTCTGGTCCTCCCCTCCGGGCTGAGAGTCACGGTTGTGGTTAATCACTCTAATTCATCCTTGGACATGGCTTCTGACTTTTCTGGGGTCCCCCTTGCTCCTCCCCTCATGCCTTTTCTTCCTTTTCCTCCTCCTGTCTTGTTTTTTCCTTCTCCCTGGACCTCCGCTTTCCTATCTGTGTAAAACAGAATCCATGCTATCTTAACACACTGCAAAGAACACAACTTTGACGTTGTTTATAAGGTGAAATGCTAATGATCCCCCCTCTCTCCCTACTGCCTCTTTACCCAGTCTCCTGCCTCTGCCTCCACTGTCAGGGGGATAACTCGCCCACCTGTACAGCTCTTCGGGAGCTGAGCCTATTCACAAAGTCCCTGCCTGCAGCCCTGGATGAGTGCCTCTTTTAGTAGGGAAAGGGGGAGAAGTGAGCTAGGATGGTCTTGGCATCTTTTCATCATCCAGAATGCAACACCAAATGCTAAAGAGAGAGCAGAAGGCCTCAGAACTGACCTCATAGAAACCAACAGGGATAGATGTGCAGGGCAATGGCTGGACGATGTGTTATCACCACCATGGGACAGGGTAGTTGATCTAGGTAGGTAGGAGCTGCCAGCAGCCCTATCATGGATGTTAGTTTCTCTCCAATCTTAGCATGTCTGTTGATAGCAAATGAAAGCAGGGAGAGCCTGGGCCTCTTGGCTGGTACTTAGCCCCACTCTGCTGCAGTGGCAAAGCTCTTATGCAGAAAGGAGAGAGTAACAGAGAGCCAAGTTAGGCTTCCCAGGGTAGAACATTGTCACTATGAGGTCCGGGGTAGAGAAGTACTCTGTGTGTTTGTATCTGTTTTCTCTTGTATCACACACATTCCTGAGAAGGGCATGTGTGTTGGACTGTGCTGCAGAACTACCCCAGGTCTGTCTGCTAGACAGCAATAATTTGGCAACAAGGTCATCACATCCTCAGTACTTTCTGAGTCCCACTCTGTTATTTTGGGTGGGCCAGTCAGAGGTCAAAAGAATCCAGCACCATGGAGTATGGGGTGTAGCAAAGACATTAGGAGCATGCTGGACAAGAAGTAACCACCTTCTGCAGCCACCAATCAGTTAATAAGTACTTACTAAGCACCTACTGCTACCAGGCACTATGCTGAGCATCTGGGGATAAAAATCCAATCTAATTAAGTCAGCAGACATTTATTAAACACTTATTATGTGCCAGGTACTGTCCTAAACTCTGGAGATACAAAGAAAGTTAAAAGAAAGTCCCTCCTCAAGGAGCTTACAGTCTGATGGAGGAGACAACATGTGAACAACTATGGATAAATTAGCTATTTACAGAATAAAATAGGAAATAATTAACAGAGGGAAGGCACTAACATTAAGGGGGATTGGGGAAGGCTTCCCACTCCAGGGAGATTGTTCTCTTTAGGCCTTGAGAAAACATCCCGGTCCCTTAATTGTCTCTCATAATAGTCATACTATTTTACATTTATATAGTACTTAAAGTTTTATGAAGCCCCTTACATCACCTGTGTTACTTATTCCTCACAACAGCCCTGTGTTGCAGGTAATCGTTGTAATTTACATTTATGTGATGCTATAAGGTTTATGAAGAACCTATCATATATCAACCTGGTGATGTCAACAGCATATGTATTGTTAACCCCTTTTTTCATGGAAGAGGGAGCTAAGGTTAGACAGGTTAAGTGACTGATTCAAGGTCACACAGAGATAAAAATCCCAGAGCTGGGACTCAAAACCAGGCTCGGCACTAGGGATACAAAGAAAGATATCCTTGGTTATGGATTTCTTCTGTCCGATGTCAACCCTACCTCACTCCCCAGGCCTGCTGGGGACTTCTTTCTCTGGTACATAGAGAAAATTATGCTCTGTCCTGGGTGCTTCTCCAGAGACAGTCCTCCCCTCTTCACCCCAAGTTCCAATCTGAATTCTGAGCAGCAACATTATATGACTGATGTCATAGTTCTAGACCTGGAAGGGACTTGGGAGGCTATCTAGTCCAACCCTGTCCTTTTACAGATGAGGAAACTGAGTCCGTTGAGATTAAGTGACTTGTACAAAGTCACACAGGTAGGTGTCAGGCTGGATTGGAACCCAGATCTTCTTGAACCATCACTCTTTCCATGGTACCATATTGCTCCTCTTGTTGTTGGTTTTACCTAGGTTGTCCAATTCAATCCAAACTGTTATATATTAAGTACCTACTGCATGCAGGGTGGGATTCTGGTCTTTCCTCTCTCATGACATCTTCTAGTTTCTGATGTTTTGTTCATGCTCTAGACTCATCCCACCCTAGGTGTTTTCTTTTTGCCCTTGTTTTAGTCTTTCTCCTCAGCTATTTCTTCTTTCCTTTCTCCCTCCCTTCTATCCCTCCATTACTTCCTCCCTTTGTTTCTTCTTTTGTCCCTCTATCCCTTCCTTCCCTCTCTTCTTTGCTTCCTTCTTCCATCCTTTCATTCCTTCCTCCCTCTTTCCCTTTTCTATCCCTCTTTTCCTTCCTCCGTCTCCATTCCTCCCTTCTTTCTCTTCCTTGCTTCCTTCCTCCATCCCTTCCTTCCTTCTTTCATTCCTTCATTCCTTCCTTCCTTCCTCCCTCCCTCCCTCACACCTTCTCTCCTTCCCTCACTCACAACCTCCCTCCCTCCCTTCCCCCTTTTTATTCCTTTATTCCTTCATTCATCCTTCTCTCCTCCCTCTCTCCATTACTTCCTTCTTCCCTTCCTCTTTCTTCTGTCCCTCCATTTTTTCTTCCTTCCTTTGTAACCAAGCCGTGTCGCTGCCATGACTGCTAACTTTATAATCCTTTGTTCATTTCTCATGCCTGTAATCAGTTTGGCCACATTCAGAACTGAGGCTCATTAGCTGCTGCTGAGGAAAGGCTAGGAGGGGACATACGAAGAGAAGGAGTATGTTCTACACCCCTAAGGAGAAGCGCCCAATTCTGTAGGTGGTGCTGGAAGTGTAAGCTTCAGGTAGCAGGAGCCTGGTGTTTCTATTACCCACGATTCCTCTCCCCTCACTCACTCACATGACTTCTCTCCCCTCCCTCCTCCTACCCCCTCCATCCCTCCTAGTGATGTTTGAGTGATGGCCCAAACGTCTGCCTCTGAGTAAACAGTCATGTCTAATGTTCTGAATGTGTCAGGAATTAAATGCCAATGTCCAAACCAGCACAGATGTCCATTTGTTTCACAAATGAATGGCTTCAGAGATCTTCTCTCATTTGTAAAAAGAGCAATATTTCCCTGTGTCCCCAGGGATATGAGCTCATGCTGGTGATAATTATGGTGAGGCCCTTTCTAGGCCCCACTGATGGCATGAATGCAGAGGAGTGCTGGAGGGTGCTTGCAAAATAGCGCTGGACCACAAGTGAAACTACTTGCATGATAAATACCCTAGTCCTGTGACTCTCATGTACATTAATTTGGGGAGAGGGTCCAGAACTCTGGATTGAATGCTCTGACCCAGCCTCCCCTCTCATGCCCCCACCTCAATTTCTCCTGTGACTTCTTCCATGTCTGGATTTTTCTGGTTCTGGTTTTTGTATTAAACTATAATCTGGACACTGGGGAAGTTGGCCTATGGAGGAGAAAGTCGATTAGATGCAGCCACTAGCCTTGAGGAACGCAGCAGTTTCTGTTCCTCTATGAAGCTTCTTTATGTGGTCAGCCTATAAAATCGGGTTAGTTCAGGTGTCTGGATGGGTGTTTCTAGACTGGAACTCACACAGCACATTAGGGTGAGACCTCTGGGGAGTCTGCTTACCCAAGTGGTATTCCCTGGGTTTGTGTTCTATGGCGTATGGCTTTCTGAGGAGAGACTAGTATAGTGGGCTGCATTTTAAGTCTTAAAAGGTTGAGAGGCCTGGGTTCATGTCACAAGGTCAGCAGTGGCTGTGCCCTTGATGATACGTTCTGAGCCTTTCCATACTTTCTTGAGTATACTCATGCCAGAAGTCACACACAGTACCTGGGACTCTTGTAACTGTCTATATATTCCGAGTTTCCCATATCAGACATGCTGATTCATCATCCTCTATCCCTAAAACCTGATTTCTAGGCATAATGAAGACCCCAGGAAAACTCTGTATACCTATGACTGGTCAGTGTTCTAAATATTGGTCCTCAGCTATGACTCTCACACTCTTTCCATTCGTGAATCAATGATGGAGTTAATACTGGGGCGAGAATAGATGGTCTATAAGATCTCTTACTACTCTGAATCTTATGATACTCTGGATCTTATGATCTTTACAAACTGGGGCTAGACCCAAGCAACATGGACATGATAAAATTGATCATGTTCCCCTACAATCTGGCTCCCCTTCCTGATGATTATTTCTATGAATGATACCACTGTTGCTCTTATCACCCAGTCATAACATTTCAGCATCATCCTGGACTCCATCTTGCAGCTAGACACCAAATCCTATTGAGTCTTCCTTTGAAACGTCCATTCCCCCTTTTCCATTTCCATGGCAACCAGCCTAGTTGAGTCCACTACTACACTCCTGGACTACTGTTTCTTTGCTTCTTGTCTCCTCCATTTAATTTGTGCTCTCTTCTAGCACCAGATTAATGTCCTTAACATACCACTTTCCTTTTCTACGGTGGTTAGTTATTGCTTATTACCTTTTCTGTAGTGGCTATTTATTGCTTATTAGAGAAAATCTACACCGTTTTTGGCCTTTTAGGCTCAGTTCAGGTCCCCATACCCTCCATGTTACCTTCCCCAACACAGGCTGATATCTTATTTCTCTAACCTCCTACATAGGAGAGTACTTAGTAGGTCCCAATTCCATTTAAATATGTACAATCTGGTTTGTGCCCCAATCACACGTAGCACCCAGAATAGAGCTAGACAAAAGAGCAGTTATGGAAATATTTAGCAGTTATATTCAGTAAATATTTGTCTATTGACTGAACCTGGGAAGTTAGGATTAGTCTCATTAGAATCAAACTTAAGTCATCTGAGTAAAGTAGAACATGATCCAAGAACCAGCACTACTGTCCAAAGAACCTGCCAATGATACTACACATAGATATGACCTGACTCCTTATAGTCTTGGCTTGACTTTTTAGTGGCCACATGGGACTACAACCAGAGACACTTGGGTTCTAAGCCTGGTTCTTTCATTAACTTGATGTGCAATTCTGGGCAAAGTATTCAACCTCCCTGGGCTTCAGTTTTCCTATTTGTTGGACCAGCTGACCTCTGAGCTCTTTTCTAGTTCTGAATGTTCTGAATGCTCACATTTCTGTGTTTTAATACCCTTTCTAACTCTGAACATTCTGAACTGATATTTCTGAGTTCCAAGGCCCTTTCTAAAATTCTGTGTTTCTGTGACCGAGGAAAGATGCTAGTGATTTGCCTGGAATGGGGGTGGAATGGGGGTGGAAATATGCCAGCCTGGTCATGTCTTGTCTTTGGGGAAAGGAGAAGGGTTTAAGAAAAGATCGTTAGGAGGACTCTAATCCAAATTGTCCCCTCTGTAAGACAGATCAGAATTAAACACAGGGTATTTATAGACCCTCCCCTTCTAAGAATTCTGTTCCTGACACACCCCTGCTGACCGGCAATTATTTGCATGGCTTGCCCCACAGGGCTCCAGTTTCTTTGCTGCTGTCTCTGGTGATATATGGCAATCAGCAGAAGGCTCCTGGGCTAAATATATCAGGGATCGAGATAAATGCCTGGTAAGTAGAGTGAGAAACAGAAAAAAAGCCTAGCAAGTGAATGGAGTGGGAGATCTGCCTATACTACCATTGAGGAGTCTTAGCAAACAGAAGAGAAGAAGAGCTTCTCAGAAATGAAGGGAGACCATCTGAGAGATTCCCATGACCTTGGCCAGAGTATACATGGTCTAGAGAAGTCTGCCCTTTATTTGTAGGGTGGAATCTGTAAGGGATGCTCCCTAGAGGTCACTTAGAGCCTGTTGAAGGATAAGAATTATATGGGGAAAAGGCACTGCATTTGGAGGTCTGAATTATGATTTTGCTATTTGCTACCTTGTGACCTCAGGCTTCAGCTCTGTGACCCTCATTTTCCTCATCTGTAAATGAAAGAGTTGGCCCAAATGGCCTCCAAGTTTCCTCACAACTATAAATCTTTGAATTCTGTGATCTGTTTAATTAAATGAAATTGTGAGCTACTAAGTACTCTCCTGTGTAGAAGGTTAGAGAGATAAGATATCAGTGTGTATTGTGGAAGGTAACATGGAGGGTATGGGGACTTGAAATGAGCCTTGAAAGCCAAAAAAAGAGTGTAGATTTTCTCTAATAAGCAATAAATAGCCACCACAGAAAGGTAAGTTTGAGACTTGGAAGCTCTGCTGGGTTTTCAGGGTCATCTCTGTAGAACAGGCTACTTAGAACCAGCAACCTCTGTCCCAGCAATCAAACGAAGTATTCAGTGAGGACCAAATGAATGCTCTTCAAGTTTATCAACTGCCAGTATCACCCCCTTTCTAGGGGAAGAAAATTGGGAGTAAATGGCCTTGATATCCTTCAGATAGACAACTTTGAGCTGTATCTGGCCACGGCTTTCATCATTAACTTAATCAGTTTTGATGGTCTCAGGATTGGAGGCTGAGGAGCAGCCCAAGTCATGACCTTGGATTGATTCTGGCATCTGTGACACTTTCCCACCCCTCTCCATACTTTATGATGATTTGCCCAGAGAAAGACCAGCACCCAACACTCAAGCACAGTAGCTGCCTTTCTCTGCCTGGTCTTCATTAGGCTCTGATTCACTTACTCTGAGACTCACAGAGAGTCTCAGAATTGGAAGGGACCCTAAAGGGGTCCACCCTGCACCTGAATGAGAATCCCCTCCCCAACATCCCCAACAAGAGATCATTTATCCTTTACTTGAAGACTTCAAGTGAGGAGGAGCTCATTACTCACCAAAACTCACCATTGTACCCACCTCTTTTCCTCAAAAGTTTTTCCTTGCAAGTCAAAAGCTGCCTCTCTTCAACGTCTATCCAGTGTTTCAGGTTCTTGCCTTCTGGAACCTAGTTGAATAGATCCCACCAATCATGAGAGCTTTTCACATATGTGATAGCTGTTATCACCCCAGTGAAATTGTCTCTTCTCTTGGCTTTTAAATATCCTCATTTCATAGGATCATAGATCAAGAGCAAGAAGAGACTTCTAAGGCTGTCTGGTCCTACCACCTTATTTTAGAGAAGAGGAACAGGAGCAGGGTTATCTAAGGGTACATGGGTAATAAGTAGCAGAGACAGGATTTGAACTCAGATATTTGATCTTAAATCCAGCACTTTCTCCATCATACTACTCACTACTCATATATCAAGTGGTCTCTCACCATCCGGTTTGGCTCCCTCTGGACACACTTCAAGAATGGGCTGGTCCAATCCATCAGTCCTCTAGTGGATCTGGCTTATTTCAATACTGTTCTCTACCCCCTCCCATTCTCCCAGCAGAAGTTCTGGTACAATCAGCTACCACAGGATTCTGCCATTTCTCACCAATCAAGCTGCTGCTGTGATTGCACAGAATCCCCTAGACATGATAGCAGATGCTACCTGTCCCATCCCTTTGGCCCAGTGCCCAAGGCATGGCCATTCTCTCTGTGGGGCACTGGTATTCCAACAACACTCATTCTCTGCTTTTCTGCTCCCCCCACCCCACGATGCTGCAATGCTTTAGCCAGAAGGCTCTTCCCCTTGTCCCTGAAGCATACCATATAACCACTCTACCTCCTGGATCTGCATGTTTTCACTGGCTTTACCCCATGCCTAGAATCACTCCTTCCTCACTCCCACCAAGACTCAGCTCAAATCCCACTCTCTGTAGGAGAATTAGTGAACAGTGTCAGGAAGGGAACAAGCATTTATTTATTAAGCATTTGCCACATGCCAGGCATGGTGCTAAGCCCTGGGAATACAAATGCAAGTAAAAAGGAAAGACAGTTCATGCCCTTGAAGAGCTTACATTCAATTGGAGGAAAGAACACAGAAAGGAAGCCAGAAGTGGGAGAAGAGAAGAATGGAGGCACACAGTGCAGGGACAATCCAGAGAAGTCTGCAGTTCAGTCTGGCAAGAAATAAAGACTGATAGGATCAAAAGAGAACGAAGTTGAAGCTGGGAAGAAATTGGAGGTTCTCTAGTACAACCCACTAATTTTACAGACAAAGAAAACAGAGGGAATTGACTTGTCCAAGGTCACACAGGAATTAAACAGCAGCATCTGGCTTCAAACCCAGGTCTTTTTTACTTCAAATTCAGCATGCTTTCCACTTGAACTTTAAAGACTCCCTCTGGTCCCAGCCCCTTATTTTACAGATGAGGAGCCTGAGGCTCAGTTTCCTTGCTCAAGGTCACCTAGGTAGTAAATGGTGGAACTGAGTCACGCCCAGTTCCTCTGAGTCCAAGTCCAATGATCTTCCCTCTTCAAACATCTCTCTGTGTCTGCCATTAAAGACTAGCCCAGTGTCATGTGCCCAGTAAATGATTGTTGGACAAATGAATGAATAAATGACATGGATAAAATCGCGAGCATTTTATTGATTTTTTTTTTTTTGTCTTGACAATAAACACCAGGAGACTGAGCACAGTACTTGTTACATAAACATAACACGATCTTGAGCCATAAATACACTTTTCTGGACCAGAGATCTGTGCGGCAGTGTTGATTTAATGCCCCAAGACAACAGGCGATTTGCTTTCAAAGTTGTTAGTTGAGTGAAAGTGTTGGAAGGAAAAGAATTAGTTGCATATTCTGCTGGGGAAAGGGGAATTGAGAGAGGGAAGAAAATGAGAGGTAAAGACAGTGGGAGTGGAGAGAGAGAGAGGGAGAGAGAGAGAGAGAGAGAGAGAGAGAGAGAGAGAGAGAGAGAGAGAGAGCAATGAGACAGAGAGAGAGAGAGCAATGAGACAGAGAGACAGAGAGAAGACAGAGACAGAGAGACAGAGAGAACAGAGACAGAGACAGACATACAGAGATGGAGGAAGAAAGCTAGAGAGACAGGGAGAGAGAAAGAGAGAGAGGCACAGAGAAGGGAGGATGCAGTTTGCGAGCAATGCAAAATTTGTAATCGGTGAAATTAATTCCAGCATAGATGAATGATTTTATTTGGGTCATTTAATGCTTGTGGACAAGGCTGACCTTAAGTCAAGTAGAGTAGGTGGTTGCTCACGTGAGTTCTTTGCATGGCTCCTCCTAAAATATTCCTGGGTTGCCTGTCATTATGCCTGAAATCTATTACTTTTAATTGAAAACTAACTGAGAACAGGGCACTGCTGCTGTGATCAGGGGATGCTTGAATGCACAGCTGGGATCAGGAGAAGCATATAGGGCTTAGGGCAAAGAAAGGAAATATGAGAAGGAACCAAAGACTAATGGTATCAACTTCAGCATATTTGGCCCTTCAAATCATTTGAAACCCATCCCAAGATGTCTCTTCCATAGCCTGTCACAGTATCTGAAATTCTACCATTGGTGCTTTATACCTTTGAGTTAAGGCATTGAAAGCCCCTGTGAAAATGGTAGGTAAAAGGTAAGGCAAAGGTTGTCGTTATCAGCCATTGTAAGAAATGGTCTTCTCACCACTGCAATAGACCAGAGGGCCTTGTAACTCTGGAGACCTTACATTTATAGAGTGTTTACAATTTTTAAAGGGATTTCATAATTTCATTATAATTCTGTCAAATAGACAGGGTAGGGATTTATGTCCCCATTTGACGGATGAAGGAAGGAGACTAGGACTAAGAGATGGAATAACTTGTTCAGTCACTCAGGTTAGAAGTGGCAGACTTTGTGCACAGTCTAAGGATGTAGAAATAAAGGTTTAACAACAGGCTCTCAGAAAACAAACAACAAAAACAGTTTTAAGTTTGATCTGCATTGTTTACATTTCCCTCATCACTTTCTCCAGTCTAGACATTCAATAAGTCAAGAAGTCAAGCCCTGATTTGTAGCATTTGACAATTTCCAAGTTTGAAAAGCTCTTCCTGAAAATTTAACAATCAGCTTTCATGAGTGAGTGAGAGCTAGCTTCAGCATACCCCTTGCTTAATTTCTCCCAAGATAAATGGAAAGAAGGCTGGATTTGGAGCCTGAAGAGATGGGCTTAAATTTTAGCTCTTTTTCTTTACTGCTTGTGTGAACTTCTGCATGTCATTTGTCTTCCTTGAGACTCAATTTCCCTTTCCAGAAAATGAAGGGGTTGGGCTAAATAATCTCTTCCTCTATGCCCTTGCTTCTCATTTATTCCTTCCAAGTTAATTCCTGCAAACCCTTATCTTTGCTTCATAGGAAGCCTTGGGAGAAAAAACAAACACTTGCTATTTAGATATTTGAAGACACTGATTTTGCTCCTTTTAAAAAATCTTTTTCCTTTTTTTTATTGTATGCAACAGTTTCCTACCCATCTTTATATGGAAGGAAAGTAGATTCATTACCTATTCTTTTTTTCTGGTTTTGCCAAATTTTAATGTTTATTTTTAGTTTACATTATTCATTTCCACAAGATTTTGAGTTACAAATTTTCTCTCCATCTTTGCCCTACCTACCACCCCAAAACAGTGAACCCACTGTATATCCCCTCCCCCAATCTGCTCTCTCCTATATCTTCCCCCATCCCTCCTCCCACTTTCCAGTAGGACAAGATGGATCTCCATACCCCAGTGCCTGTATATCTTATTTCCCAGTTGCATGTAACAAATAATAATAATAATAATTAATAATAATTTTTTAAACATTTGATTTTACAACTTTGGATTCCAGATTCTTTCCCTTCCTCCCTCATCACTCACCCTTACTGGGAAGATAAACAATTCAATATAGGTTGTATATGTGTAGTTACACAAAACATTTCCACAGTGGATATATTATGGAACACTGACTATATTTCCCTCCATCCTATCCTGCCCCCTACTTGTTCTATTCTCCATTTTGACCCTGTTCCTTTTTAAAAGTGTGTGTTTCTAACTACCCTGCCCCCCAACCTACAGTCCTCTCCATCATCCTCCCTCTCATCCCCTTTCCCCCTACTCTCCTGTAGAGTAACATACCCAATTTAGAGTGTATGTCATTCCCTCTCTAAGCCAAATTCAATGAGAGTAAGGTTGACCCATTCCCTTTTGCCTTCCTGTTCTTCCCCTCCATGTAACAGTTTTCCCTTGCCTCTTCTATATGAGATAATTTACCCCATTCTGTCTCTCCCCATCTCCTCTCATTATATTCCTCTCTCACCTCTCAATTTCACCTTTTAAATATCATCCCTTCTTCTTCAATTGATCCTGTGCCCTCTGTCTATGTATACCTGTACACATATATACACACACTCGCATAAGTATTCATACACACATATGCCCTCCTATA
>CM053590.1:46290905-46335749 GCA_028646515.1 Pseudochirops corinnae
CAGCTGCCAGAGCTATTAGGAGGGTGCTGTCTCTGCAGCCCCCACAAACTCTGGTCCACTGGTCACACACCTCAGGTCCACCACCCAAGACAGTGATCCAGATCCAGGCAGGTTAAAGCAAGAGTGATTGCCCTCTAAATGTTTCCTTGGCCCCTCCCATGATCTAAACACCAGGAGCTCTGAAGCAGCCACATGGAGGTGGCTGCAGAGCCACTGTACCTCTGCCACTTTTAGCTCTGGGGGCAGGGGCTGGACCTGCTCCTCTGTCCCCACCCCCCAGTTCCAACAGAGTTCTATATTGACCTCTCACTTTTTCTTTGGCATTTATGGGTTGATATTTCTGGAAACCACCACTGCTGCTGGTGATCCACTCTCCCAAAGTCTGCAGCAGCCTCTGGTCAGGGCACCCTAGGGCTAAAACTGCGGGCTCACATGGGGCTGGGTTGGCTCCCAGTGGCCATGATGAACCCTTCCTGTCCACCTACTGGGCTACCTTCAGTGGGAGATTTGTTTCTTTCTGTCACTTTGTGAGTTCTGTAGCTCTAAAATTTGTTTAGAGTCATATGTTGTAGGTATTTGCGGTGGTTATGGGGGGAGCTCACAAAGTTTCCCTGCTTCTATACCACCATCTTGGCTCTGTCCCTCCCCCAGGTCTTTTTTCTTTTAGGTTAAAGTGTGTGACTTTGGACAAGTTACCTAATTCCCCCCTACCCTGCCTTAGTTTTCTTACCTGTAACATGAGGGATTTAGATTTCATGGTCTCTGGGTCTCCTTCTACTTCCAGATTTATAATCCTGCATTATTTGCACATTTTTTCAGCCATTTTTCCCAGGGCATGGCTTTGAGCCCCTCACCATCTTTGCCTTCCCCTCTTCACGTCGATTCTTTTAAAATGAAGTGCCCCTGTCTGAACACTGTACCCCAGATGTACCCTGAGGGGACTACAGGACAGTAATACTATGGACTCCCCTTATCTGAGCACTAGACATAGTAATGATCATCCTTACCACCACTAAATTTATCCCCTCTCTATAAAGTATATTCCTTGTGTGAGTCAATGTGGATTCTGGGCATCCCTATAACTCCTTTGCCTTGACCATGCTGGCTGGCCTCATACTATGGGATCATAGATTTAATGATGGATGGAAGGGACCTTAGAGGTCATTGAGCTCAACCCTATCATTTTACTGATTAAGAAAAGGAATCTTGATGAGGTCACTAACTTTATCAGGGTCATACATCTAGTAAATGCCTGAGCCTTTTATGATACCATGTGCCCAGAATGCATGGAGACTCCTCACTGCTTGTGGTGGTACAGGAATATCTTCTCTCCTTATGAGCAGCGAAGGGAGGGAAATTGAAATATTGAAAGTGATGCCTCATCCACCCCTGGGAGTCTACTTCTCCACCCCCTTGGCACTGAGGGATGTGTTCATACAATGAATGTCTCCCAGGGCTGTGCCACCAGTTCCCCATCAGGAGCTTTGTGCCTCACTGGCTGACTGCTTCTTTAGTGGCTGATTTGCCTTCACTCACATTTCTACAAGAGCCAGAGGGTACTGGGAAGCAGGAAGCCTAGCTGCCTTATTTCCCTTTGCATGTGTTTCTTGCTTAAGGGACCAGACCCAAAGGCTTCCATGACAGATCTGGGTCCAAGGAACTTGGAGGGTTAATGCTAGCTCTGCTTTGGGTCTTTGGACCAGTTGCCAAGTCTTGTCAACTCAACTGTCATAACATCTCTTACGTCTGACTCCTTCTGTCCACTCATTCAACCAGTATTCTGGTTTAGGCCTTCAACATCTCAATCACCTGGACCAATGCAGAGCCTTCTAATTGCTCATTAATTAAGGCAGGTGGTGATGAGGGCATAGAGTCATGAAATGCTTGATGGGCAGTAAGCTCCTTTTCATTGGAAGTATTGTTCCAGCAAGTCTGACTGACCACTTATCAGAGATCTTGTAGAGGGGAGGACTGCACCTGGCAAGGTACTAGAATAGATAATATTGGAGACCTCTTCCATTGCTAAGATTCTAGGTGAGCCTAGAAGAAACAGCTCTAAGCAATGGTTATCAGTTATCAGTTCCATCCCAAAGAGAAATTCCCAGCAAACCTGAACAAAAAGGAAGATGGCTGTCTCTGTGAGATGAGGTATTTAGGCCAAATTACACTGTTCTTCTCTCAACTTTCATCCTTTTTATAAGGTGACATTACAGAGTAATGGGCTTATACAGCTGGAAGGGGATAGATGGCCAGGGAGTTCCCCAGATGTTGGAGGGAAGACTACAAAGCAGGCAGATCCCTAGATTAAGAGTTAGCTTACGTAGGTATGAATCTCCAATGCACCTCTCATTCCTTTTGTGACCCTGGTCAAGTCAGTTTCTCCCTCAGAGTCTCAGTTTCCTCATCTGTAAAATAAAGGGTGTCTGACCAGATGGTACTTGGTACTTTCTAGCTTTAAATCCTCTGATCTAACTGAGGGAGCAGAGGCAAGGCAGAGAAGAGAACAGATACCAAGATCCCTCAGCAAAAGACAGACTGATGGAGAGAACTGGCTGATCTTTTTATATGCTCCTTCTTTAGGTCAAAGCCTATCCCAAGAAAGCCTAATGATGGAGGTCTCCATGTGATGGTGACTGCATAGAGCTGATTGGATAGATAGTGAAAGAACGGGTGAGGAGCAGACAAAGGCATCTCCTCAGCCATCAAATACTGGAGAGAAAACTCGAGTGTTTCCATGCACAATTTGGGGGCAGCTGGGTCCCTACATTCCAGCCCTGGGGCCTCTGACTAGAGGTGGTAGTTAGTGCCAAGGGTAATCAGACTGAACCCAGGGACTTCCAAGAAAACCAAGGCATTCCAGGAGCCAACATGAGGCTGTAAGCCCTGACTATGAAGTAAAGGAAGCCTGTGCCTATATAGGACATTACAATGTCGATGGGTTACCCTGCCCAAATGAAATATGTGCATTTTAACTCAGGTCTTCAATACATCCAAAGAATGAACTGGTAGAATTTCAAATGTCCTGACAGACAGTGGTAAAGATATGTAGGGGTAAAGGGACCTTCTCTGTTTTTACCTATCAAAATAGTCACTTAGCATACTTAATGTACAGTGTTACTCTTGGTCAATAACCATTCAATTCCATGAACACTTATTAAATGCCTACTGTGTTCTAGCACCTTCCACTGGGCTAGGTGCCGGTGATACAGAAGCAAAATCAGAGTGGTCTCTGCTTTCGACATGTGCCCAGATAAGGAGATGCATTATATGTGCCACACAAATGCAGTCATTTTCGTGAATAGCTGGGGAATTGCTTGGAGCTGGTTCTTCTAGGCTCACCTAGAATCTTAGCAATGGAAGAGGTCTCCAATATTATCTATTCTAGTACCTTGCCAGGTGCAGTCCTCCCCTCTACAAGATCTCTGATAAGTGGTCAGTCAGACTTGCTGGAACAATACTTCCAATGAAAAGGAGCTTACTGCCCATCAGTAGTGGCATGTGAGCTAAACAATGGAGGGTACTAGGGTTCCAAGAGGGGATTAAGAGGAGGACTGGAGCATTCTAAGCATAGGGGACAGTCATTCCCAAGGCACAGAGGTGGGAGGTACATGTCACATATGAGGGGCAACTAACTAGTAGGCCAGTGTGACTGGAGCATAAAGTGAGTAATTGGGAGATCTTGAGTAGGGGATTTGAGCATCCTCTGCTGGGTGGAAGATGAATTGGACAGGGGAGAGACTTGTCAATTGAATGGAGGATGGATTGGAGAAGAGAAAGGCTGAACACAGAAAGACCAGTTAGAAGGCTATTGTGATCATTGATATAAGAGGTGATAAGTGTCTGAACTGGGGGTGATGTGTCTATGTAAGTGGAGAGAATGGATTTGAGAGATGTTGTGGAGGTAGAATTGACAAGATTTGACAGTCAGTTGGATATGGGGGTGACAGTGAAGATTTGAGGATGACTTCTAGGTTTGGAACCTTGTTGACTGATAGAAGTATGGTACCCTTGTCAGGAATAGGAGGGGAGAGTTTAAAGAGGAAGATGATGAGTTCACTTTGGTGGAGCTGTCCGGCAGGCAGGTGGTGATAATGTATAAACTCAGAAAAGAAATAAAGGCTGGTTGTTTGTGACTTGGGAGTCACCTGCATAATGATGATAACAATGGATTTACCAAAGGAGTTAAGAGGGAGAAAAGAAGAACAAGGATTGTATTCATGGGAATAGAGTGTTGTTCTTAATCTTCCAAGGGAGAATGAAAAAGATCCATGAGAGAAGTACTAAGGGAACCATGACAGCAATGTCACCAAATCCCAGGGAGCAAAGAGTATCTGGAAGGAAGGGTTGTCACAAGTGTCAAATACTGCAGAGAGGTCAAGAAAGACAAAAACTGAGTTGGATTTAGTTATTATAGTTATTATATATTATATAGTTATTATAGTCAACAAGTTATTGTTGACTTTGGAAATAGAAGTTACAGTCAAGTTGCTGGGATTAAAATTTGATTGTAAGGAGTTGAGAAGTTGGAGTCAATTATAGGACCTTTTCTCCCTCAGGAGTTTGGGTGTGATAGGGAATAAAGTTATTAGGATGATAGCTTCAAAATGATTGGAAACCCCCTGTTGGATGCTCTTGGAAAACAATTAGGTGAAGGGCTTTTTTAAGGAAGTAGGGAAGATGCCATTGGAACAAGATAAACTGAAAATTAGAGAAAGAGTAAGGTGATTGAAGGTGCAAGATCCTGGAGGAGATGAGAAGGAATGAAATCATGGACACAAATAAATGTATTGACTTTGGCAAAAAGAAAGCCCACCTTGGCCTCTGAAACAGCCTTAATGGTCAGAAAGCTCATTCTCCCTATAGCTTCCAGCTTTTGGTTCTAGTTTTCCCCTTAGCTCCATATAGAAAAACTCTGCTCCTTCTCCCATTGTAGACCTTGGTTTATTTGAAGACAATGATTGTGCTCTTGCAAAGCCTTCTCTTTTCCATGTTAAAGATTCTCAGTTCCTACAGCCATTCATTCTTCATCCAGAATGGTTGCCGGTCCCTTGTAGCATCCTGGTCTCGCTCTTCTGGACATGCTCTAGTTTGTCAGTGTCCTATTTAAAATACAGGATCTAGGACATAACCCAGAATTAAACAGGTGTGATCTGCCCATGGCAGGGTTCAGGAGGACTTTCTATTCTTTTATTCTGCACATTCTGCTGTACATGTAGCTACGGCACATTGTTAGTTCATCTTGAACTTGTGGTCAAATAAAACCCCAAGGTAGGTTTGTTGTTTTTTAAATAGGAGCTGCTGTCAAGCCTAGTCTCTTCCCTATCTTTTACTTGTACAATTGATTTTTTTTTTAAACCCAAGGGCAGGGCTTTAGATTTATTCTTGTAAAATTTTATCTTTTCATTTGCAGCCTGGTGTCTAGCTTTGAGAGAAAGCCTGGAGATCGGCAGTAGAGAAGAACAGGGAGAAAAGTACCTCTAGTGCCTAGTACTTCAACCACAGCAGGAACTTATTCAAGTTTGTCGATTGATTATTTGTTAGATCTGAGAGGGACCTTATAAATTATACTATTCTCTCATTTGAGAGATTAAGAAATCTGAAGACTAGAAATGAAATGACCTATTTATGATCACATAAAGACTTAGGGCATATGCCAAGAAAAGAATCCTAATCTCCTGAATCTCAGTTCGATCCTCTTTCTCCTATATCATTTTGTACTGAAAGATGTAGTCAGAAAAAGATTTTTTTTTTTGCTTTTTGGAAGGCAATTGGCATTAAGTGACCTGCCCAAAGTCACACAGCTAGTAAGTGTGTCAAGTGTCTGAGATCAGATTTGAACTCAAGTCCTCCTGACCCCAGGGCTGGTGCTCTACTCACTGCTCCACCTAGCCGCCCCAGAAAAAGATTTTTTAAAATGAAAAAAGAAGATGTAAAAGAAGTTAAATTGATGTTCAAGTTTGGGGAATTTTTTGGTCTTCCTTTACCATTAGAAAACTCGTGGGGGGCAACTAGGTGGCACAATGGATAGAGCATTGGTTCTGGAGTCAGGAGTATCTGAGTTCAAATCCAGCCTCAGACACTTGACACTTACTAGCTGTGTGACCCTGGCCAAGTCACTTAACCCTCATTGTTTCGTAAAAACAAAACAAAACTCTCCTCCTGGAACTTTCTTCTGTGAATGGGAGATTTGTCATCACTTCTTAGATTTGGAGGTGAGAGACTTTGGCTGTGGAGAGAGACTGTTTATTTCCTTCTGGGCACAATGTCTGCAATTCATTGTAGTGCCATTAGGTGACATCTTGCCTTGGGTCAGGTTTCATTGTCTACTCTCTAGGTTTTTCCTCATGTGCAGAAGTAAAAGAGAGGGTATCGTTCATTCATTACTTCACTCATTCATTCACACATCTTTTCAGCAAAAATATAGTGAGAGACCGATATGTACAAGGATAGCTCTAGGCATTTAGGGGAATAGGAAGATAAATTAGACCTGGGGCCTGCCCTGTCTCATTTCTGCTTTATTTATATACACATAGCAACCTAAAATGTTGTGGCTGGCTTTTGTCATTTGTTCTTGAAGAGAACCATGACGTCAGGGAGGTTATGCCATGACAGGCAAGTGACTTGTATTTAAGTGAGGCGGGGCTGTGCAGTGACCAGCCTCACTTTTTCCTCTGGAGCCATCTGGGTCCAGTGGTGACATGCACTGAATGCTAATCACCAATATTTACATGCTTTTTTTTTTTAAGGAAGCATCCAATATAGAGCAAGGTTTAAAGGTATGGTAATACCTAGGGACAGAACGGTGTGTTCACCAAATGTCAACTGTTACCTTTTTGGAAAACTGCAAAGCTTAAACTGCTGTTGTCATTATTTATTTATTATCTATATATTATGTATTATAGTATAGCATCATATATATTATAATAATTAGAAATACTATATAATCGTTATATAATATATTATATAATTGTATATAATTATAAATATTATATAATAATTATAAATATTGTATAATTAATAATATAATATAAAATAATGCAAATATAATTGATATAGGTATAAATATTATATAATTAATATAATATTATAATAAATTTTACATTATTTATTATTCTGTTTATAATCCCAATCGCTGCATTATCTTGCAGGCCTATAGCAAACTAAGCCTAGATCTTCTCTTATGGTTAGAAGTTTTTTAGGACACTGCTTTAGAATCTTGTCATAGATTCTTGGGGGTTTTAGACAGCTTAGTCAGGGAACTATTTCAGGTTCAACAATTTGCTTACAGTTTATCATAGAGAAGTAATTTTCTTCCTTAGCTCTCCTAATGTGTGCTGGCATGCTCTTACCAAGTCATAGTGATAGAATATGGAAGGTAGCAGGAACTTTTGAATCCATCTAGTCCAGCTCCTCACTTTACAGAGAAATCAACTGAGTGCCGGAAAGAGATGGCATGGTTTGTGCAATGCCAGACAGCTAAGTAGGGAGCAGAGCCTGTACTAGATCATGGGGTCATAAGACAGAGCAGGGAGAGACCTTTTGAAATCAAATTAAGCCTCTTTAATTGGAGAAAACTAAGGCTCATTGAGGGTTGAAAAAATTGTTTATAGTCACTCAGGTAGAGCCAAGATCTTAGCAGGACTGTCAATCCAACATTCTTCTCACTACTGGACACTATCTAGTCTTACTTTGGGAAACTTGGCTTCCTTGTTCTTTGGGACTACATTCAGAGTAGGTGTTCTTAACCAGGCATCTGAATTTTTAAAATCTTTTGATAACTGTACTTCAATATAATTGGTCCTCTTTGTAATTTTATGTATCCCATTTTATGTGTTTAAAAATTTAATTTTGAGAAGGGATCTATAGGCTTCACCAGACTGTTCAAAAGGGCCATGACAGAAAATAGGAGAGGGGTGGCTAGGTGGCACGTGAATTGAGCACCAGCCCTGGAGTCAGGAGGACCTGAGTTCAAATATGGCCTCAGACACTTAACACTAGCTGTGTGACCTTGGGCAAGTCACTTAACCCCAATTGCCCTTCCAAAAAAAAAAAAGAAAATAGAAGGAGAACTTCTGATTTAGAGGGAAGGGGAAAGGCAATGGGATCATTCTCTGGGTTTGTGCAAATCAGCTCCTCATTCACAAATGGCTTCCTTCTAGTTAGGAAGGAGTTTCCTTAGGAAGCATACTTCTAAGATATTTCCTCCAATGGACCCTTGATTTCCTTCTGGATATTTCATTTTCACCCTCAATAGATTTTTAACTCAAGTAGAGTCTAAGGGTTTCATGATCTGACCCTTGTCTCTGCTACAAAATCTTTATTTCTCTAACACTTATCATTTGTGTGACTGTGGACAAGTCATTTCATCTATCCGAGGTACAATTTCCTTATCTATAAAATGGAGGCAGTAATAACAGGATTATTAAAGCTCAAATGAGATAATTAATATAAAGCATTTTGCATAATAAGTGCTCTCTAAATGGAAGCTCTTAATCTTCAAGGAGTCAATCCTTTTGCATTAAGAATCTTCAAGACATGTTTGAACAGAATCAATTGGCAAGCATATATTAGGCACTTACTGTGTGCCTACATTTATTAAGTGGCTATGCAGTGCTAGGAACTATGGGATACAAAGACAAAAATTAACCAGTTCTTGCCCTCAAGGGGCTTACCTTCTATCCAAATCATAGATTTCAACTTGAAAGAAACCTTAGAGGTCGTTTAACTGAAGCCCAGAAAGGGAAAAGAACTTGTTCATTGTCACACAGCTAGTAAGTTGCAGTGTTAAGATCTGAACCCCAGTCTCTGGATTCTGAGCTCCTCACTCTTTTTCAGCATGCCACACTGCCTTTTTTGTTTGTTTAACACAATGGAAGGGAATGGGTAAACAGGAGAAGGCAGAGGAATGATTGTTGGGGAAAAGACAATCCAGAAGGAAGTCAGAAGAAAACAACATGTCTTTCTCTTCACTTTTTAAAGCAGGGAAACACAACGGTTTGAGCTTTAGGAAAGTCATAGAATCACAGGCTCATAGAGTTGGATCTGGAAGGAGCCTTTAAAGGTCAGTTGAATCCAATCCACCGTGGCACATAGTAGGCACTTAATAAATGCATCTTGGTTGAGCAGTTGCTCAGGGTCACATACCTTGATGAGACTTCATAAACTGAATCATTCAATGCCTTTATTCTTGCTTCCTTATACCTAGTCAGCTCTCTACCTATATCGCTATCATCAGTGAGCTGTTTAAATATGATTAAGAGGGTAACTCTGCCCAAAAGAGGGGTCCAGCAGCCTATAACAGATGGGAATAACTAAGCCCATAGGAAAACATAAAGAGACAAACAGTAGCCATGATATACA
This sequence comes from Pseudochirops corinnae, assembly GCA_028646515.1. Lineage (NCBI taxonomy): Eukaryota > Metazoa > Chordata > Mammalia > Diprotodontia > Pseudocheiridae > Pseudochirops > Pseudochirops corinnae. The sequence goes on from CM053590.1 coordinate 46,300,266, forward strand.
GCGATGTAGAAGTCATAGACCTGGACGTTGACACAACCCAGCAGCAAAATTGCACCCAGAGGGGGCACAGGGAAAGATCGAAGGAGCAGGTGCTGGGTAACTGCACCAGGGGGAAGGCTAAACTCTGCAAATTAGAGATGAGTTAATTCTTGACATTAGGCTCAGTTTTCAAGTCAGTTGTGTGACTATGAGTCAGGTTGCAGGTCAGAGTTGCTGAGGCCAGAGATCTGGAAGGAAGCCCTACCAAGCCTGGAAGCCAAGTACTCTGGAGAAGCTGAGTGGGTCAGGCTTTGGAGTGAGAGCAACTGGGTCCAAATCCTGACTCTTTCATTTCTATCTGGGTATAACCTCTCTGGACTCAGTTTTCTTATTTGTAAAATGAAGAGATTAGATGACCTCTAAGATGCCTGTCAGCTCTTCCTCAGGAATGCTAGTCCTGACTCTCCCAGAAGACACAGAGTGACCTTGGGTAAGTGATTGTCTAGCTTCTTTGATCCTCAGTCTTCTCACTTTTAAATGCACTGTTTTCCTGCACTGGGGCTTCATCACATGTGGCAAAATGTCAGCAATGGTAAACACTGTTGTATTCATTTATTTGGCTGCATCAAGGAAAGTAATGATAATATTCCCACATTTTGTCTAGGCTTTATAGAATTCAGAGCATGTTTGCACATATTATGCAGAATGGTTTCCATTTCTGTAATGCTTTATATTCAACATGATATATTTGTCCTCGACAAAGCTGTGAAGTAGGTACTAAAGGCATCATTATCCCCCCATTTTAAAGATGAGAAATCTATTAACTCAGTGAAAGCAGGTGAGTTGCCCATAGTTACATAGGTAGGAAGTGTCTGATTCTGGATTTCCGGACTCTAGGTCTAGTGCTCTTCCCACAAGGCCATATTGGATCTGATTTTTTCATTTGCAGCATTTTAAAAAACTTGAGGGAGAGTGGGTGGGTGTGAGAATTACTATCTCTTTTGCAGATGAAGAAAAAAATATCTCAGAAAAAGAAAATGACTAGTTTGAGGTCTCATCACTAATAAATGTTGCATAATGGCCAAGAACCCAGGTCCTTACATTTCTAGCCTAAAACTATTTTTTTTACCATGACAATAATATCATTTCTACCATACCACATTGTCTCTAGCATGAGCAGAAAAAGGTGCGAAAAACGAAACACAGGGGCTGGTAGAACTTTGTATCTATTTAACACATTTGTCTTGGGTTCTTGTATGTTATAATTAATGGTATAGGCAGGAGTATCTTGATACTCCAACTCTGAAAAAAAAACATATCGATGACACTATTTTAAGTTAAATCTGCATTACTAGTTCATTTTCTATGTCACTCTCACAAGTTCAGACAGTCGCTAGAACAATAAATCAAGCCCTGATTTATAGTGTTTTCCAATTTCCTAGATGTAAATGCTCATGTTGAAAATATGACAGTTGGCTCCTGGGAGCTGATATGAACCTGCTTCGTGTCACTCTTTTACGTAGGTGTCTCATGGCTTTACTACATTGCAAGCATCATGAAGAAGTCTTTTATGAATATTTTTATCATCTCTTTTATGTGTGCTTTATATCATCCCTAGTGCCTAGTCCAACACAATACACAAAGTGGATGCTTAATAGAAGTGTATGGAATTTAATTATTTGTTGATTAGGCAGTGTTGAGTAAGCCAAGTAGCAGAATTTGAAATGCAGCCTGGAGAGAAGACGTTATTGCCTTCCCTCCATCCTCCTTACTCCCCCTTTCCTCTACTATCCAGATTATTGTGAGCATGAGATAACTGATATGAGATCACTTTGAATAAGTTCAGTGGGATCTAGAAATTTCAGAAGAGATAATGATTTGGCTGAGTCTGTGGAGCTTTATCACTCAGGTAAACCTTACAAGATCAGCAGTTCAGTCTTTGTGCTCTGTTTGCTCCTGCCTGCCTGCCTGCCTTCCTCACCTTCATGCTCAAGGCCTTTCCCTGACTCCGATGACCCGATAAAGTGCTATGGCATTCTACCAAGGCCTTCATGGAAAAGGCCCTTCAAGTGGCAGGAAGACATCCCAGAGGAGAGCGAGTGCAGAGTCATATGGACATAGCTGAGCTGTCAGATTCATTAGTCACCTGGGGCCTCCAGGCCAGCTGGCAGAGTCTCATTCTGCCCCATATCCCCAGATTGCAGGAGCTGTGAAGGATTTGCAAAATCCTCCAGCCGCTTGAACAAAGCCAGGAGATGAGTTCAGCAGATGGTGTCGGACATCAATACTGATGTTTGACAGCCCCTGGAGTCACCATTTACACTGAGAGAAACACACGCTGCCTTCATAGTTTTGGTGCCTATGGCAGGCTCAGCCTGTGCTCAGAAAGGAGTTTATTAGCAGGTCACTAGCTATAGGAAATTATGGGGTCAGGAGAGACTCAGAATTTAAGATTTGGAAAGAGATATATACATTTCTCAAGAGTCTCTCTCTCTTTCTCTCTCTCTCTCTGTGGTTAAGTGACTTTTTCAGGGCCACACAACTAGTAAGACTTCAGATTTGAACTCAGATCCTCCTGATTCCAGGGCCAGTGCTCTATGCACTTAGCTGCCTCTGAATCAACCTCACTGACACAGCTGGCCCCTCAGTACTTAGTGATGTGGTTAATGCCTGTATAAATGGGCAACATAATGTAGTAGGAAGGACACAGGACTGGGAATCAGGAGGCCTGGGATGTAGGCCTAGTTTGAGTGTGGGCAAGTAATTATCCCCTCTAGTCTCAGTTCCTTCATCTGTAAACTCAGGAAACTGAACCAGATGACTTCAAAAGTTCCATAGTCAATAAACTTTTATCAGGAACCTACTGTATACCAGGCACTGCGCTAAGTTTGGGGGATACAATCAAAGGCAAAAGATAGTTCCTGCCCTCAAGGAACTCATAGTCTCATGGGGGAGACAATACATAAAAAGAAGCTGTAAAGGAGTGGGGACAGGGAGGGAGAGGGTAACCAGCATCATGAAACTGGAAACAATGAATGGACTTCCCTGGGTGTCCTCCTTAAATTGTGGAGGATCTGGGACTAGGTCAAAGAATCTGGGGGAGCCCCCTGATATTCACACCCACTGTCCCCAATCATAGGGAGGCAGGGGCCCTAGGGGGAGGGGCACTGAGGAGGTGTGAGTTTCAGAGTCAACATAATCTTGCTGGATGATGAGTTTGTGGAGATAGGAAGTCCAGGAGAACAGTCAGGTGGGAAATGATGAGACAAATGCCCTGCCTGCTCCTCAAACAAAGGGGATTCCTTTTGCTCTCACATTCTCTCTTCCATCATCTTACAATGGATTCTCTATTCTGGTTCTTAGAGCACTTGGGGGCAAGCAAGTCCAAGGCTAATGAAAGGGGATTTTATAGGTCTCTGGTTTCTGGTCTTCCACCTTCTACTCTACAGCCCATATTCAGATGAATAATTCATTAACTGAAAAATCAATGGACATTTATGTCATTGACTTCTGTCCCTCCTAATACTGGTGTCACCACTGTGAGGGCCTTGGAGAAAGCTTCCTGGGATAATGAAAACAAAAAGGTGTGTCCTTGTAAGGCTAAAAGAATACAAACAGATACCCCAAATGGGTTTTTCAAGAGATGGTGTGGTGGAATGGTATGAGGACTTGGATGTTGAGAGACTTGAGTTTTGTCACTAACATCATGGCCCTGGGTCACTCTTTGGATCAATTCCCCTCTCTGCCAAGTGGAGACAACACCACTCTGACTGTTCCTCTGGGTTGCTAGGAGGATAAGAGGAGAAAATGTGCATGGCAGTGTTTTGAAAACCCTGAAATAAATATATTAGATTATTTTAGTTAACATTTAATTAGCATTAATTATTTATTGTTAATTAATATTAATGTCTTATTATTTTAATGCTAGTCAGTGATGGACCTACAATTTGACTGTAACAGTCCTTTTTATATCAAGACAGCTCTTGCCTGTTAACAATTTGGTCAGCCAGGTAGACTTAAAATTGAGAAGATCTGAGTTCAAATCTGGCCTCAGATACTTAACTACCTGTGTGACCCCGGGCAAGTCTCTCAACTTTTGTCTGCCTTGGTTTCCCATCTGTAATACAGATAATAATAGCACCAATCTCCTAGGGTTGTTGTAAGGATTAAGTGATCTAATATATGTAAAGCACTTTTTAATCTTTTCAGTATTACATAAATACTAGCTAGCTATTATTCCTATAGACCAGAGGGGTCAAAAATGTGGCCAACGTGGTAGAACCAAATTGAAATGTAATTGGGGAAATATTGAACAAAAGCAATAAAAATCCACACAAACAAAGATAACATCCTATTCTAAAACTAAGTCAATATGTCGCCAGTAAGGATCCTCATCTATGGATTAGTAACTCCATTTCTATTTGAATTTGACACCTTTGCTATAGTCCATATCTCAGTAAGATCAGCAGATTCAGAACTGGAAGAATCTTTCAATAGTGTCCTTTCCAAACCTCTCATTTTTGCAGATGAGACAAATCCAGAGTTGGACAGTTAGCTCATTGGCATAAGGTGATAAGCCCAACAACCCTTGGGCTGTTACCATTATCCCTGTGGAGTGGGTACCACCAAATGAAAGGGCAAATTATTTATGAAGAAAAATGGATGAGTATGGAAGGTGGATCTTTTTTTTGCATTGTTGGAATTTTTCATCTTGAGTTGAGTCTACCCGTGACTGAAATAACTGGTTCAAAAATGAAAAATTTAATCAATCTGGTCACTTGTCATCTTGGAGACCAAAGCAGCCCTATGAGCCTTGAGGGTTTGGCTGATCACATGCTCTTTGATTTTGTCACTGTTCATTTTTGGAACTGAATCCACAAAGGAATTTGGAAGCCCATCTCCTTAACATGCACATCCTCCCTACCATGCTCTCTAGCTCCCCAACAATAATCATAGAATATCCTGATCTCAGGAAAATCAAAATGACAAGTGACCCAAAGGCTTTGAAAAGACACATGGTAGGAAGCAGGCTGCCATATGTTCCTGAGTAGGACATAGATATAAGAAACAGTATAATAGATCAGTAGAAAAAGGAGGTGCACTAACATGTCATCTCTACTCAGAGCATTATCTCTACTCCACCTCAAAAGAATCTTGGACTCCATCCCTAAAACCATCCTGGAACTGGTAGGTGAGCTTTCACCTTATCCTGTCTGGATCCAGGCTTTCACCTCACTTCTCAGGCATCTCCATGTTATACTTTCCAGCTACCAGTTATGTATGGTTTTCTTTCATTAGAACGTAAGCTCGTTGGAGGCAAGGACTCTCTTATTTTTTATATTCATATCTCTGGTGCTCAGCACAGTGTCTAACACATAGTTAAGTGCTTAAAATACTTACTAAATGCTTTCCCCGTCCGTTTGTGTCTCTGTTTCTCCCCATCTCTTTGTCTCTGTGTCTCTGTTTCTCTCCAACTCTCTCTTTTTCTGTCACTGTCTCTCTCTCTTTTTGTCTATCCCATCCCTTTGTTTCTGTCTTTATCTCTGTTTCTTTCTGACTGTCATCTCTGTCTCTGATTCTCTCACCTTTTATTTATCATGAATACATACCTGCTACCTGTCTGGTTCTGTACTTTAAGGTATAAAGGCAGACTCTTTCATTCTGTTGGTATAACTAGGGGACCTATCACTGGCATACAAGTCAAAATAGAGAAAAAAGAGGGATAATGCTGTGCCTGTCTCACCATCAACCAGCATCATAATATTGGCTCTGAATTTGAAGCTGCACATATATTCCACCTCACACAGCCTGATACTCTGTGGCTCCAGGAGGTTAGGGTCCATGGGGCTTCATAGTGAAGCAGCCAAAGGGAGGTGAAGGTTCACATGTATACATCAATCTAGAGAAAGTAGAACTCAGAAACCTTTGATTATACCAATTATGAGTAGTCCAGATAATATGAATACAGAGAAGTGGGAACTGTCCTCAAGTGTCTGAATGGTTGTCACGTGTAGGAAGGTTTTAATCTGTTCTTCTTGACTCCAGAGGGTGGAACTTGGAGAAGTGAGTGGAAATTACAGTCACAATTAGGCTTGATGTTAGGGAAAACTTCCTAGCACTCTTAACTACCACAAAGCAGTAAGGGCTGCCAGGGAGGGGCTGGGTTCCCTTTCAGCAGAAGTCAACAAGCACAGGCTGAATGACCCCAGGTTGGTGTGTTGAAGAGGGTATTCTTTTTGTAGGGATGGACTAGACCAATTGGTTACTGAGGCACATTCCTGCTAAAATTCTATGCTTTTGTGGCTTCACTGAAGTACTGAAATGATCGGATTTAATTGAGTTTGTGTGTGTGTGTGTGTGTGTGTGTGTGTGTTTGTGTAGACACTGCCACAGATATAAGCCCATGCGCAAAATTCTGCAGAATGTCCTTCCTTCATGTTCAATGTGGCCAGAAATCCCCTGAGCATGCTTTCTTGAGACACAAATAAGAACAAATAATGGTTATCATTATTATAGTTATGGGCAGCTTAGGGGGTATCACTGTGCCAGGTCTGGAGTCAGGAACTCCTCTTCCTAAGTTCAGATCTGACCTCAGACACTTACCGGCCAAGTGACCTTGGACAAGTCAATTAATTCTGTTTTCCTCAGTTTCCTCATCTGTAAAATGAGCTGGAGAAGGAAATGGCAAACTACTCCGGTATCTTTGCCAAGAAAACCCCAAATGGGGTCACAAAGAATCAAACACAACTGAAAGAAGTCAACAACAATAAAAAATACTAATAGTAACAGTAATGGCTAACATCTGTATAGTATCTGAAAGTTTGCAAAGTGCCTTCACCTTAGCTCCTTGACCCACCTGACAAGTGTTCTTTTCTGTCCCCCATGCCAGGAGTGTTTTCCTTCTTCACCTGTACCTCATACAAGCTCTAACTTCCTTCAAAGCTCCACTCAACCACTATCTCCTACAAAAAGCATCCTGAAATTACCACATATATGTATATGCACATATATATTTATACACACATATATACATACATATATATACACACACACATCATATAGCACATACACACATATACATTACATATATAGTCATCAATTTTCTATGTAAGCTTCTTTCAGTCAAGAATTATTTCCTTTTGTAGCCCCTTCATGGCCTGCTGCACATAGTAGGAGTTTAACAAGTACTCATCAAATGGCTGAGTGAATGAATTAATGAATGACTAGTGTGCTCTGTGGGGTAGGCAGAAAGCTTTGCTACAGAGGACAGACTTTGGTTCAGGAATCTGGGTGTCAAGCTAGCCCAGTAAGCCCCAGCTGGAGAGCATCCTCACAGAAGGCCAGATTGCTGACCTGGGCAGGAATCTGTTTGAGCAGCTAATCACCTCTAGTCACTTCTCATTTCCTCCTTAGTGTTCACAGGCCCTTTAATGGCCCAGGCAGCCAGGGAGGCAAAGACCTATTTACAGAAAACAAATAGGCTTCTCTTTGCACGCTTCCTGCTTCCTCGGGTGGGTGACAACCATTCAGAGACAATGAACTTTGCTCTGTTGCCAGGGGTTGTGGAATAGGCTCTTTTTCCCCATACTCTTAGAAACAGAAACAAAACAAAAGAAAAAACATAACCAAGAAATCCAACCAACTCCAAGAATCTTGACAGATGCCCCAGTAGATGCCAAATGTCAGACTTGACAACAAATGCTTAATCAGTTCTTTTGATCCTCTTTCTTAAAAGTGCATTTCTGTGAGCCAGGGCTGGTCTCACACATAGGCAGAGTAAGTCACTGTCTTACCTATTTGAAGAGGCTTCAGGAAGAAACAGACAGATCCTCCACTGTGTCTTCCCCAGTACCTAATTCTGTCCATTCTATCCCTAGAGACTCTTCTGCTCAGGTTAAGTGCTGCCTCTCCCTGCCCCCATTATTCACTTTCTGTACATTTTACATCTACTTAATAGAATGTAAGCTCCTTGAGGTCAGGGACATTTTGCTTTTGTTTTTGTATCCTCAGCTCCTTGCACAGTACTTGGCATGTAACAAACATTTAATATATGCTTGCTGATTAATTATCTTCTGCAAAGTTCAATTAGCTTTGAAAGGCCCAAGTTTTTACTGCTACATCTCAGGAGCTAATGAGTTTCAGACCATTTCCTATGAGATCTTGATAGACTTAGGGCTGACCTTCAGCAATATTATAGAGTAAGCTAAATTTTTCAACTTTCTTCAGAACCCAAGACCTAACACCTAAGTATACAGTGCTACCTTCCTATCATTAGACTCAACTGTTATTAACAATACTTATCTTATTCTAACCCTGATACCGCGTTAGCCCAAGTTGCAAACTTTTGTGACTCTTTTTCCAGTTTTGGAGTTTCTAGTGGTATCTTTATTCAACAAATTCAACATCTTGATTTGACAAACATTTATGAAATGCCTACTGTGTGCAGAAAATAGAAGGATACAGAATTCAGATAAGACACAACCCTTGCCTTAATGGAGTTTACAGTCTAATAAGAGTGATAATATACAACTACAGATAATTAGCATGTACAATATTATATGATAAATGCATTGAAGGATGAAATATATGTGAAGGTTGAAGGGGGAGGTTGTTATCAAGGTCCGGGGAGAGAAGAGATGACAAAGACATGAGGGCAAGTCTATTTTAGGAGGTGGCATTTGAATTTGGACTTTTAAGGATGGGTAGGAATTCAAGAGAGGAAATGCAGTAGGATGCTATTTCAGGCATAGGGAACACCGGTTCTGTTTCTGTTGGGGCCATTTGGGCTCAGCACAATGTCACTAAGTACCAAGATGCAAGGGAGAATGCCTTAGAGAACCAAGAATGGGGAAAGAGTACCTGATAAGCGAGGCAAAGGGAGCAGGAAAGATGCATCCTTGAGTTCACTGTTTTCACCAAGACTCATTGTTGTTTTCCTTAGTGGATTCCTGGTCCTAGTCTTCATTATTTTCAGGCTTCTTTTTGCTGTGCCCCAATCCGCTCTGTGATTATCAGATGTCTGGGTAACAAAGATCTCCAGGCTGATTAATAATGCTGTCAGAATCTTGATGTTTTGTGTTTAGATCTCATTGCTCTTCCTTTCTCTCATACTGTTTTGCTAACATGTGTAATGCCTAGGGCAGAAGAATGTCCTTTCTCCATTTACCCTAAACAGAAATTCAAAATCCCCTAACTGATCATTGCAACCCACCTTTGACCTAGCATGCAGGAATATGGCCCATCCTCATCCTACCCAGGAGTCACAGAGAAGTAGAATGACTTCCTTAGGTTGCACAGCAAATGGGTAGCAGAAGTAAAACATTCTTCCACCACTTTGGATTCCTACCGTTTGTCCTGAGTTCACCAGATTTTTCTGCCAATGTCATTGTTATTCATTCCATTCAAGTGAATGTGTCTTTATTGAATACTTACCATGTGATCACCTTGGGGATAAGCATTTTGGGAGATAGAAAGGGAAAGAGAAAAAAACTAACCCCAGACCCAGAAGTTTACACTGTAATTGAGAAAACAAAGGTAAGGCCCACGAACTCTTAGAATAATAGAGCTACAAAAAACATTAGGGATAATATAGGTCAATAACCTCATGTAGCCGAGTTAAAAACGGAGACCCAGAGAAGGGAGTAACGTGCTTAACATGACACAGCAAATCAATGAGCTGAGAGAGCCAAGATTAGAACCTAGATCAAACCTAGTCTGTGCTTTGCCACAGTACCCCTACCACCCTACCAATGGTGCACATAGAGGGGGCTAAGTATGCCAGCACACAGCTGGAATAGCCAGACCATCCCCTATGCCCACATATGCTCACTGTATGATTTTGTGGGGTTTTTTTTTGTATGGTTCTTTGTTTCACATGTGAGAGAACACATGGCAAGATAGCAAGTGTGGGCTGATGATAGGCTTAGGGAAGGCTTCATGGAGAAGTTGGGTGGGAGGAGGGCTGGACTTTGGAGACTGGTTTGGGCAGAGAAGAGGCGGCCATCATTCCAAGTGTGGTTAAATCAGAGATAGGAATCCTCAAGGATTCCTCAAAGAGCTTCCATTCTAATGGGGGAGAGAAACTATACATGTGTCAATACATATGAAATGCAAACACAATGAGTATGGAGTGGTTTTGTCGTAGAACAGTGAGGATCACTGAGCGCTAGAGGGAGGTTTTCTAAGTTGAGTGGTGGTGCAGCAGAAAGACTATAGTCCAAGAAGTTGTATTCAAATCCTGTCTCTGATGCCTATGGGACCTTAGGCAAGTCACTTCATGTCTATGGGCCATGTAAAATGAAGGAGTTGGATCAGATGGTGCCTGAGGGCTCCTCTAGCTCCAGAGCTGTGATGCTAGGATCAGCACCAATATTTATTTACTCTTGTAGAGTAGAAAAAATGTCGGTTTTGGAGTAGGAGGACTTGATCTCCAATTTTACCTCTGATGTTTACTTTCTATATGGCTTTGGAAACGTCATTTAAACTCCTTGGGCCTCAGTTTCTTCAAACATAAAATGGGTTGAGGGTTGTTGGAATAGATGACTTCTGAAATCCCTTCCAGAATTAAGTGTTAATTGGAAACTTGCAAAGCATTTTCCTGTAGAATGTAAGCTCCTGTAGGTCAAGGATTATTTCGCTTGTTTTTCTTGTCCTTGTATCCTGAGTCGCTAGAGAGCATAGCTCTTTGCATGCTTAATAATTTAAATGAGAGGTGAAGTGATTGACCCCAGATCACACAACTGAGACTAGAACTTAGTTCTTCAGATCCGAGGTGAGCGCTCTTTGCTACTGGATAACATTGTCTCAAAAAGTAATAACAATGGCTTGTGTCTATGGGTTAAAAGACATAGCTAGGAAGGGTCAAAGCCTCCTGGTCGGAACCCAGAGTCTCTTATCTCTGAACCCAGTTGCTGTTCTGTGCTGCCCCTGGCTCTACCCTGCACGCTTCCATCTGGACAAATCTATGGCTCTATTTCCTTTGTATCAAGATCAGAATGTTTGCCAAGCACTTTCCACTTAAAATCCAGCTAAAATCCCACCTTCCACAAGAAGTCTTCTTTAACTCCTTTTAATTCCAGGACTTTCCCTCTTTAGTTATTTCATGTTTATCCTGGATATAGCTTGCTTTGTATATGTTTATTTACTCGGTGTCTTCCCCATTCGATTGTAGATTCCTTGAGATCAGGGGTCTGTCTTTTGCTTCCTTTTGCATCCCCAGAACTTAGCACAGTGCCAGGCACATAGTAAGCATTTAGTAAATGTTTATTGGCTGAGTGATCTACATCTGCCTTTGACTTTCTGTCCTATTTCAGATGGTGAGTAAATACTCGTTAGGAAGAAAGCTCAAGAACTCCACCTCTCCTCCCCCAGCAGACACTTCTACTCAGTGGGAAACAGTTATTTTCTTGTCCTTCCCCTGAACGCTGACCAGCGATCACTCCCAGCAGGCTTGCCTGTGATTGCAAGGTTGGCAGCTGCCACCTTTCTACACTGATGCTGTTTTTTTTTTTTCTTTAAGCATTGAACTAAATAGACATCAAAAAGGTCAGTGACCTGTGCAGGCCAGTGATATGTGCTGGACCTTGTTAAAGGACTAGCATTTCAAGGCAGGTATAGACTTTGGATCCAAAGATGGGAAGTGGTTTTTGCCCTAGCTTACGTGGATCTATTTCTCTCTTTCCAACTGCTAAGTCATCTACTGTTTGGACTCCTTAGTGGTTGCTTGACTCACACTTCCTTTAATTATTAGCTGCCTTTTAACAGATTCACCAACTCCTTGAGGGAGGTAGTGGAAAGAGTTGCTTGACTTCATTTGAAGTCTTTGTGTTTGACTCCTTTGTTCCATCACCACAACACCAATTATATGTATCTGTAAGTCCACAGAGGGTGGGAAACATTTATCCCTAGTGCCTTACACAGGGATAGAAGATAGGACTTGACCTATGACTTCATCAATATGTCACTCCTGGGTGGGAAAATTCTCTCTACCAATACAAAGTAGCATGTTCTCTTCAACTTATAGCCATACAGTGATGTCTAGATTACTGAGAGATTGAGGGACTTTCCCAAGGTCACACAGCCAGTATGGGTCAGAGAGAGGACTTGAACTCAAGTCTTCTTGGCATCAAGGCCAGCTCTCTATACATGTTTTCAGGCTGCTTCTCTGCCTTACACCTTCATAGGTACTTAATCAGTGCTAATTGGATTGAAGAGAATTGAAAGCAACCCTCTCTCTCCCATTCTCTCTTTCTCTCTCTCTCTCTCTCTCTCTCTCTCTCTCTCTCTCTCTCTCTCTCTCTCTCTCATAGTAACTGTATCTATTTCATATTGTCTTACACAGGACGATTTCAACAAATATTTCTAAACAAATAATAAAACCTTCTTGGATCCTCATAGTGTGCTCTGAGTTATATATCCCTTCATTGTTAGAGCCAGGAGGACTTTGGAGATCATGTACCACTCTGACCCCTTTCTTCTCCCTCCCACAGACGAAGAAGTAATAACCCACATTTACTAAGATATAAAATGATTTGCCCAAGGAAAAGCAGGACTAGAACCCAAATCTCCTCCTTTCCAGTGTTCTTCCTATGGCTCCACATATACTTTTTCTGATGATTAAGGCACTAAAGAGCTCTGTTGATCCACATAAAATATATAGGAGAGACAATTTATTTGCATTTTAATAGAGGACACAGTGGGAGAGAGTTGTATTTAAGTCAAAGGGATGAATTACTATTGGTATTATTCCAGCATGGGGGTTGGGTAGGGTAGGGTGGGGTGGGTCAGAGAGAGTTATTTTAGGGAAGAAAACTACTAACTGGATAAGTAAGGAGTTAACATGGAGTCGTGGGCATGTTGTTCAGAAAGAATTGCTGAACTAAGAGTCAGAAGACCTAAATTTTAGTGTAAATTCTGTCACTGGCTAATTGTGTGACCCTGGACAATTCACCTCACCTCTCAACACCTCAGTTTCCTCAACTGTAAAATTAAGGGAGCTGGACTAAGATAATCTCCAAGATAATCCCTCTTCTAGAGCTAACATTGTATATCCTGAGGTCTCTTTTGGCTCCATTACATATTTTAAAGATCCTTCCAGTGATAACATTTTATAGTCTCAGGTGCCTCTAACTCCATTGTGTATTCTAAGAATCCTTCCAGCTCTAAAATTCTATGGGTCTATGAGATTTTTAAATGCATTGGGGTTAAAGAATTCTCCTAATAAAGAATGTGAGTGTTTTGTGGGTTTTAGTAACTTGTTGTCAAGAAAGCTTCCATGCAGGAGGCAGCACCTGGGCTATGTTTTGAAGGGATGACTAGGAAGATGGTGGTATCATTAATTGAAATGGGGACTGTGGAGGAAGAAGGGGTTTAGGGAAAATTTTTAACAAGTTCTATTTTAGATATATTGAGATTGAGATACCTATGGGATGGCCAAATAGAACTATCCAGTAGGCTTCTGATAATATAGAACTAGAGTTGAAGAGAAAGAGATTAGGGCTTGATATATATCATTTCAGGAGTCATATTCATAGATAGAATTGATCTCATAGGGCTGATGAGATCACCAAGAGAGAGTATAGAAAGAAAAGAGCAGAGGGCCTGGGACAGAGTTTTGAGGTATGAGAAGGAATGGTTAAACAGATAAGAAAAGATTAAAAGAACTGTCATAGATGACCAGGGAGCAGAAAATGTAGTCAACAGTACCAAAGGTTACAGAATTTAAGAAGGATGCAGATTAATAGAAAGGTCATTGGATTTAGCAGTTGAAGTAATCAGTAACTTTTGAGAGGACAGTTTCACTTAAGTGGAAGGTCTAGAAGCCAGACTGCAGGTGATTGAGGGGTGAGACCTAATAGAGGAAATAGATGCAATGAGCATAGACAACCCTTTCTAGGAGATGACTGTGAAAAGCAGAAGACTTACATGAGGAAACAGCAAGGTCATGAAGAATTTTGTGAGTCTTAGTGACTTGAAATTTCAATTTTAGTGAGTAGTATGAGATAGCTACAGGAAAAAAAAAACTAATAAGACTTTAGACCACATTAAGAACTGTCCAAAACAAAACAGGAGATAGTCTTACTACGCTATGCCCTGGGCAAACCATATGCAGTAAACTATAATTGATTTTTGGTGTTGCATTTTGTATGGACCTTGATAAATTGGAGCATGTCCAGAAGAGGGCAATAAGGATGATGAAGGAAAACCTGGGCATATTGCTATGCATCAGAGGAAGAGCCAGTGAATAAGAAATGACTGAAAATAAGACAAAGAGAAGACATTATTCATGTGCAAGTTCCTAGAACAGATAGAAATAAAGGAGATTCAAAACAGAAATGGAAGGATTGTTCTTTGAAAGGAGAAGACCCAGTCCTTTACCATAGGAAGACAGAATGGAGATGTTAAAGAGGTTTTCAGGTATATAATGGGGAGAAGAGAGATAATGTGATAGATGATCACTATCTTCTTAATAAAGTAGGAGGTGAGGTCCTTTGCTGAAGAGTCAAGAGGTATATAAGGGGTCCGAGTTTTGGGATTACCACCATGGAGTATGCTAGAAAGTCAATCATGGAGAATAATAGGATTCCCACAAAACAATGAAGGCCTCATTGAGTTTACATAACATAAATTTATAGTTTTACTACTATTGCTGCTGCTGCTACTGCTACTGCTGTTGCTGCTGCTGCTACTAGCTAGCTAACATTTAAACAGCACTTGATGGTTTGGAAATGCTTTGCTAGTATCATCTTATTTTATCCTTCTAAGACCAAGAAGTAGGTAGTGCCTGTTTTATAGATGAGCATCCTGAGGAAGGTAGAGGCTAAGTGACTTGCCCAGGGTCATACAGCTAGTAAGTCCCTGATGATAGATTTAAGCTAAGTCTTCCTGAATTAGGTTCAGTCCTCTATCTACTTAGCTGCATCCAAGTTAGCATGGTTGCTGGATTTTCTATAAAAAATTTCAACAGTACTAAAGTAGGAACAGAGAAGTTGGATAGAAGCAATAAGCCAGGGTTGGGGTTTGGTGAGTTGTGACTGCCAATAGGGCAGAGGAACAAGAGGACAAGGGATCAGACTAATTCATAGAAACAGTGAGCATCAGAAGGCTTTGGTTCTAGTCTAGTTTCTGATGCTAGCTTTGTGTGACCTTGTACTTCTCTATTCTAGGCCTCAATTTCTTAATCTTTAAAAAATTAATAGATTTGGACTAGCTTGGTCTCTAGGGACCCTAGCTGTACTAAAATTCTGTGACTCTGTTTTTTCTAGCTCTTGACATTTTGTGTTTGAAAGAATCCACATTAAAAGCAAGTTAAAATACAAAAACCATAACCGAGGTTCTTAAGATTTCATTGCTTGATATTTTTTTGAGAAAATTATTGAGCCCCAGAACGTGTAACCTTCCATCATAACCAAAAAAATGTAGGTGTCAGTCATTTCTGATTAACATTCCTGGATTAGTGCCAGAAAAAAGTTCTGTGCTTCTAAGAGCCTTTGCTTCCTTCAAGTCTTCCAGAAGTAGCTGGAGATGGAAAGGACTGTCTGAATTTGAAGGCCCCCAGCTTGAGGCTGAGGTGGGTCTGTCATGAGCTAACCAAATGTGGGAGAGATGAAGAGTGCTTGGCAGTACCTTGTGCCTGGTAAAACCCCAAGGGTGTAATTATTTCCCAGCTCCCACCCTCCCTGGCATCTTCATTGCCAAGATATCTCCCACATGTATTGGTTGGATGTAAGTGAAGAGATAAATATTAATTTCATGTGGCTCAGGCATGCCATCTTTGAAGGGCTATATAGACTACTTAGTTGTGGATACTCTTGAGCCAAAAGAAGAGAAGATGTTCCTGGGGGAGCAACTTGCTGATGGTGCTCAAGAAGAATGGTTAATGACCCTTCAGCTTCTGTCCCTCAAGCATATCTAGCCATATTCATGACTCAAATAAGTGACTACCTATACTGAAGGACATCAGGAGTAACTGGACAACTCCTCCCCTTACCCCCAATCATGGTTTTAGCCTACTGGTTGATGCCTGAAATCCTATTACTGGAGTTTCCTTCCTTTATCTTAGGTCTTTGCTCCCTGGTAAAATGTAATGTAAAACATCAACATCAGTGGCAGCTAGGTGGCCCAGTGAATAGAGCACTGGCCCTGGAGTCAGGAGGACCTGAATTCAAATCTGACCTCAGACACTTGACACTTACTAGCTATGTGATCTTGGGCAAGTCACTTAACCCCAATTGCCTTACCTTCCCCCTCCAAAAAAAAAATCAAAACCAAAAAAATCAACATCAATATCATTTCTGTTTGGGGCATGGGAATAAGGGTGTTGTTCTAAGCTGTTGTTGTTCACTGATCCAGCTCAGTTTGAAGGAGGGATATAAGAGCTAGTTGGGCATGAAGTTGGAAGAAAAGAGGGTGCCCAAAGGGTTGGAGAAAGGGAGAAGAAAATGTCTCATATTTGGGGGGTGGGACAATATTGCAGGCAAATTGTACCCCTTTCAGAGTTTTTCAAGAGGCCAGAACTATTCTTTGATAGTACTTCAAGACAGTCATTGTGATGTTGTAGAAAGGTCATTGACTAAGAGACCTAATTCTACTCTTGGCGCTACCAGTCATTTGCTATATGACCTTGGAGAAGTTGTTTCCTCTCTCTGGACTTCAGTTTCTTCCTCTATAAAATAAAAATAAAGGGGCTGTATTGGAAGCTCTAGGACAAGGGTTATTAGCCTGAGGTCCAGGAACTTGTTTTTAAAAACATTTTGATCTCTGTATTTTAAAATAATTTGTTTTCTTTATAATCTGAATTTTTTATGTATTTAAATATTATTATGAGAAGGGGAATATCAGCTTCACTAGACTGATCTAGAAATATCTTTTGGCAGTCATGACCAATGAACTTTGTAAAAGTTTTGTAAACCTTTAGCAATTATTTAGGCCTTTTGAAGATTTTAGGGCAGATCTGCATGATTCTTCCACCACCGTCCTACAACCCTGGTTGAACTAAATCTAACCATCCCCTCCTCTTTCACTTTCTTTGATCAAACAGTAAAATAGGATGACATTTGATACTAGAACATGCTCTCTTCCCTCTTTAGAGGGTATTTCACCAAGGCCTACTCCTCCTTACAGCCTGGTTGAAAGTACATTTCTCAGCACCCAAGAGCTCTGGCCTTTCCTCTCTACCTGTTGGTGGTAAGGAGACTGTCTGAGAACCTCCCTCTGAAACATCCTCTTCCTTCTCACTGGGAGCAATGGAACAAATAGGAACCTTTTAAATTCTTCATCTCAAGAAGCCACTGAAGCTGAGTGGAAGCACAACAGATCCCCGCAGCAGCAGCCTCCCTGGGGAATGCACTGAGTTTTAATTGCCTCATTAAATCAATCTATGAAGTATAGTCGGAACTCACCCAACAGGGGCCTGCCTACGCATTGGGGAGCTGTCCAAGGTAGTGGAACAACTCCGTGCTCTGCATTTTCCTCAGGGGTTTCTTTTCTTTTTTCTTTTCCAGCTGATAGGTCAGATGGAAAGAGCCCTATTTTGCTGTGTGTGAGTCGGGAGACCAAAGTTTTGACTTGAACTCCACCATTGATTACCTGTGTGACCTCGGGCAATTCACTTCATTTCTGAATTTCTTAGTGTCCTCATCTGTCAAGTAATCTCTGCCCTAACTCTTTCCTGGGGTGTTATGAGGATCAAAAGAAGGAATTCTTGTGAAAATTCTTTGAAAAGTATAAAATCACCTAATGTAAAACTGTAAGCATATTTTAACCAGTATTCTCCTTTTCATGCAGGGGAAGCTTGAAGCCAGAGTGGTTAAGTACCTTGTCCAAAGTCACAAGGTAAATAAATGGTAGAACTAGTAATAGAGCCCATGAATCCTGAATTTCAGTATCTCCCCTGTTGGAGCTTGCCATTCTGGGGTGATGTCAGCAAAGGTTCTGTCTGGGATGTTGTTGTGACTTTATCAAGAAGAGGGAAGATTTGTTCTGACTTCTTCACTTGGCCTCCCCAGACCTGATGTGATACATAAACTGAGCAGTATTGTCCCAAAGTGAGCTGAGGTCCAGCTCTGCCTGAGGAGGGGAGAACATATCTACAGAGATGGCAGCCACTTTGGGCAAGATTATTTTTAAAGCAGCAAGAGGACCTTCCTTGGTCAACAGTTAGAAGAAGCATTTAGGGTAGGTTCTCTTCATTAGTTGCATCCCCAAATAATTGATCTAGGAAGTGACCAGAGAGAGTTACATCCAAATCCAAAATCAGTCCTTTTTCTGCTGCAACTATGATCATGCAGAGTTCAATGAGATGTGGGCAAAAGGGGTAAACAGAAGCCTCAAGAAAAGGAAAATTTGACTCTTCAGTGCTCTCTCCTCTCCTCTCCTCTCCTCTCCTCTCCTCTCCTCTTCTTTCCTCCCCTCTTTTCTCTTCCCTTCCCCTTTCCTTTCCCCCCTCTCCTGTCCTGCCCTGTCCTGTCCTGTCCTCTCCTCTCCTCTCCTCTCTTCTCTTCTCCTCTCTATTTCTCTCTGTGTGTGGGTTTCTCTATCTCTCTGGAACTCTGTAGAGATAGAGGTCTCTATCTCTGTGTGTGTCTCTCTGTTCAATAGCATGAGGGTTTATTTCCTGTACTTTTCTAACAGCAGCCAAGATAGAGGGGACATTAGGCAAAGAATACTCAGATCAGTGCCCCCCTAAGGGCAGATTGGCTGCCACCACCTGCTGAATCCCATTCCAAATGGTCTTGCCTTGGAACATTAGCTGCACAGCAGCTGGCTGGCAAACTGTCCAAAGAGAGTCAAGGGCTTGGTCAACAGGGAGCATCTATATTGGATTTTGTTCTGTTGCCTTTTGCACTATGAAGTCAAGTGGGAGGTGGACCAGCAGAGAGGCAAGGTAAAGAGAGAGCTTGTGGTATGAGGAGGTGAGGGGAGCATGCTGGCTCTGCAGTTAGGAGACAATTTGAAATTCTGGTCTTGCCACTTACTGCCTTGGCAAGTTACTTAACTGCCTGGAGGGGGGAGTGTCTGTTATCTTATCAGTAAAATGAAGGGGATAGATTAGATAATATCTAAATTTCCTTCTAGTTTTGAATCTCCTGATCTTAGATTATGGGATGACTAGGCTTAAATTGAGAAAATAGATTGTCAACTCTATCAATAGATGAATCATCTGTTCCAGAAAAGAACATATTTGGAAATATTTCTATTTTCATAGACCCTTTATAGTATTATCATTAGATTTCTCTCCTTCCTTCCTTTCTCACCCCTCCCTTTTGCTTTCTTTCTCTATTCTTCCTATTTTACTTCCTTTATTTCTTTCCTTCTTTCTTTTATTCCTTCCTTCCTTCCTTCCTTCCTTCTTCCTTCCCTCCCTTCCTCCTTCCCTTTCTTCCCTTTCCTATCTCTCTGACTGGAATTGTAGTGGCCACTCAATAGCCCAATTCCACTAATGGTTGGCACAGGAGCTTCGACCTACTCTATTTCTAAGCTACACTGGTTCATGCTTCCTCAGTTAGCCGGGTGATCCCCTCATTCCCAGGGACTACCCATATTGATTTTGAACTTAACGTTGACACCCAAATGGCTTAGCTTACTGCAGCTCAGAACTCCTGAGCTCAAGCAATCCACCAGTGTCAGCCTCCCTAGCAGTAGAGCTTATAGACCTGCACCACCATGCTTGGCTTACTTCATGTTCTGGGAAACACAATTTTGTGAGTTTTGTTCACTCATCCCTACAAGAAAATCTCTTGGCTAATTTTGGATTTGGGAACATTTGGCAAAGTTTATCTTTGCTTAGCCAAATCTTTCTTCATAGACTATACAAATTCACAGCATAGCTGAGGTTGAAATGGAAACATTTACTATATTTAAAAGAACAAACTGTTTGCAAGCACTTTAGCATATTCTAGTAATATTGAAGCAGTGGAAGTGCCAATTATAAATATTTCTTATTTATCCATTAAAGCATATCCCTTAGAGACCTTAACTAGGCAATGACTTGTTAGTGTAGCTTGAATTACAAAACTGATAATTCCTTACTTAACTTTTTAAAAATTTCAATTGAGAGGACCATATGCAAGTTAGGACATGTTATAATGGAGACTGAGTCAAATCAAGAATCTTTAATTACCAAGCCAAATAATGAACAAACCCACAAAATTAACTAAGCAAGAGAAAGGAGTGTGTATTTGGATAGGGGAAAGGAGGAAGGAGAATATGTATGTGAGTTAGAGGACTCTTATACTTTCACCCTATAACTGAATTTTAACTCAATTTTAACAGTCTCATTGAGTATTTATTTGATTGACAGTGTTGTATGGTAGAAATTTTCTGGAGTCAGGCAGACCTGGGTTTGAACTTCAAATCTAGAACTTAGTAGCTGTATGAACATGAGCAAATAAGTTAACCTTTGTGAATCTGTTTCCTTACCTGTAAAATGGCAAGAATGATGCTTGTGCCTCTTGCCTTGCTAGATTTTTTTGAGCAAAGTACTTGTAAAGATTAAAGGTGCCATACAAATGTGAATTGAATTTCCTGTGCTCAGCTTAGGAAATGAGGATAAAAGTGATAGACTGAGAGTTAGGGCAGGAAGTGGAACAGGAGAGCCAGAAATATGCCAGAGTCAGGCCTAGACTTTGGGTCAACAAACAGGGAGATAGTTGGGTTTTGGTCCAATTCATTTAAATAAACATAAATTCTAGGTCATGACAAATTATAAGACAGAAGTCAGCCTCTCCCTGTTCAGTACTCTGGTGATCACCAAATTCATTAGATAATTAGACTTCTAGATTTACAGAGCTCAAAAGGAATTTATTTCTCTTCTCATAGAATCTCCTCATTTTGTTTCAGCATAGAACCTGAAGGACCTTACTTGTCATCTAAACCAGAACATTTTCTTGCCCTCAGTCCTCTTTTCCCCCTGTAACCACACACAGCTAAGTACTTACTAAAAACATGTTGACTGACTAACTTGTTATCAAACTATTGTCAGTCCTCACTTGGCTTTCTCCCATGAAATTATAGTCTTATTTCCATTTACTGCATGTTCCTACTTCTATAGTAGGGAATAAGTGCTTGTTGAATGGCTAAGCTTTAGTCATTCAACAAGTATTTATTTAAACTCTCAGATATTAATACAGTTGTTAATCTGCTTCCACTGAGCCAGTCTGTGGCACAGCACTTTTTAGACACCCTCATCACAGTAATCATTCTATTTCTCTCATCATTTGAACTATTCTCTAATAGCCCTTGTCTTTTCCCCTCTCCCCATGGGTTGCTCTGCATTGAATATAATAATCCAGGTCCAAAGAGGAGATATTATCATGTGATGGAAAGCACCCTGGAAGCTGGTCAAGAAACTTGGCTTCTAGTTCTGACTTCATTGTGCAATAGTTATATGCCCGTGTCTGTGCCATAGAATTGTCAAATACCAAAGCAGGAAGGAATCTATGGAGGCATCTAATCCACCCTACCTTTATTTTATAGTTGAGGGAACTGAGGCAGACAGAGAACAATTCATCTAAGATCACAAGGCTAGAGCTGGGGCTTGAGCCCAGGGCAAGTTCAGTTAAGGATTCTGCAAATATATCATGTCTCCTTTCCTAAATGCCAGCTTAGATGGACAACTAGGTATTATAGATGATAGAGTAACAAATTTGGAATCAGGAAGACATGAGTTCAAATCCTGTGCCAAACACAGAGGAACTCTGAGCAAGTCAATTTCTACGCCTCATTTCCCTTCATTTGTAAAATGAAGCTGAACTTGTCCTCTGAATTAACTTCTAGCTCTAAATCTATGATTCTTTACCCATGTGATCCTATGCCTTTCTCTCCTTAGGTTCTCTTAGTATGAGTTTTTTAATCACATTTTAAATGGTGGTAATAATTCCTATCCTCCCTACCTCACTGTGAGGCACATTGTCATTTCGAGGCTCAAATGAAAAAATGGGTGTGCAAGTGCTTTACAAACATTGGGTTTGCCACTATCCTCCTCATCATCATCATCGTCATCACCATCATCGTCATCATCACATCCCATATCTACTCAAATGCTAAGCTGTGGGGCCTAGGCTTTATGTGTTAGAGGAACTTAGAGACCAAAGAGATGATGGAAGGTTAGAGTAGTCAGGGAAGATCTCCTAAAAGAGAAGGAATTTAGGCCAGGTCTTAGAGCAGTTTTATAGTAGGACTTGGGGAGTAGAGAGGAAGGAAGAGGAAAATCTAGGTGGGATAAGAAGGGACACAGAAATGGGACCGGCTGTTGTGCTCAGGGACCCACAAACCATTCCACCTCTTTGGTTCTCCAATTAAAATAATTTAGAATCCATCTTACTTCCTGATTTCTTCACTGGAAAGGAAACCTACTATCCCATTTTCCCTTTTCCTTACTTCCATTATACTATTATCTCCGAAGAGCACAAGCCCTTGACCAGGAGGTACTTGCAATCCTTTCAGTGGCTCCTTATACCTGATGAATTAATAATAAACTACTTAGTTCTTATTAAGGGCCTTCCAAAATCTGGGTCAACTTAAGCTTTCAACTTGTTTCAAATTGCTTTTTTTTAGGTGTGAGAGGCAGGTTGAAGTAGTTCATAGAGAGCCAGCCTCTAAACCAGGCATACTATGAATTTAAGTCCTGTTTTTGGCCCCTTTCAAATGTGTTGTCCTGCATTAGTCACATCAGTCAATCAATTAATCAGTAAACATTTATTAGGTACCTATTATGTGCCAGGCATTATCCCAAGGACTGGAGATACAAAAAAGAGGCAAAACATCATCCCTGCCTTCATGGAGTTTATAGTTCAATGGGAGAAACAGCATGCAAAAAACATATATGAAGCAATCTATAGACAAGATAAATAGCATGTAATTAACAAAGGGAAGGCACTGGAATTAAGAGGGGTTGGGGAAGGCCTCTTGTAGAAGGTGAGATTTCAGTTGGGAGTTAAAGGAAGCCAGGGGAGTCAGTAATTGAAGCAGAGGAGGGAAAGCATTCCAGGAACAGGGGACAGCTAGGGAGAATGTCTGAAACTGAGAGGTGGAGTGTCCTGTTTGTGGAACAGCAAGGAAGTCAGTGTCACCACACTTTCCATTGAACCAAACTGCTCCTCATTTCTCTGAGAGCCCATTTTTTCTGTTGACCTATTGACAACCCAGCTGTAGACATTCTGATGCAGAAGGCTCCTGTAAAGTGGGAGCAGCTGTGATGGAGGGGCGTTCAGTCATAGAAAGCCAGAATTTTAGGAGTGCCTTGACAAGAATTACGTAATTCACCCAGTTTGGCAGTTGCCTTTCTGTCTTTAGGCCCAGCCCCCGTTGGGCCTTTTAGCTAACATAGACTCCCCTGTTATGCCTACCAGATCTCTCTTTGGCCTTGCAAGAGCAAGCTAGCAGCTTGATCAATGGTGACAATAATAATCGTATTTATAATACCTTAAATGAAGTGCATAATAATTTAATTTGTGCATTCATTAATAGTATCTCCTGCAGAATTTGTACTTAATTATAACACTATAAATGTAGTGTAAGGCATATTAATGGCCTCAGTTCCCTGCTTCCTGGCAATCTGGTGTATATCCCAATTGTATGCATGGTCTTTGGCCTTTAAAAGGGCCAGTTACCTTTTTATTTCCAGGAACATGATATCTCCCCTGCTGTTTTGGTTCCATTAGGCAAATTGAGTTCATTCTTTCTCCGGACATTTAATGATTTTTATCAACTTTCAGGGCAGAAGTGGGTCCATATATTAGGCTGAAGGTGAGCAACCATTATAGCATTAGATAGGACAGTCCTCAGTATCAACTTCCTGTCCATTCTGACCTTGTGTCTGACAGTAAATATCATGTGTAGACCATCATTGTTTTTTCCAGAACTTGTGAAGAAACACTCAGGAAGAGACTCTGACAGTCTGGGAGAGACTGTGAGGGAACAGCTGTATTATTGTACTGTGAACTGGTCCAGCTGTTCTAGAAAGCAATTTGAAACTATGTCCAAAAATCTATTAAACTATACCTACGCTTTGACTTAGCAATAGCATTACTATACCCCAAGAAGATCAAAGAAAAGAACTCATATGTACAAAAAATATTGATAGCAGTTCAGTTTGTGGTGGTAAAGAACTGAAATCTGAGGTGATGCCCATCACTTGGGGAATGATTGAGCAAAGTATGTTATATGAATATGATGGAATACTACTGTGCTTAAGAAATAATGAAGGGGATGATTTCAGAGAAATCTGGGAAGACTCCTATGAACTGATGCAAAGTGAAGTGAGAAGAACCAGGAGAACAATTTATACAATAACAATAATATTTTAAGGCCAAACAACTTAACTCTAATCAACACAATGACCAACTACAGGTTCTAGAAGACTCATGATGAAACTTGCTACTCACCTCCAGATGGAGAAGTGGTGAATTCAGAGTGCAGATTGAGGCATATTTTTTGGATGTGGCTAGATGTAGGAATTTCTTGTGCTTTATTATATTTGCTAACAGCTAATTTTGTTTTTTCTTGCTTTCTCAAGGATGTGGAGGGGAAAATGAAAGTGAGAGAAAGTAGATTTTTGTCTGGAAAATAAAATAAAATTTAATTTAAAAATCAAGACCATTCCAACCCTGACATTCTATGTTACAAGATTCTTTTTAGCTCTGACATTCAATGTATTAAGATACCTTTCAATA
Organism: Pseudochirops corinnae; assembly: GCA_028646515.1. Taxonomy (NCBI): domain Eukaryota; kingdom Metazoa; phylum Chordata; class Mammalia; order Diprotodontia; family Pseudocheiridae; genus Pseudochirops; species Pseudochirops corinnae. Next base: position 46,324,916 of record CM053590.1, read on the forward strand.
TATGTATATATTATTATTGTTGTTGTTATTGTTATTAACTACATGCAACTGGGAATTAAGATATACAGGCACTGGGGTAGGGAGATCCATCTTGCCCTACCAGGCGATGGGGGAGGACATAGGAGAGAGCAGATTGGTGGAGGGGTCATACAGTGGGATGGCTGTTTTGGGGTGGTGGGTGGGGGAAAGATGGGGAGAAAATTTGTAACTCAAAATCTCATGGAAATGAATGATGTAAACAAGAAAATAAATAATTTTTTTGAAAAAGAGAGAAATCAACTGACCCAAATAAAGGCAGTAGAGGGGGGGAAAAGATGTCTTTCAGTTTTGACATTCTTATGTTCTAATAATCTGTAAATCAATGAAGAAACTCAGTTTCCTTATAGATAAAGTGATAGAGTTGGACTAGATAGCCACCAAAGTTCCTTTAGTTCTAAATATGCGTGATTTTATGAACTCTATGAAACAGGTAGCACATGCATCATTACCACCATTTTACCAATGAGGAGATTGAGGCTTAGAAGAATGAAATAATTTTCCCTAGGGTGAATACAGTTAGTAATGACACAGAGCCATAGTTTAAGCTTAGGTCCTCTGATTCCAAATCTAGTACTCTTTATAAACCTTAAATGCAAATGTGATTTATTGTTAATACCCTGGATAGGAAGATATAAATAAATAATTATGCTGCTTTAGTACAATTCAACTTTCATACATCACTAAAACCTTATCACTTATAGAATATTCCACCATCTTCATTTCATATAGAAGTTGCCCAAGTTGGTAAGAGTTGGACCCAAGTTTGGAAGCTGATGGCTCGACTGCAAGATCAGTGTGGTTGCTACTACATTGAAGTAGTGGAAAGGGGAAAACATGAAAGAAGCAGGAAAAGGAAGAAAAGTAACACACATGGGGTCAGTTAGGTTGGGGCTGGAACTTTTTAAGTTTTTTAAGAGCTGTGGATTTCCATACTACAAGTATGTTACAAGAGGAAGCTAAAGCTGATGGAGTGCTGGAGCTCCAGAAAGTCAAAAATCAGTCAAGCGTCCACATAGTCAGGCACCAATATGGCTAAGTCCCTTGCAGTGAGATAGGAAAGGGACTACCAGGCTACCTAAGGAGTTTTGAACTGGCCCAGAGTAGATCAGCAATGCTGTCACATTCAGTAAGGGCTTATGTATTTCTAGCCAGAGGAAGGTAGAAATACTGACTCTTCTCCCTCAGGTCTCCCAGGGGAAAAAAAATTATCATAAAATTTTTCCTTTTCTCTGTCGTTTCTTTTCACATCCTTATGAAACAAATTTCATTTATGGCCCAGCAGGAGAGAAAGCAATCATAGTATCATAGATTTAGGCCGTGGATTTGAAATAATATTCCTACACAGATGGAGACTATGAACAAATTCATTCCTTTCACAAAAATACCTAAAGCCAAACTCTGCTTGCAAAAATCCCTTACAGAACAACAATAAAAATTAATATCAATGCAATGCTTTAAATTTGGTGAAGTACTCTTGCATGCATTAATTCATTTTAGTCACACAATGGGCATGGAAGGTAGGTTGAGAGATAGGGAGAAGACCTAGAATTAATTCATTGGTTTAAGGAGCTCCTAGGTGAAGAAACTCAGGTTGGCACCTTCTTTGCCTTAGAGAGTTGCCTAGGGCACTGGGGTTAAATGATTTAGAGAGATAAAGCATTTATTAAATATATGTGGTAGGCAACATACTAGGGACTAGGGATACAGATGTAAACACACAAACAGCCCCTTGCCTCAAGAAATCTGTTATCTAATGAAATGGTGAAAGTCACTTTTCAGAACGGAATGTCAAAATTTCTTATGGAAAGGAGATAGGGATGATACTGGGATGATGTAGGGATGGTGGCCAAAGTTGAGGGGGTTTGTTTGGAGCTGATGGTCTTGAAATGACGTATGAGCCTGGTTCCTGACAAGATAAACTCCCCTATCAGAGTCTGAGATGATTCCTTGGATCAAAATTTCTTGTCGGAAGAAGGAATTATGGCTGGATAGACAGTATGTGTCAGGCATGGGACCTGAACCTAGGTCTAACTGGCTATGAGACCCACTTCCTCTCCTCTATGCCATAGATGGGGAAACTGAGGCTCAGAGAAATTAAGTGATTTGACCATTATCCTAGATACAGTGAGTGTTAGAAATGGTATTTGAACCCAAACATTCCTGACTCCAAGTTTAGCTGCTATCCACTATACCACCACTACTTTGCTTGGAACCCTGTCAAGAGTCTCCCCAAAACACCCTCTCCAAGATAATAACTCTTCTCATTTCTGTGATCTTTTCAAGTTTGTTTTCCTTGTAGTGGTCCTCCAGAATAGCTCATATATATTCTCCCATCTTTGACAGATAATGAAACTGAATTCCTCAGAGTTCATTTTTCTGATAGATATCAAAGCTGAGATTCTATCCTCAGGTTTCTCCTCACTCCAGCACCAAGGGTCTCTTTACTTCCCCAACTGTCCCTTCTCCCAGTCCAGACCAAAATTGTCTCTGAGCTTAAGTCTGAGAGAGAGGGGTAGGGAGGGAGGAAGAAAGAGAGATAGAGACAGAGAGACAGACAGGCAGACAAACAGAGACAGAGAGACAAAGACAGAGAGACAGCAATAGAGACAGAGAGACAGAGAAAGAGACAGAGACAGAAAAAGATAGCTACAAAGTAGTAGAGACAAAGATGGACAGAATGTGGCAGGGACTGTAGATTAATCTACTCCCTTCTTTCCTCTAGCCTAGAAAATTCCCGAGGTACTAAAAATGAGTATGCTTTTTCCATTGTTGGACTTGCATAAGAAGAGCCATTTTGCTATTTTTCTTTTACAATGGATGTAGCATTCAAATATTAGCTTCATTATTTTAAAAAATAATAAAGTTATGGCTTAAATAGGTTAGCAGGTTAGCATCTCCCCTTCACCCTCCTTCCTGGCATGCAAGCTGGGTTTCTGGCTTTGGTGTGGACACCTCTGGAGCAGGAAGGCAGAAATGCCATCAAATTGCCCACATTGGGAAGAAAGGGCAGAAAAGGAAGATAAAAGATGAATTCTGATGAAATGCTAATTTGTTCCACTGGAGCAAAGCAGGAGGGTGGGGGGAAGGGACTGAGGTCCTTAGATGTCATGGCTGTTTTCTGATAGGCTAAAGGAACAGAAAGAAGAAAAGTTAAAAAGAATAGGGAAGGGGGAGGTAGGAAAGGGAAGGTGGATGATTAAATTCATTTGTGACCTTATTTTTCATTCTTTTAATTGACCTTCTGCTTTCTGGGTCTCATTCATTTTATTTCTTTTAAATTGTGAGCTTCATGGTCTTCAAAAAACACAAACATTTCAAGATACAGGCAAAAACATTTTAACTCTTGATTTCTAGTCCTAGCTCTGCCACAAAGCAGATCAAAGAGCCAAGTAAAAAGATTCTGAGAGGCAGTGTGGTCTAGTGGGAAGAGTGATAGATCTAGAGCTATGGGCCCTGGTTTCAAATCCTGACTGTGTAACTTAATCATAGTATGGTCCTGAACAAATTGCTTCCCCACTTCGGGGTTCAGGTTACTATCTATAACACAAGGGGGTTGGACTTGTCTGCCTCTGAATTCCCTTCTTTCTCTGTATCCATGAGCTTAGAATCCCTAAAAATTAAGGATTCCCTTAGAATTCCACCCAAACAGTAGATGTCACATCTTCTTGGGATGAGAGATTGGCAGAGTAAAGGCTAGATCAGATTTTGGGGTTTGGGGGATTTTTGTAGTTTGACAATTTGGCAAGTTTTTAGCCCATGAGTTCTCATCCTTGTTTGCTTCCCATCCAGCTTAGGGTGAGGTAGCTGATAACTCACTTCAGAGCAGGAAACAAAAGAGATGAGGAGGAGGATGGGAAAGGAGCCTATGGACTATAGAAGAGGCTTCTACTTAAGTCTCATGTATATGAGTGTAGGGCAGCTAAATGGCCCAATGGATAGAGTGCCAGAGTTGGACATGCCTGAAATAAAAAAATTGGATGTGCCTGAAATGACCAATGAACAAAATATATATCAGTAAAGAAGTCATTAGTAGATAGCAGGGGTTTAACCACCAGAGTGGTTCTGGTGTTACAGAACACTTATGTAACTAGATGCAGTATGATGCTGTGGAAAGAGTACCAGATATTGCCTTGTAGACTTGAACAAGTTACTTAACCCCCATGAACCTCAGTTTTCTTATCTGTAAAGTGAAGAGTTTGAACTAAAGACTTCTAAGATCCTTTTCTACTCTAATTTATAGTCCTAAAAAAATCACTGAAATTGTCTGAGCCTCAATTTCCTCATCTGTAAAATGAGGGATCTGGATGAGACAATCTCTAAGAAAACTCTCAGATCTAGATTTGTGATCTGAAGATAGGCAATATCATTCCTCATCTGTCCCAAAGAAAGAATTGGAATAGCCACTGAATCAAAATGTAAGATTTAGAAAAGGACCTTGGGGATCATGTAGCCTGACCTTTTCAATTAAGGAGGATCAAATTAAGGTATAGAAAGGAGTCACTTCCTTATGGCAAGGTTAGGACTAGAAGAGAAGGTCTACTGGCTCTCAAGAAAGTGTATTTTCTAATAGACTATTCTGCACATGAAATACTTTTTCTAGGGTCACAAAGAGATGGGTCGTTCAGGACACAGTAGGCTGTGGGGGGCAGTCATGGTAGTTTGTCTCTCCTCCAAACACAGAGAAATACTATGCACAGTCTTTGTGTGAGCTCCAAAAATAAAATTGATGGGAGGACTGCTGTAGTGTATAAGGTTTTACTTAGGATCTCCTCCATAGAACTTTTGCACCTGTGGCAAGTGGTACAAAAGGCATCCTCTGAGAAACAAGATCAGGGAGGACATCACCATGTTGGAGGCAGACACAGAATCTGGGTCATCCTCTGGAGGTTGGAGGGAGGCAGCCCTAGTGGGTGGAGGAACTACAGTGGCTGTCAGCACCAAGGTCACTACCCATCCTAGTTGTGGCTCTGGAGAATGTCTTGTGATGGAGAGAGCATTAGATTGAGAATCAGAAAATCTACTTTGAGAACAGCTTAGTGCTTGTTAAGAGGTTCAAGAGGTTAACCAAATCTGGACCACAGTTCCCTCATTGGCAGAATATGGGGATGGGACTGGATAGTTTCTTCCAAACCTGACATTTTGTGCCTTTCATGTCTCCAAGTGTGTACTCCCTTCTTCCCTCTCAACTCCTCTCCTTTTCCTTCCCTTCTCTTTATCTCTTTTTTCCCTTCCTCCCTCTTTTTCTCACTCTCCTTCCCTCCTTCTCCTCCCCTCCTTCTCCTTCTCCCCTCCTCCTCCTCTCTTCTCCAACTATACCTTGGCTTGGCCAGTAGCCACTCTGGCTATTGCTAAATCCTTTGGAATGAGTGAAGTTGCTGATACCATGGCTAGTAAGAGGCAATACCAGCCATAAGGCACATTCTGAAAGACATTGCACTGATGTTTGTATCTTTGTCTCCCCTCATGGTAGCCTTGTTCCCCAACTAGATGCCTAATGATCCTTTCTTCCTATTTCTCTTTCTAAACCTCCTCTCAAGACAGGATCTTATAAACTCACTCACATCTCTACCTAGGTGTGACCTTGGAAAAATCATTTTCCCTTCCGTGGCCTTGCTTTCCCAATTTGTAAAATGAGGAGATTGAGCTAGGTGATCTCTAATGTCTTTTCTAGGTCAAATTCCTATGATCCTCCATTCACAAAAAGCTTTGGTTTCAACTGGCTATTAACTAATCCTCAAGAAAAAATGTCTGGAAAAAAATTAAGCTGTTTCTAGCTCCTTGGCTATTTTGGGTTCTTCAAGCTCCCAAATCTTTAAGACAAAGAAATGACTCTCTAATGGTATAATTATAGGTGCTATTATGCATTAGTAAAGGAGATACTTCGAGTGAAGATAATCCTCCTATCTTATTCCCGAATATAGAATATTTAAAGGTCATTTTGGATTATCACGAGAGTGACTAGGGGAAAGCATGGGGAAAATTAGGAGTTCTTAACCTGGGGAAGTGAATAATAAAAAAAAAATTTGATAATTGTATTTTAACATAATTGATTCCTTTGTAATTCTTATGTCTTTTATTTTATACATTTAAAAATGTTATTCTAAGAAAGAACCTATAGGTTTCATCAGAATGCCTGAGGGGGTCAGGGTGCAAAAAAGATTAAGAACTTCTGGGGTTGCGGGAGGACAGTCTGGTATAGTAAAAAGAACATTGCACCAATTTCTGAGAAGATCCAATTGCTAAACTCAGCTTCACTATTGACTTATTGTGTGACCTTTGGGAAGTCATTTCCTTTTTTCCAGGTCTCAATTTCCTTTTCTGTAAAAAAAAAAGGGTTTTATTATATTTTGAAGGTCATTCTAGTACTAAAACTCCTCTTATTCCAAGTCTCCTCCCCTCTTTGGACTTCAATTTTCTCTTCTGCAAAATACTGGAGTTTGGGTGAAATGACCTCTGAAGTGGCTTCTAGATTATTCTAGAGAGTGAGCACCATTTTCTTCTGGAAAAATCCTAGTTTCTTTGGCCCATTTATGGACTCTCTGCTTGGAAATTTAATAACAACAATCGTCATGAGAAAAACACCTGGCATTTGTAAAGCACTGATAACTTTGTCAACATGTTTTCAATACCTCACATCTCATTTATGCGGATGCTTGTGGCTGTGCAGTTGTTGCTGTGGCCAGTGTGATGAGAAAGTGGAGGGCTAGTGAGGATGCACACCCTGGGGTGCCTGTCCTCCGGAACTTCCAGTGGGACTGAGATAAGGGCTGAGTAACCAAAGCTTTTGATCAAAGAAAACCAGCCGTTCTGGGGCCAAGGACAAATTTCACAGAGCAGACACTCCTTGTGTTTCTGCTGCTGTAAGATTTTTGTCAATTAAATGCCTTTTCATCTGAAATGTTTGTCGTTTAAAATGAATGGCTCAGGAGTGTTAAGGATGACAATGTTTGTCTCTTGACTCAATTCAACAAACATTTATTAAGCACCAACCGTGTACAAGATGCTATGATAGGTACTGGAGATACAACAGCAAAAAATGAAGCCATAAACGAATCATAGTTGTAGAGTCAGAAAAGTCCTCAGAAGTTATCCAGCCCAACTCCCTCATTTTACAGATGAGAACATTGAGGCCTAGAGAAAGGAATTAAGCAACTTGCTGAAGACTAAGCAGGTAGCACAGACTATGCCTTCTTCTTTTGCCTTCACACAGTGCTTGGCTCCAGTGGGCATAACCAGCACCAGTGAAGGGGAGTGAGGGAAGCAGGTTTCAGTTCAGCCTAAAAATTAGTCATGATCAACAATGTAACAGCCTGCCTTCTGACAAGCTACCCATCACTGAAGATGTTCATAAGATCATATATTTAGAGTTGGTAGGGACCTCAGAGGTCATATAGCCCAAGCCCCTCATTTTGTGGATGAGGAAACAAGTTCAGAAACATGAAATGACTTGCCCTTAATAAAAGGATTTGTTCTGTGAAGTCTTCAGTCAAAGGGTCACACTTGAGGATGTAGCGGACCACACGTGGCTTTCAGGCCACAGGTCCCTACCCCTGAAACATCTAAGCATCTCCTGCAACTATTTAAGACTATAATAGCTAAGCAGGTGCTGATCCTTCATTGGCAGAAGAAGATTCCTCATTGGGAGTCCCTATATCAATGAAAACATAGGTCCAGTTTAAAAAACAAACACCTCAACCAGCACCAATTTCTGGGCCTTGCACACATTAACAATAAATTATAATGTAAAATAAATATTTGTTGAATCAATGAATGCATTATTAAAATATTTGAAAACAAGCAAGTTTAAGGATTTACTGGGAGCTCTCCATTGTATTGCTATAGATGTGTTCTCATCCTGATAGTATCACGTACTTTGACTCCTGTTCATGACCGGCCAGTTTTTCAGTCCTGCCAGAAATCTTATCGTGCCCAGACTTCTGCCAAGTCAACCATGCTTTGTTTAAACCCAGCCTCTCCTTAGCCCTGTCAGTCTACATTTTCTGCTCTGATCCAGCCTGCTTGGTAAAAGACATAAAGGGGAGAGACAGTGGGCAGTCTACCTGCTATGTTTAGTGAAGAGAGGATTTAAAATATTTCATATTGATTTTGTTTAAAAATTTATTATGCACTTAACTTAATTAACAAAATCAATTAAACATACATTTACAGATAGCTTAAAAAGAATGTATTCATACTACTGTATCCAAATAATTCATTAATTTCTCCCTCTGTATCCCTTTAAATTTGCATCCCCACTCGTCTCTGTATTTTCATATAAAATAGATGTGTGTATTTATCTGTCTATCTATCTATCTATCTATCTATCTATCTATCTATCTACCTATCTACATACCTACCTACCTATCTGCTCTTCTTCTGGTTCCACCTCCTTCACTTCATATTATTTCATGTCTTTGTAATTTTTTCTATATTCCACATTTGTTATCATTTTAAAGTCAATTTGGCCTTCCATTACATTGATTTAACATAGTTTATGCAGCAATTCCCCAACTGTTGGACTTTCAGGCTGTTTCTAGTTCCTTGAATTTACAAATCATGCTGATGTGTTCATATGCCAATACATTAAAGAACTGTGATTTTGCCAATGTGAGAACTTTCTCTGCCACAGGCAGATCTTGCAATCTCTCTATAACTTGGTAGAGAATCTTAGAGAGATGACTGTGCCTCAGTGATATTAAGTGACTTGTCTGTGGTCATACAACCAGCACAACTCAGAGGCAGGATTCAACCCACAACCATGGTATTATAAAATTGTAGATATGGAAGGAACTTCACAAGCCACATTCTCCAACCAATTCTGAAAGAGAATCTCCTCTACCTTATATCCCCTCTTCCTTACCAAAAAGTGGCTATCTAGCTTTTGTGTGAAGATAGGCCAATGTGGGAAACCATGTTGCTCCTGAGATAACCCTTTCCATTTTTGGATAGGTCTCATGTTTAGGAAGATTTTCAATTGAAGCTAAATTTGTCTCCACATCCAGAGCTCTATTCAGTATACTAAAACATTCTCAATATATACATATTCATATAAGCAATATACTCAAATGTATTTATGCATATATACACATATATAATAAAGATGCATATATGCAGATATTTGAATAGATACATCTTGATTTCTTTATAAGACCCTTCCTTCACTAAAGTCTGATACCACTGCCAGATCTTGGTACAGAAGTGACTCTAAGTTTTTGAAGGCTCTGCTAATTAAAAAAATTTCTAATAGGTTCTGCCAAGTTGGAAAGCCTTTGGATATGGACCCAGTGATGGACCATATTTCTTTAACCTGAAGACAATTTAGCCAAGTTTGGACAAGTTCATCATCACTAGAGCTACAAGGTGGTGAATTTTTCAGTCCCAGTAATTCATGAAGGCAGTTTATTAAATCATAGAAATGCAATGGACATAAGTAGAAGGAATATTCATACAAAAGAAGCCACAAATCCTTGTATTAAAGTATAAACATTTGTGCTATATTTGAGAAGAGATGATTTGTCCATGAGCCTTTGCGATAATAGACACTAAATTGACAGAGTAAGGGGGGAGGAGGGGGAGTTGTCAACACTTTTCAGTCCCAGGTCTTCACTCACCCATTTCTTGGCTCTCAAGGCCTGACCCACTTTCTCCCTTCTGGTTTCCATTACTTATTGCTTCTGACCAAGTCTCTTTCCTCCCATGCTTCCTACAAAATCAGAATGTATTCACTTTCTCTCTACCAAGACTTCTTGGGTCTTAGCTCCCTCCACTGTTAAGTGAGGGAGCTAGAATGGAAGGGAGAATGTGCCTGGTAGTGAGAAGAAATACATCCTAACCATAGCTAAAACACTTCCTTACTTTAGTCTTTCCCTTCAGTCCCTCTCCTGTAAATTAAGAGTTTGACTGGTCTCTTCTTGCTTCAACATACTTCAGTTCCAAGATTCTCAACCCAAAACTGAATGGTATAAGAGGGCTTTACCCAACTTTTAACTCCTGAACTGTGGAGAAAACCTTAGCTGAGGTTCAAAGAATACTCTGGTCTGTTACTGAGGCTGCTGCCCTCTCATAAGAGCAAGGGAGTAAATTGAAATTGGCTAAGAGCCAAAGTCTTTAGCCTCAGGGCCATGGACCATGCCCACAGTATCCATGGCAACAGTGCTATACATCAGTCTTATGGTTTAGCTTACAAAGACAGCTAAATAGACTCATGCTTGGGAATGCTTTTCTTTTCTACATACTTGTCTTCTCAATTGAAGACCTACCCATCCTTCAAGGAAAAGTTCAATGTCCACCCCATCCATGAATTCCACCTGAGTGACCCAAGTCACAGTGATTTCTTTTTCTCTGGATTTTCACAACAGATTTCTACCACCAGGTTGTGGATCTTGTCTCCCCAATTAGAATGAAAGCTCCAGGAGGACAAGGACTATGTCTTAAAAAAACATAGACACACCCTGAGCTTTGTATGGCACTTAGTTTTCTAAGCATCTTCCCATCCATCTGTCTATCTATGTAGGGAATGTAGTGGACAGAGCAGTGGAATTAGAATCGGAGGAGCCAGGTTCAAATCTCAGATCTGCTTCAACCTTGGACAGATCCCTTGATTCCTCTAGACCTCAGTATCCTCATCCATAAAATGAAGGGCTCAGACTAGAGGGTTTTGATGGTTCCTTCCAGCTCTATGCCTGTGTAATGCCATGCACCAGTAGATTCCCAAAGGAATGCTACTGTGAACAGCCTTTAGAGTTCAGATTACAAAATATAGTGAACACTCTGTGTATTCCATTACAAATCAAGA
>CM053590.1:46336249-46360053 GCA_028646515.1 Pseudochirops corinnae
CAATGATCTAAAACAATTACAAAAGGCTCATGATGGAAAATACTATTCAAATCTAGAGGAAAGAACTATGGAGTCTAAATGCAGATCGAAACATACTATTTTCACATTTTTTTGCTTTTTCTTTCTCATGGTTTTTCCCTTTTGTTCTGATTCTTCTTTCATAACATGACTAATGTGGAAATATGTTTAACATGAATGCACATGTATAACCTATATCAGATTGCTTGCCATCTTGGGAAGGGAGCAAAGGAAAGAGAAAAATTTGGAACTAAAAATCTTATAAAAATGAATGTTGAAAATTATCTTTGCATGTAATTGGAAAAATAAAATACTATTTACAAAAAAAAATGATTGTTGTGAGAAAAGTGTTTTGTTGACTTTAAAGTTTTATTGTTATATATCTCCTTGTGTCTTTGACATCTGGCAATTTGTAAGCCATGAAAAGACCACTCTCTAAATTGAATTAACAGGAGAAACAACTTTTTAATAGAAAACTTCCATTTTCTTTGGAGTATGTAAAGTATAAGGGCGCTCATTCTTTTGAGAAAGAATTCTGCCTTTCTTACCCAGAGGAAAGAATTTTGAGTGGTAGCAGCCCATGTTTCTGCAGCCCACCCCTAGCTTTGTGCTGTTTAATCTAGCAGTTTTTGAAAAGGATAAACCCCATTGTGCTGTGCTTAGAGTCAGGGAGCTGAGGGTCATAGAGCTTTAGTTGAAAGGGACCTCAGAAACTGCTGAATCCTGCCTGCTCATTTTATAGTTAAGGAAACTTACTGGGAGAGATTAAGTGACTTGCCCAATGTCATATAGCTGGTAAGCTTCATAGTGTGATTTGAACTTGGGTCCTCTGCCTCCAGAATATCTGTCTGATAAGAACTGAAAGACATTAACCAACACCCTTTTTTCATTGTTCCTCTCCTCCCTGAGACATAAGCCATGGGAACTGGCATGTTTGAAGGATGACTCCCCAAGAAGAGAATGAATGTTTCAGGATGAGTCAGAGCAGAGCTGGTGAAGAACCTTGGTTTACTGACTAGGCTATATATTGGTCTTTAAACCCTCCAACCTCTCAATTTATCAGTGCTTGAGCATTAGCCTGACTGACAATCTGGGGGAGGGAAAATGCCAGCCATCTTCAAGTTAAGCTGCGAATCCCCACTGCAGCTTTAGCTCAGCATATTGAAACCTAAACCCTGGGATGTCTGGAAAAGGAAGATAGAGACTCTGTCCGATTGCAGGAGCCTTTCCATCAACTGACACATGGCTGAGGTTTAAAAGGAAAAAAAATTCCAGCGATGGAGTTTTCCAGGTTGGTTTCTTTTCCTCCCAGAAAAGTGAAACCTTACTTTGAGGACTAGTGTTGGCCTGGTTTAGAGGATGGGAGGGCCACAAGCTGCTTTTCACTCCAAAGCCTGGTAAATCTTCTAGTGTGGGGATTGGCAACTTTTGGCTTGTGAGCCAAATGTGAGGTACAAACCAATTTCCATTGGCCAAATCTTTCCCTGGTGCCTGGGCAAGTTGCCACTAGCCCAGTGCAAGAGTCAGCATTGTAATGGGATGTCTTTCTGAGGATCTGTGCCAGTGTGCTCTCTGTCTCTCTTTTTCAGCTCCTCCCTCTCCCACTCTTATACACATACTCAAAAGAACTTTCTAGCAACCATGGCTGTCCAACAATGTAACCAACTGCCTTTTAGGTAATGAAATCCCCATTATTGGAAATAGAGTCTGGATGATCCCTTATGAGGGGTCATAGGAGCATAGATTTAGAGCTATAAGTGATATCAGAGGTCATCTAGTCAAACTTCCTCATTTTCAGATGGGGAAACTGAGCCTTGGAATGAAGTGACTTGTCCAAGGGCATACAGCTAGTGACAGTGCTAGAATTCAAGCCCAGGTCCACTGACTCCAAACCCAGCACTCTCTACTACAGATGTTTCCTCCCTTCCTGTTTTATATGGGTTAGAACAAATCATGTTTATCCTCCCTTTCAACTCTGAAATTCTTTGATTCTGTGAATGAGCAAGCTAGCAGTTCCCCTGCCCTCAAGCTACTGGTGCATCCTTCCTCTCACCACAGAGCCAGTACTCCAGAAAGAGCCCTTGGCCTCCTTTTTGGAAAGGTTGCTTAGTCCTTGTTTTCATATTTTAATTGTCTGTTGTCTGTTGCCTTTGCCTATGCTAGATGAAGAGAGACTCCTTTAGCCTCTTGTGTTTTACATTGCATCTAATTCTCATTTGACTCTTTGTGCTGGTATGTCAGCTTTGCAAATTAAAAAGGAAACAACAAATAGCCTTGTGTTCACCTCTACTGGAACAGAAGGGCAGGAAGAGCTCTGAGGCCATGGCTAGAAGTGGCAAGCAGAGGTGTTCATTCATTCACTCATTCGATTGTTCAACAAACATTTATTAAGGTCTCTATTTTGTGAGGTTGCTATAGTAGATGCAGCAGCAACAATAATAAAACACATTTGTAGAATACTTAAAAGTTTACAAAGCACTTTCCTCTCAACAAAACTGTGAGGCAGGTAATAGCATTACTCTCATTTGACAGATAGGACACCTGAGGCACAGGGAGATTAATTAATACTTTAAAGGAGTTTGTAATACAGTAGGGGCATCATGTAAATATAATACACAAAGGAGGTAACTGCCAAAAATGAATATAAAGCATCTTGCTGTTCAGTTGTATTTGACTCTTCATGACCCCATTGGAGGTTTTCTTTGTAGAGTACTGGAGTGGTTCACCATTTTCTTCTCTAGTTCATTTTCTGGATGAGGAAATTAACAGGGTTAAGTGACTTACCAAGTTTACACAGCTAGTAAGTTTCAGAAGCCAAATTTTAACTTAGGAAGATGAGTCTTCCTGACAACAATCTTGGCACTCTATCCACTGTGCCACCTAGCTGTCCTGAATGTAAGGTATCATGAGATCAAATAGAGATGAAATCTCTTGTGGGATATCAGGGAAGCCTTCACAGAGGAGGTGGCATATAAAGTGGGTTAGAATTTCAATGAACAGAGGTGTAGTGAGGTGTTCCAAATTTAGGGAGTGATACGAGCCAAGGCAGAGAAGTAGGAATCCCTAGGATATGTTCAGAAGATGGTGAATAATCCCTTTGCACTCACTGTCATTGGAACATAAGAATTCCTGAAGGGAAAAATACAGGTGGAAATGCAACTTGGAGGGCCTCGCATGACTAGATTAGGAGTTTGGACTTTATCCTGTAGGTAGTGGGAGCCATTGATTGTTTTGAACAGTGGAGGAAGATTAACCTTGCAGCCTTGTGGAGTAAAGATTGATTCTCTTAGAAACACAAATCACTTTCATTTTGGGGCCTTGGTTTCCCCATTTTATAAATTTGGAATTATCAAGACTCCATGCATCTAGGTTCAAGTCATGACAATGTCACTTAATAATAATGATAACAATAATAATAAATATTATTGTAATAAAAGTAATACCTAGTATTTGTGTAGTGTTTTAAGGCTTACAAAGCATTTTCTAAATATTATCTCAATTTATCCTCAGAACAATGCTGGGAGGGAAGTGTTATCCCATTTATAGATGCCAAAAACTGTGGCACACAGGTTAAGTGACTTGCCCAGGGTCACACAGCTAGAATGTGGCTGAGGCTGGATTTGAACTCAAGTCTTCCCAATGCCAGGTGCAGCCCCCAATTCACTGTGTCACCTAGGTGTTCCAAGTCATTTAATTCCTTTGGGCTTCAGTTTCCTCATCTGTAAAGTGAGAGGTTTGGGCTATATAATATCTAAGTTGTCTTCCAACTCTAAATCTGTGCTCTAAATCCCTGTCTCATGAGGTTTTCTAATGAGGACCAAAGTAGAAGCATTAATTCTAATACACAATACATAAGATGTTATTACTGAGATGTGGCTGGGGTGGGAGAGGTGCATACTGTATTTGATCTTCCATCAAATGCTTTGAACTGTTTATCAAGGTGAAATCATGTTCAAGTCACAAAAAGTAATTATGCAGGAGATTTTCTAAGTGTGAGGGAGGGAGGGCAAGTAACATCGTGCCTTGGGAGTAGTGGAAGGAGTATTGTGGGGTGAGAGAGCTATGTTGTTGGCTGATGGGTTGAGTACTTGTATGGGAACTTCAGATTTTTTTGGAGGTAGTGATTGTTTTCCTTCCCTCCCTTCTTTCCTTTCTTCCCTTCTTCCTGCCTGCTTTCCTTTCTTGTCTTCCTTTCTTTTTATTTCCTTCCTTCCCTCCTCCCTCCCTCCCTTCCTTCCTTCCTTCCTTCCTTCCTTCCTTCCTTCCTTCCTTCCTTCCTTCCTTCCTTCTTCTCTCTCTCCCTCCCTTCCTTCCTTTCTTCTCTCCTTTCTTCCTTTTATTTCTCCTACCTGAAGTCACTGTCTAGTTGCCAGCAGGTTAATCTTCCCTCAGTGTCCTCCACTCCATTTCCTGTTTCACAAGTTGCCTGGGAGCCATCATCACGATACCCTGGCTCTGTGGCCATTCCCTCTGGTTACCCTGGCTCTCTAATTTTTCCATGCCACAGGAAAGCAAGCTCCTTAAGGGCAAAGTCTATTTCATTTTTGTGTCTGTCTTCCAACACTATGCCAGGCACATAGGGAATAAGGCTAAAGACTGGACTATGATTTCACTGGTCCCTTCTCTACAACTTAGTCTTAGAGAGTTGCCTAGAATATTGAGAACACAAAGGTTTCCAAAGCATCAATGATATTAATAAGAGCAAATCACATTTACAGAGTACTTGAAGCATTTTAGGGTTAAATGATTTGCCTGGGCCCATGCAATCAACATGTTACAGAAGTAAGACTTGGGTCCAAGTCTTCCTGCCTCAGTGGATGGATCTTTAGTTACAATGCCATATGGTCTCTTATCTACCATGTGTCAGGAACAGAACAAGGACTTAATGGGTGCTTGGTTTTTTTTATATGTTATTATTATTTTTTATTTTTTTAGCTTTTTGGAGAGGAGAGGGCAGGACAATTGGGGTTAAGTGACTTTCCCGAGGTCACACAGCTAGTAAGTGTTAAGTGTCTGAGATTGGATTTGAACTCAGGTCATCCTGACTCCAGGGCCAGTGCTGTATTCACTGTGCCACCTAGCCACCCCTAATGGGTGCTTGTTGCTTGTTAGATTACTGGATAAAGAAGGTCATAAGCATTACCCAAAGTCTGCAAAGTTGAATGCCCACTTACATAATTTGGAAAAGAAGTTCTATTTGGAATTCTAGATTGTCAGTGCTGGACGTGACCATAGAACTAGGTTAGAATTAAGGAAAAACTTAGACCTTACTTAGGATCATAGACAGATAGATAGATAGATAGATAGATAGATAGATAGATAGATAGATAGATAGATAGATAGATATGTAGATAGGTAGATAGATAGATAGATAGATAGATAGATAGATAGATAGATAGATAGATGGACGAATAGATAGATAGAATCTTAAAGATCATCCAGTCCAATTCCTTTTTTAACAGCTGAGGAAGCTCTAAGTGGGGATTTGAATCCATATATATTGCAAGGAACACTAGAATCAAAGACCTGCATTTGAAACCTGGCTCTGCCACTTGCTTCCTGTATGATCATAGACAAGTCACTGCCCTTATCTGAACCTTAGTTATGTCCTCTGTAAAATGAAGGAGTTGGACCAGAAGGCTTCAAACTTAGCCTCCAGTTCCAGGATATTGAACCTAGTTAGAAATACCATATGATAAATGACAATCTGTGGTGTGACAGAAAAGGGACTGAATTTGGAGTCAGAAGACAGGTTTGAAGCCTGACTCTGATGCTTTTAAGCCATGTGACCTTGTACAAATTGTGTGACATCTCTGATCTTCAGATTTCTCTGCTGTAAAATGAGCATGTATTTATGTGAGTGTGTGTGTTTGGGGGTGGGAGGTGACAAGGTAGGGATAATGAATGATTTCTAAGGTCCCTTGAAGTTTTATTTCCTGAGTTTCTATGACACTGAGACAAAGGGAAAGTTGTACTCTCCAATTTGTAGTTCCAATTTGGAATCCAGAGAGCCAAGAGAGGGACTTATTTTGTACAAAGTCCTAAACTAGTTTTGCATTAACTCCAAATTGGTGAAAACATAAACAGACATGTCCAAACAGCACCCACAGTTATGCAAAGTGGTTTGGGAAACTCTCTCGGGCCTCATCAGGACTCAGACTTCATTTTCTCCCACACGAAGCAGGTCTGCTCAATCTTTTCTTTTATCCTTAGTCCCAAGGGATCATTGCAGCTCATTGGTTCCTAAGAAACAACCACCCACAAAATCCCTTAGAGACATATACAGACACAGACACCTGTATCTAGACAGACGAGAGAGAGAGAGAGAGAGAGAGAGAGAGAGAGAGAGAGAGAGAGAGAGAGGTTTCTGTCTACTAAGGTACCAGAATACCCTGCCAAAAAATACTGGGTAGGGGGATGATCAATCAGTCTCTTAGTGCTTATCTATTTACTATCCAAGCCCAAACATCTGGATTACTTTTCATCCAGATATTTCAGTGTTTTGTGGACATAGTTCTATTCTACACACTCCATCAGGTTGGGGGTTGGGCACACCGTCTTCATTACCATCATAATCATAATCATAGATGGCATTCATAAAGCACCTACTATGTGCCAGGCACTGTGCTGAACACTTCACAAATATTATCTCATCATCTTCACAACAACCCTGAGAGATAGGTGCTATTATTATCATCCCCATTTTACAGTTGGGGAAACTGAGGCAGATAGTGATTAAGTAATTTGCCCAGGGTCATGCAGCTAATAATAGTATGTCACTGGGTTTGAACTCAAGTGTTCTTGACTCCAGGTCCAACACTCTGTACCATCTAGCTGCCATAGTGACATTTGTGTATTTATACAAGATTTATACAAGATTTGGACCTGGAAGGAGCTTTTTTAATTATCTAGTCCAAATGCTCTCATTTTTAAAATGAAGAAACTAAGGTTTCCAAAGTTAAATGCCTTTTATATAACTTGTAGAGACCAGACTTGAACCCAGGTCTTCTGAATCAAAGTTGAGTGTTCTTTGAACTTCAACTTTTCCACATTAAGACTTCAATGTCTAATTATTAAGACTTCCTTTGACCTTGCCTCAAAGTCTTTTCTCATTCTAATCTATACTCCACATAGCCACCTAGTTGTTATTCCTGAAGCACAAGCCTGACCAAATCCTTCCCCTACTCAATAAACTTTAGTTTAGATCCTATTACCTCTAGGATCAAATATATACTCTTCTGGCATTTAAAGCACCCTACAATCTGGCCTCATCTGATATTTCTAAGCATTTTACATATTACCTCATTGCACATGCTCTATGGTCTATCCAAACTGGTTTTCTTACTCTTCCTCACATAAGACATGCCATTTCCTATCTCTACACCTTTGTACTGGCTATCCATCATGCCAGGGATTCACTCTCCTCATCTCTGTTTCTTGGTATAGCTAATTTCCTTCAAGATTCAGCTCTAGTGATACCTTCCACATAAAGCAATTCTTTCCCCTCCCCAACTGGTTTGCATGTGTTTTCTATGTAGATCTATACATGCACATGGCATCTCTCTGTTAGATTGTAAGCTACTGCTTGAGAGCAAGGACTAAATTTTATTTTTGTTTTTGTATTCCTAGCACCCTGGACAGTACCTAAAACTTAGTAGCCACTTAGTAAATACTTGTTGATTGATTGATTAGCATCCCTGCACAGGTAAGGGCCCTGAAGTCAGGAAGACTCAATTTCATGAGTTGCCCTCAGATACTTACTGGCTCTGTGACCCTGGGCAAGTCACTTAACCCTGCTTGCCTCAGTTTCCTCATCTGTAAAATGAGTTGGAGAAACAAATGGTAAACCATTCCGGTATTTTTGCCAAGAAGACCCCAAATGGGGCCATGAAGAGTCAACACCATTGAATAACAACAGGTAAGGTATCTATCAAGGGTCCCCCAAGTGCCTGGAGGAAAGATCAGGAAAATAATAGTTGAAGTGTCTACCATGGACAAATTTAGGATTATAAAATAATCTATTTAGACCTAGAGAGGACATTAGAGATAATGTTCCACAGTTTACAGAGGAGGAAACTGAGGTCCAGTTAGGGGAAACAATTTGTTCAAGATCTCACAGGACAGAAATCCAAAACTAGCTTTCAACACAGCTCTGGGCTTTTTCCATAGCAGAGCTATGTCTCAGACATCCTGAGCACATGCCTCCCTTGTCCATGGTGCTGAACCTCTGATGAACCCAGACAGCTAACCTTAAGACAATGTTATCTTTGACTGACACCACCAACCCAGGCAGAACACCCACTTAGGGTCCACAACTATAGCCTATTGTATTGATGCTGATCTTAAAGAGAAAGAAGAGAGACAGGGTAGCCAGTGAATGCAATACAATCATTAGCCCTGTGAAACTGCTGTGATGCCAGAATAGGAATTCATTAGGGGTGACATTAAACCTGAGCTTTCTCCCTTGTGCAGTTTCTAGCTCTTCTTTGCCTTCCCTGGAAATGAGAGAGTCAGGATACAAACTGTCCAACAAGCAGACCCTTCCAAGGCCAGGACCCTGAGTGTCAGCAGTTTACCAAAGGCTCTTTAATATACTGGAGCAAGGTTATTTATGATGGTGCTTAGGACTGGCCCTGGTCAGGGTAAATTAAGTGGTCCATTTCATTTTAGCTTCAGTAAACATGGAAGGATTATCTATTTTTAAAAAAGAAAACACAGACTAGAGCAGAAAATAACACGGGCTGGTTCTAATTAGTATGTTAATGTCCTATAGAATTCCTAGCTCTTCAAATGAGAGGCGGGATGCAGGTTTATAAATATTGCTTAGGGATTTCTTATTCATCTGGATAGGATGGGGGGGAGGTTGTGGAGGATAGGAGGTGGAAACAACATTGATAGGAGTTTGCGAAGGACTCCCTCCTCTTGTCTTGTCCCTTCTACTGCTTCTTGTGCTCCCCGTAACCACATGAACCACGGCTCCATTTCACAGTAATCATAAATTAATTTGGAGCTCAAAACCCCTTGCAGAACCCGGCTGAGGCACTGGGGAGGAGGCTGCAGCGAGCTGTGTGAGGGAAGCGGCCAGGCATCCCAGGTACCAGGAGAGCCCCGAAGCAAGATGTTTGCTGTGTCTCTGAAGTGTCGGCTGGGGGTGGTGAGGCGTCGGAATAAAGGTAACAGGGGGCTGCCTGATTTGGGGGAGCAACCACAGAATAGGGAGTCAAAGGATGAAAGGGAATCTTGCCTTTGTTTGGGAACTTACGCTCCCTTGATTCCCTCCAGAGCTGACAGAAAGATTGCATAACTCTCTGGGGAAACTGCAACAACCAGGTAGATTTTTGTCTCCTGGAATGTGTTTTTAATGGGAAACAGGGGACGTACTTTCCTCTTGTCCTTCTGTCAGAGATGCCACTGCATTCTAGTGGATCTGGGTCAGACAGGTTTTTCTTTGTAAAACTAGTTTGATTGGAATTCAGGCGTGATAGGAGACTTCCTTTGCCAATATTCACCTTGTCCTTGTTTCAAGCTTGGGGTCTGAATGAAGTAAGTGTTTGGCAGGAGCCATGGGATAGTGGTCTCTAGGAAAAGCACTCGTGGGAAAATAATCCCTTAGCTGAATGTGCGGCTACTGAAGCTTTCTCTATGTGTGTGCATACAAGTGTACGTTTAAGATAACCTTTTTCTCCTCCCACAATTCCTGGCATCCAGGTAGAATGAAGATAACCTGTAAGTCAGGTATAGCCCAACCTTGTCTGAGGAGCATAAAGAGTCAAGGAGTCAGGTGAAGTGAAAAGACATTGAGCTTGAGGGGATGGGGAGACCTGAGTTTGAGTCCCAGCTGTGTTAATAACTTCCACCATGTGACCTTAGGCAAATGACTTATTCTTGTCTGAGTCTCAGTTTCCCTATCTAGAAAAAAGAGGAGGTTTCGAACTAAGTGATATTTCAGGTCCCTTCTAGCTCTGACATACCAATAGCATTTGAATTCAGTGATAGAAAATTGTTTTTTGAACCTTGTGGCTCTGAATCTCAGCTTTGTGCTGTCCATCAGTCATTCAATTTGCTTGGGATTTTAAAATTCTAAATGAGAGCTGCATTTAGGTTTTAAAACAGATCTTCAGTGTTTCCCTTGCATCAAGTGCACAAGGAGAAGTCAAATTCTTGTAACCTAGAAAAAGGATTGCGCATTGGTCTTAGCTCCAGGACTTGGCTAGAATAACAAAAGCTTCTTTTTCCTTTAAAAGCAAATGACCTGCATCTTCATAGAGAGAGAAAGACCAGGGGCTTGGGAGGATCCGATGTGGTTTGAGCTATTGATTTTCGACATCCTGGAAGGTACAGACTCAGCTTTTTCCAATGTAGAGAGTGTCACAGTGCTTGAGGCAGAATAGGAATGGGGGAATACTTTCCAGAGACCAGCAAGGACTACTGGACCTGAATTAGGGAAGGCTTCCATTTTCTGGAATGGAATCTGATGGAGGTGGATTGTTGTCAGAGAACAGTCTACCTTTCTTAAATAAAGAAGTGTCATCATGAGGAACTTCTTAGTCTCATTTAAAACATCCTAATTGAACTTGAGATCTTCCCAGAAACCATAAAATGTCACAACTAGAAGGCACTTTAGAAATTATGGTATTGGAGCTGGAAGGGATTGGAAAACATAGAATGTCAGAGTTGGAAGGGACATGAGAATATGGAATGTCAGAGTTGGGAGGGACCTGAGAACATAGAATGTCAAAGCTGGTTGGAACCTGAGAGCATCAAATTTCAAAACTTGATAGAACTTTAGAGAATAGAGTTTCAGAATTGGGAGGGCCTTTGTAGACTAGGTAATCCAGTCTTCTCTCATTTCATGGATGAGGAAGAGCCACGAAGTGATTTGCTCAAGATCACAAAATTACTCAGACAGAAACAGGATTAGAACCCAGATGTCCTGAATCTTAGTCAATTGTCCTGACCTCTTACAAAACAAATAGAATGTACTCCCTTGGGCTTCCCATGTGTCTCCTTTCTCCCTCCCATCACTCCTAGCTGTAGCTAGCCATTACTATTTGTTTCTTCCTGTAGGTCTGCAGGCCAGCCAGATTTGAGAACTGATTTTTTCCCTAACAGAAACTATGTAAAGTTTCCAAACTGAGGCAGAGGACTGATTTAGTATCAAGTTTCTTTCTTGATTATAATTCCCTTTTCCTGATGTTTAGTCTCTCTGCTTGGATCCTTGATCCTCTCTCTCCCCCAGTAACTCAGTCTCTGTGCATAGATTCCTGACCCCTTCTTGAAATTTCCCTGGGTGCATTCCTGACCCCTCCTCCCTGTGTTATCCAGGCTACTTCCCTGGATACAGAACACACTGTCTACATTGACCCCTGAGACTTGCCCTATCCTTCAAGCCATGAGCCAATTCCCCTACTACTGAAAGCCTGTCCTACATCAAAAACCACCCACAGCTCAGCACTGACACTGAGCTGATCCAGCCCTTTTTTCCTAAGTCCACTATCAGTTCCCAGAGGGGAAACAGTGTCAGTTCTGAAATACCACTAGGGTTATGCCTGGATGAACACACACTGTTGTTTTCATAGTTGGGAAGTTGAAAATGTCAGTAGTGCTTTAAAAAAAAATCCTCTTTCCCTTCACCAAGTGTGGGAATAAAAATGGGAAGTTGGTTTGTTCCAATTTGGATTAATTCTTGTTGCTTTATATGTGCTTTGTCTGGACCTTGCCTTCCCCCCACCCCCAGGCTGTTCCCAGAGTCAGCTTTAAAGACTCAACTGAAGTTCAAAGATGGTACAGCTTTACATCTAGACTGCTGTCTTCAGAACATCCTTTAAAAAAAAAGTCTGATTTTATGTGCATAGGAAAAATTCCCCAATCTAATTGGAATCTTAGAAATCTAGGGCAGCATGCCTCTTGGTATCAGAGCAGGCTGCAAGAGGTACAGGGCATTGGAGCAGAATGTGCTTACCTCATTGCCACAACTCTCCAGGACTCACTACAGCCCCAACTGAGGAAGAACTGTATGACGAAGTGAACTTTCTAGATTTGGATTTGTATTAAGTCCTGGAAAAATCATTGAATTCTGACTCATAGGACCTGGGTTCAAATCCTAGCTCTATCACTCACTGCTGTTGTGGTTTGAGGTAAATCATTCCAACTCTCTGGATCTGTCTCCTCCTCTGTAAAATGAGGAAATTGAATGAGACTGGTCTGGAGGTGCAAAACTTTTTTTTTCCTTTTTCTCTTCCTCCTCCTTTATCTCCCCCTCCTCCTCCTCCTTCTTCCATTACAGATTCTTTGGCAATCCAGTGAAGCCTATGGATCCCTTCTATAAATAATTTTTAAATACATAAAATAAAATACGTGGGATTACAAAGGAATTGAAACAATTATTTTTTCCCATTCAAATTCACAGAGCCTGTGGAATCTATCTACAAATCCTCTAGGTTTGTGGACTTCAGGTTAAGGACATCTAGACTAGAGGATGTCTAAGGATCTTTCCAACTCTAGCATCTTGGGTTATAAGATCTCTCCGCAGGTTGTTTATGGTGCCATAGGCACTATAACTGCAGTATATATAGGAGCTGCTAGGTGAAAGGTGGTATTGTGCAGGAACAATGGCATAGTAGACAAAACTTTAGATTGGAGATCAAGAATTAGTTATCAGTCCTAGCTCTTCCATTAAATTTCTGTGTGACATTGAGAAGATCTCTTCTTCTCTCTGAGTCTCAGTTTCCTCATCTTCAAAATGGGAATAGGGACATTTGCATTATTTACATCACAGGATTGTTTTGAAGCTATATCAATCAATCAACAAGCATTTATTAAGCACACAGTATGTGCCAGATGTGTTAGATGTTAGGGGTGTAAATGCAATAAATAAAACAATCCCTATTCATGAAGAGCTTGCAGTCTAAAAGGAAGCAATGGGAGTTAGAGTGCTGTATAAATATAAACTCTTATTCCTGTGGAGACCAACTGGCTATTGCTCCCATGACTATAGATAATTGTGATCACAGATTTTGTATCTACTGAATTATATTCTTCTATAAAAAACCCCTTTACTAAAATTAGAATTAACTATATAATTTCTGATTGGAAAAAAATATACAATTAATGTTCATAACTCTGGATGTGAATGGGTTGAATTTACTCCTAAAATGAAAGAGGATGCCAGAACAGACTGAAAAGCAAAATCCGAGAAAATATTGTTTACAAGAAACATGTTTGGAACATAAATATTCAGGCAGAGTTCTAAAAAGATAAAGTAATACAAAAATTAGAATAAGATTTAACATATACATAAACTCATAGGTACAATTTCATACCTTTCCAATGACTTTTGATATTATCAGTCTTTTAAAATCTAATCTTGATTTCTCCTTCATTGCCTTAAAGTATATTTACATAGAATATATACATTTTTTGAAGAAATCTTTATAATACTTCCATCAAAGATCACATTATAGTCACTTTCTTATGTAGGATGAGATTAAACTAAGCAGCTAAAATTCTTTTTGTGAATCTCCCATGGATGCTACTCTTGTTATAGCACTCCAATTCTATATTTGAAAATAACTTGGATAGCACCACTTTATGATTGTTACTGGTGCTTATGAATTTTGTTGTCTTTGTATTCACAGCACCAAACCAATGCTTTGGGTTTAGTAAGTGCTTACTAAATACATAATGTATTGGATAATATGTGTTATATGTGCATATATATATTGGGAAAAGTCCACATAAATAGTACTAATATTACACATTATACTGTTCTTAGCAAGACTGTTCTTCTAACATCAAAATCTGCAAAGGCTACTTCTCTGATAGAAATTCTGAAGTCTTGTTAGGGAGTGGAGTGGTAGAAATCAGTATTTAAAGAGTGATGGAGTTTGGGGGGAAAATTAAAATAAATGCAATACTTTTTAGCAATTTTTGTTGATCTAAAACAACTTAAGCACTCTAGGAAAATAAAAATGTATTACAAATAATTTCGTTTACTTATAGAACAATTGGATTTGGCATATTTAGAGATATGAGGGTTTTGAGCATTTCAGGAATTTTCCCCATATTATTAGTCTTTAAAAGAGTCCACAAAACTCCTGGATGAAAACAGAAGTGCATTCCTTGCTAAGTCACTTTCCTTTTTCCTTTTCTTTCTTCCACACACTAATATGTGATTATGCTTGTTACCCATTTTCTTTTCTAAGCATTGTTCCTCTTCTTCACTACCAATCTAGCCTAACTGTAACTTTATGCTTGGGGTGAGCTGGGGTCATAGATTTAGATCTGGAAGGGATCTCAGAGGCCATCTTGTCTAACTTCAACATTTCACAGATGGGGAAAATGAGGCTCAGAAAAGTTAAATGATTTAATCTAAGGTTATACACACAGTAAGTATGAGATGGAATTTGAATCCAAGTTTTCCTCATTCCAAGTCCAGCACTGAGTATACTATCCCATGCTTCCTCTCCACAGGTAGGCAATGCAGAAAGAGTGTTTTCATCTTTCCCACATCTATGGAAAATAGTAAATTACAGTTCATATCTTGCCCTAAGTGAGGACAACCTTTAGGGGAATGCTGTGTCTAGTTAGGAGCTCTAACTGTCCAACCTGACTGGAACCGACCAAGAAAATTCTTACTTATAGAATTAGACTTAGAGTCTATTCTTAGAGCTAGGAAAGGGTCTTAGAGACAATCTAAGCTCAAGTGGAAGTGATTCACCCAAGGTCACACAGTGAGTTACTGGAACAATCAGGACTAGAACCTGTGTGACCTTGGACAACTGCTCTAATCCCTTTATTCCTCCCTCACTTTTCTTATCTATAAAATGAGAAGATTGAACTAGATGATCTCTGATGTCTAATTTGATGAATCTTTGCTTTCCAAGCCAAACAAATTCCTCTATTATATCTAAAAGGTTCCTTTTCCTGAACAAGATTGCCAATAGCTTTGAAATCACAGGTCCATAAACCAATAATCCTTATAATCAATAAGCATTTCTCAAGCTTCTACTCTGTACCAAACACTCTACTCAATGTCAGGAATACTAAGACAAAATTAAACCATTCCTGACTTCGAGGAGCTTACATGCTATCTTTGAGGTAAAGGGAGGAGAGTTGCATGTGCTCAACTTGTTCAGAAAAGATAGGGTTTGAGGGAAACTCAGTCTCTTGTGCTAATAATACTCACCTGTATCACTCCACCAATGTAAGAGAAGTGTCAGAGCCACTCAAATTTAGAAGAAAGCTGGCCTTCATCTCATCTCTCCCAGTGGAAGCTCTAAACACAAGCTGCTTTAATCCGGCACTTAATTATACTGCTTTGATCATGGATTAATGAAAGCCAGAATTGGATTTACAGAATTGAAGAATCTCAGAGCCACAAAGAATCTCAGAGCCACAAAGAACCCCAGAGTTCATCTATTCCAACTCATACCTAAGCAGTATTCCCTTCCACATATCCCTAATAAGTTGTCCTCCAGCTACCAATTTAAGTCATCCAGTAGTGGAGAACCCACCACCTCCTGAGGCAGACCATTCAATATGGGTGGCAGCTTTCATTGTTATAGTTTTTTTTTCCTTACATTGAATAAAAATCTACCTCTACACAGCTTCTACGTAGTGAACCTAGAATACCTCTGCCAACTAATAGCCCTTTAGATACTTGAATATAGTTGTCATGGCCCCACAAGTCTTTAAACCCCTCAGATTACTTCAACTGGTCCTTATATGGCATGATATCTAGTTCCTTCATCATCCTGGCCACTATTTTTGTGGACAATCTCCATCTGGTCAGTATTCTTCTGGTGTGTGTGTGTATGTGTGTGTGTGTGTGAGAGAGAGAGAGAGAGACAGACAGACAGACAGACAGACAGAGACAGAGACAGAGACAGATGGACAGATGGATACAGAGATATCACATGCATGCATAGATACTGCAAATCCCTGATTTTTTCCCACATAAGTTTTTTTTCCACATAATCTGTAGTCTAGCCACTTTCCCCTCATGCTTAACTTGTACTATTGATTATCTGAATGCAAATGTAGGACTTCACATATATCCCTTTATGCCTGTCTGCAGCTGTCAACTTCTCAAATGAGGGAGAGTCGGGAATTTATAGGGATACATTTAGTTAACATTCCAGGAATAGATCACTGTGGGAGGAAATGTGTTCCATATTCTCTAACTTTCCAGATAACTGAAGCTAACCACTTTATGGGTTAATTTCACCACACTCTCTGCTTTACAACCTGCTCCAGCATTCACAGATTTCCTTTTTCAATTTTGGGTTGGAACATCTTCAACCTCTGAAGGAAGACAGGGCTGGGATTTTTCCCTCTTCCTCTTATCATCTGCAATCATGGTAGAGCCAATATGATGGCCTAATCATACAGGCTGGTCTCAAGTACTAGAAAGAGAAATCAACTACAAGTTAAAATAACTTGTCTTTACTCTGTGGCTTTGGGCAAAAAGTTTTCTCTCTCTGAGGCTTAGTTTCTACCCAAGTAAAATAGGAATAATAATCCCTTACCTTATTACCTCATGGATATGTTGGGAGGGTCAAGTGAAATGTTAGAGTACTTTGACAACTGTGATGAGGGATGCAAAGACATAAATTAAATAGTCCCTGGACTCATAGATTTTGTATTCTCCCTGGAGGCTGCAACTTTTACAGAGATATAAGATAAATACAAAATAATTTAAGGAGGCAGGAGACAGTACTAATAACAAGGAAGGAGCAGTTGTAATGAGAAAGACTTATAACAGGAGTTGAACCTTGAAGGAAGCTAGGGATCCTCAAAGGTGGAGGTGAGTAGGGAAAGTATCCCAGATGTGTGGGAGACAATTTATATGAGCAGAGGTTTGGAGGTGGGAGATCCAGTGCCTAGATCGGAGAACAACAAGTACATCCATTAGACTGGAAAGCAGTGTTCTTCATTAGTGAAGAATTCTAATACTAAGTTAAGCCTGAGTTGGTAGGCTAGAGCCAAACTGTCAAGGTTTTTAAATGTCAAGTTAGAGATTTTGTATTTTATTATACATGTAATGGGAAACTATATAAGCTTCTTGAGTAGGGAAGGAACACGGTCAGACTTGTGCTCTAAGATTATTTTTGGCAGCAAAGAGATGAATTGGAAAGGGCAGATACCTGAAGATGAAATTCCAATTAGGAGGTTGTGGCAATGGTCTAGGTAAGAGATGATAAATGCCTCTATTAAGATGGTAGACAAGAGAATGGAGGAGAATTAACACCTGGTGATTAATTGAATATTGGGGATGAAGGAGAGTTAAGAGTAGATTATAACTCCAAGGTGGTGAACCTGAGTGATTAGAAGAATGGTAGTTCTCTTAACAGAAATAGGGAAATTTGGAAGAGGGATAAGTTTCAAGGGGCCTGAGGATAGTGAGTTCTGTTTTAGATTCAGTTACAGAACATCCAACTGGCAGCATTTGAATCAGCAGCAGCAGATTCAAGACCAGAGCTCAGAAGACTAGAGCTAGATATATAGACCTGGGAGTCATCTGCATCGAGATAACGGAGCCCATGGGAATTGATCAAATTGCCAAGGAAGAAGACGTAGAGAAGGGAAGGAACAAAGGATGACTTAAGATAGCACTTGGAGAATAGGGGTGAGATGTTGATGATGATCTATCAAAGGAGAGTGAGAATAGTTAGATACAAGAACCATGAGAGAACAATGTCAAGGAAACAGAAGGAGGAGAGAGGAGAAAGTGATCAATGGTGCCAAGTCAAGGATGAGAACTGGGAAAAACCCTTTGACTTGGGAATTTAGAGATGTGGAAAATGAAGCTTGGGGAGGTGGAGTGACTTGTTGAAGGTCATTCACCAAACTAGTGGTAGAGTTAGAAGCAGGAACCAATTCTGACTCTAGGATTAATGTTCATTTGAACCACATCAGACCGCAAATTTCAAAGTGGGCACAACTGCCTATGGACCAAACCCATTTTTTTGGGGGGGGAGGGGTATGGTTTGACTTGTTAAATCATGGTAATGACCCAAACCTTGCTTTTCAAATAGACACATCAAACTCCCTAGTGAGTCAGTTTAAACTAGGGCAGAATCAGACTATTAAAATATTCTCCAACCTGAAAGAGATCTTAAGGGACTATGCAGTTCTGTTCATTGCAGACAAACTCACAGAGCCCTACAATCCAATGACATGGGGCCATCTTCCATAATATGGCACATAAATGACATTTTGTCTCATTCAACTCAGTCTCATCTATACAAAATGGAACTGGACCAATCCCTAAGACTCTACTAGGTTCCAATGAGAACATACCTTTGGAACAGACTGGGTTTGGTTTTTTTTTAACCAAATTTGGGGTTTAGAGGACTTAGAGATCATCTAATCCATACCATTCACTCTTAAGGAAATAAAAGAGGCCCAGAGGCAAAAAATGACTTGCCCCACAGAGCAGGAATTTGAACCCAGGTCCTCTGAATCTAGTTTCAGACCTCTTTCCTCTAGGCCATACTACATCTTTTTTAATCTACCTACTCAGGCAGAGGATTAATAATATTTGGCAAGGTTTATGGAGACAGGATTGCTTTTCAGATACATTTTCTCTGAAATCTGAATAGAGGGCACCAAAATATTTACTCTATTTACACTTCAAAAAATAGATAATGGTGTGCTGCAGACAACTTGGGCAATGGGTGCGTTTACAATGAAAAGCTCCAGGGTATATTACTGATTCCTCGAGGAAGGCACTCTCCATGGGTCCCACTTGACCACCAGATTTGAACATTCCCAGGAAAGTTTTAGATTAGGCTCTTCTCACCTCTGCTCCTATTAAGGCAAACTGAGAAGGGCTATCTGGACACATCCTGATCCACTCTCTGGTCATGTTTTCATTTTCTGTAAGATCATGAAGTCAGGCTGGGTGATCTCCAATGTCCCTTATGGTTCTAACATTCCAGGCTCTCAAGACTCTTCTAATTCTAATTCCAACTCATTCCAAGACTCTTCTAATATTCTGCATTCTAACAATTTCTGTTCTAAGGACCCTGCCAACCCTAACATCCTATATTCTAACATTCTATGTCCTAATATTCTGCATTCTAAGGGCCCTTCCAACCCTTACATATTATATTCTAACATTCTATGTCCTAATATTCTGTATTCTAAGAGCCCTTCCAACCCTAACATCCTACATTCTAATATTCTATGTCCTAATATTCTGTATTCTGAGTCCTTCCAGCTCTTACATTCTAGGCTCTAATATTTAATGCTCTAAATTGCCTTCCAGTTCAGGTGATACAATCTCATGATTCCAAGTTTCCAGAGTCCATAGTAACATTTTAATGTAGTTGGCTGGTACAATAGGCAGGGGGCTGAGAAAGGACAAAAATGATGCCTGTGTTTCTTATTTCCTTTAAGGAGTCATTCAACATAGGCATTTTTCATTTGCCTAGAAGCAGCTAGGTGGCAAAGTGGATAGAGCTCTGGGCCTGGAGTCAGGAAGACCTGAGTTCAAATCAGGTATCAATTCAGATACTTACCAGCTGTATGACCTTGGGTAAATCCCTTAGCCACAGTCTCCCAAAGTTTCTTCATCTGTAAAATGGGGATAATAATAGCGCCCATCACCAAGTGTTGTTGTGAGGGTCAAATGAGGTGATACTTGTAAAGTTCTTTGCAAACCTTAAAGCCCTAGGTAAGTACTGGTTATCATCACTGGGGCAGCTAGGTGGGGGACTCAATAGAGCTCTGGGCCTGGAGTGAGGAAGACCTGAGTTCAAATCTGACCTGCTATGTGATCCTGGGGAAGTCACTTACCCCTATTTACCTCAGTTTCCACATCTGCAAAATGAGCTAGAGGAGGAAGTTGCAAACCACTCCAGTATCTTTGGCAAGAAAACCCAAAATGGGGCCATGGATAGTCGATCATGACTGAAATGAATGAAAAACAACAAATTATTATATTATCTCTGGAGAATGGACTGAAGATGAGATTGGATTGGCGTCTGTTCTAACCACCAGCATGTCCTGGGGGTTACCACTGGATCTGAAGTCAGGAGTCAATGTTCCATTGTCAGCTTTGCTGCTGACCTCCTGTGAGTCCCTGGGCACTTCACCGACCTTTTCTGTGATTTAGTGTCCTCACTTGTCACATGGGAATAGGACTATCCTACCTTTCAGGAATATTATAAGTTTGAAAGAGCTTGTAGCATAGCATCATGGGGTTTATTTAGAGTAGCCAAGAACCTTAGAGAACATGTGGAAAAATTGTGGGAAGGAGAGGAAATTGTGGCCCAGAGAAGGAAGTGGAAAGAGCAGCTATTCCAGAGTCAGGGGATCTGGATGTATATATCCCCGCACTGTGCTTACTACCTGTGAGATCTTGGACAAGTCACTAAACATCCTTGTGCCTCAGGCTCGTCATCTGTAAAGTGAGAGAACTGGGCAAGGTGGTCTCCCAGATCTGCTCTAGGATCCTTTGAAGTAAGAGGTTTGATGATACTGTCCTGGGAGGAGTAGCATATTCTATTTGTGACCAAGTACTTTAGAAACACTTGCTGATGGTAACAAAGGCATATATGATAGCCCCTGCCTTCAAGGATTTTGTAGTCTTCTGGGAGGAACACAGCATTTATAGGAGCAACACAAGTGCACAATTATGCTGCATCATCATAGAGTAACTTGCCTTCCATTCATACTATATATATATGTGTTGGTACAATTCTTTGTGTATTGTCTTACCCTCTTAGAATGTAAGTTCTCTGATGGCAGGAACTGTTTTTGTCTCTCTTTGTATCTCTAGTACTTAGCACAGTGCCTGGCACATCATCAGAACTTGATAAAGATTTGTTGATTGACTTACAAGGCATTAGTCATGAGGGAAGGCTGGGATATGACTAGGAGATGCCTCAAAAGGCAAATAGACCTCAGAGGACATTGTGCCCATTTACAGATGAGGAAACTGAGGTTCAGAGAGGGGACATGATTTGCCTATGTTCACACAGGTAGCAAATGGCAGAGCCTGAATTCTATCCCAAGTTCTCCGCCCCCAGGTCTTATTCCCTTTCTACACTGCTCTAAGTCCAATGTGGGTGACGAGGGACGTTCACAGAATGAGGCTAGGAATGGGAGCCAGGATGTGGGCTCAGTTATGGAATGAATCAGGATATGGGTTCTTTCCCCTTGCCTTGCCAGAGATGGAGAACCAGGGCTTCCTGGTCTGCTGGCACAGAGCTGGCTGCCACAAGAAATGAGGCTTCTGAGGATGCTTTGAGTAATGCAACCTTCTCTGCTTCCTTCCTGGTCTCAGTGACTTGTGGACAGGGTGATCACAGACTTGGAGCCAGAAGAGACCTGAGGCCTCTATCAAACCTCATTTTTCAGAGGAGGAAGCTGAGACCCAGAAGAGTTAAGGTGTACAAGTTCACATAGATAACTAGGTGGTGCAATGCATTGAATATATTCCAGATTTGTAATTTGGAAGACCTGAATTCTAATTCTGCTTCAGGGGCAGCTAGGTGGCAGAGCAGATAGAGCACCAGCCCTGGAGGGAGGAGGCCTGGACTTCAAATCTGGCATCAGATGTTTACTCGCTGTGTGACCCTGGGCAAGTCACTTAACCCCAATTGCCTCCAAAAAAAATCTGCCTCTGATGCTCTGTGATCCTGGATGAATAATTTAACCTGTCTCAGTCTTAGTGTCTTTGTAAAATGGGGATAATGTTAGCACCTACCTCCCAAAGTTGTTGTGAAGATCAAATAACATAGCATGCCAAGCCCTTTGCAAACCTTAAAGTGTTCTACAAAGGTTATTAGTGGCATTACTGTTATTGAGGTTGTCATTGTTGTTGGGATAGAGCTGTGTCTTGTGACCCAGGGCTGGATGAGATGGCCTTGATGATCCCTTCCTCCTCCAGCTTCGTTATCTTGCTTTACTGCCCCTGTCCAAAAACAGTAATTACTAAACTAATAATTAGCTGGAATTCTTCCACCAGAGGAGGGGGGAAAAAGCAGATGATTTCCTCATTTCACTTCACGTTTGAAAGGAGAAAAAAAACCACCTTCCAGGGGGTGGCAGAAAAATCCTCTGTGATATTTTATGATTTCAGATGGAATTTGAATGCTCCCTGGGTCATTTATTCAAGTAAAAATACATTAGATTCTGTGGCACTTTCCATGTGAGGATTTAAGGTGTTGAATCAAGTCTGAGTAATCCCCACCCCAACTCCCTTCAGTTAATGTTGGCATTCCCAGTCTGGTACTTTGGAGCATGGCGTGGGGGAGCAGGGGGCGCAGAGTTGGACTGGAGCAAGACTGTAGAGGAGGGAACTTAATGTGGCCTAATGAAGAGACTACTGGCCGTTAGGGAGTCAGGACTCGGCACAGCAGCATTGTGTTGAGAGCAGGAAGGGACATTAACAATTGTAATGTAGGTCCAGCCACATTAGATAATAGATTAGATAAGCCATCTTATGGGGGGGGAAACTGAGGCCCCAAGAGAGTAAGAGGTACAGGCTTGTACCTCTGTCTGTACTTTTCATGCTGTTCCAGGGTGGCTTGTTGTCTCAGTCATTTGGGGACTTGGGGGTGATTTTCACAAACAAGACTGGCTGGCTAGTAAAAGCTGAAAGCAGAAGGCCTTCATTTGGCAGATTTTTAGCTCATATAAAGGAGGGCCAAAGGCTTGACAGGAGATACTTGGCAGGGGGAAGAGCAGGAACAATCATGAAATCCAATCAGAAAGGTCCCTGGAACCATGAATCCAAGGCTATGTCAGTAGAAAGAAGAGGAAGTCAGGGATGGGTCTATGAGATGCCTCTCTCTAGACTTGGAACACCCAAAATATGCCAAGCACTTGCCATTTCTTCTTGTTCAATATGGGGGAGACTTGGATCTTGTCTCACTCATGTCCACATAACAGCAGCTTGATGGAACAAGGGAGGGCCATGTGTTTTATAGACTGAGGCAGATTTCCACTCAGGCACGTGCAATTCATTTTCCATTTCTAATATCACAGGCAAAGAGACACTGTCCACTGGTTGGCAAGGCCCATATACCCAAAACATGGAGGCAGGGAAGTGTTCAACAAGTGTCAGGGCAAGGTTGCCAGGCAGGAGGAGAGGGCAGAGTGTAGACCAGAGGCTGCCTGCTTTGAGAGGCTAGATGCCCCCCACCCCCTAAATCAGAGAAGTTTTCTGCTACCACCAAGCTTGCATAGCGCTCCAGGTGGGGGCAATTCAGTTCTGCTGGGGCCATGTTTTTAGTGTCCTTTGACTGCAAAGAGAGAGTGGGGAACAATAACTTCTACGATACAGCAAAAGGTGGCAGAAAAGGTTGCTATGAATCTTAGTCTTCTAAGTATTTGCCACAGCCCTACTCACTTGACATCCATTCATCATTCCACAAACATTTACTAGAACTCAAATGATAACAACAACCACTGACATTTCTGTAGTGATTTATGGATTGCAAACGACTTTGTATCCATTATCTTCTCTGCATCCTCCAACAACCTTATGCAGGAGGTGGTGCAGGTATTGTTAGAGGAGAGAGTGTGGCATAGGAGGAAATACTGGGATGGGATATGTTGGAGAGAGAGGAAGGGCCCTGGATGGACTGAAGTAGGAAAGGATGGGAGGTGCTGGGTGATCGTGAAGAGTCTTGTTTGTCAGGAGCGTAGGATAGGTGAGATGAAACTGGAAAAGTAGGTTAGGCCCAAATCATGAAAGGCATTGAATACCAGTACAAGGCATTTCGACTTTAATCATTAGGCAGTGTGTGTGTGTGTGTGTGTGTGTGTGT
>CM053590.1:46360153-46389808 GCA_028646515.1 Pseudochirops corinnae
TTGGGATAATCAGGGAAATTTTAATGGAAGAAGTGGCATTTGAGCTAATTTGGCAGAACTGCCAGTTTCATGATCTCTATCCTGTACTTACTGCAATCACACACAGGACAGCTGGAGGTGGGTGAGTATAAGTATAGGAGAGTGCATTGATCAGTCTGGCGATAGGCAAAATGCCAAATGGCTAACCTAAAATAGACTGTCCTCATTCAGGCAAGTCAGAAGGGAAAAAGCGGCTTGAAATCAAGAGCCCCAGTCATATAGCCTCTCTGGGCCTCAATGTCCCTATCCGTAAAATGCAGAGGTAGCAGATGATCTCTAAATTCTCATTCAGCTATTAATCTATGATCCTAATTGCATTTCTCATGCCCAGGGACCCTTTAACTAAAAGCTGTCATAAGAAACGAAGGCCTTGTGATGATTTATGCTGAGGATTAAGGGCATCCCCAGCTCACTTCCAGAGAGGACTTTTATTGGGAAAATTTATTTTTTTAATCTTCCAAAGTC
This sequence comes from Pseudochirops corinnae, assembly GCA_028646515.1. Taxonomy (NCBI): domain Eukaryota; kingdom Metazoa; phylum Chordata; class Mammalia; order Diprotodontia; family Pseudocheiridae; genus Pseudochirops; species Pseudochirops corinnae. Next base: position 46,360,658 of record CM053590.1, read on the forward strand.
TAGTGACTTTCTGATGATTTACAGGGTAAACAGAGTGAAATGCATTAGATAAAGGGAAACCCATCTATCTATTAAGCAACATATTTCCTGAGTACCTATTCCACCCCCAGCAGGGTCTTTATTTTCCATGCATCTGTTAATCAAAATTAGCATGAAGAAGAGAGAGGTAACTTATTCTGCTTTGCCCTGGAGGGCCACTTTGTGGGGGAGGGGGGTGGAGGGAGCAGAAGTTATGGGGAAGCAGATTTCACCTTAATAGAGATTTGTCTAGCGATCAGAGCTGTCCAATGATGCAATGGATTGTCTCCTGAGGTATTGAGTTTCACATAATTGAGAGCATTGAAGAAGAGATTGGATAACTACCTATTAAAGATAGTGTAGAAGAGATTTCTGCTTTGGGTTAAAGGTTGGATTAAATGAGCATAGGATCATAGCTCCAAAACTTGAAGAATTGTTAGAGGCCATCTAATCCACCCCCCTGATCAGGGAAATTAAGGGACTTGTCCAATATTACACATATGGTAACTATCAGAGGCATGATTTAGAGCTAGTCCTCTGACCCCAGTGCCAGGGTTTTTGTCCTTGAACCTAAGGTTCTTTCCAATCATGATTCTGATGTTTTTCCATGGGGAAATCAGAATGGAGAACTGGGGTAACATTCCTGATGATTTAAGTCAAGGAAAGCTTGTTTACTTCCAATTATCTACATATATCAGAAGGTGAGGACTTGAATTCCAGGCAACTCTAAGTTATGCACGATGGAGAAGGAAAAGGAAGAGGAGGAAAAAGAGAAGGAGGAAGAGAGAGAGGAGGAGGAAGAGAGAGAGGGGAGGAGGAAGAGAATGAGGAGGAGAAGGAAGAGAAGGAGCAGGAAGAAGAGAAGGAGGAAGAAGAAGAGAAGGAGGAGGATAAAGAGGAGGAAAGGGAGGAGGAGAAGAAGGATTTTCCCAGGGTCACGTAGCTAGCAAGAATCTGATGAAGGATTTGGACTCAGGTCTTCTGGACCCCAGGTCCAACACTGTCCACTATCTCCCCTGTCCTCCCGAGAATGCAGCCTTATTTTAAAAAAATGTATTTATTTTTAGTTTTCGACATTCGCTTCCATAAAATTTTGAATTTCAAATTTTCTCCCCATCTCTCCCCTTACCCCACCCCAAGACAGCATGTAATTTGATATGGGTTCTATATTCATATTGAACCTATTTTTACATTAGTCATGTTGTAAAGAATAATTAGAACCAATGGGAGAAAGCACAAGAAAGAAGAAACAAACAAAAAAAGAAAAAAGAGAGAGAAAACAAATAGTATCCTTCCATCTGCATTCAGACTCCAGAGTTCTTTCTCTGGATCTGGACAGCATTTTCCAGCATGAGTCCTTTGGAGTGGTTTTGGAGCCTTGCATTGCTAAGAAGAGCTAAGTCTATCAACGTTAGTCATCAGACAATGTGGCTGTTGTTACTGGGTATAGTCTTCTCTTGGTTCTAGAAGGCAGCTCTTTTGAGACAGGGATGGCATTGTCTTTGCGTCTTCAACGCCTCACTCATAACAGGCACTTGGCGAATGTTTAGATATTTCTTGTTTATCCTTGTGGATAATGACATTTCCCTTTTTCAGACCTTTTTTGTTTGTTTCATTCTTCAGCTCTTTAATTTCCTGCATTTTATTTTCTATTACGGTTATTTGTGGTGTCGCATTCCCCTACTAGGCTGCAAGCTCCATAGGGGCAGGCGCTTTCTGCCTTTCTCTATCTTGTAATAAAGGTGTATAGATTTGGAATGAATTGAATCTTGACTATTACATACTTCTTGTGTGTTCTTGGGCATGCGATTTCACTTCGCTGAACCTCAGTTTCCTTCTCAGTCCAATGAGTTATTAGATTACTTGATCTCTTAAACTCCTTCCCAACTCTAATTGCAGGATCTCAGAGCTGGAAAAAGACCTCAGCAGTCAAGCAGCCCAAACCATGCCTGCTTAAAAGCCCCTCTATGACAAATCATCATCAAGCCTTTCCTGGAAGACCTCCTCTGCCTCCCAGGGCGGCCCCTTCTGCTTTGAGATGGCTTAGACGATTAGGAAGCTTTCCTCACTGCTAGGCTACATTGGCTTCTTTGAACCATCTCCATGGGCACCTCCTAGGGCTTAATAGAATATATTTAAACCCGCTTTCATGTGATTGCCCTTTAAGTACTTGAAGACAGCTATCACATCCTGCTGAGCCTTTCTTTCTCCAAGATAACCACCTTCAATCAATTCTTGTATGTATGAATGGATTTCAGGACTTGGAGTCAGGAAGATCTGGGTTCAAATCTCACATCATACACTTATTAGCTGTGTAGCCTGGGTGAGTCACTTAACCTCCTTCAGTTTTACCTCTGTAAAATGGAGATAATAATATCACCTACCTCAAAGGATTTTCGTGTGGATCAAAAGAAATCACATATAAAGTGTTATTTAAATGCTATTTATTATACAATAATATATTATAAATATATTATAAATAATTTTATGATAGAATAATGTAATAAATGTTATATTATTGTTATGATAATTAACTTGAGGATCACTGAATTGAATAGTGAATAATCCCTCTAAACAGTCTGAGTATTCTATCCAGAAAAACCTTAGATATTGACCACCATACAGAGGAGGGCATTGACACCTGGAACGACAGTCAGATGATTCACCAAAGCCACGGTGCTGGTCACTGCCACTGCCAGAACTGGCACATAGGTCTTGGGACTCAGCCTGGTGCCCTCTGCTCCTTGGCATCTGTGGCGCATAAATACTTGTTGATGGATGGAGGGATCATTCCCTCTTTGGTTTTGCAAGAGCAAAGCAATTGGCTTCACCTCAGCTTTCAGCAAATGAGATGAAGCCCTTCTCTGAGACAGGGGAGAGGAAAGAGAAAACCAGAGCAAGCAGAAGAAAAGGCTTGCCTGAACTTCTGCTGTCTCACTGCCCATAGACTATTAATTCCCCAGGGGTGAAGAGCATGTCTTTCTGGATGTTACATCATTTAAGCTCTCACAAAATATGAATTGATGGTGACAAGATTCTGAATGCTTAAAGAATCAGAATCATGCTGCTATTTCTGAAAGCGAGGAATCCAGAGAAGAAAAATAAATAAGGTGCAGTCGATCAAGGAGGATTGGCTGGCTCCTTCAGATAAGGTCCTCTCTTCAGTCAGGGTAGCTTCAAGAAGATCTCATGGACACAGAAGGAAAGGGAAGAGAAGAAATACTTATTGAACATCTGCTGAGTGTTAAGCACTTTTTTAATGTTATCTCATTTGTTCCTCACAACTGTGAGGTAGATGTTTTTATGATTCCTATTTTACAATTAAGGAAACTGAGGCAGACAAGGTAAGTGACTTACCCAAGGTCATATAGTTAGTTGTCTGAGGCTGGATTTGAACTCAGGTCTTCCTGGTTTCAGGTCCAGTGCTCTATCCCCTGTGCCACCAGCTGCTTTAAAGACTGCCTGGCTCATCCCTGGCATTTTACAGATAGATCAATTGAGGGTCCCTAGGGAGTCAAAAAACTAATCCAAGGTTACATAGAGAATTAGTGGCACAGCCAGGATGAAGACCTGGTTTCCTGGCTCTTACCACTGCCACTTAGGGGCCGCTATGTGGTACAGAGGATAGAGTACTGGACTTGGGAACAGGAAGACCTGAGTTCAAATTCAGCCTCAGATACTGACTAGCTATATGACCCTGGGCAAGTCACTTGACCACCGTTTGCCTCATTTTCCTGATCTGTAAAGTGGGGATAATAATATCACCTACCTCATAGAGTTGTTGTGAGGATCAAATTGGGGTAGAACTTGTAAAACACTTAGCACAATGCCTGGCACATGATAAGTGCTATATAAATGTTAGGTATATTATTGTCATTATTACTTAAGGATCATGTCAGCTGTTTGCTTCAGTTTCCTCATCTGTAAAATGAACTGGAGAAGGAAATGGTAAATGACTCCAATATCTTTGCCAAGAAAACCCCCAAAAACGGGTCACTAAAAGTCAGACAGGACTGAAGATGGTGACTAAACAACAACCACCTGTGAGGGATTTCTGAGATCTCTTCCAGCTCTGAGATCTATGGCAGGATCAGCCAATACCTTTAAAAATGAGTGAAGAGGAATCTTACGTTTCAGACATGTTGAGGCTCTCTGTGAGCCATCGGTCAAGTCAAGCAAGCAAGCATTCGCTAAGGGCTTACTGTATGCCAGGCACGGTGCCCAGTGCTGAACATTCAAAGAAAGCTTATAGTCTCCAGTGAGGAGACAGTGTGTGAACAATTATATTGGAGGAGAATGAGCAGTCTGTCCTCTGGAAGGCCAGCTTCCCTATTCTGTTCTGGTAAAGACTCAGGTTTCATTGATGCTTCTCAAATGTAAGTGCTGAGATTAGGCTAGAGTTTAGGAGATCTGGGTTCTAATTCTGCTCAGCTATTAACTAGCTTTGTAACCTTGGGCAAATTTCCCATCTCTGGGCCAATTTCTTTCCTTATCAAATGAAATGCGTCCTGGCCAGAGCTGCAGACCAGAACATTATGGGTTACTTCAGGGAGAAGCAAATGAGCCAAACATTTCCAGTACACCACAGAACCACACAATGGCATGTGGAGTCTATGAATTGTCTGTATCCTTGCTTCCCTAAGACAACTCATTTCTAAGTCTAAATGATAGCAGACCAATTATGTAGTTTAGCAAATGCCCTGCTTATCAGATTGACAATATTAAGATACTATTTATCGGATGCTAGTGTGTGTCCAGTTCTGTGGTCAGCACTGTAGGGAAGGTAAGGCATGGTTCCTTCCTCAGGGAGTTTATATTTTAATGAATGAACAAGATGTTCAGTCACAAAACAAATGGAGAGAATCAAGTACCAATGAATGGCCATCCAAGTTATCAGGGCTTCAAGAAGTCAGAAAAAGAAGAGATCAGTGAAGGTCAGAGTTTTGACAGACTGGTGTCCTGGATCTGTACCATTCCACATTTATATAGGGTGTTTCTATAACATAGGAAAAAATGGATACAGCTGTCAGAACATCTTCCATCACAGCAATTCATGTTCCTCCTGTAGAAAACAATTTATTTGCCTGAACGTCCTACTTAGACAGATTTAGACCATAGAATGTCAGAGCTGGGAGGAAGATAACAGACCCTTTTCATTGTTACAGACTGGAAACAGGCATAGAGAGAAGAAAGGACTCAGCTTATTTAGATTGTTAACCCTTATAAAATATAAATTCTTTGGGAAAAAAAGGGGATTTTATTGTTTTTGTCCTTGTATCCTTAGAGCCTAGCACAGTACCAGGCACACAGTAGGTGCTTAGTAAACTGTTGGCTGATCAATTGATTGTTCCAAATCAAAAGAGTTGGGTCCCAAACCCAAGCCAGTGCTTTTCTCACTACATTACTCTGGGGAGTGAATCTTTTAGTTTAATTAACTCCATATAGCATGAATTGGGTGATGTCTGTCATGAGAAGACCTATTTAACTGAGTTCAAGAGATTTACCACCTGGTTGACCCAAGAATGAGAAATGTTTGAGTCTCCATAACTCTTGAGGTCTATCTACCAAGTTTAAAGGGGTTATGATCTGAATTTGTAAAAGTAGTATCCATACCCAGAAAGCTAATACCTTGAAGTATTTAAGAGACATTAAATGTTACTTACTATGTGTAAAGTGATGGGAATACAATAATGATAAACAACATGGCAAATGCCCACAAAGAGTTTACATTCTACTAAGTGAAGAGATCATGTGTGTACCCAGCAGTGTAATACAAGGTCATTTGAGAAGGGACCAATAAGAGAGGGGGATGGTAAGGATCAGGGAAGGCTTCATGGAAATGCTGAGCTGAGTCTTGAAGGCAAGGATTCTGAGAGTTTCGTTGGTCGAGCCATCAGAATCAATATTTTTTAAAACTTCGTTAGTAACCTTAGAGAAAACAGTTTATTTATAAAGATGAAATCAGAAGCCAGATAGCAAAGGGTTGAGAAGTGAATGGGTGATAGGATGCAAAGGCATTGAATATAGGAAGTGTACTGAAATAAGCAATTCCATATACTCAATATTTACTCTGCCTATAGGCAAGGCTGGCCCTGCTTCTAAATGCAATGAGAACTGACTTCTGTCTCACTGGGATGCTAACCTCTTCTGGATATATGCAGGGGATATGTAAGCTATAACCACATGGAATGTCCCTTGGTTATAAGGACAAGGAATATTCATGGGGCCAACTTTAATTGGAAAATGCAGTTGACAGTGGAAAGGTAATGGAAATAATTCATATCTACTTCGTTTGATCGAAAGTTGATCATATAAAGCATCTACTAAAATGAGAAGGGCTCAGGAAGCATAGCATATTGGATCTAGAAGGGACCTTAGGGATTACCTAGACCAACCCTCTCATTTTATGAAGAAAAAAAACCTGAAGACTAGAGAGGAGAAGAGAACCACCCAAGGGCATACAATGCATTAGTGGCAAAGCCAGAATTAGAATTCAGGTCTCCTTGGTGATTTCATTAGCAACCTTTTATTTGAGTTTAAAATGTCCCTTTCTTGTTTGATTGATTAGGCAGCAGTATGGCTTATAGGAAAGCTTCCCACACAAAAGTCCTGGAGCTATCCATTCATCAAATGTATGCCTCTGTAGAATAGATTAGTTTGTCCAAAGAATTCAAAACTTATTTTATTTTCTCCCCATCTTTGAACTCCAACTGTTTCCTTTAAAGCCTGACTCAAATGCAAATGTGTTCCAGAAGTTTTCTCTGATCCCCCTTTTCCCTCCCCAAGAGCTTCTCAGTTGAACTTTTTTAACCGTCTGTTCTCAGACTCCTTCCCTAGTGTATTTATCATGTTTACATTGTGTGTTGTAGTCCTCTGGGTTTGTGTCTTGTATCCTATGCTAGACTGTAAGATTCTTGAGGATAGAGATGATTTCTACTTTCAGTTCTGTCTCTTCTCCTACCCTAGCCAAGAACCCTGCACACAGTAGGGACTTTGTAAATGTTAGCTGGTTTGTAGTAAATTGTATTGTCTCCTGATCCCTGGTTTAGACTTCTTTCCACGACACCAGGAATTCAACTACTCTGAGTCTCAACAACAAAGTGTTTAGGCTGTCAGAGAAGTGGAGACCATGTCTCTGAAGAGCTGTATTCTCCGACATTTGGAGGGAGGCATCCAGGTGACTGTGACAAAGAACTGAACTGGTTATTCCAGTCATGGCACTGACTCATTCAGTCTTCCTGAGCCCCTATTTCACCTCAGAACCAGGAAAATCTCTCAGCCAGGGTTCTTCAGGGACTGCTGTCAAAATAAATATGATGTCTTGATCATGCTACAAGCCCCCAAAGTCAAGATAACTCTGTAACTAACTTACAGACTTGAAGATTCAGAACCATAGATTGTCTTAAGGTACCTTAGGAACCATCTGGTCCAAGAGAAAAATTACATGGCCAGTGGACCAAGTGACCTAAGCCATAGGCAGCCGAATCATGCTCAGGCTATTTTGCCTGAACCCAAAGTACCTTTAAGCTTTATTTCCTACAACTTTCTTCTATTCAGTCCACACTTTAGCCGAACTAGATGACTTTCCAGTCCTAAATATGGCCTGCTCCTTCCTACCTCTGAACCTTGCTAATATACATAACTGATGCCTTCCAACTCTGGCATTCATTAAACCTCAGCCCAGAGAAGGAAAAGTGATTGGTCCATGGTTAGGCAGTGAGTTACGCACTTGATGCAGAGGGGAATTGGGATAGGGTTGCCAGGTGGATGTCTTTCCTTTGAGTCTAGTGAGTGTGAACTGAAGGGTCCCTTGAGCTCAAAGGAGGCAGCTGCAAGACCACTAGAACTGAGACCTGGATGTGTTCCCAGGTCTAAGGGATATGCTGTTTGTGAGTGCCAGAGCACTAGGGACCAAGGCCCCCAAGTAGGCCATGTGCCATTTAAACAGATGGAATGGCAGGACAAAGCCAATTGGTGATAGATTTGCATCCTAAGCAGAGGCCTGGGCCCATCCAAACAGCTGCCCATCCATGGCACAATGACCTAGGGCTAAGGGGAAAGGGGTAAGGGGAGGAGGGAAGGAGTGCTCTGAGTGCTGCAACTGAATCCAAGCCCACAAATGCCTTCCAAAGATCCCATATGGAAAGAGCGTTGGCAACATCCTCAGGTCAGCTCTTCAGCAGATTGTCCTTATGGGGAGGGTTGGTCACACCTCCCTCAAACAGGCTGGGCAAATTCTCAAGATGCCAACACAGTAAGTCCAAGTCATTATGCACAGTTTATTTTTTTCCCTCCCCTAGGAGAGTGACAGCATGTTGTGGTAGGACTCAGGGACTGCCCAGCCCAGCCCAGCTGCCTGAGCCAAGCTACACTCAGAGGAAGGGAGGTCTTTGGTGAGCCTCCCTCATTTGAACTCAGTACTTTCCAAACGACTTGTTTTTTTTACTCTTGCTACCCTAAACTAGTAAGGAAAAGGCAGAAGATCTGGTATCATAACAAATGGAGCAACAATAAAGATTTATTAAGCACCTACTATGTGAGGCTAGAGTGGGGAGGAGGGCAGCCTGGACTCAATTCATAGAGGACTGGCATCAGAGTCAGGAAGACCTGGGTTTGAGTTTGGCCTCTGATGTGTACTCTCTGCTGGACCCAAGGCAAGTCCCTTAACCTGAACACAGAAAGTGTCTAATGCTTGTCATTCAACTGACTTAACCTCTCAGTGTCCCAAGCAACTGTCTAAGACCAGAAATTACAGAAGTGGTAGAGGGAATTTCCCTACTGGGAGTTTCCTACTCCTGTGAAATTGACACATTTGTGTCCTAAATGGACTGAGCAAAGGGTGGGGGGAGGGAGGGAGAAGATCCACATTTTAGACAAGACCCATTTCCTTCACTCATGAAATGTACTATTAGAGGGATGTCACCAACTGAAATACTTACATTACACAATGTTAATGTATGGTATGATGATAAGTGTGTTAGGGAGATACAATATGAAGTCTGAATGAGGTCTGAAGGAGAAAGTTGTCACAGGAAGGACTGGATCAATCAGGGAAGGCTTTATGAAAGGTGTGACTTTTGATATGAACTTTTCCCAATCGGTAAGAATTAAACAGGCGAAGATGGGGAGAGAAGGTTTTTGGGAGAGTTGGAAATAGGAAGAGAGTTGAATGTCAGCTCCGTGTGTTCTGCCTCCTTAGTTCCTTTACAGATCAAGCATTACATATTCTAAGATATTCCTCCCAATTCTAACGCATATTCAAAGGGCCTTTCCTGCTCTAACATTGTATGTTCTAAGGTCCCTTCCAACTCTGACAATCTTTTTTAAAGGACCTTTCCTGCTCTAACATTGTATGTTCTAAGGTCCCTTTCTGTCTCTAACATTCTGTGTTCTAGATCCCCTTCTATCTCTGACATTCTGTTTTTACATCTCTTTCCAGCTCTGATATTCTGTCCTAAGGTTCTTCCAAATCTGATAGTCTATGTTCTAGGTCCTTTTCCATTGGTATCATTCTGTATTCTAGGATTCTCCCAGCTCTGACATTGTGTTCTAGGTTTCTTCTCACTCTGATAGTGTGCACTAGGTTCCTCCCAGTTCTGACACTCCATGTTCTAGGTTTCTCCCTGCTCCAAAATCCCATGTCCTAGGTTTCTCTGGCTCTGACATTCCATGTTCTAGATTTCTCCCTGCTCCAACACTCCATGTTCTAGGTTTCTCCCATTTGTGACATTCCATGTTCTAGTTTTCTCCCAATTCTGACATTCTATGTTCTAGATTTCTTTCATTCTGTGTTCTGGGTTTCTTTTAGTTCTAACATTCTCTGTGTTGAAACCCTCCCTCCCTGTCATTCTTCGATTCTGAGCAGATCCTACCCGCAGACACAAGGGAACAGGAAGAATTTACTCTAATTTCACCAGTGAGAACTTGGTTAAAGGGAACTGGCGGATTCAAAGCATTGTTTGTATCCTCGGGTCTCTTCGGAGTTATCCGTCTGAGACTTGTTGTAGGCGTGGGAAGGGATGGGCGCCCTTGCATCTTTCAGGCGGTTTGATCTGCCTCCACTTGTTAACACTCACTTGCTTTTGTGATTAATTATTTACTCCTTTCCCCTTGGTAATGAGGGAGCAGCTCAGCTTTCACTTCTGCTCAGATTGGCGGGTCTTCGCTTTAAACCCTACCCCACCCCTAACTGTGGGTACCGTAGCCAAACGGTAGGTAGAAGTGCTGGGGAGCTAAGCGCCCAGTTCAGACCATTAAAGGGACCGGCACGTGGCGATCGTCAGACTCTTCCCACCTCTCCTTTTCAGTACCTAAATCCCAGCTTCATTGCTATGCACAGCTGCCTGAGGCTGTTGACTCCTAGAGGCAGCTGAAAGCTTCTGAGTGAGGAAGGAAGCTGACTCCAAGCACCAGTCTGTAGTTTCCTGGGACTATGGGTGGGCAAGGCAGTTTAACAAAGCAGAATTGAACTCTGGGAATGAGCTGTATGTCCTTCTCTGAGCATTTAATCCCGGGATGGAGACTCCAGACTGCATCAGCACAATGAGAAAGCGAAAGGTGGTAGTAATGCAACCATTACTGTAGTAACAGATATTAGTAACTATTATTATTAATATTACTCTTACTGTTATTATTGACCAACATGTCTGTAGTGCTTTAAGATTTTCAAAATGCTTTACATACATCGCACTGGACTTTTGTGACAGCCTTGTAGTGTTACTAACTTTGTCTTACAACTGAGACCATTGAAGTTCAGAAAGGATAAGGATAGCAAAAAAAAAAAAAAGGTGGGGGCCGCTAGGTGGCGGAGTGGACAGAGCACGGGCCCTGGAGTCAGGAGGACCAGAGTTCAAATTCGGACTCAGACACTTAACACTTACTAGCTGTGTGACCTTGGGCAAGTCACCTAACCCCAACTGCCCTGCCGAGAGAGAAGGATAAGGTACTTATGGGTGGTCACACACCTCAAAAGTATCTGATAGGATTGTCAAGTCATAAGATCCTAGAATGTCCTCCTTCTCCTTTATTTAAGGATGATTTTTACTTGTGACCCCTATCCCTGTTCATTTTTGTTTAATGGAATAATATCAGCATATTTATGCCTTTATTTATTTAACATTGATATTGACACGTAACTTGATTGATTTCCTTTTTATTGCCTGGTGGCTTTTTGTATGCTTGAAAATTGTGATTGTTTTATTTTTGTTGATTTGGGATGTGGAATTGGAGCATATCTCTTGCACATATTTCCATTATTATCTATATGTATCATCCAATGTATAATTGTAAGCACTGGTTTTTTTATCATTAATACTGATATGGGATTTCTTTTATCTTGTTTTTCTCATTAATTGGTGACACTTTATATTGATGGTTTGCTACAATGCAAACCTTGACAACTGCATTTTAATTGATTTAAGTGACTTGCCCAAAGTCACATGGCTAGTAAGGGTTAAGTGTCTGAGTCCTGATTTGAACTCTGATTTAATTGATTTTAATTGATTTAATTGTTGAGCTATGCCTCTGAGAAGAGGCATGTTTTGAGAGATACTTTGATTATTATTTGCAATATTTTATTCAGTGATAGAATGATTTATTACCCTATGATTGAGTCTCAAAGGTGCAAGAGCCCTTGCAAGTTATTTTGTTCACCTGCCAACTCCATAGCAAAAATTCTTCTGTAGCATTCTTGCTATTTTCTCTTCTCCCCCTCTACTATTTTGCTTGGTGGTCCCATCATTGACCACGAATGCAATCATTATCTCTATGCTGATGATGCTCAAGTCAACTTACCCAGCCCTAATCTCTCTGCTGACCTCCAGTCTTGCGTCTCCAGCTGCCTATTAGATATCTCAAATCGGATGTCCTCCTGTTGATATATTCCAATTTGTCAATGTCCTCCCTAAAATATGGTGGTCAGAACTTAATCTAATTCTCCTGATGTGGCCTTAGGAGGACAGAGTTCAGTGGTACTTGTATTTTCAACAATTTAGACACTATGCCTCTATAAATGCAACCACGTTACTGGCTCACATTGGACTTCTGGTCAAATAAGACCTCAAGGTCTTTCTTATATTTTTTTCATATTGTATCAATGTATCCAGTATCACTCAGCTAGATCATTCAGGCTTCAAGATAAAATTTCAGGACAGGAATGAACTGATGGTGGCATCAGTATGTTTTAGTCAATCAGATTAACTTGCACAATCTGTCTGCCCTGCACCCATTTTTTTTTCCTCTGCAAGGCAGCATGGTGTAGGAGATATAATAACTTACATTTACATAGTATTTTAAGGCTTGCAAAGCATTCACAGAATAACATTGTAATAACGTACATAACATTACATTAACATTCCCACTTTACACATCAAAAAACTAATGCCCAGAAAGATTAACCTACTTATGATCACATGGCTAGTCAATATCTGAGTAAGAAATTAAATACAGGTTTCCTGATTCTAAGGCTACAGATTAATCCAAAGAGTTTCAAGACACCTGGATTCTAGTCTCAGTTATGTTACCAGTGTTACACTGAATGACCTTAGGTAAATCACTTTCCTTCTCTGGGTTGTAAAATGAGAGTAGAGGTTAGGTAGATAATTTCTAAGGTCCCTTCCAGTTCTCACACCCTGTGTCTTAATATTCTCTTATTAGATATATCACTTTATCTGCCAGACTTGGTCCCAAATGACTTTTGGCTGTTCCCCCAATCCAGATCTAGGTAACAACCATTGAGAGCATCCTTGACAACTGCTGAAGGCAGTATCTAAAGAGGAGTTCCCTGAAGACATGCCTATGCAGCCTTCCCAGGGATAGCTTGGGGGAGCCTCATTTGGGTGTGGAAGGTGGATTTTGTTTGTTACCCATTTTCATATTATACAGTCTGCTAAGGAGTCACCCACTGGATATTCAAAATGAACTAAGTGGGTAGGCAGAGACCCTGTGTAACTGGGAAATCATAAAACCATTACAGAAATGAGGAGAGAGGAAGAGAGAGACAGAGACAGAGACAGAGAGACAGAGACAGAGAGAAGACAGACAGAGAGAGAGAGAGAGAGAGAGAGAGAGAGAGAGAGAGAGAGAGAGAGAGAGAGAGAGAGAGAGAGAGAGAGAGAGAGAGAGAGAGAGAGAGAGAGAGAGGGAAAGAGGGAGAGAGGGAGAGAGGGAGAGACAGACAGAGACAGAGAGAGAGACAGAGACAGAGACAGAGACAGAAAGACAGAGACAGAGAGACAGAGACAGAAAGACAGAGACAGAGAGACAGAGAGAGAGAGAGAGGGAAAGAGGGAGAGAGGGAGAGAGGGAGAGAGAGAGAAGCGAAGGCATAAAGATGGAGGAAATAAGAACACCGCATCTGGAATGAACACTAGAAACCATATAGTCCATATAAAACCACAGGACTAAAGACCTGGTATTAAAACTCAGGTTTCTTAACTCACAATGAAAGGTTCTTTCTTCTAACTATTATGAACTGTCAGAAAGTTGGCAAATGTTTTAATCTAACAATGAGGTATAACTCTATAAATAATGGGATTGGTTATTTCATGTGTCTCTGAAGCTAGTTCTGAAGATAATTCCAGAAACTATGTGGGAGCATGGCCATGATTAGGGTGAAGAAGCTGGTTCTTTGACCCAGTACTGATATGGGGGAGGGAAGCATTTTTTCTTCCTGTGTCAATCCAGAGAACTTCATTCATTTTGCTGTGCCCCTGGCTCAGTGGATAGAGCACTGGGCTTGGAATCAAGGAGACTCATCTTCATCAGTTCAAATTCAGCCTCAGACACTAGTTGTGTGACCCTGGGCAAGCCACTTCACCCTGTTTGCCTGTTTCCTCATCTGTAAAATGAGCTGGAGAACGAAATGGCAAACCACTCCATATCTTTACCATGAAACCCCCAAATGGCGTCACAAAGAGTCAGACATGACTGAAAAATGAATGAACAACTATTACAAAGCCCATTTTGGTACTCTGGGAGAGGGTAAAGGAACAGGGTTATGGGATGATGTAAGACACTGTACTTGCCAATAGACCGTCCTTTGTTAATATTGCTGCCCCACAACCCCATCTTCTTGTCTTTTTCACTAGCACTAGCCTCCCCTACAAAACTGTTGTTGCCCCAATTGAAAAATTTCCTAATTATATCACTGTTACATTGTGATTTCTGTAGTTATCTGGGAAAAGAAATGCGATTATTGTGTGAATTGTTGACGGCTAGTGAGTGGCTCAGAAACAGATGTCCTGGAATGTTACTACAAATTACTAAAATTCTATATAAAAACACATACACTTTTATTTTAACCAAACTGAACCTTATAGAAGCTGAATAATTGAGTTAAAGGTACTTTGACCCACTGACCAAGTAAGGCTAGCTACTTTGCAAAAATAATTTGCACAAACTATTTGAGAATCACGATATTAATATTTCAGTATAGGAAGGGGATTCACTTGGAATAATATAAAATGAAAGATACCAATAATTTTTATAAATTCAAAATAGTTTTGTGTATTTGAAATCAGTGTGTAAAGGTGGGAAGGACTCTGAGGTGCAATGAAAAATCCATATGACTGAGAGTCATGAGACCTAAGTCTGAATCTTTCTGCTGACACTTATTTTTCTTTACTGTTCCTCAGTTTCCTCATCTGTAAAATTAGGAAGCAGGATTAGATTCTAAAGTTTCTTCTAGTTATGCTCCTCTCCTTCCCCCCCCCCCCATATCCCATTATGACATTCTATGTGCTAAGTTTATTTCCAATGCAACATTTTTTGTTCTAAGGTCTGTTCTGGCTTTGACATTCTATGTTCTAAGGTCTTTTTTTAGCTCTAACATTCTATGTTCTAGGGGCACTACTAGCTGTAATATTCCATGTTATAAAGCCTAACGTTCTTTGTTCTTAAGCCCCTTCCAATTCTGACATTGTATGCTAGGAAACATCTCCCACTTAACTGGATAAGACCCAATTAGGATGCTATTTTTGAATCTGATTGCTGACCTCCTGCATCTTCACTGCTCCTTCCTTAATGAGTGCCTAAGGGGCCTTTAAACACACGGATGGTTCATTTGTCAGCCAGTCAAAGGCATTTGCCTCTAAAATCTCATGGTCAAAAAGCTGCATTTTGCATATAGAGTTATTTCTTGTTTGACCATACATCAGTATCCCTTAGTAACTGCTCTCCTTCCAAACTCAAGCTATTAGCATTTTTCCAGGTCTTGCAATCAAGGCTGGTTTCACTTATAGGTACATTAGGTATTTGGCTACATGGTGTGATGAGACTAGTGGCAAGCATGGCCTCCTGTACAAAATTACCATCCCCAACCCAGCCCTTCCTGGGGCTCTTTAGAGTCAGAAATGCCACCATTCCTTAGAATTCCTTTGGGTGAAGTATTTTAATATTGTCTCTTTGAAAAGGCAAATGCTCTTTAGGAAAAGGAATATATACATTCATTCAGACTGTAATCGTAAGCTGGAGATAAGTAACAGGGGGAAGGCACCCTTATTAAGAGGGATCAAGAAAAGTTTCTTGTAGAAGGATTTTATATTTGAACCCATAATGGATAGAGAACAAGTAGTTTTTGAGTACAAGAGTGACATGGTCAGACTGGGGCTTTAAAAAGATCACCTGCATTTAAGGGAGGATAGACTCGAAGCTGGAGGCAGGCAGACCCACCAGCAGCTGTTGCAATAGTCCAGAAATGAAGGAATTAAGGGCCTGCACCAGGATGGTGTCAGAGGACAGAGGGGGTCAGACAGGAGAGATGTTTCCAAGGTAGAATCATTAGCATTTGACAACAGCTTGGAGATGGGAGGCGGTGAAAGAGAGTGAAAGACCCAAGGATAACACCTGAATTGTGAGCCTAGGGTACTGATAGAGTAGTGGAGCCTTTGACAGTAACAAGAAAGTTAGGAATGGGGGAGGCAAGAGTTACTCCTTCCTTTGCCTACTTTCTATTACCCCTTACCCTTGTATCTATTCTCATGACCTACTCTTTGATTCTTCCCTGACATGGTCAGTGGTTCTCAACCTGTGGGTTGTGACCACTTTGGGGGTCAAACGACCCTTTCACAGGGGTCGCCTAAGGCCATCAGAAAACACTTATTTCCGATGGTCTTAGGAACCAAGACACCGCTCCTCTATCCATCTCCAGGCAGGTCTGCCCACATGCAGATATGCCCACATGCGAGTATTAAAGGGTCGAGGCATTAGGAAGATTGAGAACCACTGGCCTAGATTATTACCTTCCTGAGTCACTTCCCAGACAGAAGAGAAGAAATGAGCATTTATTGTCTATTGTGCACCAGGCACTTTACAAAAATTATCTTCATTTTATCTTCACAACAACCTTGGAAGGCAAGTACTATTATTGTCTTCATTTGACAGTTGAGTAAACTAGGGCAGACAGAGGTTAAATGACTTGTCCAGGGTCACGCAGGGAGTAAGAATCTGGGACTGGATTTGAACTAAGATCTTTCTGACTTTAGGACCAGGACTGTAAACACTCTGCCACCTCTCTGTTCTAGATTTGGGAAAAGAGTAGAATCATCAAAGGATACTTTGAAATCAATAAAATGTATTTAAATGTTTCCCACCTTACCCTCTTCTCACCAAAACAACAGCCACCACTCTTAAGATTTGTGTGTTGCTGGTATCAGCCCTCTCCAAACAACCTTGAATTCAATTTCTATGAATGTGTGCACACACGTGTGTATGCATGTGTGTACACACATACATGCATGTATATACCCATACATGTATGTGTGTATTTATAAACATAGCTCTTCACATAAACAAGTGTACTGTGGCTATGTTGCATGTATACATATATGTACATGTGCACACATACTTATTGTCCTTCTCCATTACTTTCTTATGTCTACATGATCAACAAGACACTGAATCAAGCCTTAAGTTGTATTATTAGCTAATTTCTGAGGTGTAAATAACTCACACTTGAAAATTTCACTATCAGCTCTCACTAGCTAACTGGTGGCTCCTGCACACCCCCTTGTGCCAGATCAGGGTTGTCAACCATGGAGACAGGATGGTCAGCACTACTTCCTTCCTTGGAACCTCAGGGAAATGTTTCGTCCAAATCTGGTTGCTTTATTGAGAGGGGAAGTTGATAAATGATGAATTGACACACTGTCAAACAGTATTTCTAAAAGATCTTTTCCTCTTAAGGATCTCAAAGAATCACAGGTACATAAAATTGTGAAAGCAACCTTAGAATTGATCTACTTCATTGCTCTCATTTGACAAAGGGAAAACTTGAAGAGAGTGACTTACCCAAGGTCAAACTGTACCTTAGTGGAAGAGCAGGGGTTAGAACTCAACTTCTCTCCACAGTATCTCCCAGATCCCCCTCTGAGCCCTGGCAAGCAGAGCCTCGGACAAAGAGAGCATTTCATGGGGAGTTCATGTTTCACCAATAATTGGCACACTGACTTCCCCATAATGGGAAGGTTTGTCTGCCCTTTCCACTCTACCATCTTCCCCGAAGCTCTGTGGGAACTGAAAGGAATCCCTGGGGCCCACAAAATAAGGCTGTGAGATCCCCAAGAAAGAGTTAATTATAGTTTTCTCCTCCCTTCAGGTGGCTGGATGTTTTAACTGGCACTCTTATTATTCATGCTAATTGCTTATTCAGAGAGCACAGCAGAGGAAATGCAGAAAAGAGAGGATTCCTGGAGCAGGGAGAACCTTGGGCTACCTACACCTGCTCCTAAAGGCAGAGAGGGGCCACCAAGAGAGGGGCTGACAAGATGGAGCCCTCATCCATCACAGACAGCAGAGGCATGAGCATTACCAAGACGAGACAAAGGATTCAAAGGAGCAGGTGTAATAGTGTGTTCTTCAGAATTCCTAGGGCTGTGTGTGTGTTTGAGTGTGTGCGTGAGTGTGTGTGTGTATACACAACAAACTTGTCCTATGCAAGGATGGGGGATAGTAAATTCATTCAATTTCTCTAGACCTCGTTCTCCTAATGCACAAAATGAAGGGATTAAACAAGATCATCTCTAAGGTCCCTTTCAGCTCTAAATCCTATAATTTCATCATCTTCCCTCATTAGTCCTATCAAATGCCACTCAAGTTATTCTGCAAAGAGTCCTCTTCTCAATTTTCTAGGTATTGAATGAGCTAATAAGCCAATTGGGCAGCTAGGTGGTGCAGTTGCTCGAGTACCAGGTCTAGAGTCAGGAAGATCTGAATTCAAATCCAGCCTCAGACACCTTGCTAGCTGTGTCACCCTGGACAAGTCATTTAACCCGGTTTACCTCAGTTTACTCATCTATAAAAATGAGATGGAGAAGGAAATGGCAAACTACTCCAGTATCTCTGCCAAGAAAACCCCAAATGGGGTCATGAACAGTTGGACACAACTGAAGCAACTCAGCAATAATAAACCAATTCTGTTATAATGTAAGCTCTTTGAGGGCAAGGATTGTTTCATGTTTGTTTTTGTATTCCCAGGACTTAGAATCACAGTGCCTGGTGCACAGTAGGTGATTAATAAATGCTTGATGGTCATTTGATTCAGACCAAGGTGTCAGTCACTGACATCAACTTCCCCTGTTTATCCTTCTCAGAGGTACCCCAGCTGCTAGGGCCTTCTTTTTAAGGTTACCCTACATTTACTCTTTATGAATCTTGTATCTACCTATCTAGGTATATGTTATCTTTCCCATTAGAATGCAAGCTCCCTGAGGGCAAGAATTGTATTTTTGTATTTTCTATTTCCAGAGCTTAGCATAGTACCTAGAATCTAACAAGTGCTTAATAAGAGCTTGTTGACTGACTGTTAGTCTAGAGGGAAGAGTGCTTAACTTAGAGGAATTAGGCATTCAGAAGAATTTCAGGCAGCAATGACAGGTGAATAAAGGATGTTATATTTTGACTGGATAGGATTCGCCCCATGCTCATAAAAAATAACAATGAAATTAACAATAATAGCAGCTAATATTTATATAGCACTTTCCAAATATTATCTTAGTTCACCCTAACAATAACCCTGAGAAGTAGATGCCACTATTATCCCTATTTTACAGATGGGGAAGATGAGACAGACAAAGGTTAAATGACTCCATCCCTTATCAAGCTGTCCTTGTTATGTGTTTTCTTCCTCAGGATACCATCCATGCAATTTTAAAAGGATAGAAAAAAAGACCATGCCTGTCTTACTCCCAAAGGCCCATAAATTACCTTTGTTGGTTTCATTATCTAGCCATGGCAGGAACTTGCTAAAATTACCCTTAAATGTCTAATGTCTCCATCTGTATTTCCTTACTATTAAGTTTGTGCAGGTGTCTCCTAAGAAGTAGGCAGAATCTCATCCCCTACTCTGCTCAAGCCTCTTGACAATTGAAGTGTTCTCTGTGCCAGATTAAATGGAACTAGGTGGTCACCTTTCACCCTTAGTCTTGTATTTCTATGGACTGATGATCTCACTGATATGAATTCTTCCCAACAAACATCAATGGTGGCTAATAATGATAGGAAGAAGAAGAAAAAGAAGGAGGAGGAGGAGGAGGAAGAGTTAGAGGAGGAGGAGGAGGAGGAGGAGAAGAAGAAGAAGAAGAAGAAGAAGAAGAAGAAGAAGAAGAAGAAGAAGAAGAAAAAGAAGAAGAAGTAACACTTTTATAGTGCCTACTGTGTGCCAGGCCCTGTGCTGCTAAGTGCTTTACACATATTATCTCATTTGATCCTCAATACAAACCTGGGAGATAGGTACTGTTATTATCCCCATTTTATAGATGAGGAAGCTGGGGTCAAGAAAGGAGGAAATTATGATGATGATTGATGATGATAATGATGGCAATAATAATAAACAAACATATATGAAGTGACTATTATGTGCCTAATACAGTGCTGAGCACAGAGAACACAAATATAAAAAAAGAAAGACAGTCCATGCACTCAAAGTGCTCACAGTCTAATGGGGGAAGACAATACACAAGGGAAAGTTGAAAATGTGTGCAAATGGGAGGTGGGATACCTGACATGGGGCCATGGTGAAGAAGTCAGAGAAATTCCCAAATAGTGCAGTCATGTGACAAATGAGGAGATATATGTTCTGTACTCCCTTCTTAAGTGGAGGTCCTGGAGTTCTGTGGGCTCTGTCCTCCAGTCAAGAGGGCAGAGGGTAGTGATGAGTTGTAAATATCAAGGTTAATTTTGTTTTGTAGAATGTTGAATGTTCCCCATGATGAGTTTCCTGGAGCATAGGGAATAAGTCAATAAAGTCTCAAAATAGTGCAGGCAGATGGTAAATATCTCACTCATGCTTACAAAGGGAATCCATATAGAGCCAGGGCTAGAATTCAAGACTCCTGACTCCCAGTCTAGTCACCTCTCTATTATATCCCTGATACCTCTTTACCACATCTTTATCTCTTTTGGTTTAATGTGGTCCTGTTTGGGCTTCCCTTAGCATTTAAAAAATGCCGGTCTTCCTGGGATAGTTAGGTCTGAGTTTATAAGGTCCTTTGTTCTTTCAGGGGACAGGAGATTAGGAGAACAGAAGAACATCGGACTCCTCATTTGGCCTCTGTTTCCTTATCTGTTAGGGAAAGGAATAAGGCCTATTGAAAGCAGATAGAAAGGATAAGCAAATGTCAGAGAAAGGAAACTGTGGATCAATATCTCTAATAAATATCAATGTAAAAATATTAAATGAAATATTAGCAAAGAGGTTACAGTAAAATTTTGAAAAGATTATATACTTTGACCAGATTGAATTTATACCAGGGATAAAAGCATTAATTAAATATTAAGAACATTAGAACGTACCATACTGCATTTTTAAAAAATACTAATCAATAGAAGCAAAAAACCCACTTTTGACAAAATATACCATCCTTTTATGTTAAAAAAAAATCACTTAAAAACATAGAAAACTGATCTTCCTATGATATAGTAAATAGTATATAGTTAAAAGCAAAAGATGGTATCATTTATGATGTGGAAAAAAAAAACACTAGAAGCATTGCCAGTAAGATCAGGGGCAAAGCAAAGGTGACAATTGTCATTATTATTATTTGATGCAGTTCTAGAAATAATGATTACATCAATTAGAAAAGAAAAAAAACTTCAGAGAATAAGCTAAGAAAAAAAGAAACAAAAATTATTTTTGCAGATGGTATCATGGCTTACTTATAGAAACTAAAGATTCAGCTAAAATTAATTTTAAAATTAGCAACTTTAATTAAGTAGCATGATAGAAAATAAATCCAAAAAAAAATCATTAGCCTTTATGTTTGCCAACAAAACTCAACAAAAAGAGATAGTAAAATAAATTGCATTTGAAACTGCTAGAGAATGTATAATATATTTGAAAGTCCACTTACCAAGGCACACACAGGAATTATATTAATATAACTACAAAATGCCCTTTAAAGAAATAAAGGAAAACAAATATCTGGTTAGGGATTAATTGTCCAGGGTTGTGTTGTGCTAATATAATAAGATTACTCTACTTTCTTAATCAACTTATAGATTCAGGTTCATACGAATGAAACTACATCATCAAACTAGATAAAATTATAATAATACTTATATGAAGGAACAAAAGGTAAAGAATCTCAAGGGAAATAATGAAAAAACCTGGGACAAAGGAAACCTAGCAGTACCAGATCTCAAACTACATTAAAAGTAATAATCATCAAAACTATTCGGTACTGATTAAAAAGTAGAGAAATGCTCATTGAAACCAGTTTCAAAATCTAGAAGATATCAAATACAATAATGTAATGCTTAATAAAACTGAAAACCTAAACTATTTGGATAAAGACTCACCATTTGAGAAAAGTGCTGAAAATTAGAAAGCAATTTGGAAGAAATTAGACTTAGGTCAACATGTCACACTATATACCATAATAAGTTTCAAATGTATGCATGACTTAGAAAAAATTATATTGTAAACAAACTGAAAGGTTTACCTCGCACAACTATGCATAAAGGAATAATTGCTGATGAAACTAGGGAGAGAGATCAACAGAGAAGATAAAATTGACAATTTTGGTTACAAAAACAATAAGGTTTTTCACCAAAAAAAAGCAATGCAATTAGAAAGAATTTATTGGGAAAAATTTTTGCATCAAATTTCTCTGATAAATGTTTGGTATCCAAAATATATAGAAAATTGTTATACATACCCTAATAGATAGCCAAAGGATATGAACAGGTAGTTCTCAAAGGAAAATAATCCAAAATATTAATAATGATATGAAATAAAATATTCCAAATCACTAATAATAAGATTAATATAAATTCAGTAGCTACAAGTTTCCTTTTTTGTAGTAGTTCAGTCATTTTTAGTTGTGTCTAACTCTTCGTGACCCCATTTATGGTTTTCTTGGCAAAGATAGTGGAGTGGTTTGCCATTTCCTTCTCCAACTCATTTTACAGATAAGGAAACTGAGGGAAATGGAGTGAAGTGACTTGCTCAGAGTCACACAGCTAGTAAGTATCTGAGGCCAGATTTGAACTTAGGGAGATGAATCTTCCTGATGCCAGGCCAAGTATTCTATCCATTGTACCCCGTAGCTGCCCCCACTATGAGGTTCTATCTATTTCACACCAATCAGATTGGCAAAGATGACAAAAAGGGAAAGTAACATTTGCTGGAGGGATTGTGGTGCACTAATGTAATGGTGAATTAGTGCAGCCATTTTTGGAAAGCAATTTGCCGCTGCATTCCAACTGACAGTAAACTATACATGCCCTTTGATCCAGAGATGTCACAATTAGGTCTCTATTACAAAGAGTTCAGAGACGAAAGGTCACTTATGTTCAAAAATGTTCAAAGCACTTTTTGTTGTTGCAGAACTAGAAAGAAAGTAGATGCCCATCCATTGGGGAGTAGCTTATTATTATTATAGAATTATGATAGCTAATTATTATAGTACAATATTATATATAGAATATATAATAAGATATCATATATTACATATAGAAAGTTATAATAATGTATTATACAAATAGAATATAATAATAGATAATTATTATATATCATTGTCACAGTATATTGTTGAATAATAAGAGATGGCAAAAGCAATAGATTCAGAGAAACTTAAAAGGACTTGTATGGTTGCCTGTGGGAGTAGACACCTATAATCCCAGCTACCAGGAAGCCTGAGGATGGTAGAACTCTTGGGCCACAGAATGCTGTGCTGCAGCAGACAGGTCAGAAACAGAGCAGGTAAAAATTCCAGTGTGATCAGTAATTGAATCAGGCCCCATGTGTGGCCCCCTGTTCTTCTAGCCTGCGTGAAATAGGGAAACAGAAGAAAGAAGTGGAGGAAGAGGAAGAGAAGAAATAAAGACACAACTAGTACAAGGCAAATTAGTTTTGTTTAACTGTATTTGGTTAAAGGGAAAACTTTATTGGGAGGTTATGAGTCAGAGACAGCGAAAGCGTGAATTTCTTTGCTTGAGAGTGATGAGAAAAGAATATCAAGGAAACATTTTAAAACATGCAGAAAAAGCAGAAATAAATTCAAATGGCAACAAAGTCAAATAGGACAATGATGGTATTGCCGTGTTAAATTTTTTCCGTATGTGTGTGTATGTGTATGCCACGTTAATGGATTTGTGGCTTCATATATAATCCTTTCTTTCATGCCTCATTTGTTTGTGAAAATGTTCATGATTGTTGAAGATTTTCCAGGAAATAATAAATTTGCTTTAAAAAAAAAAAAAGAAAGAAAAAGCAACAGATTTCACTAGAAGTCAGAAACTCATCTAATCCCACCTGTTACCCAGTTCATGAATCCCCTCTACCACATTACCAACAAGTTATCATCTTGTCTCTGATTTATGATCTCCAGTGACAAAACATACCTTACCTTGCAAGCCTGTTTTTGGACAGCTCTAATTGTTAGGAAATGTTCCTTGGGTCAAGCTGAAATCTGCTTTGCTTTCATTTCTACTTTTTACATCACAAGATGTAGAGTTCGGAGGGACCTTAAGGATCATTTAGTCCAATCCTCTACCCTCCTGTTTTAAAGATGAGGAAACTGAGGCATAGAGAAGTGAAGTTCACATGGGTAGTAAATTGTAGAATGTGGATTTGAACTCAGATCATTTGTCTTTAATGGTTTCCTTTCTAGTCCACTGCATAAGGTTCACTCTTTGGTTTTAGTTCTGCCCTCTGGAGCTAAGCAAAACAAATTGAATTCATTTCCCATATGACAGCTCTTTCAGTTTTGAAGTCTGATGACTTCAATGCATTGAGGACACTTAATATCACTTCACTTGTTAACCATCTGACAGATGGGTTAATTGAGACAAAGAAAGAGGAAGTGACTTACCCCAAATCACACAGTGAGTTAGTGACAAAGCCAGGACTAGAACCCAAGTCTTTTGACTCCAAATCCAGAACTCTTTCCATTGTATCACTAAGTACTTATGTAAGTCAAAGATAGGGGGAAAGAGTGGGAGTCTTCAAAAAGAAAGGATACAGGAGGCTAACATACATGAAAGAGACTTAAAAAATCCCAGGTGTTTTTATACTGTAGAAGATTATTATCAACAAGCCTTCATGTTAATAATAATTTTGAGAGTAGGGGCAAAAGATTATCATTTCATTAGATTGGGAATTTCCTGGTGTGGAAATTCCATCCATCAATAGAGTGACTCAACTGAAACTTAAAGTCTTAAGAGTTGTCTAGGCAGTTTTCAGACAAATAAAAAACTATAGTCGTATAAAAATGCTCTAAAAGGCTATTTAGGAAAAAATGCAAATTTAAATAACCCTGAGGTACCACCTCATACCTATCAGATTGGCTAATATGACAGAAAAGGAAAATGTTGGATGTTGGAGGGGATGTGGAAAACTGAGACATTAATGCATTGTTGATGGAGTAGCGAACTGATCCAACCATTCTAGAGATCATTATGGAACTATGCCCAAAGGGCTACAAAGCTGTGCATACCCTTTGATCCAGCAATACCACTACCAGATCTATATCTCAATGACATCCAAAAGAGGGAAAAGGACCTATTTGTTTAAAAATATTTATAGCAGCTCTTTTTGTGGTTGCTAAGAATTAGAAATCAAAAGTATATCCATTAATTGGGGAATGGTTAAACAAGCTGTGGTATATGATTCTAATGGAATATTATTGTGCTATAGGAAATGACAAGCAGGATGATTTCAGAAAAAAACTAGAAAGACTTACATGAACTAATGCATATGGAAGTGAATAGAACCAGGAGAACATTATATACAGGAACAGTAATATTGTTTGACGAAGAACTGTGAATGACTTAGCTATTTTCAGCAATACAATGATCCAAAACAATCTCAAAGGACTAATGATAAAGCATATTATCTGCTTCCAGAGAAAGAACTGATATTGTCTGAATACAGACTGAAACATACTGTTTTTCACTTTCCTTCTTTTCTTTCTTTCTTTCTTTCTTTCTTTCTTTCTTTCCTTCCTTCCTTCCTTTCTTTTTTTCTTCTTTCTTTCTTTCATTTGAGTCTTTTTGTACAAAATGACAAATATGGGAATATTTTACATAATTGCACACATATAATCTATATCTGGCTGTTTACTGTCTCAGGGAGTGGGGAGGAGAAAGAGGAAAGGAGGGAAATAATTTGAAACTCAAAACTTTAAATAAAATTTTTTAAAAAAAAGTAATGTACTAGCAAAAAGAATCAATAGAAACACTTTTTAAAATAAAAAAAGAGAATTACCTAGGGGACTTAAAGGTTAAAAATCACATAGCTAGAATGTGTCAGAGATCAGACTCGAACCCTCATCTTCTTCGTTCTAGGACCAGACTTCTGTTTGTTATGCCACACTGCTTTTTAATAATGAATATGGATAAATATCATGTTTTGAATCAGTGGTTCACTTTTATACTTCTCATACTTCTCCTTCTGTTATTCATCATCTTCCATTCTCTCTTGTTTCTTAGTATCTTCACTAGGTTCACTTCCTTCAAACTGCCCCCACTGATCATTCCCTCCCTTTCTGGCTCTCTTTCTATACTACCGAGTGATTAAGAATCTGCTGCAAGGATGTCTCCTTGCTTCCAACCTGTCCTGCTTCCAAGCCATCCTGCACTCAATGCCAAGATAATTACTCTTTCCAAGACCCAGCTCTCATCATGGCATCCTCATCTCCAAACCTGTAAATGGCATCTGGCTTCCTGCAGGATAAAGCCCAAACACCTCATCATAGCCTCGGAAACCTATCTTGACCTGCCTCCAACCTCCCCAATCCATCCTTGTCACATATTTCTCCCCTTTAGGTACTCTGTGCTATGCTCAAACTAGACCAGACTACTGTGAGTTTCTCAAACTCAGCTCATACTCTATGCCTTTCCTCATGAATTCCCCTATCCCTGGAATGATCTTGCTTCCTTCTTCCATGGAAATTCTTCCCATCCTTCAAGGCTCAGCCTAGGCACCTTTATGAAGCTTCCTCTAAGGCCTCTTTTTCTGAATCACCATAGCATCTTCTTTACTCCTTTTCTACATATGGTATTCTGACTTGTGTCATAGTGATTTGTGACCTTGTCTTATCTCTTATATTAGAGTAGGACTCATATCTTATTAATATTACATTATATTCTTCCTCTAGCATCCATCATAAAACTATCTGCTCAGCTAGATCCCAGTTAGTGAGAATAATGAATCCTGTGAAGTGGTTGAATTTATTTGAATTCCCATTATTAAAAGTTATAATTATTTAAATTATGGTAGTTAGTTCCAACGCAATGGAAATATACAGGCAGATTCAAATAACGTACATAGTAGGTACTTAGTACAGCAGCTATTGACATGAATTACTATGTCCTTCTCAATGACCTGTGATAGTGACTACTTTTTCTCAAACTTCAGCCCTATCAGTTAATTATCTGCCCTTCCACCTTTCCTTGGGCTCTCCTTGGTCCTCATGCTATCATCAGATCATAGGATTTTTAAAGTTAGGAAACCCCTTTGAGAACACTTAATTCAACCCCTTTATTTTACAGAAGTGAAAGAGGGAGGCCCAGAAAGACTAGGTCTCATCCAACGTCACACAACTACAAAATAGAGGCACTGGGATTCAAAACCAAGGCTTTGGGCTCAAAATCCAAAATTCTTGCCCACCTACCCATGTGGCTTCTGCTTATTTCCTTTTTCCAGGGCCTTGATTCTATCTTTCCATGCCCTTATCCCAAGCTCCCTTGTTGACTGTTCTACTAATAGTGTTCTAAACCAGGAACAAATGGACCAAAGCCAAGTAAGATAAAGCCCTGGGGAAGCAGGGCTGGAGAAAACTAATTATAAATGACATGAGGTCATCCCGATGAAGGCATGGTTCTCCAAGCAGGTTCCTGCTATTCAGTTAACATGCAATGGTAAGAAACCTTAACATTGATGAGTTTGCAGTATTTGAAAGTCTAGGTAGTAAACTATGCTCAAAATAAGTAAAATCTGAACACCGACATATTTGAGGCAGTTTTATTTGGAGTACAGTTAGTTGCTGAAGCCTTCCCTATCCTCTTCCCTCACTCCCAGGTGAAAATATTCTTTCTCTCCTCATATTTTCCTAGAGGACTGAGTTTTATATTTCCTTTGCCCTTATACTACTACTACTACTACTACTACTACTACTACTACTACTACCACTACTACAAATAATAATAATAATACAGAATGAGGGAATGATAGGAACTTATGATTTCATTGGTATAAAGAAATTTTCATGATGAAGTCAGGAATTAAGGTAAGCACTGAAGGATGGGTAGGGTTTGAATAGGTGAAAAGAAATTCCAAGTAGTGAGCTCAATGTGAGTTAAGGCACAGAAGCCAGAATTTATATTACATGGTTAAGAGGCAATAAAGAAACCAGAATGACCAAAAACTAAGATTTGCGTAGCTGAGAAAATAAATTGGAGATTTAGGTTTTGGAAGACTTTGAATATCAGGTCAAGGAATTTAGTTTTTTTCTTCCATCTAGGTACTGGGGAACCATGGAAGGTTCTAGAGCAGAGATGTGATATATAGTACTTCATGTTCATCAAACAGTAAAGTATATGGATTAGGCTAAATAGTGATATTTTCCAGTGTGTTTTAATCTTTTAGCTTTAGATCTCATTTCTAGAAAATTAGAACCCCAAGTAAAATTTTACAGGATAAAAGAAATACAGACACAGATATATCTAAAAGCTGCTTTAGATCTGATTTAACAACCAGCTAAGAAGGGCTGGGGCAATATGGGCAGTCATATAAATCCCACCCCCTCCCTCCAGCATCACCACTGGGTTTTCTTTTTCTTCTTTAAATGACAAGAAAAAAAGAGAAGGCAGTTATCTGGCCCCCTTGTTGTTCCATGAACAAGACATTCCATCTCCCAATTCTGCATCATTACAGGTTGTCACCCATGCCTGGAATTCCCTCCATCTTTATCTCCATCTCCTTGCTTTCCTAGCTTCCCTCAGGTCCCAGATAAAGTTCCACTTTCTGCAAGAAGTCTTTCCCAAAGACTTCTGCTGATTATTTCCGATTTATCCTGTTTATATTTTGTTTGTTCGCAGTCATCTGCATGTTGTCTCCTCCAGAAGACTGTGAGCTCCCCAAGGGCAGGGACTATCTTGCCTTTCTTCATATCCCCAATGCTTAGCACAATGCCTGGCACATAGTAGGTGCTTTATAAAGGCTTGTTGACTGACTGACTGACCATATTTCACAGGCAGAAGACTTCTCCAATACATGGAACTGTTCTGTTGGGTAGATTTGTGGGGCTAAGACTTTCGTTGGAAAGTCCCTAATATGGGCAGCCAATCCCAACCTTGCCACTCACTAATGATGTGACCTGGGGTGTATCACTTCACCTCTTTCCATCTTTGTTTCCTTATCTAGAAAATGAGGATGTCTAAGGTCACTTCCAGATCTAGGTCTACAATCCTATAAAGGCAATTGATAGAGAGGATTTTCAAAGAAATACAATGGCCAAAGAAATCTTAAAATCAAAGAAACTCTGAGTCTTAGAGCTAGAAAGGACTCCTTAATAGGTCTGAAGTTGCATAAGAGCTTGTGTAGGCTACAAGTTGTTTCAGAGAACAGATCACTGGGCCCAGAGTAAGGAAGATCTAAGTTCAAATCTAGCCTCAGATGTGTATTACTGTGTGATC
>CM053590.1:46390308-46430476 GCA_028646515.1 Pseudochirops corinnae
CTCTAATCAAGTGTTCTTTTTTTTTCTTCCTCATCTCCCTTCATCCACTTCCAAAGAAAGAAATAGAGAAAGGGAGGGAGGGAGAGTGCAAGGAAGGAAGAAAGGAAAGAAGGAAGGAAGGAAGGAGGGAAGGAAGGAGGAAAGGAAGGAAGGGAGGAAGGAAGGAATCCATGTGCCCCATAAGCACAGTTGGGAGAAAATGTCAAGCAATGTTTCCATATTGCTGTTGAATTGTTTCAGTTGTGTCTTATTCTTTATGATCCCATTTGGGGTTTTCTTGATAAAGATACTGGAGTAGCTTTCCATTTATTTCTCCAGCTCATTTTACAGATGAAGAAACTGAGGCAAATAAGGTTAAGTGACTTGCCCAAGGTCACATAGCTGATAAATGTCTGAGGCCGGATTTGAACTCCTGAATATAAGTCTTCCTGATTCCAAGCCCAGTGCTGTATCTACTGCATCACCTAGCTTCCTAGGTTTCCACATTAGACCCATATAAAAATGCCTTTCTTCTGTATGAGTCCATCATTTCTCAGTCATAAGCTGGGCAACATTCTTTTTCATTAGTCCTTTAAAATCATGTCTAATAATTTGATTGATCAGAGTTCTTGAGTCTTTCAGAATTGTTTATGTTTATAATTTTGATTTTTTATTATAATTGGTTCTCCTGATTTTAGTGATTTCACTCTGCATCAGTTCATATAAGACTTTCCATATTTCTTTGAATCAATCTTTTTCTTCATTTCTTACATTGCAGTTGTATTCCATTTCATTCATATGCCACAATTTGCTCAACCATTATCCATGAGTTGGCCACACCCTTAATTTCCAGTTAATGTTTTACTTTTTCTTTTAAAAATATATTCTTTTCGTATTTTTAAAATCACTTTTAAAAGTATGAAATGGTTAAGATAAGACTAGACAGTAGGGTATATGAAAAAGTTTTTCACAAACCAAAAGTTCAAAATGGGTTTACAATGAGATATGACACCTTAAAAAGTCAATGTACTCTTTAAAAATATTTATTTTAAATATGTGTTAAAATTTTTTTGAGTACCAAATTCTCTCCCTCCCACTCATTTATAAGGCAAGCAATCTGATATCAGTTATACATGTGAAATTATGCAAAATTCATTTCCATATTAGCTATTTTGCCAAAAAGCAAAAAAATTAAAAAGTGAAAAATTATATTTTAATCTGCACTAAAAAATTCATCAATTCTCTCTTCGGAGCTGAATAGTACTTTTCATCAATCTTTGGAATTGAGTTGGATCATTGTCTTGCTCAGATTAGCTAAGTCTTTCACGGTTGCTCATCCTTAAAATATTATTGTTACTGTATACAATGTTCTCCTGATTCTGCTTATTTCACTCTATATTAGTTCATATAAGTCTCCCCAAGTTTTTCTGAAAACATTCTCATTTCTTTTTATTTTATTTATTTATTTTTAGTTGTCAACTTTCATTTCCACAGGATTTTGAGTTACAAATTTTCTCCCCATCTCTGCCAATAATTTTTAAATAATCTATTTTCCAGGTCAGTGATTTTTCCAATGAGATATTTCACATTGCCTTCTATTTTTCCATTTTTTTGGATCTGTTTAATAGTTTCTTGATTTCTCATAAAGTCATTAGCTTCCATTTGCTTCAGTCTAATTTTGAAAGAATTATTCTCTTCAGTGAGTTTTTGAAATTCCTTTTCCATCTGGGCAATTTGGCTTTTTAAGGCATTCTTCTCATTGGCTTTTTGGACCTCTTTGCCACTTGATGTAGTCTATTTTTTTAAGGTGTTATTTTCTTCAGTCAGGCTGTTAACTCACTTTTAATGATTTTCTTGCATCATTCTCATTTCTCTTCCTGATTTTTTTCTCCATTTCTCTTACTTGATTTTCAAAATCCTTCTTGAGCTTCTCCATGGCTTGTAACCAGTTCATATTTTTCTTGGAAGCTTTTATTGCAAGAGTTTTGACTTTGTCATCTTCTTCTGGTTTCATGTTTTGATCCTTTTCATTGCCAAAAAAGATTCTATGGTCTGATTCCACTTCCTCTGCTCATCTTGCCAGACAACTTGACTTTTGAGCTCTTTTCCATGATAGAACTCTGCTTCCAGAGCGGAGAGAGCTGTGTCTTAAATTGCTGGGGTTTTCACAAATATTGTCAGAGCTGTTGTTAGAGCTATAAGCAGGGTACCCTCTCTACAGCCACCATAAACTCTGGCACACTAACCATACACCCAAGACCACCACCCAAGACTGCAACCCAGATCCAAGCAGGCCAAAGTAAGAGTGAATTACCCTCTGAATGGTTGCTTGGTGCCCCTACGATCTGCAGGCCAGGAGCTCTGGAGACAGCCACACAGCAGCTGTTGCAGCCATCCTGGGGGCAGGGGCCAGACCTCACTCTTCTCTTACCCAGTTCCAACAGGGTTCCTCACTGACCTTTTACTTTCTCTTTGGTGTTTATGGATTGAGAAGTCTGGAAACCATCACAGCTGCTGGTGATTCACTTTCCTGAAGTCTGCTCTGGCTGGTCAGGGCCATGAGTCTGGGCTGGCACAACTCATGTGGGACTGCACTTGGCTCCAGCTCAGTGCAATAGCCCCTTCCTGTTGGCCTGTCAGGTTGCCTTCAGTGGGAGATTTGTTTCTCTCCGTCACTTTGTGGGTTCTGTTGCTCTAAAATTTGTTTAGAATAATTTTTTACAGGTATTGGAGGTGGTTGCTGTGGGAGCTCAAGCAAGTTTCTGCTTTTACTCTGCCATCTTGGCTCACCCACCCCACCCCCCATTTCTTTTTTTAAATAGTATTTAATTTTTTCCAATTATATGTTAAGACTATTTTTAGCATTCATTTTTACAAAATTTTGAGTTCCAATTTTTTTTTATCCCTCCCCTTTCCTCCTCTCTTCCTAAAATGGTAGGCAATTTGATATAGGTTATATATGTACAATTATGTAAAATGTATTTCCATATTAGTCATAGTTGTGAAGGAAGAAACAGATCAAGAAGAAAAAAAGCATAAGAAAGATATGTTTCAGTCTGCATTCAGAGTTCATTAGTTCTTTATCTGGATGTGGATAACATTTTCTATCATGAACCCTTTATACTTGTCTTAGATCATTGTGTTGCTGAGAAGACCTAAGTCATTTGGACTTGATCATCACATAATGTTGCTGTTACTGTGTACAGTGTTTTTCTGGTTCTCCTCATTTCACTTTGCATCAGTTCATTCAAGTCTTTCCAGGTTTTTCTGAAATCTGCCTGCTCATCATTTCTTATCACACAACAGTATATTCCATTACATTCATATGCCACAGATTGTTCAGCCATTCCCCAATTGATGGGCATCTCTTCAATTTGCAATATTTTTCTACAATGAAAAAGGCTACTATAAATATTTTTGCACATATAGATCCTTTTCTTTTTTATGGTCTTTTTGGGATGCATATAGTGCTATTGCTGAATCAAAAGGTATGCACAGTTGGTTGCCCTCCAGTTGCTATTTTTCTCTGACCACCAGAGGAGCTGCTATGAATATCTTTGTGTACCCAGGACCTTTTCCTCTTTCTCTGATTTCTTTGGGGTCCAGCAGTGGTATAGCCATTGGAGTTATACTGGTATAAGAATCTTATGGTGAGGGAAGTCCACTTCCCAATGCATATTAGAACCTGATATGCAACTTACAGCTTTAAATTGAGAGTTTAAGTGACTTGCACAAGGCTACCCACTATATGTTGGAGCAATACTTGAATCTAAGTCTTTCTGACTGGATAGCCAACTCAATGTTCATTAGGCCATTCTACCTCCTTACTTTGTACATAATAAGTATTTAAAAGTTGTTTGTTTATATTTTATAAATAGATATTTATAATATATTCCATATATTAGGATATATTTTATATAAATGAATATATTTATATATTTGAAAGGAATAACAAGTACTCTATAATGAATTTACAGATTCCTGTACAATCATCTTATTTTTTCCTGATCTATTATGTTATGGAACAGTTTTAGTATCTCCAATAACAGGGAGCTCACTACCTTAACTAGGCAGTCTATTCCATTGTTGTGCAGCTCTAATTATTAGGAAATTCTTATTTCTTTTGAGATGAAATCTTCTTTTGATTTATATAATGTCTATTTCCTTTCCCACAGGACAAATATTTTCAGACAGTTCTCTTATTCCACATGTCCCTACCCAATTATATGCCCCATGAATCTTTTCTTCCGTAGATTAAAATCCCAGTTCCTTCAACTGATCTCATGTGACTTGAGTTGTAGTTCTCTTCTCATCCTAACCACATGCTTCTGGACACCCTCTGTTTTGTCAGTTTCTCTTAGATAGCCAGATGATGGCCAGAACCAAACATAGTGCTTTGACATGGTGAACTCCCCAGAGAACAGGGTAGCCTTAACCTCCCTGGATTCGGACACCATTAAGGCAGCCTGAGGCTGTTGGCAATCTGTTGGCAGACACATCCTGCTGTTGGCTCCTGATGTCTGAACCCAACCTCTGGGTAGCAGTGGGTATTGTCGGCTCCTGTTTGGTCTTGACTAATTACTAGAGAGGGAAACAGAGTGGCTTAATTTGGGACCGTGGAGCTTTTGGATGAAGTTGTGTGTGTGGCTGAGATGTCAAATTTTAGTCACAGAGGAGTGCTGCTGGGACAGTGCTGCCCTTCGAAGGGATGTTGGGCAACTGGAGCCATGAAACTCTCCTAATAGATAAACTTGGACTTTGAGCTAAGACTCCAATGGATTGGCCGACTGACTCTCAGACCAGGAGCAGGTGTTTGTCGATTGCTTAGAGGCCTCTTTGAAGGCAGAGGCTTTCATTTTTGCCCCTGTATCCCCAACCTCAGCTGGCCTGGTAGGGGCTTACTTGATGCTCGTTTGATTGATTGATCAATCGATTGAAGCCCTCCACACCTGTGCTGAACACCTTGCTGATCATGAACAAGAAGACAGAGAGGGAGAGTCAGAGGATATGCTACTTTCTATCCGTGTCACTTTGGGTAAATAGTTCAATTTCTCTGAACTTCATTTTCCACAAAATAAATGGATTAGACCAGATGATCTCCAAAATTTCTTCCAGTTCCAAATCCATGATCTTGCAATCCCTCCAGTTTCATGTACTGTCATTCAGAGAAGGAGAAGACGCCAAGCCTGCCCCCAAGGAGCTCACATATTTAAAGGGAAGACAAGATGTTAAAATGGAAAACAAAACCAAGGAGTGTGTAATCAAGCGATAAGGTGGGTTACAATAACCCTAGATATTAGAGGAGTTCAGAGTAGAGAGATTACTATGGGCTGGAGGTGAGACTGAAGTCAGGCCTTGAAGGATGGGTAGGTTTAGAGAGGCAGAGAGAAGTGCAACACGGATGGGACAACAGTATGAAAAAGAGGTGATCCCCAGGGCCAAGTGAAGGGCTGCAGAGCACAGGAGGATCTCGGGACTTGGGACAATGTTACTGAAGAAATTAGACGATTTTAATAGGTTTTAAGTCCAAGCCATTTGACTGAATCATCCCCTGCCCCTTGGAGCCTGATCCCAGACACCTTGCACCTTGGCCTAATTGTGGTCCATCAGTTTGTATTACACTAATGGATCTTTTGCCTTTCTCCTCCAGAGAGGGAAGTCTTGCTGCCACATTCATGCACATAGACCTCGGGCTCGTCACTATTTCAGTCTGAGAAGTTTGTCTTGGAAGATTGTCAGCTGGGAGCAGGTGTGCTATTTTCAGCTCCGTGAGCAAGCTGAATCACTCAGATCCCACCCCTGGATGGGAAAAAGCCAACCTCTCTCTCAGCGAAGGGCTCTTCTGTGAATGGTGAGGAGGTGTCAGTGATGTGAGCCCTGGCTGGGAGGGAGCTGACTCAGAGGATCCCGAGCCTGACAATAGGAGGGAGATCATTTAGTTCAACTCTCTTTTTACAGAGGAGGAAGCTGAGACTGAAAGAGTGCAAGTTATTTGCCCAAATCCCCTCAGCAATAAGTAGCCTGACTGGGACACTGGGCCTAGCCCTGCCTGGGTTTGTCCTTGCTTCAGGACTGGATAGGAGAGCAAAGAAGAGAGGCAGCTTCAAAGTGGAAAGTAAATACAGAAGTGGGATGGAGGCTTGCACGGGAGAGTAATGGGCTGATTTGTCAGCATAGTAAATGGGTAGGTAGATGGATGGATGGATGGGTGAGTGGGTGGATGGATGGATGGATGGATGGATGGATGGATGGATGGATGGGTGGATAGATAGATGGATGGGTGAGTGGGTGGATGGATGGATGGATTGATGGATGGATGGATGGGTGAGTGGGTGGATGGATGGATGGATGGATGGATGGGTGAGTGGGAGGATGGATGGATGGATGGATGGATGGATGGATGGATGGATGGATGGAGGAGTGGGCAGATGGATGGATGGGTAGACAGATATCTGGATGGACAGGTGAAAAATCATGCACTTACTATGTGAAAAGCACTGTGCTGAGTACTGGGAATATAAAAGACAGTTCTTATTCTCAAGAAACTCAAATTCTAATGGGGAGACAACACATTCAGTCAATAGTCAATGAAAATTATTTATTAAACACCTACTATATGCTAGGAACTGTGCTATGTGCTGGGGATACAAAAAAGGTAAACCACAATCCCTGCTCTCAAAGAGTTCATAGTCCAGTGGGGAAGACCACATGTGAACCACTAGATAAAAAGTAAAATACAGACAATAAATTGTAGATAACCAACCAAGGGATGACACTAGCCTTCAGGGAAGTGGGGAAAGTCTTCCTGAAAAAGGTGGATTTTATCTGGGACTTAAAAGAAGCCAGGGGAGCCAGGAAGAAGAGATGAGATGGGAGAGCATTCCAGTCATGGGCACCTGCCAGTGAAAATGTAGCTGTCTGTTTCAAGTCAGGTGGAAATGTCCCATGGTCCTTAGGGTTCAGCAGCAAAGCAGATTGATAACGCATCTTTTTTTTTAAGGGGGGAAGGCAAGGCAATTGAGGTTAAGTGATTTGCTCAAGGTCACACAGCTCGTTAAGTGTCAAGTATCTGAGGCTGGATTTGAACTCAGGTCCTCCAGACTTCAGGGCTCCGCTCTATTCACTGTGCCACCTAACTGCCCCGACATGCATCTTCTTTGAAGTCATTTCCACTGATAAAATCCTATTTCTGATTCTGACCCATTAGGCAGAGCCAAGGACTTGGGCAGCAAGAATTTTCTTATCTGGGTCTTTAGTACTGTCTCTCCTGAGGACTGTTTCTCTCAGTGGTGGCTTTAGGGCCAAACTGAGCTGGAGGCAGAACTAGTGGGGGAGAGGGGAAGGGGTACTGTCACTGCCAGGGCTCTGCGACTTATCTGCCTGAGATATTTGGTCACTGATTTGTATTGGTGATGGCCGGGGTGATTAGCTCCTTCCCAAAGATTGTTCCTTTCATTGATGTCTGTGGAGGACACACTGGAAACAAGGGCCAGGAATCCGGGGAGCACTTCCCTGGGCTACTGGGTTGAGGATCCTGGGCTGCCTCCACTGGCATCTGAGATGGTGGGGGTGATTTAACTCACCAGGTACATGCTGGCTTCTATTTCTCCCTCAGGGTGCCTTGATGCATATTCTGTACCAATTACCTATTTGTATCTCCTTTAAAGAGAAACATAGGTGGCAGCATCTGCCACAAAGTATAACGTTACAGAGGGCAGTGACTACACCTGCCAATTCAGCTCCAGAAGCTGAGAATGGGATGCTGCTGGGTGAGGAGTACCATCATACAGTGGAAAGAGGTTTGAGTTTGGAGTCAGGAAACTCGGGGTCAAAATCCTGGATAGGATCTTTAGTGCCTGTCTGACTTTGGGTAAGTCACAATTTCCCTGGTCTGTTTCAAACAAGAGGACTTGAATAGACAACTCTTAGATTCCTTCCATCTCTCCATCTATGCTCCTACGCCCTACAAAGAAGCCATCAGCTGCCTCCACAGTCAATGAATAGGAGATTTCTCTGAGACATTCCTACTACTGTTGGAGGCTGGGAGGAAGCAGTTGGTTTGAGAGGAGAGTGGCTGATTGCACCAGTGTGTCTGCTAGACAAAAACAGGTTGTCCTTAGCCTGAGGTGCATAGTCGATAGATTTTAGGGATCTGTGAACTTGGAGGTAAAAAAAATGATTTCTCTATTTCAATATATAGGGAGTATGTATATAGGGAGTATAATCTAAATTATGTCTGTGCACATGGATTTGTTTAGATGTGGCTTGTAGGTTATCATGAATAGATGTCTCTCTAGTTTCCTCCATCCACCCTTCTCCAAAGGAGGCTTTGATTCACCAGGAAGGGTAACAGGAGATTGTCCCAGAAGCTGGCCACTCTGCTCTCTTCAGAGAAAGGGTAAAATTCTCTCTCTCTGTCCCCTACTAAATATTGTTAGTCTAAGGGGATTCATTTTTAGGTTGAAGGTGTGCTCATAATCTCTGTCTACAGAGATCTGCATTTCTGAATTTGTGGTCCTGGTTTTGATTTGAGTTTGACGCCATTGTCCTAAAACACAGAATTCAGAGCTGGATGGGAACTTTGTTCAATAGATCCTTTAGATCATAGAATGTCAGAGCCAAAAGTAACTCTAGAACAAGAGTTTGGGAGCTAGAAAGAATCTTAGAGATTATTTAGCCCGACCCACCACCGCCCTCAATGTTCAGATAAGAAGGGAGTACTTTCATGACCCTTAATTAAAAGAGCACTGGACTGGGAGTCCAAAAGCCTGAGATTTGATTCCGGGCTTGTTTCCTAGCTTAGTGGCTGTGGGTCATCCACTTACCTTTCCTGAAACTCAGTTTCTTCATGTAACAAACGGAAATAATACTACTTCGACTACTTCCCTCTCAGGTTTGTTGTGAGGAAAGCGTTCTGTAAGCCTTCAAGGCCAGTAGAAAGAGAAGCATTATTTTTATTACGTTATGTATATGCATTATATATTGCATTATATATGCATTATATGGAAACTCGTCACTTACTGATAATATCTTACATTTGCAAAACTTCACTTTTTGAAGACACTTTCACATAGATTTGGAGCATAAAGGGACCTCAAAAACAATCTCATCCCAACTCATTTTGTGGAGGAAAACATGCCCAAGGTTATATATAGAAAGTAACCAGGCTGAAATTTGAACCCAGGCCTTGTGGCTCCAATTTCAGCCTTCTTTCTCATATACCATGCTGCCCCAAGGCCTCTAAGCCCTAGTTGAGCAGGGTAAAGATTGTTATTATCTCTTGACAGATGAGGCCTAGAGAGTCTAAGTGACCTTGAGTCTAAGACCTTAAGAACCAGAATTAGGACAAGAGTATAAGGGAATAGTCCAGTCATAGATGGGCATGTAGCTACTGCCCATGTAATGAGTGAGACAGGTATATATGCCTGGCTTATATCCCTACAGCCTTGCTGGAGCAGAGGATACACATCGGGGAGGGAGCTAGAAGTAAGACTGAAGGTGGGGACCTGGTAAAGTGTCCGTCTTTGTAAATAGAAACCCAGAGGATTTTTTGCGATATATCCTCATGAGGTGTGAGGGTCTCCAGCCAGACCTGCCTACTCAGAGAGCTTAGAACTGTGGGACTCCCCCCTTTGGCTACATAGGATCAGCATATGTATCCTGGCCATGGGAAGTTACAGCAGAAAGACACTGAAGGATGACAGATTTCTTTTCATGCTTTAATCCAGCAATAAACTATATTTGGAGAATAAATCTTCCTGTACAGAGGCCAGTTGGCCTTCTGAAAAGAGATGCCAGCGAGGGCTTATGCTGAAACTCAGAGCCACACTGCTCCCTAGTGGACCGCTCAAGGAAGGCAATCATAGCAGAGTTGCTCAAAGAAGAGGAAGACAGCCAATACCTGAATCTCTGCTTTCACCCAACTGCTGTCCAAATGTGAAGAGGTTCAGCTAAGTCAGTCAGTTAGGAAAAAGCATTGCTTAAATTCTTACTATGTGCTGAGTGTAGGAGAAGCAAAAAAAAAAAAAAAAGGCACACATATAATTCCTGCTCTCAAGGAGCTCAGGTTCTAATGGGAGAAAAGAGTTGCCCAAATTGTACATACACGATATATACGTTGTCAATGGAAGGTGGTGCTGGAGGGAAGGAAAGGAGAGGGCGACATGGAAAGGCCTCCTGCAGAAGGTGGTGCTTGAATGAGTCTCAAAAGAAGCCAAGGAAACCAAGAAACAGCAGCGAGAAGGGAGAACGTGCAGGTATGGTAAAGGCATGAAATCAGGAGACTGTGTCCAAGGAACAGCAAGGCTAGAAGTCAATGCCATCTCTTCTGTGGAGTCTTCCCACTGTGATCTGCCTCTTACTCTCTGGAACTAGGATATAGGATCTAATGACATGTTTTGTATTCTTTCTTGGCATTTTAGCATTTCAGAGCTGAAAAGAATGTGAATCATATCATCCCATGGTCCTCTAGTGGTTGCTTTTCCATGATTGGTCAATCTTCAAGGGCAACCATATGTATTAGGAGCTGGAAACTTCAGATAACTTACCACTTTATATTTGATTTACAGGTATTCTGTAGATATTTATCCTGTGCATACGGTCATACATAATATTAATATAACAATGTAGTATAATATAATGTAACATAATATAATGTGATGTGATATAATATCCATATGTTGTCTCTTTTGAGAGAATTCAAGATGCTGGAGGTAAGGGACTATTTCATTTTTGTCTTTGTGTATCTGGCACCTAGCCCACTGCCTGCTACATGGTAGTTCAATGAATTCTTGTTACTTGGTTGTTATGAGCTAATTTTCATAACTCATCAACATTTTCTGTGGAATTGAGGCTTTTTAGGTTAGTTCAGTGTAAATGGTTAGGGCAATACCCCCTTTACTCCCTTCTCTATCCCTCAAATCCAAATTATTCCATTATCTCTTCCCCCAGTGATTCTGTCATAAGTCATGGAATAGACATCTTCCTCTAAAAGGTTCAGGAACCCTTAGCAAGGCAACTTCCTTACTGCATAGATGAGGAAACTGAGTTCCAGGGAACAATTTATCCAAGGTAATAGCCAATCAGAAGCAATAGGTTTCCTCACTCGTGCTTCTCTGTTGTCTTGTATTATTTCCCTTTTATATTTAGTATTTAAATGTGTATGTCTTGGTTTGCCAATTGAACCAGAAACTCTCTAAGAGCGTACATTCTATCGACTTCTTTTCTTTCTCCTCCATATTGCCTAGGACTGGGTTGAGCCGAATCACAAAATTGTAGAGCTGAAAAGGACCTCAGAGACCTCCTCCTAGGTCTCTGTATTTTGAAAGCTTTTCATTCCATGTAACTTGGTGGTTGTGAGTATCTGAAATGATGACATCTGCTAAAACCAATATTGTTAAGTATGGATCATCATTCTATCCAGGCAATTGTGGACAACACTTTGTTCTGTGGTAATGGTCCATTTCTAGTACGGTTTATTGACTGAATTCTCCAGGACATACAGGTCTGTATTTGTACTATGGGGCTTTTTCATCTTTCCCACTGTGAAAGATAGCGAGTTTTTGATGAACAATTTTTGCTACCCAGTCATATCTTGCTAGATATTTGGGAGGTGTTAAAATTTTATAGCCTGCAGTGAAGCATCATGCATTTTCTACTGTTTCCTTGCATAATTTACAATGATCACTATTACTATTATTTGAATGGATGGACAAATGATGTTGCATTTAAGGAAAGATACAAAGTGTGTAGTCAGTTTGTTCCCAGCTGGTTTTAAAACACAGGCAGTTAGAAATTCACTCAGAAAAGAGAGAAGCTTCCCTCCATTGCAGCAGGATCCCCATCTCCCCAGATGCCCAACTATGGCTCCCAGCCATCCGTTGGATCGATGGCTCAGCTTGAAGTCCCGTTTGGTTCTTCCACTGATGTTTGGCCTCGTCTAAACAGGGACCATTCAGAAATTCATGCTTCTCATTTTCCCCTTTCCCTTTGAAACAGCTGAGCCCTGGGGATCATTCTCCTTAAGAGGGGATTGGAGAAAAATTGATGTATTAAGGCCAGCCGTCCAATCTCCAACCCTGGCTTTCAGATCTTCTTCAAAGAGACTGGCCACTGTGGTTTGCTAAAATTGAGACAAAGCTTGAAAAGGCCCCCACCATCTCTAACCTCTATCTCCTGGGCTCCAAAGATACTGTCTGTCTTCTGTGTCTCTTCAAGAGAGAGTTCTCTAGGGATCAGAAAATGGAGGGGCTGGAGAAATGTTAGAGCTGGGAAATCATTAACCCTGTAGGGAGGTTAGGGCAATCAGAGACTATGAGTTAATAGCCAGATATGTATCATCTTCCCCACTGACAGTTATAAAACGCTTTAAAGTTTACAAAATACTTTAAACTGAGACGATGTAATTATAATATATTATACATAATATAATGTTATAATTATAGTGTCATATTACAGATAATATAAAAATCTAGTTACAGTACTACATTATATAATATGGCATGTTATTATATTATACATTATAATAAATGTTATTTATATTATTAATTCAAAATACCTGTGAGGTAGAGGGGCTATTTTCATCTCTATTTAGAGGCAGCCAGGTGGCACAGTGGATAGGGTGTAAGATTTGTAGTCAGGAGGACCTGAGTTCAGATCCAGATTCAGACAAGTGCCATCTGTGTGGCCCAGGACAAGTCACTTGACCTCTGTTTGCCTCAGTTTCCTCAACTGTAAAATGGAGATGATAATTGTATCTACCCCCAACTTCTGAGGGCTGTTGTGAGAATCTACTTAGATAATATTTATAAAGCTCTTAGCACAGTACTTCACATATAGTAAGCACCATATAAATGTTAACTAGCTAGTATTTCATGGATGAGGAAACTGAAATTCAGAGAAATTATTTACCCAATGTCATACAGTTAGTTTGAGAATGGGGCAGATTCAAACCTACGACTTCACGTCCACTGTGCTTGATATAATGACCTACTACCCCATCACTAAATCTCAAGAATTAAGAAAGACTTTCAAAGTCCCATAGTTGACAGTACCCCACCTGCCCACCTCCTTTAAGGGAACTTGTATTCTACCAGGGCTTTTCTGCCTGCAGATAAGTATAACATGAGGTAGGGAGTGGAGGAAGGGCCAAGAGGAGCTCAGACAACCTGCTGGAGGGATATTTGAGCAGGGAGAGAGCCTAGCAGTGGTGGGGTTCATGGAAGGGTTCCCATAGATGACGCCTTAGCTGAGCCTTGACAAAAGCTAAGGAATCATAAAGGGAAAGTTTGAAGGGGAAGTTTGTTCAGGCATGAGAGGCTTGGGTGAATGGATGGATGGAAGCCTGGATGTCTGTGAGGAAAGCAGTTTCCAAACATTAAAGTGTCCTATAAAATCTTGGATAAGACCCAAATTCTCTGGACCTTAGCTCCCTGCACAATAATGAGGGAGGGGAGAA
The DNA here is from genome assembly GCA_028646515.1 of Pseudochirops corinnae. Lineage (NCBI taxonomy): Eukaryota > Metazoa > Chordata > Mammalia > Diprotodontia > Pseudocheiridae > Pseudochirops > Pseudochirops corinnae. Next base: position 46,403,744 of record CM053590.1, read on the forward strand.
AAATGAGATGTCTTCCAAGGTGCCTTCCAGTTCTAAATTTGTGATTCTATAAAGCAGTTATGTATTATTATTGCTATTAACATGAATAATAATGAAGATATATTCATCTCTCAAGACCTGTTTCTTTTAGGAAGCCTCTGACCACTACAACCTTAGTTGTAGTGACCTTCTCTCTCTCTCTCTCTCTCTCTCTCTCTCTCTCTCTCTCTATCTATCTATCTATCTATCTATCTATCTCTCTCTCCTTCCTCCTCCTCCTCCTCCTCCTCATCCTCCTCCTCCTCCTCCTCCTCCTCCTTCTTCTCTCTCTCTCTCTCTCTTTCTCCCTCTCTCTGTCCCCCCCCTTCTCCCCTGAATGATTATGGCATCAATACTTCTGTTACCCCAATTGTTCATTGTCCACTATTTCACATGCAATCAATCAGTCAACATTTCTTAAGTACCTACTGTGTGCCAGGCACTGTGCTAAGGGCTGCATGAATGTTATTCTCAAACTAGACTGTAAGGTCATTGAGGACAGGGCCCATGACTGCTGCTCCTCCTTGTCTTCCTCTTCTGTTTCCTCAAGCAGCACTTAGCTCAGGGTGGGTACACAGGAAGTATTCAGCACATAGATAATCTGCTAATTGACTAGCTCAAAGAAAAATCATGTTCAAAATCCAGTTTTCTTGTTGCGAGGGATACCTTGGACAGCTATGACATTAATCCCTATTACAACTCTTGGGTGAGATTAACCCAGCAAGAAGGTATCTGTGCATTCCTGTCTTTCTGCTAGTGCCCATAACACACAATAAGCAGGGAGCCATAAGTCTCCAATGTTGGAACCAGTGTGGGGGTCAACCTGATGGCTTTGAGAAAGTCTGAAGGAGCTCTGATCTGCTCAGAACCTGGGTTTGAAAGCATGGAGCACTGCACTTGTTTGCATAGATAGAGGAGCACATATATACATATATTTGCTAGTTAGAGCTCTTACTGTACCCTCATATCCAAATCCCAAGACTTCTCTTCTCAATCTGGATCCCTGGCTCTGTCATTTATTGTGTCACCTTGGTCAAGTTATTTCAGCTCCAGAACCTCTGTTCTCTCATCTGGAGAATGAGCATAACAATTCACTCACTTAGCAAGCATTTATTAAGTATCTGCTACATACAAACACTGTCATGAGTGCTGGAGATATAAAGACAAAATGAAAAAAACTCCCTGCCCTCAAGGGGCTTATTTACTCCTGGGGAGATACCTTTTTCCATTTTATTTTCTTTTTACTCTCAATTTAAGCACCAAATATAATGTGAATTGCCATATACATTGTAGAATAAGTGTCAGTCAATAAACATTTATTAAGTGCCTAGTTCGCACCTACAGGTAGAATGCTAAGTGTTGGAGTTACAAAGAGAGCAAAACTCAGTTCCTGCCCTAAAGGGACTCACGGTCTGATGTTATGCAAACAATGATGTACAATAAACCTAGGATCAATTAGAGATTTGAGGGAAGTGCTTCACAAACCTTAAAGCGCTATGGAATGGGGCTGATCAGTCTATTATCTTTCCCTCTCCCCCTTTCTTCCTCTCTCCTCAGTAAAGCAAGGCAGTCAAGGATTGTAGTGGCAGGCTGATGACGAAGGAATGCAGCTGAAAATGACTATGCACTTAGCAAACGCCTGGGATCATGACAGCTCTATTATTAAATTGTCAGAGGTGCCGATGAAGCTGCTCATCTGCTGTCAGCTCCAAATTCGAACACTTCTGCTGCACCTTAACTAGTGAACCTTAACTAGGGTGGGGCTGTGGGGGCTTTGCTCCAAGGAAGGGATTTTAAAGGGGGTCAACATTTCAGGGTGTTCTTCCTTCCCTGAGTAGCTGAACTTTTAGTTCTCATGTCTCAATTAGTGTCCATTGCTTCATCAGGTTTGAAATCTTGAGGAGTCCTAGAGTATGCTACCTTTGAGGGGTCTTTCTCATCAGTAGCACCTCGAGAAGAGTCATGCCTCTTCCTCTGCCATGCCTCACGTACAGATTTTGCTAGTTAGAGCTCTTACTGGACCCTCATACCTAAATCTAAATAATTTCACTTTGCCCTCTTCCTATCCACTCCCCACCCCCGTCCCCATGAACCTCCTCAAGCCTACATGATCACTTTTCTGTTTTGCTATGTCCAGTGGTTCCTGAGAGAGAAAGTCTTTTTGGAAGTAGAAATTGCTTCCAAATATGCCAGGGTCAGAGCCAAATTTGGAGCACCTCATGGGATAGGATAGAGGGAATTTGGAAGCAGAGTGAATGGGACATCAGAAGACCTCAGCTTCAATTCCACCTTTGACATTCATTATCTATTATGTCAGTCAGCAATCCTGTGGCTTTAAATAACAAAGCTGAGACTCAGCTCCACAATTAAATACTCAATAGATGGAAGGGCAATTGGAATTCCAAGAGATAGAAGTGAAGGAGATGATTCCTAGTATAGGACACAGTTTGTGCAAAGGCCTAGAGGTGAGAAATGGGATGAGGACTAGAAAGTATGTTAATGTGACTGGAATGTAGAATATGTCAGTCAACAATCAGTCAGCAAACATTTATAAAGTGCCTACTACATGCCAAGCCCTGGAATAAGGGTAAAGAATGCAGAGAAAGGAAAAAACGTTCCCTGTTCTCAAGGAGCTCATAGTCTAAAGGAGTGTGTTACAGGAGTAATGTGAAATGAGCCTGGTAATATATGGGGGGAGCCATATTATGAAGGTCTTGGAAGCTAAGCAGAGGAGTTGATATTTTGGTGCAGAGGCAATAGGGTCTTATGATTCCCTGCTTCCCCACAATACACAGATTATCTATCCTCTGGATTCTAGCAGAGATGAACCGAGGGCTGTTAGAGAATGGAGGACAGATAGTAGTTGATCTATGAAATTTTTTTCTTTTTTTAAAAATAAATTTATTTATTTTCTTGTTTACATCGCTCATTTTCACGAGATTTTGAGTTGCAAATTTTCTTTCCATCTTTTCCCTACCCACCACCTCAAAATAGCCATCCCACTGTATAGCCTCTCCCCCAATCTGCTCTCTCCTATGTCCTCCCCCATCGCCCCTCTGACTTTCTGGTAGGGCAGGATGGGTCTCCCTACCCCAGTGTCTGTATATCTTAATTCCCAGTTGCATGTAGTTTAATTCAACAAACATTGATTAAGAACCTACTGGGCATCCTGTGTTGGACTCTGTTAGAGATAGAAGAAATAAGATACAGTGGCTGCTCTCAGGGTGCTTATAGTCTAGTAGGGGGATAGTACACATGTAAAAGTCACGTGAAATTTGCCATGAGAAATACATATAACAAAAGCAAATGAAATACTAGGGAGAAAAGAATATTTCCAAAGAGAAGATAAGGGAAGGTTTTTGTTGTTTGTCCCTTGTTCTTGAAGAAGACCATGACATTGGGAGGATGAAGCCATGACTTGCAAATGAATTGGATTTAAGTGAGGGAGATCTATGCAAGGTCACCAGCCTCATTCTCTTCTCTGGAGCCATCTGGGTCTAGTGGCAAGATCTAAATCACGATGACCAAAGATGGCCCCCAAGGGAAGGTTTTTATGAGGGAATTCAAAGGCAGAGAAAAGATTCTCTGGGTTTGCCTATGAGAGCCTCCTATTTCTGATATATCCCTTCCTCTTGCTTGTACTTGCAGTGCCCCTGATCCTCCTAAAAATTAGAACTGTCCAAAATTAGAATGACTGACCTTGAGGTTGGGATTGAGGTAGGAAATGGATCCCCCCTAGGTCTACAATCAAAGGCTGGACAACCACTTCTCAAGTATTTTAGAGGGGAGCTTTAGGTTGACATCCCCCTCCTCCAGTGGACCAGACCAGATGGTCATTGACATCCCTTCCAACTCCAAGATTCTGCGATTCAATGAAGCCCAGCAAAGAAAAATGACTTCACCAAAGCCACATGATGAGAGAAGCAGAACCAGGACTAGTCCCCAGGCTTTCTTCTGCCCTGCCCAGGACTATACCAGGGAGCTACCAGAATTTCAGCAGCAGAACTTGGAGGAAAGGAGACAACATGACAGATAATTTTTATATTACCTTTTACTTTTATGTTATTTTCATATCACCTCTTCCTTTTAAATTGACCTCACTCAACAGTAACCATGGCACCCCAACTACAACATTCAAGTAAACCTTTTTTATTCATGTGTCAAAGAATCTTTTTTCCCTAAGTTAATAATTCCTAGAAATCCCTGAAAGGTCCCTCAATGAGTCAGCAGTTATGATCACAAAACCATGGAAAGTGAAGTCTCAAAAGAACCCGAAAGGTTGACCTTTTGAGATACAGTGTAACGTAGGGGGAAAGGCCCTGGTTTCAGGATCAGAACTGGGTGACCCAGGTAAATCTTTTAACCTCTCCAAGACTGTTGGCTCTTTTCCCGAAACTGGGAGGATGTGATTTGCACGACTCACTCTCAAAGAGGGCATAGATTTGGACTGAAAGAGATCTTAGAGTTCATCTTATCTGACCCCCTCACTTTACTTACATATGGGGAAACTGAGACTGCCAGAGATTAAGTGAGTTGCTTAATCATATAGGTGGTGAACAGTGGACTTGAGTCCCAGGACACCAAGTTCAGGGGTCTTTCCAGGCTGGGTACCACATGTATCATTAGCAGGAAGTCACTTTGCTTCGCATTATATAAATACGAGCTTTGCTATCATTATCTAATTCAACCTCTTCATTTTAGATACAGAGGGAGAAACTGAGGCATACGGAGTGGCAGAGCTGGGACTCAAGCCCACAACTCCTCCACTCCTTGACCTCAAGACTCTTTCCCGATCACCAGCTGGCTGCTAGTTCAGATCCCTTTTATTGAGGCAGAAGGTACTGAGGCCAAGAGGAAACAATGCTTTTGCCAATTAAACCTGCCAGCCACTCTAAGGGCAAATTAGGAAAAAGGTACAGCCATTACTAAACTTAATTAAACCTGGGCACCATCTGCCCAGTATTGAACTGTCTTTGGAGGCCTTGGCCCACCTGATATCATGTGTGTCTTCTCTCTGAGGTACAGGAACCACTTGTTAGCTCCACTCTTTTTTTGATTCTTGGGGTTGTCTATTAATTGGGACACACTGGACAGCAGTGTTGCTGCCCAACTTCTTTTTTTTGCCTGTTTTTGTTTTATGAGGTAGGGTCAGGACAGGGTTATTTATTTGGCAGACATGGTACAAGGAGACCAGCATGGTTCTGAGCATATCCTAGATTCTGAGAACACAGAATGTCTGAGTTGGAAGGGAACTTAGAACACAGAATGGGAGAGCTGAGAAAAACCTTAGAATGAAACATTGGAGCTGGAAGAAACATTCTAACACAAAATGTTAGAACTGGAAGGAGTTAGAGAATGTGGAATGTTCAAGCTGGAAGGGAATCTTAGAATACAAAATGTTGGAACTGGAAGGGACTTTAACACAGAATTTCAGACCTAGAAAAGACCTTAGAAGAGAATGTCAGAGCTAGAAGAAGCATTAGAACAGACTCTTAAAACCAGAAGGAACCATCAGGCATGGTAGCACCAGCTTTTTATTCCTTAGCGTTGGGGAGGCTAAGGCTGGTGGGTAGTTCAGGAATACTGAGCTGTATTAATACTAGAAACCTATTGGGTTTCTACGCAAAGACTGGCACCATCATGGCAGGCCCCTGAGAGTAGAGGGTCAATAAACTACCTAAGTAGGGGTAGGTAACCTGGCCCACATCAGTAAAACAGAGCCAATTAAAGGTTCTGGGCTGATTAGTATTGGAATCAGTTTGTGAAAGTCCCCTGCACTTCCAACCTGAAAGACAGGGAGACCCAGGCTCAAAAAGCAAAGACAAAAATCAGAATAAACAAAAGAAATAGGAAGGACCTAAGAATGTAGAGTGTTGGTGCTAGGAAGGCCCTCAGAACAAAATGTCACAATGGAAAGAGACCTTAGAATATAGACTCTCTGAACTGAAGAGGCTTAATAAGGAAGACTGCCTGAAATGGAAGACCTCTTAGGAATCCTGTAGATTGACCATCTCATTTTACAGAAAAGAAAACTGGAGCCCAGGGAGTTTAAGTGACCAGATGTAGGCTAGAAGGGTGTTTGGTGACACAAGCAAGACTGAGGGTCCATTTCCAATGCTCTTTGCCCTACAGTAGTCTGATTAGAAGTACTTTTAGAGCCATCAAAATGGCAGAATGGCACATTTCTTTCTCATAGATACCTGAAGAACCTGGATTTTTTTTCCACATTGAAACAAAGACATTTGCAAGGTACTTTGTATATAATATTGCCTAAGTCTATAAAGAAGTTGTTTTTGACACAAGCCATAATAAAACCTCAGCTAAACAGAAACTTTAATTGTCTGGGTTAAAAAAAAATACAGTATTCTGGTCTGCTTTCAGTTGAAAGAAGAAAATACTGTTATTCTACCTCCACTCCAATGGTCTAGGAGCAGGTATGTAATTCTAGAAAACAGCTTCATTAAGAACAACATGGCACATCTGTGGGCTGTCAAGAGCTTGGGATACTTTTACATCCACCTTGTGTCTTTCACTAGCATCTTCTGTCTTGAGGAGGGAAAATGGCTAATCAGTTGAAGGCTTATGGGCTTCCAGTAGCAAAAATAATTCCTATGATAAAGGTGAGAAAGACATCACAGAAATAGCCTTGGAATAAGAACACTTGGGTTCATATCCCATCTCTATCACAATGTTCTGTCCTTTACCAAGTTTTGAGCAACAAAAGTTGGGAAGGAGGTATAGTGGAAGGGACATTGGTCTTGGAGCATTATGCCTTGAGTTCAAATCCTGTGTCCTTTCCAACAGACTATATAATTTCTCAATGAGAAGATCAAGGTCTTTTCGAGCTCCAACCTTTGATGCTTCTGACTTCGAGGAATTTCCACAGAGATGTCTCACTTTTTTAATCCACAAAATGGAGATGATACTTGCAGCAGGGAATAATAGATAGGAGAATAGCTAGGCACTGCAGTGGTGAGAGTGTGGGACCTGAAGTCAGGAAGATTTATCTTTCTGAGGTCAAATCCAGTCTTAGACATTTACTAGCTGTGTGACCCTGGGCAAGTCACTTAACCTTGTCTGCTTCAGTTTCCTCATCTATAAAATGAGCTGGAGAAGGAAAGGACAAACCCCTCTAGTGTCTTTGCCAAGAAAACCCCAAGTGGGGTCATGAAGAGTCAGGTATGACTGATAAAAATGACTGAACCATGACAAGAGTAGATGGAAAGCTGGCCTCCAAGCTGAGGGTTCAAGTCCTACCTCTGACACATACTGGCTATGTGACCCTGGACAAGTCACTTGACTTCTAATTGTTCTCAACAACTCTAAAACTACATGTCACAGAGGAGGTGCCTGTGATATTCGTAGAAGGAGTTTCTCTACTTGGGAGTTTCTTAGATCAGTGAAATCATAGGCTTAGTCCCTATCCCTGTTATCTACTTCACAGAGTCGTTTGTTAAACCACAAAGACTATACAATAATTTCAATTTTATCACTACTCCTAAACATGCAACTGACTCTGAGACTTTGGGCAAGTTGCTTGCCTCAACTTTCTTATCTGTGAAATGGGAATAATAACACTTGTACAATTTCAAAAGGCTCAAATGAGATCATCTAATTCAAGTATCATATAAAGTCAGGTATTATGCTGCTATTATTGCTCTGTGGGCAACCCCAAGAAGCTAATTAATCCACAGACATTAATTGAGCATCCACTGCATGCAGGATGCTTGTGTGAGTCCCTGGGGGAAACTTTTAAAAATATTAATAAGACATGGTTCCTACCCCTATAATACCTATTTCAGCTAGAGAGAACACACACACATAAACACATAGACGACAACACACACACACACACACACACACACACGTGTAAATCACTATGGGCTACATTGATCACAGAAGGCTTGCTAGAAGAGGTAAACCTTGAGCTGAGCCTTGAAGGACAGGTAGGATTCAGACACAAATAGGATATAAGAGCAGCATTCTAGCTGCCATGATGACCCCTGAAAGCAAAGACCTGGAGACACAGTGAGAAAATTTCAGCTCAATGAAAGGACCATGGCATTTTTCCATGTCACTTGGAAGTGAAATCTTCTATATGAGTTGTCTCTGCCATTAGAATGGAAGGTCCTGGGGCAGCTAGTTGGCACAGTGAATAGAGCACCTGCCCTGGAGTCAGGAGGACCTAAATTCAAATCTGGCCTCAGACACTTAACGCTTACTAGCCTTTCGATCTTGGGCAAGTCACTTAACCTCAATTGCCTCTCCAAAAAGCAAAAGAAAAAAAAAAGAATGGGAGGTCCTTGAGAGCAAGGGTGGTCTGTCTTTTCTATTTGTATCCCCAGGTCTTAGTGCTGTCTTTTTATCCCACACTAAGTGCTTAAAAATGCCTTTTTATTCCTTTCTTCTTTATGCAATGGACTGTTGCAGAGGTAGTGGGTAGTGGGTAATGGGTAACGGTCCCTTTAATCAGATACTTTAGTTTGCCACAAAAGCAATTCCTGCACAGGTATGAGCTGTCCCAAATGCCCTCTGAGTTCCCTTCCAGTCCTGATGCTGTGGTTCTATTTCCTAAGGTCTTTTTCTCCAGATATTTGAAGCCAACTCTTTACTCTCAGCAACACCAGGCTTTAACCCTCTGAGTTGGATGAGCATTCTATCTTTTTAAAGCATCTTGCTTAGTTAAGCCGATCTTTAGCAAATGCTGATTCCTTAATATTTATTGTCCTAATTAGTAATAATGACACTCTGTTCTCCAGAGAATCAATCTCATTCTCACCATGACTGCACCCAGAAACCCTGCCAGGAGAGCTTTTGTCGTGTAAGAATTGATCAATGGCTGTGATTTTTTTCTCTCTTCTTGTCTCAGTTGCCAGTGATGGAAGGGACTGAGATGTCAATGAAAACCTCATCCCAGTAGCCATGAAGAAATTAGGAAGGAAAGAAGGAAGGAAGGAAGGAAGGATGAGAAAGAAAGAAAGAGAGAAAAAAAGAAAGAAAAAAGAATGAGAGAGAGAGAGAGAGAGAAGTAAAGGAATTTGTTCAAGGTCACTCATCTAGTCAATGGCAAAACTGGAGTGAGGTCCATCACTCATTCACTACTCATTTTCTCTTTCATTCATATACCACATCTCTTCAGAGCCTCTTCTGGGTACCCAGCTGTGAGCTAGACCCTCTGGGGAGGTTAAAGAGTGGCCAACACTTAAGGAACTTATGGGATAGCTGAAGAATCAAGGTTCATACTCCTGAAACTGAGAATTGTTGGGTTCCAAGGAACATGGAAGAACATATGAGAGCTTAAGGTTGGAGCTAGAAGGGCCCATACAAGAGATATAATCTAACTTGCTCATTTTGCAGAACTAAGAAAGGAAAAATTAGGTGCTCAAGGTCACTTAGCATTCCAATAGCAGAACCTCGATTAGAACCTAGGTCTCCAGACTCTTAGGCCAGAGATCCTTTGAGAAGGAGCCATCAAGGAAGAACTCAGCTTTGTCCGTATACCACGTCTGGGAGATATCTTTCACAGACTGCTATGGATGCACAACATGGTCACAGAGCTAGGGATGGAAGGCTCCTAAAAAAGCTTCCATGGGAATTTTTCCTTCTACTGCCACTGCTTCTACTTTGATTTGATGGGAGACAAAGGAAATGAAAAGGAAGTGGCACTTTCTGACATGCCATACCTTCCTCTCCCACTTCCCACTCCCAGATGTTTGCTTTACAGAAACTTAGAGTCATCACAGGGTGTTGATTTAGAACTGGAAAACGATCAGTGAGGCCAACATAGCCCAACTGATTTCATTTTACATATGAAGAAACGAAGGCTCAGAGTAGTGGAGGTGCTTGTCCAAGGTCACACAGATGGTAATTACAGAGCTATGATTTAAGCTGAGTTCCTCTGACTCCAAATACAATGCATTTTCAGCAGTTAACTGCTAAACTCTGCTTTGTGACTCTAAGTGCCATGGGAGGCCAGAAATAATAGATCTCAGTGTGGGCTGATCCAGGCAGGGAAGTCTTTGTGAAACAGTCAGGTATCAAGCATTGCAGGGGCATGATGAATGGGGGTAGGGAGAGGCAGGGGGGAGAGGAGGTTCCAGGCTTAGATTAGTGTCAGAGGCAGGGCTACTTTGTCTTCTATGGATGGAAATACATGGAAATGAAGACACCAGGGAGTACATGCATCTGTGATTGGCCATAGCATCAGCCACCTCTGAGGCAGCTGTTGTTAATTAACCTGCGGCATAGCTCATTATGAACAGAGCTATTTCAGCCAGACCAGGCACTGGTGATCATTATACTGGCCCATTTAATCCTGGAAAAGTTGGTTATTGTATTGAGCCATCTCATTGTGGTGGCTTGGGAGATTGAGACAGGACTGCCATTACCAGTGGTGGTCTTAGGGTTAATTCTGTCTCCATTTCTGTGAGTGAGTGGTTATAACTCCCTGGGATTTCCATTCAGGGTTCAGAATCAGTAGGGTTTTTGTTTTTGTTTTTTGCTTTTTGGAGGGGGGAAGCCTGGGCAATTGGGGTTAAGTGACTTGCCCAAGGTCACATGGCTAGTAAGCGTTAAGTGTCTGAGGCCGAATTTGAACTCAGGTCCTCCTTACTCCAGGGCCAGTGCTCTATTCACTGCACCACCTAGCTACCCCAGTAGGGTTTTTTGGTATATTTGTGTTGAGCCTAACAAAACTTTGGAGATGAGGATGTTGTCTGGCTCACCCATTCTTGGGCTATGGAAGCTAAGGCTGTCAGCCTTCCCAGGTCTCAAAGAGAGTCATTTTGTGTTAGAAAAGGGCTTTGGGGCCATCCTCACTATGTCTGATTAGGAATTTCTCTGCTATTACCATCAGAGATGATGTTGAGCCAGTTTGTAACAGTATTTCCTCCCTGTCAAATCCCCTCCACCATACAGAAATATGAGATGTATGCCTCTCTGAGTGATGAGAATGTGTGAAGGAGTGTTCCATAGGCTTCCCAGGGACATCTGATGGTTGCAATGCTAGGTGTGAATTAGGTTGCTCAGTGGATAGAGTGCTAGACTTATGAAAACCTAAATTCAAATTCAGCCTCAGTTTCCTCATCTAAAGAATGGGGATGGTGATACCTATAGTGTCTCCCTCACAGGACTGTTATAAGACTCTAATAATATAATGAATTGGGAATTAATTAAACCTAATTAATTCATTAAATGCTTAATATGCGCCAGCAACTATGCTAAGTTCTGGGATACAAAAGTCAAAGAAAAGGCTCACAAAGTTCTATTTAAATGTTAGCTAGTATTATTTATCAGGAATCAAAACCAAGTTGAAGTGCTAAGGTATAATTTCAAATGGGTGGGGGATATGGAGATTCCCCCCACCATCATCTACCTATATGTAAAGCTGCCCTCGTGTGCAGATTCTGCTATTTGTGCTTCAAAGACTTCATCCCTCCCCCTTCTCCCAACATCCTCTACTCCATAGCAAGGGAATTATAGCATTTGCTACTGTCATAACAGATGCAAACACAACCAACACTTTCCCGGCACCCACTGTGCCTGCACACTGGTATTCAGCCTGTGGCTAGAGCATCCAGGAGCCACCCTTCCTGCACTCAGACTCATGCTTCCAAGTGTCACAGTCAAATAGCAGCTGTTCTGGGCACAGCAGCCCCCAGTCTGCACATCTGTCCTCCTTCCCCTCCCCTCCCCCCTCCATTCACAGAAAGTGATGCTGATCCCTGAGCAGAGTCAAGGGAAAGCCATCTCTGGAACAATGAGGTGGCCAAATTCATGTGGGACCTGTGCAAGATTACTCAGCTTCAATTAAAGCTTTTCAGCTAGAGAGATAATAACCTTAGTTTTCCCCACAGATATAAATGCATGAGCGAGTGACTATGTACATGTATATATAGATGCACACTGATATTTATTTAAAGTAACAAAACTTTAAAAAAAAAAAAGAGTGAAAAAAAAACAGCTGCCACAGAGGGTTATTTCTAGTCATTTGACTCTTCCTAATAACCAGCTATCAGAGCATGGGTCTTGGCTCTACCCTTCATCCCACCCCAACACCCCCACACTTAACACACTAACTACAGGTTTTACAACATGTTAATGAATGTCATGTGACATTATGCTGTGATATCATCACCCATCCAACCCCCCCACAACTCTACCCCAGCACCAGTGTCCCCTCTCCTTATTGAGAACCATCCCCAAACTCCCTCCATTCCATCATACCTAAGTTAGCTTTCCTTCCACTGCTAGAAACTAAAGTAGAAATGGGAAAGAGGTGTCCAGGGATTGAAATAAATAGTTTACAATCTTTGCTCCCATTTCCTCTCTACCTATTCCTGGAAAATAAGACTTCTACTAAAGAGAACCCTTTTGGGGATCATAAGTGACCTCTCTGAAAGACACCAGATTTTCTCAGTCCTCATCCTGCTTGACTTCTGAGTAGCACCAGCCATTATCAACCATCCCTTATGCCAAGATGGTGCTGTCCTTCCAAGTGGTGTGATACTGTCCTGGTTCTCCTCTTACTTCTCTGACTTCTCTGTCTTGGTTGACCTTAAGTGCCTTCCTGTGTAATAAAAGGGGATTAGAATAGATGGTCTCTGATTTGATAGCTTTTTCCCACTCCATCCACCTCAAAATTCTGAGTGTGAAGAAACTGCAGCCAAGAGTGACAACATGATCTATATAAAAAGAACAGAGCTGAGCTATTGGTCCAAGCACTTTGGTTCCATATCCAGTGTTCTTTCTAATATAATAGAGGTGGGACAATTGGGTCCCATGGTTAATTTGGATTGGGAATGGATTGTATGGAAAGCATTAATGTGAGAAATACTGCAAAGGCAGGTTGGAGCCAGATGCTGGAAGGCCTTGAATGCTAGACTAAGGAGTTGGGACTTCAACCTGAAGAAAATGGAGAGCCATTGAAGGGTTTTGAGCAGGGGAGTTACAGGATCAATGGCATGATTTGGTCTTGTTCATTATTGACTTGCTCCCCTGACATGACATATTCCTCAGGTCTTGACTTTCAACTGGACTCCATTCTTGCTGTATAATTTTTCTGTTTTTCTGACAGCCCTCCTTCCCCTACCCCCAACAATCAATTAATCAATAAACATTTATTAAGTGCCTACTATGTGCCAAGCACTGAACAACTTAGTGGATACAGCACTGGGTCTAGAGCCAGGAAGACTCAACTTCATAGGTTCAGATCTGGCCTCAGATGTGATCCTGAGCAAGTCACTTAACTTCATTGGAGAAAGAAATGACAAAACACTCCAGTATGTTTGCCAAGAAAACACCATGGACAGTGTGGTCCATGGGGTCATGAAGAGTCAGACATGACTGAATCAACTGAACAAGAACAACAGCAGCACATGCCAAGTGTTATGCTAAGCCCTGGAAATATAAAAAGAGGCAAAAGGAGCCTTTGAAGGATTCATGATCTAGTGAGGAGCTTACGACCTACTAAACACACGTGTATAATATGCACGTTCCTCCAATCTGAATTGACTTCCCACGTCTGGGATGAGGTTGCTGTCTGCTCACCTATTCAATGTCTGACCCGCGCTGTGTCCTGCCTCCTGGACTGCCCCATTGTGACTGGCTGGCTGACTCTTCAAACTGCCTTATAGTCTATAATAATATAATAGTTAGTATTTATATAATGCTTTAAGATTTGCGAAATGCCTTATGGATACTGTCACATTGCGTACAACAGCCCTGAGAGTTGTTGTTATTAATATCCCCATTTTATAAATGAAAAGTCTGAGGCTGAAGGAGGAAATGAAGTGATTTGTCCAGTCATACAAGGTGACGTTCAAGTGTTTCAGCATTCGCACAGATCTTGGCATCAGATAATCTGGGATCATAGGATCATAGATTCAGGGATCTTAGAAGCCACATATTCTGAACTCCTCATTTTACAGATGAAGAATTGAGGTTAAATAACTTGCCCAGAGTCAGACAATGAATAAGGGAGGGTAAGAGGCAGATTCCAAAGCCAGGGAGCTCTTTGTCCTGTACTGTGGATTTGAGCTTCCCTCATTCAACTAGCTATGTATGTTACCTTGGGCAACAATGATACCAATGGCAATTGGTTTTAAGATTTCAAGAATGCTTCACATTTGTTATCAGTGGTGGTTCTTTCAGTCCTGACAGGTTGTACTATGGATATTATTACGTCCATTTTACAGATGAGGAAACAGTGTCAGAGAAGTTGAGTGTTCTGTCCGTGTTCTATAGCAGTCTAAAAGTCAGAGGTGAAATTTGGACCTACATCTTCCTGACTCCAGATCTCCTGCACAGCCTCAGTTTCCCCAGCCTTAAAGCAAACGAGTGGAACTAAACCATCTATAAGATTTCTTCTCACTCAAATGGCAATGACTTTCTGAATTCTGCCACCTTTCAAGTTTTCTAGCTTTGAGAGTAGAGTCAAACAGGCTCTATTCATGATGAGGACTTAAAAGGAAGAGAGAGAACATGGAAATCCATTGACAGTTGAGTGCTGCACACCCTCCCCCCAAACTCACACATCTAGTAGCGGGTGTTGCACCTCCGGAAGAAGATGCCTGCTGGGGAGTTCCAGGATGCTAGGTGGTTTCATTAAGCAGATCGTGAGCAATTCAAAGGAGCATCTCAGCTATTAATTCCATTTCAAATTCATATGCAGGACAGGGGGCGGGGGAAGGAGAATAGAATGGGAAGTGCAAAGCATCATGGGGAACTCTATGCAAATGAACTTTGTGCAGTATGGATGGGTGACTTAACTGAAAAAGCAGCTCCATGACATCCAAAGCTAGGCTGCCCCAAGCTACTTTCCAGTCCACGTACAACATCAGTAATGATAATAGCTCATATTTATGCATAACTTTATCATTTTCCAAGCTCTTCTGCATACTTTTCCTCATTTGATCCTCATGATAATCCTGTGAGGAAGGCAGAGCAAAATAGAAATGATTATACCTATTTTGCAGATGGGGAAAGTGAGGAAAAGAGAGATAAATGACTTCCCCAAAGCATTATTGGGAATTCATGGCATTAGCTGCCCTTTTTCATTGAATAGGTCTTCCTAAAACATGGGTCTGACCATGCCACTCTCCTGCTCAAGAAACTTCAATGGCTCCTAAGCTAAAATATAAACTCCACATTTTGGTATTCAAAGCCCTTCACAGTCTGACTCCGAACTATCTTTCCAGGCAGATTTCACATCATCCCTCTTCACACATTCTGCATTCCAGCCAATCTGGCCAACTTAAGGTTCTTTGTACACATTATTTCACCTCCCACCTCTATGCCTTTGTATAGACTGTCCACCATTTCTGGAAGGTTCGTCCTCTTCACACCTGCTGCTTTGAACTCCTGGGTACCTTCAAGGCTTGACTCATTCAGGCTTACCTAAGCCCTTGAGTTGTGAATGCTCTTCCTTAAATAACATTTTACTCACTTGATAGATTTCACATCTGTATTTGTATTGTTTCTCCGTAATTTAATGTAAGCCTCTTGAGGTCAGGGGATGTTTTGTTTTCTTCTCTCAAGCCCCAGTGCCTAGCACAATGTCCACATGGTTATCCACATGGCACATAGCATGTGAATTCAAGTAAATTTAATTATTAATCAATGCTAAGTGCTTTGTTTCAGTGGACACACTATAGGATGTCTTTTATGTGTGGGTCTGTGGAAGTTACTATCAAGTTATGGGTTTGGGTTCCCTGGGCAAGTTGCATTGAGGCCAGCTCTTTCTGGATATTTGGCCAACAATGTCATTAAGGTGGAGCACAGCGCTCTGTCCATGGTCTGAACAGGCACTATCATGAGCCAGGATTGCTGTCTCTATGCTTTTTTGTTCTTACAAAATCACAATTTCTCTTTTGAATTTGTTGTCATTGTTTAGTCAATTTTAGTTGTATCTGACTCATTGTGACCCCATTTGAAGTTTTCTTGGCAAAGGTACTGGAATATTGTGCCATTTCCTTCTCTAGTTCATTTTACAGATGAGGAAACTGAGGCAAACAGGGTTAAGTAACTTGCCCAAGGTCACCCAGCTAGTAAATGTCTTAGACTGGATTTGAACTCAGGTATTCCTGATTCTAACCTCCCAAACCCTATCCACTGCACCACCTCACTGTCCTCTTTCAAATAGCTGGGCATAAATATTAATGACTATTGCATCATCTTATATTTAAAAGAGTGATGTGCATAATAATTTTTACCTTCTTTTTATATAAATCTATTTATTTTTCGCTTTCAACATTCATTTCCCTCAGATTTTGAGTTACAAATTTTCTCCCCATCTCTCCCCTACCCCCACCCTAAGATGGCAAGCATACTAAATACCCCTTCCCCCAATCTGCCCTCTCTTATATCCCCCTCTCCTTCCACTTTCTAGGGAAAGATGAATTTCTCTACCCTGTTGCCTGCACATATTATTTCCCAGTTTCTGAATAATAATTTTTAACCATTAAATTGATCCCTATTTACTCAGGCTTAAGGAAGCAACAACTTTCCAATCCTTAGGATTATATGGGGCAGCTAGGTGGCACAGTGGATAGATGCCAGAGCAGGCGTCAATAAGACATAAATTCAGCTTAATTTAGAGATGACTATCTGTATGACACTAAGCAATTCACAGAACTTCTATGTGCCTCAGTTTTCTCATTTGCAAAATGGGGATACCTTCAAGGGCTGTTGTGAAGATAAAACGAGATAATGTTTGTAAAGCCTTTAGCCCAGTGCCTGGCACTAGCTAATTATTACCATAATAGATTTAGAGCTCGAAGGTCCCTCAGAGGTTATCTAGCCCAGTCTCTTTATCTTGCAGTTGAGACTGAGACCCAAAGAACTAGAGTGATTTCCTCAAGGTCTCACAGGTAGAGTTTGAACTGGGGTCCTCTGCTTTCCATCCCAGACTCTTCTTCTGTACCATGCTTAGAGTTGGATACTCCCAGGATCCCCTGCAATTCTGACCCTTTTAAGCAGCTTTTCCAGATATCCTAAGCCCTGTGACCTTTCTTCTATTATGATTTTATAAAAAGAAACTTCTGTGTGATTAAGGTCTGCTAGGAATAGCTTTAGGTCACCTTGCCTGCTCCGTCAGTTCCCAAGTCTCCAAGTTTCCCAAATCTCTTTCCTTTCTCCAAGAAGAAAAAATCTTTCTGAATTCCTTTTCTTCCTTTAAGGTTCAGTCCAGGTCTCTCCTCCTCCTCATATGAATGAATAAACAAATGAGTGAAGAATGAATGGCAAAAGATTTTAAAGTTTCTACTATTGTGCCAAGCACTGGAGATAGAAATAGAAAAAGGTGGCAGTCCCTGCTTTCAAGAAGCTCATTGTCGTTCAGTCATGCTCGACTCTTTGTGACCCCACTTGGGGTTTCCTTGGTTAAGATGCTGGAGTGGTTTGCTATTTCCTTCTCCAGCCCATTTACAGATGAGGAAACTGAGGCCAAGAGGGTGAAATGACTTGCCCAGTGTCACACAGTTAGTAAGTATCTGAGGCCAGATGTAAAATCACAAAGATGAGTCTTCCTGATTCCAAGCTCAGTGCTCTATCCATCTGGCTCCTCTAATTTGAGCCCATGTAGAGAGAATCCATATAAAGAAATCTCTTTGGAGTCTCCCCTAATCTTCTCAGGTGAAAGAGGTCTCTCCTCAGATTTTCCTAGGATACTTAATCTGGCTCTCTCCTCTGCCCTCACCACTCTCTGTCTTGTATATGTTTATCTCTGTGCATGCTCTACATCTCCCACAGGTAGAATGTAGGTGCTTTGGGGGCAGGGACTCCAATTTTTTTTTACCTTTATATTCTGAAATGAATTATGCCCAGACTCACAATAGGAGACTTAATATTTTTATATATATTGTGAATGGACCTGGGATTTCATTAGCATAGGGAATGTCTCAGGAGGAAACTCCCTCTACCAATATTGATCACTGAATACTTGCTTTGTAATTATTGTCTTCGAGAGTTGCCTGGGGCATTTAAGTGACTTACCTAGGGTCACTTATCCAGGATGTGTCATGAACCTATGTTTGGTTCAGTCTGTGCTGTCCCTCACTTAATATATGTCTTAAGAATTTAGTTAAATTAAAGCTAAGAGTCAGAAGACCTAAATTCTAGTGCTAGATCTGACGATAACTAACTGTGTGACCTTAGGCAAGGACTTTTCCCTTAGACCTCATTTTCTTCATCTATAAAATGAGGGAATGGGATTAGATAATCTCTGAGAGGCAGTTAGGTGGCACAGTGGGTAGTGCTCCAGCCCTGAAGTCAGGAAGATCTAAGTTGAAATCCAACTTCAGACACTTACTAGTTGGGCGACCCTGGGCAAGTCACTTAACCTTGTTTGCCTTAGTTTCCCCATCTGCAAAATGAGCTGGAGAAGGAAATGGCAAACCACTTCAGTATCTAGGCCAAGAAAACCCCAAATGGTCCATGGGGTCATGAAGAGTCAGACAGGACTGAAACAACTCAACAATGACAACAAATCTCTGTCGTCCCTCCCAGCTCTGAAGTCCTATACTTTCACCAGCAATTCATGTTTGCTGCTACATTGTAACCCTTGAAGTACAATACTGACTCAGTTATTCTTTCTGCTCTCATTATTATTCCAGTTCAGCAGAATCATCCTCACAACCTTGCCATGAGGATTGAACATAGAGTCAGAAGACTTCAGTTCAAATCCTGGCCTTTAACTCCCCGCTTCCACCCCATGACCTTCACTCAAGCAAAGTCATTTCACCTTTCCTGGTCTAAGTTTCCCCAGTGATAAAATGAGAGGCTTGGCCTAAATTAATTCACTGATTCTTCCAGTTCTAAATCTATGATCTGTGGCCACCCTGAGCTTCTGTAAAGCAGGGATCTGGGGGGAAAACTGTCAGAAAGAGTTACCTCCTTGTTTTTTATCTGCCTCTAAAGCAGCAGCAGCAAATGGGAAATGCCTATAGAAGCTCATGAGCCTCCTGTCCCCAGCTCTAGGGTCATGTTGGGCGTTCATGGCAGTTTGTGTGGAATACCTTCCAGATGAGAGCATAGAGACAGAGCAGAGGATCCCCTCTCTTGGTTGGACCCTTCTTAAAGGACCTCTGGCGTGGTAGTCTGGATACCTGTCTCCTAATCTAGTCCCTGTTCCTGGAGTGCCGTGTGACCTTGGAGAAGTCTCTTCCCCTAGCTGCCAAATGAGCAGATTAGAGTAGATAGCTTTTATGGTCCCTTCCAGCTTGAATATGCTGTTATTTTAAGGCTGTAAATTTGAGTTATCATCATCATTGTTACTATTAAAATTATCTTCTCAGCTCCCTTCACAAATACATCCCCATAATATTTGGGATTCTGTCCAACCAAAGCTACGCTGACTTTTTTTTTTAAGCATCCCATTTTTTTTTAAGCACTAGTTGTACTACTGATTACAGGACACACAAAGTCTCTCCACAGCCCCGTATGCTCTGATAAGCCAGGAGGAGGCTAAGAACAGCAAATAAATTGGTTGGCCCTGCACGAAATGAGATGCCAGCAGCTGTGCCCTTGGATATAAGGCTGACCTTTGGATGGTTGCACATATTCAGCCTTCGAATGGGGGATCAGCAGGGTTGGGATATAGGCTTTATCGGACCGAGGGGGGCCACTATCCAAGGCTTCAATAGTTAGGGTGGGGAATGACAAGAGGAAGGTGGAGCTAGGTAGCACATGATAGTTGGAGTCATAGAATCATAGAAAGTAAAAATGACAGAGATCTTAGGAGTCATTTAACAAAACTCTTCTTTTTAAAAGTGGAAAAACCAGAACCAAGAGAGGAAGTGACGTATCGGATACTTACCACTTCCTTACTTACAGTAGGTGCTTAAATAAGGTGTGTTGACATGATGATTTGACTTGTCCAAGGTCACTCTGTTAGTTCTTGATGGAACTAGAAAATAGCTCTTCTGTCTCAATCCAATGATTTTCTTCAGGGTACTCTGCCTTTCCTTTATCTATCTTTTCCCCCAGCTCCTCTGATGCTTAGCCAGTCCCAGGCTATGGAGGATGTTCTAGAAAGGTCAAGAAGTGATCTATGGGAAGGTGGGGAGGAAGAGAAATATGGGGCTCACTCTGGTTCCCCCAGGGTTGTGGTAAGCTGGGAGGAAGACCCTCTCCCATCCCAAATATGACTTTCATGACTGAGTACAGACTCAGTTAAGGTAGACAAGGTACAGACAGGATCACATATATCTTTGGCTTTTAAGAAATAAACTTTTATAAGTGAAGATTGTGCTGGAGTATGGATCCAGTATAAAATGGAAGCTGTCCTTATTATCTCATCAATAGTTATTTGGAAATTTCTGGCTATTAAGTGTTTTACACACACTGTATGAGAAGCAAGACTTTCTTTACCCTTAGACACCTAGAAAAGCTACTCTAGATGTGAGACATTCGGTGGGTCAGCATCTAGTCAACCATAGCATATGAGCCCCCACCAATGTGGGTACATTTACTAAGCCAATCAGTAAGGACAGATTAATTCAAAACAAATGATATTAAATCAAACAGCCTGAAAATTGATTAGAAAAAATTCTTCCATACACACAGGCACACTTGCTGCAGGTTATTGAGTATCATTGGAGGCTGTGCACACCATACAGAGAATGCTCATGAAAGGGCATACATGTAGTTAAAACCTATTTCGTGGGCACATGGATGGAGACCACATAGGGACATGTGACTGGAGCACACACGTGGCCAGGACAGCTCACACCTCTGATACTGCAAAGCAGCTGATGTTCTCTTGTGATGTTCTTGTGAGACTTTCTGCTTGGGATTGCGTTTCTGCTTCTTAAGAGGTCCTTGAATCCACTCTCTTCTTTTATATATGAGGAAACTAAGGCCTGAAGAGTGTCTTGCTTAGGGTCACATCTAATAAGTGTGCAAGGCAGAATTCAATCCTACCTGCTGTAGGGAAGTATGATAGGAGTTTATAGAATCTACTTCCATGGTCATGCAATCACATGCCTAGGGCTGTAGGTGGAGAGACAGACAGGATGAGCCCACACCCATAAAGAACAACAAGAAAAAACTAACATTTCATATAACGTTTTTATATGTACCAGGTACTGTGCTAAGCACTTTACAAATATTATCTCATATAATGATTCTTATAACAACCCTGAGAGGTATTATTATCTCTATTTTACAGATGAGGAAACTGAGGCAAAAAAATTTAATTAACTTGCCAGGGTCAGACAGCTAAGAAATATCTGAGGATGGATTTGAACTCAGATCTTCCTGACTCCAGGGCCCATGATTTGCCCACAGGTAGTAAGTGGTAAAGTCAGAACCAGAACCCATATCTCCTGACTACAAACCTTGCATTTTTTCCCCCCACCATGCAACACCGAATGGAAGAGGGACAATTAACAGGCAGTTCCCATAGGACTTTACTCCAACTTTGTTTTAAAATAATGTCCTTAACCTATTGTAACCAATTCCTACTATAAAATTCCTCCTGCCAAATTCACAAATCTGCCATATGTCTCCAGGTCTTGGAACTTCTTATTTTCCCAGAACCAATTACCCACATTAATCTGGGTGTGCCTGGGTGCAATGGCCTTTCTTCAAGTAGTCAGAGAAAGCATGTCTAGGCAAAAAAATCCTCTGAGGAATTCCAGAGGCCCAAATTCATGGGCTTCTATTCATGCTGTGGGAGGCCAGAGGACCCCCTGCAGTGTTCTCTAAGACCCTGCAGTGACCTCCAAAGCAGATGGAGTCTCTGTTAATCCATGAAAGAGAAAAAGAAAGGCAGGCCTCAAGTCTGTACTGAATTTCCTGGATGTCAAGGGGAGGTCGAGCAAGTAGATGGCAAACCCAGGACCAGAGAAGATTACATTTCTATTTATTTTGCCCCCCCACAAAAAATGTTAAGGGGAGGAGGAGGGAGGTACAATATGATTACTGTTGACTTTTGGTTCATTCTTTATCAAATGAAGTTGGCCTCCTGGCACTCCAGGGGATCTGGGCAAGCTTCCCTAATTAACCCTGGCTGCTTCTCTCATGCCCCAGATTCGGTTGGCAGGGAAAGTTCAAGATTAAACTGCTCTGTGATCTCCCTTGCCTATTCAAGACTTCCCCAATCAGGCAGTAATTAAGCCTTGTTCAAAGTATTTAAAAATCACCTCCCAGGCAAGAGAGTAGAGTAGAAAGAGTATGCAAGTCAGAAGGCCTGGGTTCTCCTGGTCCCAGCTCCGCCAAGGATTTGCTGTGTGATCTTGGACAAAGCAATAGCTCTTTCTGGGCTCTAGCCTGTCAAATGATCAGTGTCAGACTAGAGGTCTCTGAGGATCATAAGATTTAAAGGTAGAAGGAACCTTAGAATTCACAGAATTTCAGACTGGGAAGGGGCCACACAGGCCATCAGCATGCCTGAGAACGGTCATCCAGCTCAAAGACGTCCACTTAGAGTGCACTCTCTCCCTGGAGAAGTAGCCTGCTACACTTTTGCTTCTCTCTAATTGCTAGGAAGTTTTTCATTACATCAGGATGAGATTTGCCCCCTTTTAACTTCTGCCCGTTGTTCTTAATTTGTTCTCTGGGGTCAAGCAGAACAGACCTAACTAAGACCTCTTCCATCGACTGCCCTTTGGATATGTTGAGGACAGGCATGATGCCAGCCCCATCCCCCACCCCCCAATCTTCTCTGCTCTAGGCCAAACATTCCCTGGTTCATGGCTAAATATTCACTTAACCCTCATGGGACATGACCTTCAGGATCTGGACTTGGAAATGTCCCTTCACCACAGTCACCCCCTAATTCAGACCCTCATCACCATTACAATTTTCTTATAACTGGTTTCTCTAACTCAAGCCTCACCTCTCCAATCCATCTTCCACTCAGCTGCCAAAGGGTTTTTCCTCAAGCCCAGAGTGGCCCCTATCTCCACCCCTCCCCATTCAATAAACTCCAGTGGCCCCCTATTCCTCCCACGATCAAGTGTAAAGTTCTGTTAGCCATTTACAGCACCTTCATAATATGGCCCCTTCTCACCTTTCCAGACTTTGTACACTTCACTCTCTCCCAGGGACTCAGGTTCAGTCTTGTTTGCTCTTTGTGACCACACCCAACACAGTCTATCCTGTTTCTGTACCTTTAAACTGGCTACCTATCCCTGTGCTGGAACACTGTCCCTGCCCACTTCCAGTTCTGTTTCCCTGCTCACATCCCACCTTCTGCAGGGGGCCTTCCCCAAGGATCAGCCTACAATTAGTCTGCATGTGTTATCTCTCCCATTAGAATGGGAGTTCCCTGAGGGCAGGGACCAGGGTTTTGCCTTTCTTTATCTCCCCAGTGCTTAGCACAGTGCCTGGACCATAGTAAATAAATATACTATAACATGTTCATTATAAAACATAGTAAATAAACATAACATGTTCATTAAAAAATGGTATATAAGCATAACATGCTCATTATAAAATATAGTAAATAAATATACTCATCTAAGAAGATACAGCACCATGGTACTCATGAATATGAAAATGCAGATTTTTCATGTCTCATTCACAGAGATATTATGACAGGAAGAAGAGAACCTCATTCTGATGGTGATTCACTGCAGAGCTCAAAGTGACATTAGTCTAGTATAATCCTCTCATTTTATAGACCTTGGGCAAAGACATGGAGTAGTTTTTCCAAGGTCGTGTAACCAGTGAGAATTGGGACTTGAATTCAAGGTAATTTTTTTGTTGTTGGTTTTTCAGTTGTGTTTGAGTCTTCATGGCCCCATTTGGGGTTTTCTTGGCAGAGATACTGGAGTGGTTTGCCATTTCCTTCTCAAATTCATTCTACAGATGGGAAAACTGAGGCAATAGAATTAGGTGACTTACCCAGGGTCACTTGGCTAGTAGGTATCTGAGACCAGATCTGAGCTGAGAAAGATGAGTCTTCCTGACCCCAGGCCCAACACTGTCCACTGAACCACCTAGCAGCCCAAAGTCAAGTATTCTAACTAATTCTAAGTCCTTTCTTCTATGGCAAGCCACCTGCCTTGAAGGACAGGCAGGAGCCCTTAAAGTCTCCCTGTTTATGAGAGATTTCCATACACAGAAGCTTTGAGATGAGGATCTGTTGTTCTGAGCACATCTGTTGTTGAGTCATTACCCTCTGTGACTGAATTCAGAAGAAATCACCAAAGTCCTTCCTCCTATCCCATCAACACAGTTCAGCCAAGGTTGGGGTCAAGTGAGCCAGTGAGGATAGGACCCTTGTCTCTCCATGACAACAGAAGGCACTCCTTCCCATACCCTTGCCTCATGAGTCCAAAGCAGGAACGGCTTTATACTTGGATAGGGTAAGGGGTGGGGGGTGGAGGAGTTAATACTTGATGTCACCAGTAAATATCAATTCCTTTGGAACTGTGTCTCCCAGCAATTCTCCATAGAAATATAAATATTTAGGGGAGATGAAAGATATCAAACCTCATTCCAACAAGAATCCATTGATAAATGCTTAGTCCCTCACCTCAGAGGACCTTGAGAAGATGGCATCCAAGGGAGGAAAAAAGTGTGATTGGCAGAGGATAAGATAGGAAGAATGGAGTGTTGCCAGGTGGGACAGGATTAGATGGGGAGGGGTTGGTATTAAAAATTGCTGGGCAACATTAGTGTGCTGGTTTGTTGTTTCCAATCATTTTTCCATAGTGTCTGACTCTTTGTGACCCTATTTGGGGTTTTCTTGACAAAGATACTGGAGGGGTTTGCCATTTCCTTCTCCAGCTTATTTTACTTCAAAGGAAACTGAGGCAAACAAAGTTAAGTGACTTGCCCAGGGTCATACAGCCAGTAAGTATCTGAGACTGCAGTTGAACTCAAGTCTTCCTGACTCCAGGTTCAAGGCTCTATTCACTGTGCCACCTAGCTTCTCCTTATTACTCCAATTTAATAAATATTTATTTAGCATCTGTGATCACAGAGCACTCTGCTAGGCCCTGGTAGTGGTATAGCCCTGGATGTTTGGTCATCTTCTTTCTCTGGACACTGTTCTCTTGTTGCAGCCCAAGTTCCCTAGCCTGATTTTCAAGGCATTCAAGGATCTTTACCCAGACTAAGATTTTTGGCCACCATGTCATGGTGCTGATTCATGTCTTATTTTTGATTATGTGTTTCTTTCATGTGAAAATTTAAAAATAAAGAAAAACTATTTACCTAACCAATAAACACATGTCTGTACCTTTTCTGTTGGTCCAATCCTAGGGGGAAAATAGGAGGAATATAAGTCATGACCTCTACCCCTATGGAACTCATAGTCTGGTTTGAAAGCCCAGTTGTTCAAATCAGGAGGCAATATAGGGCAGCAGAGAAAAAACACTGGTCAGGAGTAAGCAGAGCTGACCAACCATTAACTTGCCATGTGATGTTAACCACATCATCTAAGGACTTTTCCTTCACTCTCAGTAAAATGAGTTTACCTGGATGGCTTTTAATGTCCTTTCCAGCTTTGCCAGTCTTATCTTTTATGTTTCTGGGTTCCTTCCAGTTTTTATTACCTAGGACAGTGGCTCTCAACCTCTGGGTCATGACCCCTTTGGGGGTCGAACGACCCTTTCACAGGGGTCACCTAAGAACATTGGAAAACACATATTTCTGATGGTCTTAGGAACCGAGACACCTCTCCTCTATCCACCTCCAGGCGGGTCCCCCCACATCCAGATATGCCCACATACAAGTATTAAAGGGTCAAGGCATTAGGAAGGTTGAGAACCACTGATGTAGGACATGAAGAGACACTGAAGTAGGGTCCGACAGTGTATGATTACATAGGGTAAGGTAAAACAGAAGTGCCATGAGAGCTGAGAGAAGGGAGTGATGGCTGTGACAAGAATGGGAGAAGGATTCATGGAGAAAGTGAGGCTTGAAATGGGTTCTGAAGTTCGGGTATGATTAGGGCAGGCAAAGAGGAGAGAGAAGGTCATTATTAGTAGTCAGGATAACGAAATGAATGAAGGCATGGTAGAGGGAAAGAAGAAGGTGTGTCCAGGAAACAAGGAGCCCTTCTCTACTGAATTGTAGAGTTTGTGTGGGAGAACAGTAAATGTGGCTAGAAAAGTAAAGTGAGAATGAGATCCTGAAAAACCTGGAATACAATCCTGGGGAATTTGGAGTTTTTCCTCTAGATAATGAAGAATCTGGCTCAAACAGAAATGAATGAATGAATAAAGGAGCAATTACAAAGCTTTTTCTAGTTGCTCAGCACTGGAGAGTGATTGATCTTCATATATAGGCAAGTCCTTTATTTAGAGTATGGGCACTTTGCCAGATAGATTTCATAGGGTCAGTGGATTTAAATGGGGAAAAAAACCCTACATTTTTATTTTCACTGTCCTCCAACATATATATATATACACACACACACAAATTAGATACAAATACACACACATACACACACATACACACACATATATATTCTTTTTTTTTAATGACTTGTTTATTTACTTTTAATTTACAAGATTCAGTTCCACATTCACTTGAGTTTCAGATTTTCTCCCCTCCCTTCCCCCTCCATGGTGGCATGCAATCATGTATAGGATCTGCAAATACTTCCACATTGTACAATAGTTTGGTTATACAGAAGCGTTGTAACCAATGAGTGATCACTGGGAAAAAAAAAAAGCAAAACCAGACATGAAAGAGAAAGATAGTGTGTTTTGCTTCAGTCTCCATTTAAACTATAGTCTTTCTATATCTTTCTCTGAGTTT
>CM053590.1:46430976-46458608 GCA_028646515.1 Pseudochirops corinnae
TTTTCATTAATTGCCTTGATATTCTGGACTTTTTGTTCTTCCAAATGAATTTTGTTACTATTTTACACATATATATTCTATACATACTTCTATTTATCAGTCCTTTATCTGAATGCAGAGAGCATCTTTCTTCATATGTCCCACATGGTTTTGAGAAGGAATCTATAGGCTTCATCAGACTGATGAAGAATTCCTTGACACACAAAAAACTTTAAGAACCCCCTGAATTAGAGTCATAGAAAGACTAAAAATAGGCAGCTTGATGCAGACTTGGAAGACCTTAGTTTGAGCCTCCCTCAGATATGTACTAGGTATATGACTTTCTCAGACTCAGTTTCCCCATCTTCAAATCTGTTAAAAAAAAACACCTCACTCACAGGGTCATTGTGAGGACTAGATAAGACAGTATCTATGAAGCATTTTACATCTTTGCCAACTTAAAAGACTATATAAATGTAACTTATTTTTTGTATATGATGCTATATATGTCTTTCTCTTCAAAATCTCCATGTTATAGAACTTTTGAGATTGCAAAATGCATGGTAGGTGCTTCCTAATTGTTTAATAAATGAATTAAGCCAGAGGACTGAGATGTCCTGGGGTATATTTGACTATATTCATCTAATAGGCTTTTAAAATGGCTTTAGTCAAGCTGATTTATCTAGTATAGCTTTGGAGGGCTACTTACCAAAGTTTCCACTAATGATTTCCCTCCCCGCTACCCTTACCCCTACTCTTGCCCACCATTTTCATCCTGATTCCTGGAGCTCAAGGATTCACTGCCTCAGATTTATACTTCATAATCATTTATCCAGAGCCAGAAAGGACCACAGGTCATAACCTTCTTCATTTTAGAGTAGAAAAAACTGCCCATAAGGAAGATTATGATTTGTTGAAAGTTGTGCCGGTAGTAAGAGCCAGAATTGGGATTTGAACTCAGGTCCTCTGACCCTATAGCTAAAACTCTTTCTACCATTTCCAACTAAGTCATTCTAGCTTTCCCTTGATACACTAGAGCTGGTAAGGTTACCCAGAGACCCCCTAGATGTCCTTCCTCTGCAGCATTGTCAAGTTGGAGCAACTTTTTTGTCTTCATTTCCTCCCTTTCCTGGCAGCAGGTGGGATGGGGCTGGATCATAGAAGGCCCAAAGAGTCTGAATCAGCAAAACAGAGTATGGTGCAGGGATCCCAGCATTTTGAAAGTTCTTTTGTATGAGCCAGAAAAGAAACGAACACCTGGAGAGGCTTCCTGCCAACTAACTCTTGACTTGGGTAGAAACAGTGCTTTATATAATTCTTGTGTCAAAGGCTCCCTCCTGCCATGAAGGGCCTGGGAACCCTTTAGATGCCTTCTCACTTCTCTGGCTAGCCGCCCTTTCCTTCCCTGCCACCTGCCATCAAATATTTATTTTTTTATTATTTATTTTGGGTAAATAGTAGATAGTTTTCAACATTCATTTTTTTATAAGATTTTGAATTTCTATTTTTTTCTCCCTCCTCTCCCTACTATCCCCCATTCCCAAGATGGCAAGCAATCTAATATAGGCTATTACATGTGCAATCATATTAAACATATTTCCACATTAGTCATGTTGTAAAAGAAGAAACAGAAAAAAGAGAAAAGCTGGGGGGGGAAAAAAAGTGAAAATAGTATGTTTCCATCTAGGATCAGACTCCATAGTTCTTTCTCTGAATGCGGATTGCATTTTCCATCTTGAGTCTTTTGGAATTGTCTTGGATCATTGTACTGCTGAGAATCTAGCTGCCCTTTCCTAAGTGATGTGGAGACTTTAGCCTGCCAACCTGCCCCCTTTCAAGCACACAGAGTTATAAGACACAAAATGTGAACAGAGCAAGTTAAAGGTAAGAAGAAACTAGGAGTACTCCTAACATTAAGTCCAAAGAAAATAATTTTACCAACTAGAAAAGACAGCTCTTTCAGGATAGCAGATAACCTCAGCTGTTCTCAGCACTCACCTCCAGAATCCTCACCAGTGTTCTTGAACATGGCTCCTTCCCCAGTGGCTTGTCTTTTCTCCTCTGCTCACAGAAGACTGTAATAACTCCTTTACTCAGGGGACCAGCCTTCTATTGTAGCCCACTGGAAAAAATACCAGACTTTGCCTTGTAAGGGGGTGTCACAGTTCAAACACATCTCCAGACCAGAAGACTTCATCTCTCTCTTTTGTTTTAATGATTTGGCTTCTAATCCCTCACCCCACCCCCTTCTCTGTCTCTTTCTCACTGTCTCTGTCTCTCTGTCTATTTCTCTGTCTCTGTCTATCTCTGTCTGTCATGTCTGTCTGTCTGTCTGTCACACACACACACACACACACACACACACACACACACACACACACACACACCACAGTCTCACAGGGGCTAAAGGAACCACCTTCCCCTTGAATATTATACATAAGTCTATAAGTCTCTTTCCTCCCTTCCATGTTTGGCTCATGGAACTTCGCAATGTGTATCCTCTCTCTCCAAGTCCCCAGGTAGCATCCCTCATCCCTGCAGCAGTCCTCCCCATGGGTCTAGAGATATCATGGTAGAGGTGCAGTCCACTCAAGGGATGCATCATGGTATGGTGGGAAGTATTTGGAATCAGAGCAGCTGAATTTGAATTTGAATAGCAGAGTCAGAACTCTGGTATTTACTCCTTATATACACTTAGGCAAATTACTTAATCTCTCCAGGAGGCATAGGAGATAGAAGGTTGGGCTTGGAGACAGAAAGACCTGAGTTCAAATCCAGCTTTAGACACTATGTGACCTTAGGCAAGTCACTTAACCTATGCCTTCCTCAACTATAAAATAGAGATGATAATAATAACACCTGCTTCCCAGAGTTGTTATGAGGATGAGATAATATTTGTCAAACTCTTAGTGTAGTGCTGCCACATAATAGGGGATCTAATAAGTGATTTTTCCTTCATTCCTTCCTTCCTTCTTGCTTCCCTTCCATTCCCTTCTGTTCCCTTCCCTTCCCTTCCCTTCCCTTCCCTTCCCTTCCCTTCCCTTCCCTTCCCTTCCCTTCCTTTCCCTCCCCTCCCCTAGCACTCAGTTAACTAGGACAAGAGGGAAAGATTTGTATCTCCATGATGGAGTTTCATACATAGTGTGGTGGGAAAAAATCACTGAATAGATAGTGGAGAGACCTAGGATCTAACACCAGCTCTCCCTGGCTCACTAGGGGACTTGGATGGAAGTCCTCTGACTGTTTCCCAATTAGTCAAATGAAGATAGTATTATTAATAATAATAATTGCTAAGCTTCATGTTGCACTTAAAAGGTTTGCAAAACCTTTTATATATACATATATACATATAGTTTTGAAGCCTCTTATATATATGTATATTACAAATATGTAAACTGAGGCTGAGAAAGTTTAAGTGACTTCCTCAGATCACACAGCACCTGAGACAAGATTCAGACACAAGTCTTCTCACCTCCCAGTCCAACCCTTTAAACACTGTGAAATGCCCCCCTCCTACCTACCACACTGGGGGCATGTGTGTGTGAGAATTGATTAAGATAATGGATGGACACACAGACATGTGGAGTCTATCATCACCACTATCAGGCCTCAAAATGGCCAGGCAGGAAGCAGGAGAAGCGAGCAGCACCATTTCCTTTGCAGGAAGCTCCTGCCATCTGTGGATGGATTCGTTCTAGTAACTTTTTATGGCACCCATATATTTTCGTGTCATAAAATACAGTTTCTGGCTGTTTAATTTCCCTCATGTGTGTGGATTATCTTTTTTAAAAAAGCATTGCCAGAGACACAAGCTGTTGTCTCCCACAGCAAAATATTGTCCCTTGGAATCTCTATCGGGAGGAACATTTGTGTCTACTGGCCGGGGTCCACGGTGCACACACCTGCCATCTGTCTATTTCCCCATGC
Organism: Pseudochirops corinnae; assembly: GCA_028646515.1. NCBI lineage: Eukaryota > Metazoa > Chordata > Mammalia > Diprotodontia > Pseudocheiridae > Pseudochirops > Pseudochirops corinnae. Next base: position 46,434,883 of record CM053590.1, read on the forward strand.
TCCAATTCTGAGATCTTTCTAAGGCAGTAGGAGGAGCGGAGGAGACCTTGTTCAGCCAAGTCAGTACCTACTTTTCTCAACTCAGGGGCTGACTCAAAAAATAAAACAAAAAAAACCTCACTGTCCAACAAAATGGGCATTCCAAGAAAGAATCCTAGATACAAAACTAGGTCAGACCCTAGAGGACTCTCATTTTGCAGGTAAGGAAACTGAGGCATGGAGGACTTATATGTGAGGTGAGATATGAACTCAAGTCTTTTTGACTCCCAAGGCCAGTGCCCTATTCATTATGCCGTGATGTCTCTCACAGAGGGGCCCATCATCTACTCTGAAGATTGAAACTTCCTTTTCCAATCAGCCATTTCTCATTTTTTTCAAACCCTGAAAAGCCTTTAAGTAGAGCCTGGCATAACCTTCAAAGGAGTTTTTTCTTTCAGGGAAGGAATTTCTCCCCTCCTCCCTCAACAAAGAGAGGGGGGAGAACAGAGTAGAAAGGTTTCCTAATTATAAATCTTACTTCCTAATTTAAGTGCATTTGTATTCATGCCAAATATTTCCTTAAGAGAAGTCGACAGCTGTAATTTCTGTCATGCATGTTCCTTCCGTTCATCATGTTGAAGGGGTATTTTAACCGGTTTCCCCACCACACTTAGGTGTTGGCTGATTTAAGTTTCATTTTATAGAGATGAGTTTAAAAAAGGGGGGGGGGGGGAGACAGGGTCCCTGTAGACAGGGAGGGATTCTGGACTTCTTCCATTCTTCTAGGGCCTGGAGTGTGGGGGAGGGGGTAGGAATGGTAATACATTTTCATAGCTTGAAGGATCAGTGTGTTAAAACTGCCTAGAAGGATGAATAAACTTCCTTTCTTCCGCTCTGTCTAGCTGGCCCTAGACCATACTTCACATCACATCAAGACATCCACCAGGAAGCTTGGGCCTGCCTACCCAGGAGGATGCCTTGCTGTCTACCCCAATGCTGCTGTCCCTTCCCCTCCCAACCCCGACTCCTGCCTTTCTCCCTGCCATGTAGAGCAACCCTTCGGCTCTGGACCTCCTCCAGAGGGCCAGCTCCACTTCCCACCTCCGGCCTCTGCAGAGCTTGATTTTCTCAACTCTGGTACTCTGCCCTAAGGCTGAGTTGTCCTGATTAATTGTCCAAGGACTGAAAACTCTAAAAACCTAACCTACTAGTCTAACTAGGCCCAGACCATGCTTCACATTCTGACCAGCTACCCAGCAAGGTACTAGGGACTACTTATCTTGGATACCTCCCTGTCTATTCTCCTTCCCTCCCCCAACCCCCTCTCGCCCCACCAAAAGGCAGCTAGAGGAGGTGTCAGAATAGGGAGAATGCTGGACCTGGAGTTAGAAAGATCTGAATTCAAATCGAACCTCAGATACTTACAAGCAGTGTAACCTTGGGCAAGTCACTTAACCTCTGCCTGCCTCAGTTTCCTCAACTGTAAAATGGGGATACAAAGGAAACTCTCAAGGGTTGTTGTGAGGATCAAATGAGATAATAATATGAAGGTGCTTACCATTGTGCCTGACACTTAATAGGTGTTCTTTAAATGATTATTCTCTGCCCCATTCCAGACCCTGCAACTTTCTTGTTCTTGCTCCAAGAACACTAATGTCATCAATACTACCATCACTCTCAGAAAATAGACAGCTCTTTAGCTTCACTCACCTCATCATCTCTGTGACTCCCTAGAGGAAGCCTCCCTGCCTGGCCTCCACTCCACTGTCTGTGCAGTCTCCCCAGTTATAATGTAAGTTACCTGAGGGCAAGCTCTATCTCACTGTTATGTTTGTATCTCTAGTACCCAGCCCAGGACCTGGATCACAGTAAGTGTATAATAAGTGCTCATTCATTGATTCATTCATACTTATTGCTCCAAAGGAAACTACACCTAAACCATCTTACTTTTCTTACTTCAGGCTATAAGTGGTCTTTTAAAAAGGGGGAGGGAAAAGTGGGGGGCGGGGGAAAATGTTCAGACCCAAGGCAATTCAATTCACCAAATTAAGGGCTTACTATGTGCAATACTGTTGGAGACAAAAAATGAAAAATTCCACAGTCTCCACCTGCAAGGAGTTTACAGTAACAGGGTGTGTGTGTGTGTGTGTGTGTGTGTGTGTGTGTGTGTGTAATTGTTTTGACAAATTATACATTTATTAAATGCCTATTTCATGCAAAACATTGTACCAAAATATAGCTGAAACACGTTCCCTGCCTTCCAGAGGTTTACAGTCCAGAAGCTAGAGTTGAACTATGCTATAAGTTAGAATATAATAAATTTGGAGAAGCATGAGAGATTGTAGGAGGGTAGGAAGCCTCTAGCTCTTCAAGGGTGTCATATCTCTTCGATGCCCTTCCTCCCTTCTTGGTAAGGACCTTATGTACTAATCATGTATTTCAAATATACTATTGATGTTGATGCTGTATCCCTGATAGACTGCAAAGTCTTTGAGGGAAGGGTCTTTGTCTTATCTAAACAGTTTGTCTTCCTCAGTACCTAGGACAGAGCTCTGGGAACTCTAGGCCTCCATGATTGTTTGTTGGGGATGAGTTGGCCTTTGACAGATTATGAGGGGGCAGAACTGACCTTTTGAAATAAGTACTACTTTTAAAGTCAGAGCATCTGGTTCTACCACTTACCCTCTCTGTGACTTTGGGCAAGTTACTGAATCTCTCTGAGCTTGTTTCCTCAGTTGGAAAATGAATGTGTTGGACTTGATGTGTCTGAAGATGGCCCAGGTTTGAAGGAAAAGTCATGGCTGGCCCATGGCCACAGAACCTTCCTTCAGTGGGGTGGGACTGCCACCAATGACTGCATTCTGTATGATCCTGGAGATTGTGAGGGCATTGGGAAGTCAGCCTCTTGTCTCCTGGGAGCCTATCCAGGACAGCCCAGGCAGCGCTCTCTGCTCACTTAGCACCTGGTATGCCTCTGGGTTTTTGTGACAGTCAGACCTGGAAGGTCTGGTTGCAGAGGCTCTTTTAGGGACACAGGGACAGGGAGTGGAGGACATCCAGAAAGAATCCACTCCTCCCTCCCAGAACCCCTAACTCCCTGGTATTCAGTGACTTCTCACAATGCTCATGGGAACAAATAAATAATTAAATGACAAAAAGTACCCTACATCTACCAGGGCTAAGAGAAGGGGGAGGGGACAGCGTCGGAATGTGAATTTTAATGTCCCAGAGCCTACTTCTCCAGCAAGCTGAGAGGGATTGTTTGTCATTCACAGCCAGCTGTTCCTTTTAATCATTCTCTTCCTCGCTTTGGGGCCACTGGGGTCTTTCCCTCTCCCTGGAAGAGCTGGGCTCAGAGACTTCACTTTTTAAAGAGCCAAGGAGCCCTTTGAGGGAGACACCACCCCCCAAATTGGGAAGTTAAAAACTTTAGTCAACTTAGAGTGACAGAACAGGAAGAGTGCTTAAAGCAGACCAGCTTAAAGCAGACCACCTAACCCAATTCTTTCACTTTACAGAGGAGGAAACTGAAGCCGGGAAATGGGAAGAGACTGGCCCAGTGTTGCATATCTTATAAATGGCAGAGCCCCACAAGAACCCAGGCCTCCAGTCTCCCAGTCTTGGGTGTCCCCAAAGTCTTAGTGCATTTGGAAGGGTCAGTGGGGTTTGTTTTGTCTGAGATCTGGTGTTGTTTTTAACCAATCAATCAATCGATCAGTCAATCAACAAACATTTATTAGTCACTGGATTTAGATCCAACCTCCCAGAAATCTTTCCTGTGATCCTTGGCAAATCATTTAAGCTCTCAATGTCACAGTCAGGGAGTCAACAAGCATTCATTAAGTCCTTACTATGTGTCAGGCACTGTGTTAAGTGCTGAGGATACAAAGTAAGGCAAAAGACAGTCCCTGCTCTCAAGGAGCTCTCATTCTACTGGGGAAGACAACAAGTAACTCTCTCTCTCTCTCTCTCTCTCTCTCTCTCTCTAGTATGTGTATGTACGTATATACACATACATACATAAATGCATACACCATAAACAAAATAGAGGGCAGAAATAACAGAAGGAGGGCACTGGGGTGGGGTGGGGGGAAGCCCAGGAAGGGTCTGCCAAAGATGGGATTTAAGCAGAGATTTGAAGGAAGCCTGGAAAGCCTTAGGCAACTCACTGAGACAGGGCTTCTTCGATAAGGGGCTATTGATAGGTTTCTGAGATTTGATGAACTTGGATGGGGGAAAAAAATCTTTGTTTTCACTAACCGAAATTCTTCCACTTGTTTAAAAATGTAATTCAGAGAAAAGGCTCATAGTCTAAAGTGGGGGTGGTGTCTGTGATCCCCCCTGTCCCCCCAAAAGGTTTAAGAATTCTTGCTTTAAGACTAAATTGCAGAGAAGGTGTCAATCTGTATTGGCAGAGAGAGTTTCCTTACTGGAGAGTTTCCTGCATCAATGTGACCACTAGTTCAATACCTGCCCCTTTCCCCAACCTTCTCACTTTGCCTTCTCACTTTTGCCCTATTAAATGCCTGGCAATTTGTTAGTTCTGGAACGAAAACATGAAAGTGAGCTATCTCGGGCCCCTCAAGAGACTTACATTCAGTACGGGGATTTCTTAGCTTCAGCGAGCTAGTTTGCCCCTGCCCACAAGGGCCTACATTCCAGGAGGGAGGGGAGATTTCTTTGCTTTATGTAGCTGGCCTTGGTCCTCAAGGGGTTTACATTCAGTGGGGTGCGGGGATACTCCTATTCCTCCTCCTAAGCGATTTGACTTGCTCCTGCCCTCAAGGGGTTTGTTTTCAGTACGGGGTAGGAGGATTCCTTTGCCTTCCCACTCCTCCGAGGCAGGGCTCAGCGAGGTGGAAAGGTCCGATCCCCATTGACCCAAGCTAAGACAACGGGCCTTGGTCCCCTTTAAGTGGCAGTGGGGCAATGGGGCCGGGCGCGGAATCCCTGCTCTCCAACCAGACCAGTGCGAGGCGTGAGGCTGCCTGCCAGCCAGCAAGATTGTTGCTGTGAAGTGACTCGAGCCGCCAGGAGGGAGGGGAGGCAGGCAAAGAGAGAGGGAAGAGGGAGGAGGGAGGAGGGAGGCGGGCGGGCCAGGAGGGAGGGGAGGAAGGAGGGGAAAGCGAGCCAGAGAGGGAGAGAGCGGGCTCCGGCGCGGGGATTGCAATTAGCCGGATGCCTTGAGAGACAATAGCCGACATGCTTTGCGGCCTGAAAAAGGATTCGCAGGCGGACCTGGGTGAGTGCTCCCCCGTGGACTCCTCTAGTCCTCCCGCCCTGCCCGGCAATTCTCCCGTTGGACTTGACTTTTCCAGTGGGTGGGATTTTTTTCCCCGGCTTGGACAGTTGTAACAAAGAGCCGCCCACTTGCTTTTTTGACTTGAGGGACAGGGAAAAGGGAGATGCATCAAGCCTAGGAGCCGGGACCCCAAGGAGAGGAATGGCTTTGTGTCTGCCCACCCGCTGGAGCCCCGAGGGTATGCCCGGGGAGCTAGGGGCTGCAGACGGCAATTCATGCTGCCTGACTCATCCCGTCCCGTGCCTTTGGGCCCTGGCATTGGGTGGGTTAGGTCTGTCCCACGGACCTTCGGTGAGTGGGTGGGGACTGGATCTGGCTCCAGCAGGACACCACCCGGGAAGGTTTGTATGCTAGGGCGGCAGAGACCTTGCGGGTTTGCCCTAGTTTGCCCCCAGACCACTCCACCCCAGGTCCTGTCTCCCCGCCTTGTCTCAAGTCTGAGTCACCCTCCCCCCCCCGCCCCGGTGGGAAGCTGGGGCTCTTTGTGAATGGGACTAGTTCGTGTTGGAGTTGGGAGGGAGCCAGGGAAAAGCCAGGAACGGGGGTGGGGAGGAGGGCAAGGAAAAGGAAGAAGCTTTTTCCCGTGTGGGCAGAGCTCCACTTGGGAGAAATGCCGGCTTGGGAGGGAGAGGAATCACCTTTGCTGCAGCTCGCTCCCGATTCCATTGCTTCTGCCCTGGGCTGAGAGCTGAGCTTTGGATTTGGTGAGGGAAGAGGCAGAGGATGGCGAGGAGACTGGAAACTGGCGTGTGAGAAAGGGCATATAACCTGGAGAAGAGAATACTTGGGAGGGGAGTCACGACCACTGTCAAAGGCTCTTATGTGCCAGAGAGTGCCGACTTATTCTTTGTGGTCCCAGAGGCCAGAGCTTGTACTGATGACGGGGTGCGAGGAGGAGGCGGGTCCTGGCTCACTAAGAGAAGGAACTTCCTAACAATGAGAGCTGTCCAACAATACCAGGGGCTGCCCTGATAGATAATGATCTCCCTGTCACGGCAATATCCGAGCTGAGTCTGGATAACCACCTGTAAGAGATGCTGCAAAAGGGGATTCCTACACTGAGTGTGAAAGGTTAGACCAGATGACTTTGAAGATCCCTTGCAGTTTTGAGATCCTAAGAGTCTGTAGTTTCCCTGCAGACTGCAGAGAAGCTAGGGAAGGGCGCTCACAGAAGCTAGCTTGCTTCCAACACCCTGCTTCTGGGCCACACCCACTTAGAAGCTGGGCACTTGAAGTATCCCGACTGTACATTGAGGTTAGTGGCAGAATATCTGAATGCCCAGAGGCCAGGGTTGTACTGAGCCATGCTTTTTTCATAGGAGCTAAGGCTGTGAGGGTTGAGGGCTGGGAGCAGCTCTGGTTTCGATGAGATTAGAGTCGCTTTAGATGGGAGAGCCACCTTGCTTTAGCGTCTTCCCCGGGGATAAGGTCCCCTGTGCTCAAATGCCTAGACATAGTTGTCACCTTCCTGATGTCTGGGCCAGGGTGTAACGTTTTTCCTCAAATGTGTCAAGTACCATGGAGATCAGACATTAAGGGCACCCTGTGGGGGGAGAGGAACACGATGATCCAAATGAGTAGTCCCTTGAGACGAATTTAATCTAAAGATATCTCCTCACTCCCCTCCAGAAAAAGTGACCCCACGTGGTCCAAAGACACTGTATTTAGAGTTTCTCAGTTTCTGTTGTCCCTCACTTAAGGTAAGGGAAAGGAAATGGAGTCATTCATTCTGGCATTCAAAGCCAATCCAAACTCATTTGCCTATACACACCTTTTGCTCCAGTCAGGTTGGTCTCCTCACTGTCCCTCAAATATCTCCTACTTATTCCTGTCTCTGGATCTTTGCTGATCCTGTGACCTTTGCCCTCCTCTACACCTGGTGAAATCCTACAGCCTAATTCCTCCAGCTGAAATCCTCTCCCTCCTTTTGGATCTCATAGAAGGCTCCCAAGTTTCAGAGAGTTATCTAAGGCTCAGAGAGGTTGCTACTTTCCTCTAATTACACAGTTAATGAGTGTCAGAGGTAGGTAGAATCTGAACCTAGGATTTGCTGCCAGCACCATACTTCACTGCTTCCTGGTAGCCTTACTACCTCATTGCTCTGTAATATGCTGTGTGAGTCCTGTCTCCCCCAAACAGACTGGAAGGCTCCCTGAAAGAAGGGAATGTTGTTTCTCTTTTTCTCATCTCCCCACACAGAAGATGCTCAAATCCTGGAAGAATGGGGAATCAGGCTTCCCATAAAATGATTTCTATTAGTTTCTGCAGATGATGCTCCCCTGCTGCAGAGGGGTCCATACTATTTGGTAGCTTTAGCAGTACTCCTGATGCTTGGGGAATGAGGAGTGAGAACCCTTCCACTCCTCCCCCCCTTTTTTTTTTTTTGGCAAAAGGTAGGGGTGAGTCAGAGCAGTGGTGCTGAACTATAACATTATGGTATAGTAGAAGGAGCTCCAGACTGGGAGTCAGAAGACCTGGGTTTGAATCCTGACTCTGCTGCTTGCTAACTGTGTGACTTAGGGCCAAGTCCCATTTATTTATTATGCATTCAGTCATTCATTTATTTGCTTATTTATTTATTTTTGGGAGGCAATAAATGTTAAGTGACTTGCCTAGAGTCACACAGCTAGTGAGTGTCTGAGATCAAATTTGAACTCAGGTCCTTCTGACTCCAGGGCTGGTGCTTTATCCACTGGACCACCTAGCTGCCCTCCAATTCCTTTCAACCTCTAATTGAATAAGATTTTAACCTCTCTGACAGTTTCTGTCTCTGTAAACTGGAAACAATAATCCTTTCTTACCTCACAGGATAGTTGTGAGGATCAAATGAGATGTGAGGAGGGTGCATTACAAATAGGAATGTAAACTGGTAACTACCCACCTAAAACATCTTTCTGGATGCCTTATTTCTTCAAGTGATAGGAAACCAAGCCACCTGTTTCTTCTTCCCACTTCCTTTCTTTCAAGTCCTGACTTTCCCTACTCCCTCCCCCTATCCTCATCCCCTTCCCTGATGTTCAGAATATGTATTCTTTTGCCACTAGCAGAAGAGTCAGGGCATCGAATAGCCTCCCTGTTCTCTAGCAGAGTTGGGGATTCTGTTGTATCAGTCACTTCAAAGATCTGGAATTTGGGTCTGGGTGGTGACAAAGCTAAACCTTGTCAACTGATCTTGGACAGCTCCTGTGGTCAAAATGGTCATCTCCCTAACAAAGAGAAGCAACACTGTCATTAGATCAAGATTTCATGTATTTAGTTTTCAACAATTGGCTTCAACAATTCAGCAAGCATTTATTGAGCACCTTCTGTGTCCCAGGCACCACAATAGGAACCAAAAACACAGAGATAAAAAAGAGGCAGCTAGTAGCACAGCAGAAAAAGCACTAGACCAGTAGTCAGGAAGATCAGAGGTCAAATTTGCCCTCAGACACTTACAGGGAGTGTGACCTTGGGCAAGTCACTAAAGTTCTGTCTGCCTCAGTTTTCCCATAATAATGATAGCACCCATGTCCTAGGATACTTGTCAGGATCAAATGAGGTAGATTTTGTAAAGCCCTTTGCAAACCCTAAAGCACTTTATTATTATATTATATCACATCACATTATATCATATTATATTATGTCACATTATATGCCATATCATATCACATCACATCATATGATATCATATAATATATTATATTAATTATTTTATATCATATCATATATTTATTGAGAAAAATATTTCCTGTCCTCAATGAGCTTACATTCTTCTAGGGGAAAACAGCATGTACACAGACCAGTAAGTACAAAGGATATACTATGCACAGTGTCTATAGTAATGTAAATGGGTATAGGACTAAGAGGCAGCTAAACTCAGATAACTGCAAGGACTGAACTTGGTCACAGAGAACAGATGTAGTCATACTTTTTGGATCTTGGTGGAGAGGCACAGGGCTACAGGTACAGAATGCTGCATACACTGTCCACTATTGATCCATTTTTCTGCAGCTTTTCTTTGTTACAAAAAAGGAATGGAGGGGAGGGTTGAGGATTAAGGAAATATTTGTGGTACAAAATGTAGCAGTATCAATAATACTATCTGGATAAGGACCCTAGGAATATCCTACATGGGACTCTGAAGCTCTCCTGAACAAGACCGAATCTATTGGGTTTTTTTAATGACCCAAAAGACATCTCTTGATCTTGCAGAGTCTCCATTGTCATTCTGAATGTCAGTTCTCTTTTTGCTGTGACCATGCAGGTCTTGTCAATGGAAAACACTGACTGATAGAAGGCTGAGTAAACCAGGTTTTGTACCAGTTGGATTTTCAGGTGCAGGGTTACAAATGAGGCAGTTCCCAGAAGAAAAAAAAAACATTCACGTGGATTTTTCTAATGATGGTCTTGTCACTCTGTGAGTCAGCTAAGCTGAGCAATACCTTGAATGGAAAGGATGGGGTTTGGTTACTGCAGTGGTTAGGTATCCTTTACCATCCAGGGCCCTTTGGGTGCCATTGACATCAAAAGGCAGATGAATCTTCAGCAGCTTCACCTCTGGCTCTTTTGTCCAACTCACAAGTTACTGGTTAGGGGTTGGGACTTAGTTCATGAAACCAGCTGTGTTAGAGGTAACAGAGTGATGCAGAAAATTAGACAGGAGAATGTCAGAGCTTGAAAGGACCTTAAAATAGAGAGCTTATAGAAACTATAGACTGTAGGATAAGCTATAGACTTAAGGTATCAGAGCTGGAAGGGTCCCTACAATAGGGCATGTCAGACCTGGAAGGGACCTTAGAACACAGAATGCCAGAGCTGGGATGGACATTAGAACACAGGTTGTCAGAACTGGAAGGGACCTTAGAACACAGAATGGCAGAGTTTGGATGGACATTAGAACACAGAATGTCAGAGCTGGAGGGTCCTTAGAATAAAGAATGGCAGAGTTGGGATGGATATTAGAACACAGGATGTCAGAGCTGGGAGGGATCTTAGAACACCGAATGGCAGAGTTTGTATGGACATGAAAACACAGAATGTCAGAGCTGGGAGGGACCTTAGAACACAGAATGGCAGCACTGGGAGGGCCCCGAAATACAGAATGTAAACTATAGCATATCAAATATCCCAGCTGGGAGAGAACTTAGACCATCAAATAGAGCAACTGAGAGAGTCCTGAGAATGTATAATGGAGGTCTGGAGGGGACCTTGGTGACCACCTCCCCCAACCTTTTTATTTTACAAAAAATGAGGACAATGAAGCCAGAAGGTGAGGAACTCAAACATAAATACGAGTTTCTTCCCTGCAATGAGATTAGATCGGCCACACAGAATTTTCTTCTTACCAGTTCTCTGGAAAAAAAGCTAGTATTTGACCAAAGGAGGGAAAAGCAACCTGCTAACCAGACAAACTGGATTGAGGAATGTGAAAGAAAAACCAGCCAAGGGTTAACATTTCGAGGGGCTCCTTGCAATGTCAGGGAACAAGGAATCCTTGCTGGAATAGGGGTTTAGGAAGCTTTTGTAATTAAAACATCTTTTGTTTACTCAAGACCTTTATTGCATTTCTTCTAGAACAGCACTCACCGTTATGCGTGTGGCTGTGTAGGACACTTCAGAATTCTCATAGCCCTTTCCAGGCCATTATCTCTTTTGATCCTCCTAACAACCCTGTTCGTCAGGACAGGCATTATACCCTTTTTATGGAGGAATTAATTGAGGACAATTATTAGCAAAACTGTGACTTGGCCCTAGACTTCCGGTCTGGCATTCTTGTCATTGTATAACCCCTGCCTACTGTGTCCCCAGCCCTGTGACAGGTGCTAGGGATCAGGGTGGGGGGAAGAAAACAGGAAAAGGAGAAGCATAAAGTCCCTTCTCATATGGTGCCTCCCCAGTGTATATAGTTTTGTTCAACATTTACTAAGCTTCTCCTCTGTGCAGGATATTTACTAAATAAGCCCTGAGGATAAAAAGGTTAAAAATAAATGGTATAGTCTCTCCCCTCAGGGGGCTTATAGATCCAAATTTTAACACAGGTGTAACAAGTATACTGAATTTGGAGTTACTAGAAATGGGGTCAAACCCATCTCTCCTACTTAGTACCTGTTTGCCCACAAACAAATGACTTCATCTCTCTGGGTCTTTCTTTCTGCATCTGTTAAAAAAAAACTGGAACAGATCATTTCTAACATTCCCCACAGCTCAAAAATCTATGATCCTGTAAGACTAAGTAAAAATACCAGGCAGCATAAGGTAAATGCCAGAGGAGGACTTTGGACAATGAATAAGTGCAGTGTGAGTTCAGGGGAAGACAAGGTTCAAATATGATCAAATATCGCCAAGCAGACAGCAATACATTAGGATGAGAGGATTTGAAGTGAAGCTTTAGAGGTCATCCAGTCCACCCTCTATGTGTTTGGGCCAGTCACTTGACTTCTCTGGGCCTCAGTTTCCTCAGCTGTCAAATGAGGGGGTTGGATTAAGCATGTCTGGTGGACCTGATGGGATTGGCCAGTTTGAAGGGAAAGCCAGGTCTGGGAAAAGGCAAGAGCAGTCTCTTTCTGTGTGCCTGAGAATGTGTGTCCTGGGTTCAACAGAGGAAAAAATTAGTCCTAGAGATAAGAATTGACTTGCTTAAAGTCACACAGATTGCAATAACAGCAACATATTTCTATGATGCTAAAGATTTAGAGACCTGTGGGTAGAGAGTGAAAGTGTTATTGTGCCCATTTTACAGATGAGGAAATAGGCAAGGAGAGAGAAAATGACTTGGTCATCTGTTTCTGGTGCCTCCTCTGGGAAAGATATCCCATCTCCCCACTTTTGCAAAACCTTTTCTAATACGAATTATTATTTCCTGTCCCTTCACATTGTATAGCCAAAGTTGTTGATTTGAAAACTTCTGGGGGGGGGGGGTTATCTTTTTCTCCCCTGAAAGTTGGAAAGAAGAAAAATCCATAATTTCTGGGTCCCTTTTTTGTCCTGCTGGTTGGTGCCTAAGTGCCTGCCATGGTTTTTTGCCTGGCATTCCAATCCAAGATTGGGGTCCTGCCCCTGGATTTCAGGCCCCATATCTGGATCTTCTTCCCTACCAGCCCTCATTGAAGCCAAGTGCTCACCTGCTTGGACCTGTGCCTTAGGAAATGAGATTCTCTTCCCTAACACCCAATTGTCTCCCAGAGGCTATAGTACAGTAGGTGCTGAGGGGAAATAAACTAGTTGGGACATTTTTCAGTGACAAGGGACCTTCCAGTGCAGATAAACCTGCAACTTCCTTTAGTAATTTAAATATTTCACCACTAGAGAAAAACTGCTCTCTAGAGTTGTTGGTACTGTAACCTTTACAGATATTACTTAAGAATTTAATAATAGCTAGCATTTAAATAGTACTTTAAGATTTGCAAAGTATTTTATGAATCTCATCTCATCTGATCTTCAGAACAACCTGGGAAGTAGGTGCTATTATTATCCCCATTTTATAGATAAGGAAACTGAGGCAGGCAGCATTTAAGTGATTTGACAAGAATCATACAGCTGCTAAATGTCTGTGGCAGAATTTTTTTTTAATTAACTTTTTCAATTAGCGAAAACCTGTCTTCTCTCTCTCACACATCCCTCCCCTAATTGAAAAAGAGAAAAAAGACTTTCTAGCAAATAGGTTTTTGTTGTTAAGTTGTTTAGCCATGTCTGACTCTTCAGGATCCCATTTGTGGAGTTTTCTTGGCAAAGAAACTCTAGTGGTTTGCCATTCCCTTCTCTAGGATCCCCATTTCACAGCTGGGGAAGCTGACGCAAACAGAGGTTATGTGACTTGCTTAGGGTCACATAAGTTAAGTGTCTGAGGTCTGATTTGAACTGAGATCCTCCTGACTCCAGATCCTGTACCACCTAACTCTGTATAGTGAAGCACAATCAATTCCCATTTTGATTGAGGCAAGACCTGAATGAAGAGTTTTCTGATGCCAAGTCTGATACTGTATCCCTTGTACAATTTAGCAGCCTTAGGCTTGTTGTAGATGGGAGTTTTAGGCAGGTGTGGAATGAGCTAGACAGCCCTGAGTGGTCCTTCCAACTTTGAAATCCTGGGATTCTGTGGTCTACATGGGAGAAGGTGGTCATTGCCTACTTTTTCCCCCATAAAATCATTAGAAAATGAGATTCCATAAACTCCCTTCAAAAGTTCCTTTTCCTCCTTCCATAGTTCCTTCAAAGGTCTATTACTTAGCCTAGTGAAAAAAGTAGCAAACTGGAAATCAGGCAACTGAGTTTCTACTCTGTACAATCTTTGCCAAATCACTTTCACCTTTGGGTTAAATGAAGATGAGAATGCCCCACAGGGTTGTTGCCAGTGTGATAGACAGTTCCATGCACTAGATAGAACACTGATCTTTGGAGTCAGAGGAACCAAGTTTATGTCCCTGGGCCCATGTGGGGGGCAAATCACTTGACCTGTCTGGTCTCAGTTTCTTCCTTTACAAAAGTTGGACTAGAGATATATAATCCATAATATCTTTCCCAGGATCCAATCCTAAATTCCTAACATGAGCTTGGTGAAGTGCAAAGCTCACCTTAACTACTACCTCTTCCAGGAAGTATTCCCTGATTTTCCTAATCACTGATAACCTTCACTACCTGCTCTATCTGAAATTCTCATTGTAGTTTGATCACACATCTTTCCCACGAATATTTCATTTATTATTTTGCATTACAATCATCTGAATATGTGACATTTTTTGTTCAGTTGTTTTCAGTTGGGTCCAATTCTTTGTGATCTCATTTGGGGTTTCCCTGCAAAGACACTGGAGTGATTTCCCATTTCTTTCTCCAGATCATTTTACAGATGAGGAAACTGGGGCAAACAGGGTTAATTGACTTGCTCTGGGTCACACAGCTATTAAGTGACGTCATATTTGAATTCAGGTCTTCCTGACTCCAGGCCCAGCACTCTATCCAAAGCACCACCTAGTTGCCCATATGTGACATATCTCCCTTCTATGTTATAGGCCACACAAGAAAAAGAATCATGTCTTTTCTAAACTTTGTATCTCCTCCAGTGCCTGGCACAGTTCTTTGTTGTTTAATTTATTTCTCCCAATTGAATGTAAAAACAATTTTAACATTCATTTTTTTTAAAAATTGAGTTCCAAATTTTCTCCCTCCCTGTTTCCCTTCTATTCTTCCTGATACTGAAAGCAATTTGATATAGGTTATACATGTGCAGTCATGCAAAACATATTTCTGTATTAGTCATGTTGTGAAAGAAAATACAGATTAAAAAACCAAGAAAAATAAAGTTTAAAAGAGTATCCTTCAATATGTATTCAGACTCTATTAGTCCTTTCTCTGGAGATGGATAACATTTGCATCCTGAGTCCTTTGGGATTGTCTTAGATCATTTTGTTGCTGAGAAGAGCTAAGTCATTCACAGTTGATCATTGTACAATGTTACTATGTACAATGTTCTTCTGGTCCTGCTCACTTCACTTTACATCATTTCATGTAAGTCTTTCCAGGCTTTTCTGAAATCTGCTCACCATTTCTTATAGCACAATACTATCCATCACAATTATATACCACAACTAGTTCAGCCATTCTCCAATTGATAGACATCTCCTCAATTTCCAATTCTTTGACACCACAAAAAGAGCTAGCACAGTACTTTGTATATAGTAGGCATTTAGTATTTGTTGAGAAACTGAATGGATTCTGCTTCAAGTTTCTTGATACAATTCTCTCTTCCCTCTATTTTCCCTAGCCAGAACACTTGCTTGTCTCACAGTCTCATAGGGTTACTGATGCCAACCACCTGCCTACTACTTATTACCTGTTGTTTGGACTTCCCTCTAATCACTTGGCCCACTCTGCATTTCATGAGAGTCTTCTGGTTATCCCTGATCTACCACATGGCCACATGCCTACTCCAGACCAGCTCTAGTGGTGTTGACCCTCTTCCTTCCATTCATATGGCATTGGACACAAGGATGCTGGGGAGATTCCTGTTTTCTAATTTTGATGGAGCCTGGTGATGTCAGACAGCCAACATCTTTTCAATTCAACAAACACTGATGAAGCCCCTATTATATGCAGAACACTCTAGGGAAGATCTAAGGTTTAGATAAGAAATAGCCAACTCCTTCATGGACCTTAAAGTCTAGGAGGGAGATAAAATAGAAATACAGAAAAATATAACAAACATAGGTGAAACAAATGAACCTTAGAAGTTCAAGGTGCTATATGAGGGGAAGGGAGGAATAGGGCAGGGGCTGTGGCTTCCTGAGGGAAGGAAAATCAGGGAAGCTTTCCTGGAGGAGATGGCATTTGTTTGGGGGCATTTGTCTGCACTTTGTCCGAGCCCCAAAGAGATATCAAAGGCCTTTTCCATTCTTCTATTCACTCATTTATCATTCATTCAACAAACGGTGTAGTGGAAAGAAAACCTGGGTTTGGACTCAGAGTCCCAGGGTTTGAATTTTGGCTCTGATTTTTATTACTCTTGTGGCATTGGGCCAGGCACCTGCCCTCTCTGCATCATACTTTCCTTGTCTTTGAAATGGTCAAAGTGTACTGGATGCTGTCCAAGGTCCCTTCTGTACCTGAATCCTGGGTGCAGAGCCCAGATCTTGGTCCTCCAAACAGAAAAAGCTGTGAATTCTGGTCCATGCCCAGTTCCTGCTGTCATGGAACTCATCCCCGGGGATGCCTTTAGTGATTGTCACAGTATAAAGGACCCGGAGGAGTTTAAGTCTGCAAAGCACCTTATGTATGTTGTCTCATTTGAGCCTTGTGACAGTCCTGTGAGGTAGATATTAGAGATATTATTATCCCCATTCTATAAATGAGGAAACAGAGACTTGGACAGGATAAGTGCAGATAAGTTCTGGGAGGGGAGGGAGAATGCTTATTTTTGTCTTTGTATTCTGGGCACTAGAATGGTTCTTGGCAATAAATCCTTGTCAAATTGAATTGTCCAGGGCCATCCTACTAGAAAATTTTGGGGCAGGATGGAAACCCAGCTCTATCAAACTCCAAGCCTGACATGCTTTGCACTATACAAGCTGCCTATCAAGACAAGAAATGGGCGGGGGGGGGGGGAGGGGGTTGGAGAGTGGAGAACAGACTCAGGCACTTGGACTGGGTAAGCTGCCTCAAAGCTGCGTTCATGGGGATAACAAGATGAAGCATCTCAGCTCATGGCTCAGATAACTGTAGGAATGAGCTGATCAATCCAGCCAGCCAGCAGAATCGATGGACTTAATCATTAAAGTGGTCAGAATAACCCATCCGTGAAATGGTCAGTCAGGTTTCTGCTGTTCTGTTAACAGCCTGATTGCATGAGCATGGGGGGCAGGCCTGTTGATAACAAGGGATGGAGTGGCACTCAAGACCTACTTGGCCTCTGGCTGAAGAGGGTCTAGAATCCTGAGTGGGTGGAAGGGAAGGGTGGGAGGGACCCTTCAGTTCAGACCCAGAGGGAAGCCTCCTTGAGTCATTAGAACAGTATGGGTCTTGTTCCTCTGTGGCTATAATAAAATTCTGCAGAAGGTAGGTGAGCACCTAGGCCATCATTCAGTGGCTTGAGGATTACAATAATTCCATTCAGATCTGTTTGAAAGAAGGTGGGAATCAAACTCTGGAAGATTCTGTAAACACTCCCAAATCCCCAGAGTCATTCACCTCTAGATTCATCTTTCAAAAATAGTGCTTTCATTCAGTCACTATTCCTGCTGATGTCTCTCTGTCCTACAGACTTAATTTCAGATCTCTCTATTTGGCATTCAAGGCCTTCCATGATCTCATCCTCCCACCTGATAATATTAACCCTAATCATAATCCAACTGAGAGATGGACTCAGGACCTCTGAATCCCAGTCCCAGGCTTTTTCCATTGATTGAACTAATCTTCAATGGCATTTGGATGTCTAGCCCTTGATTTAATCTCAATAATAACTTTGTAGCTAATTGTGTGCACTGTGTTGAAGCTTCTTTAATGCTGCTGATTATCTAACCCCACTCCAACCTGCTCCCATTTTCACCCTGTAAGTTTTCATCAGCTCGAATCAAGGTGTCTGTTTCCTCCTTAGTCATAGTTCTCATAGTGAGCTAGCCTTGCCCATCCATGGTGATAGACTTCAGTCATTCATTCAACAAATGCTACCTGCCTACCTAATGACAACCCTGTGATAGGCTTTGTGGGGGAGATAGAGATCAATATAACAAGCTCAGTCCTTGTTGAATTTCACTCAGTTGGGAGTGTGTATGTGTATGTGTGTGTGGTAACTTATAATAGCTCATAATTCAATATCATTTTAAGTTTTAAAGACTACTTTCTACAAACAACTCTATAAAGTAGCAAGCTTAGGTAGGTAGTATGACCCTTCCCCCCTCCCATTTTACAGATAAGGAAACAGATTCAGAATGTCAAAGAATGAAATGACTTCCTCAAGGTCACATGACTCATAAGTGGCAGAAGCCAAAGTGTCTGGCCTGAAGATGAATATTCTTGCCTCTGCACCGCAGCTGCTTCTCATACACATTAGAATGATAATAGCCAGCATTCATATAGCACTTTAAGGTTTGCAAAATGATTTACAAATTATCTCATCTGATCCTCACAACAACCTGGGCAGTAGATGCTATTATTACCTTTATTTTACAGCTAAGGAAACTGAGGCAGGCAGAGGCAAAAATTGTCCAGGGTCAATACAGTTAACAAGTGTCTGAGGCATGATTTGAACTCAGATCTTCCTTACTGATGTCTCAATACTCTATCCACTATACTACCTAGTTTCCTAGAATACCAGATGTGTGTGTGGTGAGGGGGTGTAGAAAGTCCTATGAGCTTTAATGAAGAAAAGCTAGGGAGATCAAGGAAAACTCTGCAGAGGTGGTGGCATCTGATCTGGGACTTGTTTAATAAGTAGGATGAGAGATGGTATGGGGACAGCAGTGAAGGAAAAGGGGGAAGGAAGGACATTCTAGGAAGTAGACACAGTGTGAGCAAAGGTACTGAGGTGGTAAAAAGTGAGGGTGATGGTGATTGATCACAAAAACTAAGGATTTGGAAAGGATCTTCCTTGTCATTTATATAGAATTCTGAGTTTCTCCTCGAAGTCTTTACATTTTCCTTCTTTCTCCTGGAAGTTGTCAATGAGTAAATATCTCTTTGCTCACTTGGAGTGGGAAGGAGGGCTATTTATTTTACTTTTAATTGCATCTGGGATGGGATCATAATTGCAACAGGAGAAACAATGGTGGAAGAACCACCTGGGGGGAGATTTTGCTGAGTCTGCTTGAAATTAGATTAGTTCTGAAAGGGTCCCAATGGAAGAGAATTTACACACCTGAAAGTGTAATTACTACTAAGGAATAGAGTGATGCTGGAAAATGTCTTTTTTAAAATGTTCTCTCCTAATGAGGAAAAGGGTCATCAGAGTTAAAAGTGAGAACCTGTAGGGAGGACATGGAAGGAACTTCTCCAGACTCATGAATTAACCTTGGGACTTTCGGATGAGTGATTCAGTGTAATTCAATAAACATCCTGGGTCTAGACACTGGAGATACAATGTGTCAATGAAATAGTCCCTGGCCTCAGGAAGTTTATATTCTATTGGAAGAGGGAGAGAGAGTATAGCATGTACAAAAGTAATACAAAGTAATTTTAAGAGGGGAAAAAAGCTGAGGAAATCAGGAAAGGTCTCGTGAAGAGCTGGTGCTTGAGCTGTGCTTTGATACAGCCTAGGGATTCTCCAAGACAAAAGTGGGGAGGGAATGAATTTGAGATTTGGAGGATCAGTTATACAAAGGAGGGAGCAGTCAAGTCGTCTTGTATGGAGGAGAGAAACTGAAGAAGATAAGCATTTATTAAATCCCTACTATGTGCTAGAGCAGTGGTTCTCAACCCTCCTAATGCCATGACCCTTTAATACTCGTATGTGGGTGTATCTGCATGTGGGCGGACCTGCCTGGAGACGGATAGAGGAGTGGTGTCTCCGTTCCTAAGACCATGGGAAATAGGTGTTTTCCAATGGTCCTAGGTGACCCCTGTGACCCTTGTGAAAGGGTTGTTTAACCCCCAAAGGGTTCATGACCCACAGGTTGAGAACCGCTGTGCTAGAGAAATGGGTTGATAAGAACAATTTGTTCCAATGGTCATGAAGGTGGCTAAAACAGATGCTGTGGAGTGCTTAGAGCTTGGTCAGTCATTGAAGATGCCAAGGTCATCTACTGCATCCCAGGTCATCTCTGGTTGTCCTGTCTTTCGTCTTGCCACTGGACTTTGATAACTAGAAAAGAGAGTAAAATTGATGGTTTTGTGTAACTCTCTCTCACTTAAATCCAATTCATTCACAAGTCAAGACATAAGGATTTCTTTGTTCCTTTTTGAAAACAAAAGTCAAACAATAATATGCATCACAGGCCCAGAAATTCCACTATTTGGAGTTTCATTATGATAGGTTGACAATGTCCCCTGTTGAAACGTGAATACCTCTGAAAAGGGTAAGACAGAGAACTGGGGTCAGAAGACAGGAATTCTTACATTATTTCTACTTACTCACTTTGTGACCTTCAGTAAATTGCTTAATCCCTCTGAACCCATTTCCTTATCTATAAAAAGGGGGGCAATCATACCTTATGTTCCTTCCTTCTAGACCTATGAGGCTCAAATAAGGTCTGTAGGAGTATCTTGCCATTACAAAGCTCTATGAAATGTAGCATTATCTTCCAGCTTCTAGCATCATGCCTCACACATAGTAAGAATTTAATAAATATGCATGTAGTTGAATATGATAAAGAAGAGTGTGGTTAATGCCATAGGGAAGGTAAGACAAGGTGCTTTGGGACTTCAGAGTAAGGGGAGACTATATCTTGTTGGGAGGATCCTAGAATGCTCATTTGAGTTCTTTCAAGAACTCATTCAAGGTTCATTTGAAGTGAGCCTTGATGAAATTCAATGAACAGGTAGAATGTGGATTAGAGGAAAGAGGGAGTACAGGCATTCCAGGCAGAGAACAAAGTATGATCAAAGATTTGGTGGCAAGAAAGCACGAGATGCATTCAGGGAGCAGCAGAGTCCAGTATGTTTGACAGATGGGGCATAAGTGGGAGCATCAGAAAACCAGCAATATAGGGTGGGACCAGACCATGCAAGGTCTGAAATGCTAAGCTAAGGAGTTGGTCTGCAGACAATGCAAACCTATTGAAGGCTCTAGGTTAGAATGATAGGGTTAAATTGGCATTTTAGGAAGATGTACTTGAGCAGTCTGCACAAGGTGGATTGGAGTGGGCAGAGACTGGAAGCAGGGACTGAAGAGAAAGCTATTGCAATAGTGTGGGAGGGAAGTGATGAGGGTTTGGACCAGAGGGGGAGCAATGAGAATGGAGAAAAGGAGGAAGATACAGGAGATAAACTGTAAGAAAAATCCACAGGTCTTGGCTGATGGGATGAAGACAAGGGGAGGGAGAGGGAAGCCCCAAATGACTCTGAGATTTCAAGCCTGACTGACTAGGTGAGTAGTGGAGCCATTAACAGAAAGCCAGAAGGAGAAGCAGACTTAGGGAGAAAATGGCTTTGATTTCCTTGGCAAACCAGTCCTTGAGAGTGCAAATTAAGAGTGCAAACACAAATCCAAAGGGAAAAGCTTAAAATACTTAAGAAAACAGGCCATTTTCAAGTCCTTTAGAGGTACCTGTCACGTGGGGGAAATCAGTATGCTAATAATGAGCTATTCTTCTCTTTTCATTCATTAAAGTTAAGTCCCTGTGGACTTCAGTAAAACTTCTACCTCTTCAGCTATCAACCCGCCTTAGTCCCATGGGCTATCTCGTTGCTGAGGATTGAGCTGTTCTTTCATCATTAGGACATAGAATTGTGTTCCCAGATTGGAAATTGAAAAGCGTTTGTAGTGGGGGACCAGCAGATACCCTGCCCATAGTGTGTTTGGAGACTGTCACACCAGAGTATGGGCAGCCCTCAGACAGGGGCTTGGACCAGGCATTTCACTAAGCAACATGATACTACAAGATGCCAGGTGAGATCCTATCCAAAATAACCAAGGGCAAAACCAAGGGAAGCCAGCTACATTGGAGAGCAACAGTATGGTACTATAGGTCTAGGCAGTAAGTCAATAAGCATTTATTAAGTACCTATCATATGTCAAGTACTATGCTAAATTCTGGAAGATCATGAGTCTAGGATAGTCAGTTAGCAAAGAACAATTCTAATAAGCTGGTTTCATTCATTCATTCATTCATCCAACTAGCATCAAGTAATGATTTTTAATCTTTGAGGTTGTCAGTTCTGAGCACATCAGATTTGGGCAGCCCTGGGACAAGGAATGGTGGTCAATAGAAGGAGGCTAGTGGTTCTCAGGAAAACCCTATCACTGAAGTAAGGACAGAGGTGCATGATCAAGAACCTCTTTGGGGCTGTCTTCCAATGCAAGGCAAAAGGTCTTTTTTTTTTAACCCATATGGTAGTTCATTATCTTTATTTTTATTTTTTTCAGTTCACAAACCTTTATTTTCTCTCCACATCTAACTCTTCCATGGGGTGGGGGTAAGGGGTGGGGGAAGAAAGCAAAAACAAATCTTTTAAAAGAAATATGCATAGTCAAACAAAACAAATTCCCATATTGACCATATAAAAATGTTATACTATGTATATGTATGCATGACCATGTATATCCCATTCTGTATCCCAAGTCTATGACTTCTCCATAAGGAGGTGGGTAGCATTCTTAATGATCAGTTTTCTGGAACTATACTTGGTCATTACATTGATGAGAGTTCTTAAGTCTTTCAAAGTTATTTGTCTTTTCAGTGCTGTTATTTTATGAATTGTCCTCTTGGTTCTTTGTACTTTACTCTGCATCAGTTGATAAATCTTCCTGGATTTTTCTGAAACCATCTCTTTCATCATTTCTTATGGTACAAAGATGTTCTGTTGCAGTCATATAACATCAGTTATTCTTGACCAAAGGAAAGGGCACCCATTATTAGATCCATCCTCTGTGGGAGCCATTTAAGTGGTCGCTGACTGCCAAGAAATTTGCATGGTATTGTGAGTCTCTTACACAGCATACACCAGAAGTCTGCTTTCTGATGTGGGGATGGGGGAGTCTTTTGATTTTCACTTGGGCATAGTATTCCAGGAAGGTCCATGGAATCCTCAAGAAAGGTAGCAGCATGAACATGGCAGAGTCAGGAGGTATCTGGATTCCCTGCAGGCAGAATAAATCAGCATTCAGAAGACCAGTACCAGTTTAGGTGTGGGAAACAAGCAAAGGCCCAGGGGAGACATCAATTAGAGTTCAGGAGCCTGGGCATAGAGAGATTAAGTGATAGGAGTAAGGAACCCAGACACAGTATCAGTGCAGCAGGTAGAAGGATCAGTATCACTAATGACCTTCAATTCAACAGACAATTATTAAGTACCTATCCTATGTGTGAGACATTATATTGGGTGCTAGGTACATATTGGGGATAATTAACATAGTTCCTGTCCGCAGGGGGTTAAAATATGCTGGTGAAGGAGGTAGAGGAATAGAATAGGACATGTCAATGTATAAGTATAATTCAAGGTAGAGTATGATGAGTGAAAAGGAGCTATTAAAAAAACCCTAATATAGGAAAATTTGAGGCTGGAATGACTGCTTCCATTTGTTCAGATCATGGAAGGCTTCATGGAGGAAACTGCACCTCAGCTGGTCCTTGATGGAAAAGAAAGAGAAACTTGACCATAAGACTTTGTCTTCTGAAGTCAAGAAGATAAAGAATATGGCACAGAAGACAATACCATATTGGCCAAATAGAGTCAGTTGAATCTCAGATTTGTGAGGGACCATTGAAGTCATCCAATCCAATACTCTCAAATTTTAGATGAAGAGGGGGGTGGAGCCAAGATGGCGGCATAGCAGCAGCAACGTATCGCAGCTCTCACATAGCCACCCCAAAATACCCATAAAATAGCACTCTAAACCAATCCTAGAACTCCAAAACGCACACAAGGATACTTCCCACTAAAGTCAGCTCGGCTACGAGGAACGATATCAGCACTGCAAACCGAAACCGGCCTGGCCTGAAGCCACGGCTGTGCCCCAGGGGCGGCTGGGCGGGAGGTGCAGAGAACCCTTTCAGGTGAGCAGATTAGCACCAGCTGCGAGTGGGGCTTGTGAAAGGGGGAGATAAGCAGTCCGGCTGAAAGGTCTCCAGAGCGGAAAAGTGAAAGGCAGAGGTTTTGCACCCGCCTCCACATTGTAGCTTCCCGCCCGCGGCCTGCAGACAGCAGGGGGATAGAGCAATTGTTTTCAGGCCAGTGCTCTCGCGTTGAGCGGCCTGGATCCGGATCGTCGTCTTGGGTCTCGGTCTTGGAGTCTTCATTATCCAGTCAGCCGGAAGTCTACGGCAGCCAGGAGGACCCCAGCGATTTGGGACAGAGCTTTCCCTTCTGGAAGCAGAGCCCCACA
>CM053590.1:46459108-46486388 GCA_028646515.1 Pseudochirops corinnae
GGGGGGACACACTGGGATAGCTGTTTTGGGGCGGTGGGTGGGGGAAAGAGGGGGAGAAAATATGTAACTCAAAATCTTGTGGAAATGAATGATGCAAACTATAATAAAATTTAAAAAAAAATTTTAGATGGGAAAGAAATGTGAAATGATTTTTCCAAGGTCATACTGACACAAAGAAGCAAAGGTGAGATTTGAACCTAGATCCTCTAACTCCAAATCCAACCCTCTTGGCACTGTAGCATGCTGTTTCTTAGTCCATCTTTGAAGGGATAAGATGATTTCATTAGTCTAAAGAATTCGCAGATGAGGAATTTATCTCCACCAATTCAGGAGGGCACCCTGTCTTTGTCTTATGATCTTAGTTGCCCAGAGCACTGAGAGGTAAGGGATTTGTCCAGGGTCATACAACCAGTATGTGTCAGAGACCAGACTTGAATCCAAGTCTTTCTGAATTCCATGACCCCATGCTGCCTCTTGTTTTTGAGAGAAAAAAATGTATTATTACATCATGTTATATTATAATAATATTGTTATATATTACATTATATTTTTCATATAAGAAAAAAGTAGCATTAATTAAGGATTATACTCAGGTTTTTTTATAATCCAGATTTGGAGGGGAGGTTAGACCTCTATCCAGACCAAAAGCGTACTTTCTGCCTGTGAACCAGAAGCAGGGTCATGAGGTGAGTGGGACTGAGGTCACTGTGGGACAAGCAGGGTCAGCTGACTAGAGACAGGCATCTAGGCAGGTCTTGACCCATCATTCCGAAAAAACACTAGGGAGTACTTTTCTGTGCCATGGAATCTTGACCGAGTGCCCTAATAGGGCTGATCTACATCTCTCTGCTTCAGCACTGTGTCTCAGAAAGGCATATACAAGAAAGCAGTTAAAAAAAGCTTCTGAAATTAGGACTGGCAGTGGAACCATAGAATGTCAGAGCTGGACGGGACCTCACAACATCAGATTTTAGAACTGAAGAAGCCTTAGAGAAGAGATTCTTAACCTTTTTATGTCTGTATCATAGACCCCATGGGCAGTCTGCTGAAGCCTGTGGAACACTTCTCAGAATAAGGTTTTTTTAATACATAAAATAAAATACATTGGATTATAAAGGAAACCTAAGCAGTGCCAAATCTTTGAGGGTGAACTGGGCATTTTTTTGGATTCTCTTTCCCTGGGAATGCCAGGGGATATTTCTCTGTATCCCTAGCTTCTTCTTACCTGTCCTCCCTCCATACCCTTTTTTGGAAGCCCAAGAAGATCAAAAGAACAAAGAGTAGGGAGTAGGAATTCTTAAAACAGGTGAGAGGCAAACTGGAAGGCACTCATCAAGCATTTATCAAGAGTTTTCTACATGCCAGACAGTGAACCAAGAGCTGGGGATAAATATACAGACAAGAAAGACAGTCCCTGCCCTCAAGGAGCCTACATTCTAATGAGGGAAGTGAGATGAAGGTGAGGGTAGTGAGTAAGGAGAAGAGAAGGTACCTGTTCTAGGGCATAGTACTGAAGTCCAGAGAGTCAAAAAGACAGCTGGAAGAGGAATGAAACTTGTCCAGGCCTGGGTCCATCCCTGAAATAGAGGCCCTGGAAGGAACTTACCAGTGGGATTGGGGCATGGGGAGGGGGTGTACATCATGGTGAAGAGATACTGCAGGATGAGAAGGCTCCAGGTGTAGAGAGAGGTTCCAGGGTGAGAAGACAGTTGAGTTATGGTGGCAAAGTCTAGAGAGAATCAGAGTAACAGCTGGGTGGAGAATTCAGGTGAGAGATGGGGTGGAAGCAGAGGTGATGGTGACAATACAGAAAATAGGTTGTCTGGGACTGTACTTACTCCAGAAGGATGTAGCCATGCTCCAGGCAGGACCATTGGTCTGTGACCTATCCCTTATCCCTAGACCTCCAGGGCTATCATCCTGTGGGAGGGGATCTCCTATCTTTCAGAGCGCCTATCTCATGCTGGGAAATTGTCTCTGATTCCCCAGCCCCTCTCACCCCAGGAAATAGAGGTAGAGAGGCAACAGGCAACAGGGAAGTGGGGAAGGAACAGGGAAGATTTAGGTAGGCTCTGGGAAAAGTGAGAGAGCCAGAAACAGTCACAGTACTGTGAAATAGCAGAAAGCAGCCATGGGCAGGAAGTCCATAACTACCCCACCACGTTGGTGCTGTGTCCACCCCCATCCCACCCCACCCCCCGGTCTGTGACTGTGACAAAGGACAAGTTCCAGATCTATGAGAGGGAAAGCCAGCTGCTGGTTGCAGTTTAAGGAAGTCAAATTGGAACACTATGGTGATGGGAGTAGGGAGAGAGCTCTCAGGTCAGAAGTGGTCCTTTGTACAGCCCAGTAGCCTTGTCTGTGCTCTCTGTGCTGGTACCGGAAGCCAAGGCAGAAAGCATTGCCATACAACAGAAGAGAAAGTTAGTGAAGAATAGTTTTGAATTGCTTCAAAAAAGCCTCAATGAGAGTCTTGGTGCCTGAAATCCTACCATTAGGCTTTGGTTTCTGAAAGCTTTGAAAGTTCTACATAAAAATGTAAATTTCTCCGAATGAACTTTTCAGATAGTTAATAAGGGGGAAATACACTGCTAAAGGGTAACCTGAGAGTGAGAGTAGAAGGGAAAAGTCTCCCACCCAGTTTGTCTGGGAGGTGGGAAGGAGAGGGCTAATATACTCATTTTTTTAGTACCAGCTTGTGAGACTTCTTCCTATTCCCTGACTGTCTGATTAATTTACTACCTCCTTGATTAATTTATCAGCTACCTATCCCATCAAGAGCCATACTTGAAAGGAACTGGAAATGGTTAGCCTGGAGAAGAGTAGGTATGGGAGAGTGACTTAAGCTGAGTTCAAATATTTGGAAGGAAGCACTAAGAGAGTTCCCGATCATGTCACTTTCTTCCCAGAATCTTTCTCTCCCTTCGGGGATGTAAAGAAGACTGTCTTCCCTCTTGAATCTGGAAACCACAGGACCAGTTTTCTTCTCTCAAGCTCTTCCTAACTCCACTCCTCATGAAGGCTCAGAGCTCTGAGTAATCAATCTCCCCCAATGAGGACAGTCTTCTACAAATGGCCCTTTGAGGCAAAAGTTACTCTAGATAATGTCAAGGGTTCCTTCCATCTCTAATTCTGTGATTTCCCAAGGACTGGACCCAGAGGGTAGAACCAGGAACAGCGGAAGCTGTAAAGGGGCAAATATAGACTTGTCTGATAAATGTTTAAAAAAAAAATAATTAGAGCTGCCCCTCAGGGGAATGAGCTCTCTCTTATTGGCAGTCTGTAAGAGAAGCAGGATTGCCTTTTGGTAGGGTATTTTACAGTTGGAATTCCTTTCCCAGGAGGGGTTGGATGAAATGGCCACTGAGGGTCTTGTGCAACCCTGAAATTGTGCGATTCTGTACTCTAGAAGCCATCGCAGCTCCAGCTTCCTACGTGCAAAGGCTTTTTCAGCATACCGAAAGATCTTAAGATGACTGTCTGGTTCCCTTATTCCGTGTTCTAAGTAAGATCTCATCTGGGTCTGACATCCTGTGTTCTGCATTCCCTTTTGTCTCTAATACTCTATGTCTTAAGATCCTTCTGTCAGCTCTGATAGCAGATACTCTCAGATATCTTCCATTTCTGACAGTCTGGAATCTCAGATCCCTTCTGGCTCTGGTGTCAAATGTTCTAAGGCCCCTCTCAGCATTAGTTTTCCATGCTTTAAAATCTTTTCAAGCCCTGACATTCCATCCTCTAAAGGCCCCTCCTAGCTCTGACATTCCATGCCCTAAAAGTCCTTCCCAACATTGACATTCTATGCCCTAAGAGTCCTTCCAGCCCTGGCATTCTATACTCTCTGATCCCTTCCAGTGCTAACATTGTAGAGTTCCAATGGTTTCGTTTGGTCTTTGCATTTGACCTGGGGATAAGAGCACATTTAGGGTAATATTATTTATAGAAATGCCATGGGGGTTAGCACCATGGTCCTTCTCCCCTACAGAGTAGAATGTTCGTTCATTCTTTCTCTTTTTTTGTTCAGGGACCTGGTAATTATATGCTTAGCGATGAAGGCTTTTCAAAAACATCTTTCCCAGCAATTTTCAGCTGGAAACGTGGATGAAAACTGGGAGATATTTTTATCTGCAAATTTTTTTTTCAGTAATGGGCAATTATGAGTTCTTGCCTTCAGTCAATTCATCCTGTAAGAATGTGCTTCGGAGGGAAATTCATTTCCTTGCCGATGCCAATGCCTCTGGCGGATGCAGACATTTTCCAAAGTGTGTGCGTATGTATGTGTTGGGGCGGTGTTGGGGGTAGTGTGGGCAGCAACGGTGGAAATTGCTGTGGGGAAAATTGCTTTGTACACCTGGTAACCGTGAAAAAGGTTGGCTTGGTGGGGACTGGGGAGGTGGGTTTTTTCCTCCCTTTTGAAATCACTGCTAATTTGCTTTTATTATCTTGATTCCTAAAATGAGCTTGATGATGCAATTGCAATTGAGCTTTGTCAAAATGGAAAGAAGGTTGGACTCTTGCAAACCTGCCTTGTAATAGATCGATTCCTAATTGTGCAGTTCTATTGAGCAATGCAGGAAAGGTGAGGAGGAACTCAGCAGGTACCTCAGCTATTCAAGCTTTAAACTACAATCACTGTGGTTGCTGGAGCCCACCAGTACAATGAGTTAAGAGCCCATTTGATTTGGGTGGGTGGAAAAGGTTGCTTTCCCTGTATACTGGGATGCCAGGTTCTAACCCTGAGAGGCAGGATTTGGGGGTAATCAGTATATATTGGGGCCCTAGTATTAGTGTATCAGGCAAAGCCATAATCAGGGTAAGGTAAATGAGGCTTTGGCCCCAGGACACTTACATTTAGGGGGCACTAAGAACACTTGTACTTCTTTATCAGGTTAAAATATTTGAGTTTAGCACCTGTTTAGCAAGAATTATTAGTTAACATGGGAAGCTACCAAATGGTGGTTTTCTCTACCTGGCAAGCTAATCCTAGATGAACTTTTCCCTGCCTTTTCTATAGGTGGCAGCCTCTCCAGCAGCAAATGGGGTATCTCCTGGTTTCTCTTCCCTTTGGGTCTTCCTTGCTTCCCTCTATTAACTTTTCCTGGGCACTAGAATTTCTAGTTATGGCTCTGACCCCAAGCAATACTAACACCTAACCTGTGTTTGTAGTACAGTTTATATATAGTATAGGGCACTGGACTTGGGACCAAGAAGAATGGGTTGTTGTTGGGTAGTTTCAGCCGTGTCTCATTTTCCATGACCCCATTTGGAATTTTCTTGGCAGAAATATTGGAGTGGTTTGTCATTTATTTCTCCAGCCCATTTTACAGATGAGGAAATTGAGACAAACAGTTATAAGTGACTTGCCCAGAGTCGCAAGAGGAGTCTTTCTGATTCCAAGTCCAGTGCTCTGTGCACTATGGCACCACCTAGAGGCCCACTCAGATAGTTACTAGCAGTTAAGATACTTAACTTCTCTGTTCCTCAGTTTCTTCCTTTGTAAAATGGAGTGGTTGTATTCAAAGGCCTCTAAGTCTTCCTGGATCTATGATTAGATATGTATGACATTGGGATAGTTAGAGAATCATAGGATCTCAGTGTTGGAAAAGATGCTGTAGGTCGTTTGATGAAGAGATGAAATCATTTGTCCAAGGTCACATCCATGCTATAGTAAACAGTAGGCCTGAGATTGGAATCCAGGCTTGCTGGAGTTTGGCCCACTGTTCTTCATCTTACAGTGAAAACTGCTGATACGTAGTATAAAGTTAGGATCTAACTTGGGAAGAATAGAAGGAGGATGCATTAAGCATGACTGTCCCTCTGAATCTCAGGAGCCAAGAGCAAGGTGAAAAGGCAATTTGTGGGATGGTATAGTTTAACCCTAGGGCCAGCTAGGTGACTCATTAGATATAACACTGAGCCTGGGGTCAGGAAGACCTGAGTTCAAATCTGGCTTTAGCCACTAGCTGTGTGACCCTGGGCGAATCACTTAGCCCTGTTTGTCTCAGTTCCTCATCTATAAAATGAACTGGAGAAGGAAATGACAAATCACTCCAGGATCCTTGCCAAGAAAATCCCAAATGGAATCATGAAGAGTTGTATACAACTCAACAATAAATAATAATAATTTAACCCAACTCATGAATTTATAAGATTTAGAGCTCGAAGAAGTGTAGTAGATCTCCTGGTCATAGACCCAGAGCCAGAAGAAACTTTGAAGGCCCCTCAAGGCACCACACGCCTCCTCTTTCCATCCTGTCTCTCACTTCTGAACTCCATAATCTGCCTTCCAACCTCATCCGACTGACGTCACTCTCTTCCAAGTGCTTAGTGCTCTCTTCATTGCCGATGAGAGTGACTTTTTAAAAAATCTTCATCCTTCTTGACCTGTCTTCAGCCTTGGACTCTGGAGATTGCCCTCTGTTCCTGGACACTTTTGTCCTTTCCAAATGTTCATGACATTGCTTTGTGTGTTTGCCCATTCCTTTGCTGGCTTTTCATCCAGGTCGTGACCACTGGTATCCCCCCACACACACACACCACAGGCTTCTCTCCTGAATCTGTCTGTGCTAACTATAATTGGGAAGTCTCCTAAGCCCTCCTGGGTTCAACAATCATGTCTAGTCAGATGATTCTTAGATTTATAAATCCAGCCCTAAATTCTCTCCTGAACTCCAGTCCCTCATCACCAATTGCCTCTGTGACACTGAATCGGGCATCCTGTAGGCATCTTAAACTCAATATGGCCATAGCAGAACCCATTATCTTTTTTCTCAAAACACCCCCCCTTCCTAACTTTTTTTCTCTTGAGAACATCTTTCCATTTAGCCAGATTTACCACCTCGGTGTTATCCTCCACTCCTCTCTCACCCCACGCATCAGATCTGCTGTCATGTCTTGTCCTTTTTACCTTCATATCCCACCTCTATGTCCCCTTCTCTCTAGTCAAACAGCCACCATCTTGGTACAGGTTTTCATCACCTCTTACTTCTATCACTTTAATAGCTTTCTAATCATTCTTAGTACCTCAGGTCTCTCCCCACTTTAGTTCATTCTTCACTCAATTGTCAAAGTGATTTTTCTAAAGTATAGGTCTGACTGCATCACGTCCCTTCCTCAATAAAATCCAGTGGCTCTCTTTTACCTACTGGCTCAATTAGAAAGTCTTTTATTTGACATTTAAAGCCCTTCACAGCCTGCCCCTTATTACTTTTCCATTCTTTTTATACTTTGTTCCCATACAGACAGTCTATGATTCAACCACACAGGCTGACTTCTTATTTTCCCCCAACTGTTAATCCCTTCTGCTTTTTACTGTCTGCCCCCTCTGTACTGCACCTCTCTCCCACTTTGGACTCCATCTGGCACACAGAAAACACTTAATAAATGCTCATCAATTGACTGATTTTAGGGTTAGTGCCCTTTCCATGATACCATGATGCTTCCCAAACCCCTCATTTAACAAAAAATGAAGTTGAGTCCCAGAGTATTTGCAAATCTGTGTAACTGAAAGTATGGTGGTGTTTTAATAAAGGCTGTTGAGTTTGAGATGCCTACGAGATCCAAATGTCCCATAGGCAGTTGGTACTGTAGGATAGAAGATCTGCCCGGGAGACTAGAGCTGAATAAATAGATATGGGAGTCATCAGCCCAGGGACGATCATTGAACGATCATGGAGCCGATGAGATCACCAAGTGTCCAAACTTTCCAAAACAATGTTTAAGTCTCTGCTGTGTGCAGAGCATTTGGGGAGATGCTGGAGAAACTTAAAATTTAAATAAATTCTATTTCCTGCCATCACCAGCTTATAGTCTAGAAGATTTTTTTCAAATGCAATGGGAATTAATTAGTGCCACATTTTGAGATCCTAGATTTGGTCCCTCTACTGCCACCAACTGACTGGAATGCCTCCGTCAAATCCCTTTCACTCTCTGGGCCTCAGTTTCCTCACCCATAAATAGGGATTAGGCTAGTACTCTTGGTAATAATAAAATCTCCTATTTGTGTCACACTTTAAGCTTTACAAAGCACTTTGGTGATGTGAATATTGTTATCTTGTATAGAATACAGAGGAGGGGCAACATAGTGGAGCAGATAGAAAGGGGGAAGGAAAGAAAAGCTTTAATTAAGCTCCTATGACATGCCAGGCCCTGTACTAGATACTTTATAATTGATTGTCACAATTCTGGGAGGATGAAACTGTTATTATCCCCAATTTACAGTTAAGAGAACTGAGGCAAACAGAGATTACATGACTTGTCCAGATGTCTGAGGCTGGATTTGAACTTAGGTCTTCCTGACTTCAGGTCTAATGCATTTCTGGGCTTGCTTCAGGACAGTGAAATGAGCATGAATGAGCTTTAGCTTCAGAAGGTGCAAGTTCATAGCCCACTGTGATGCCGTAGATAGAGTTCAAATCTGGCCTCAGACACTTAGTAGTTGTGGGACCTTGGATAAGTCACTTAACCTGTTTGCCTCAGTTTCCTCATCTGTAACACAGGAATAATAGTAGCACCTATCTCCCAGGATCATTGTAAGGATCTAATGAGATAATAATCATAAAACACCACAGTGCCCAGCACAAAGTAAGCACTAAATAAATGCTAGCTGTTACTATTATAGAGCAGGTAGGTGGCGCCATAGAGCGCAGAGCACCAGGTCTGGGGTCCGGAAGACACTTACTAACTGTGTGACCCTGGGCAAGTCACTTAACTCTGTTTACCTCAGTTTCCTCAATTATAATTTGAAGAAAAGGACACCCCACCTTGTAGCATTGTTGTAAGTCTCAAATGAGAAAATATTTATAAAAATGCTTAGCACAGTGCCTGGCCCATGGTAGGAGCTATATAATTGCTTATTCCCTTTCCCTTCCTCTTTATAGACCACAAAACCTAGCCCTAGACAAGTGCAATGATTTGCCCAAGGTCATGTGAGTGATTGGCAGAGCCTGCATTCTAACCCAGATAGGTTCCTCTATGTCCAGCTCCGACCTTCTAGGTATGGGTTATTGTCATTCTCATCACTGCCTTAATGTTCTGTTTTTACCTTTGATGACCAGAAATCTTGACCTGTGATGTAGAGTGGACAGGGCACTAGTTTTGGAGTCAGGGAGCCCCAAGTTCAAATCTTTCAATACTATCCAGTGCTTAAAACAGTGACTGGCACCCAGAAGGCTTTTAATCAGTACTTATTGACTGACTGGCTACCTGTGTGAGCCTAAGTAAATCAATTAACCTCTCTCTGCCTCTGTTTCCTCATCTCTAAAGTGAGAGAGTACTAAGGATGCTTCTAGGCCTTGATCTATGATCCTTCTCAGTCTGAACTCTCAAAGTGAATGGACTTTCTTATCTTCCCTCTCTCTCCCCCAGCTCTTCCTTGAGATCTCAGAGTAGACTGTCCTCCCTCTACCTTGGCCCCAAACTATGTCCTCCCATGCATATCTTCATAAAACCAGGGCCAGGAAGCTCAGCCCTGATCTTCCCAGGTGGGCCCAGGCAAGAGATGAAGTTTCAGGGGCTGAATTTAATTTGCATGTGATAAGACAGCTGTTAATTCCAGCATTGCCTCTGCTCAGGACTGGAGACTTTAACTATTACACAGTTGATGAACTTGCTGTTTTTAATTTTATTAACTTGGAACCATCTTGTTGAATTGAAATTAAATGCGTATTTGGGAACCATAATTGAAAGCATTACACTTAATGGTGTGTGGTGGGGATCGGTAAAAATGTAATGTGAATGTAAGGCGTGCTCAGAGCTGAGGGAGTGCTTTTTGCAGCCGAGCTGAAGCTGGGCTTTAAATGTCCATTCCCAGGTGCCCCGGATTCAGAAGCAGTGTGAATGAGCAGCAAGAACAAAGGACTCAGTGTCAAAAGACCTTGGGTTTGAGTTTCACTTATAGCCCATACTGATGTGATCTTGGGCAAGACATATGCCCAATGTGAGCCCCAACTTCCTCATCTGTAAAAACTGAGCTAAAGTGTTGTAAATCTCTCTGTTAAATACAGACAATAATACTTGTTCCCTCTCAGTGTAGGGTAAGCTCTTTGTAACTAGAATTGCTCCACTTGGACCCAAGTATGGAGTTGTTACCACTGACTTTGCCAAAGGAATGATAACATAGTGGAAAGAGTTGTCTGGGTTTGGTGGTCAGAGGACTTGGATTCAAATTCCTTCATCACTTATTACCCAGGGAAGCTTGGGCCCATGACTTAACGTCCCTGAGTCTAGGCTTCCTCTTCTATAAAATGATAAAGTTCGGCGATATGGTCTCTGAGGTCCTTCCAGCTCTGGACCTGTGAATACCAGGTGACTCTGGCTCTGCCATATACTCACCATGTGACCTTAGGCAAGTTAGTTTAACCTCTCTGGGCCTTCATTTCTTTATCTGTCAAATGAAAGGTTGGGCTGAATCTATAATCCTTATATACTCCTTCTTACAGCATCATCTTCTCCTAGACCAGGGGTTCTGAACCTGGAGTCTGTGGACAGTTAAAATATATATATCTATTTTTATGTAGATAAAAAAAAATAGAGAGATGATTAGATAGATAAGCAGACAGACAGATAGATAGAAAGATAGATAGATAGACAGACAGACAGACAGACAGACAGACAGACAGACAGATAGATAGATAGATAGATAGATAGATAGATAGATAGATAGATAGAGATAGGTAGGCAGAAATAGATATAGAGATAAAGAGATAGGTGATAGAGAGATAGATAGAGATAGGTAGGTAGGTAGAGAGATACAGAAAAATAGGATAGATAGATAAATAGAGAGAGAGAGAGAGAGGTGTAGAGACAGAAATAGAGAGATAGAGATAAAGAAATGATAGAAAGAGAGAGGTAGATATAAATAGATAACTGAATTTTTATATATTTGGTTTCCTTTGTAATCCCATGTACTTTATTTTGTACATTTAAGAATATGATTCTGAAAAGGTATTTGTAGGCTTCCTCAGAATGCCGAAAGGGTCCAGGACAAACACACACACACACACACACACACACACACACACACACACACACACGTTAAGAACCCTTGAGAGCTTCAGCATTCAGTAGTTAGAGTCCTGTGCTACGCTGGCCAATTAGACTTTGTTCTCAGCTACACACCGACTTTGACTCTGCCCCCAACTCTGGCCATATGCTTGAGAACTTCTTTAACTCTGACAACACACTGACACACTCCCTCCAAACCCCAGCCTCCTAGAGTTTGATATAGAGAAGAGAAAAGCCAGGTATAGTTTTACTTTTACTCTGAATTTTAGGAGAGTACATCTCAAAAGATTTGGAGGAAAGAGAGAGAGGACCCAACGAGCCAAAATTTGGCAAAGAGAATCTGCCTGGGAGGGATGAGAAAACTTTCAAGGACAAACTTCTGAAAACTCAAAGGGAAACAGTTCCAATGAGGAGGAAAAATGGGAATTGACTGAAGCAACCCACCGAAAATTTACCAAGTTAACTTTGATTTTAAGGGTATACATGGACATGTGTAACCTTTATAAAATTGTTTGCTATCTTGATAAGAGCAGAAAGAGTAGGAGAGAAATTGGAACTCAAAATTGATATAAACACACACACACACACAAAGGTTAGGGATTGTTTTACATGTAATTGAGAAAAATATTAAAATTTAAAGAATAAAAATAATATACACATATAGAAACAAGCAAGGGAAAATCACAGAGGAAAATTACAAAAGTGAGACATGGTCCTATCAGAATAGTCCCAGGAGTGATACAAATGAGAAAAAGCTAGGCAGGGACATAAAGAGGGTTTAGGGGGAGTCATATTGGAAGAAATAGGAGATTTGTAAAGTTTGTCCCATGAGTCAAAGTGGATGGGATAATGATAACTATTGATAGAGAGAAGACAGAATGACTTAACTCTTCCTTGATAATCTGTCTTCTCTGCCAAGAAGAATTACTTTTAGCCAATGATACTCAAGTTAAGTAAGGAGATGGTAGGAAAAGCAACTTAACTGTTCTTGATGAATTCAAGTCATTTTCAAGTACTGGAAGAATTGACCAATGTGATTACTGAAATTTTAGTGATGTTTGAAAGATTATGGAGAATGAGCAATGTCCTATGAGACCAGAAAAGGGCATATGTTGTTCAGATTTTAAAATAAGAGAAGAGAATGGAATATGGAAAGTAGAGGACAGGGAATCTGACCCAAGTCCTGGCAAAATTCTTGACTAGCACCTACATCAGCTTATTCTTACAAGGATTAAATGAGGCAATGGAAGCTCAAAGTCTACAATCCTTGAGTCCTTTATAAATGCCACTGGAAAACTCAATATACAAGCAGAGAAGACTGGAAAATAAACTTTTTTTGTTGTTTGGGGCTATCTAATGGTGATATTAATTATAGTAATTTGTGTGAACTGCTGCTCATTTATTCCCAGTTACCCTGATGCATATTTATGATTGTGCATATCATTAAATGTGTGTTGAATTGCTTGATTGAAAGACTAGATTCTGCTCTCAAACACTTGACTTTCAGAGAGTGTGATTGTCTGATTAAAACTGAAATAATCTCAAGGGAACACTGGCCAAAAAGCATGAGCTTAGGATAAGCAGGACAGCATCCTCAATAGCATGTTTTAGTCATTGAAAAGAATTTGATGATTGGAAAGGACCTTGGATACCATTGAGTGCAGCCTCCTTTATTTACAAAAGAGGAAGCTAAGGCTCAGGATGGGAAGATAAGTTACTCAAGGAAAAAGGATGAATAAGTGATAAAGTCAAAAGTAAACTCAGGTCTCTTACCTCCCAATCCAGTGATACTCCCCCCATGTCACAATGGCATTCTATCCACTTGTTACAAGGAATGTACATGGTGATGGGTGTGAGAAAGACGCTAAGTTCTGAAGTAGGAGTTTCAGCCTGAAAAGCTTGAAAATTAGAAATCAGGAAGCCTGCTACCAACAGGGTCATTGAGATGACCATTAGTCTAATGTTACCTATCCCCTCAGGGATTTGTTCTTCTACAGCAGAACTATGTATCCCTTGCTCTTATCTTAGTTGAATATGTTGTCATATATTAGTCATAGATTGGGGGATGTGCCCCTTCTGACTCAGGTACACCTGTAGGGCTGTGGGGCTCAGACATTGGGCCTGTGCTAAATGTTAATCAGAAGGTTACTCCTCTGCTGCCTTTTGCCTTCTCACCCATATACAA
This sequence comes from Pseudochirops corinnae, assembly GCA_028646515.1. Taxonomy (NCBI): domain Eukaryota; kingdom Metazoa; phylum Chordata; class Mammalia; order Diprotodontia; family Pseudocheiridae; genus Pseudochirops; species Pseudochirops corinnae. The sequence goes on from CM053590.1 coordinate 46,472,298, forward strand.
AGCCTATGCACAACATCCATCAAGTAAGTGAATACTAGATTTTAGCAATCGGGACTTATCCAGCCCATATATCATTTCCCTTTCCATTTTTGCGATTGAAAGGCATAGTGTAGTATAATGTAATTGTGAGTTAGCAAGACTAGGCACAAACACAAATCAATGTTGCCAGCTAGAAGCTGTGAGATCCCTTGGGCAGGTCCCTTCCCCCCTCTGTGTGTTAGTTTCCTCATCGGTAAAATGAAAGAATTGCACAAGGTGAACTCTAAAGGCCCTCCTAACTCTACATCTTTGATCATCTAATCCTAAACCAAAGCTGGAAATGCCTCCATATAGATCAGAGTAGTTGAAGACAAGTGAGAACTCATATTTTACATTGATCAGACTGGGTCAAATGGTGAGTACCATATTGTAAGGGAGTTGTTTTCAAGCTGGAGCACATGTGGAGGATTGTCTAGAAACTCATGCAACAAGTGTTTGAGAAAAATGGAATGTTTAGCCTGGAGGAGAGGAGACTTCGGGGAGGGGAGGCAGAGGGGATCATCCCTACACACTTCCCAGATACCTCCAAGCCATGAAACCTGCACTCTGGCCCTTTGCTCCTTCCACCAGAACTCAGACTCCCACTTTTTGGCTCTAAGCTCTGATTGGTAAACTTTCATATTATCTAGCTGGGTCACTGGCCCCACAAACCACTTCCCATCCATCTGCAAGCTATACTGCTGAGCTCATACTCTCCACCTCCACCCTGCTTTTCACCTTTGATGTGTTATCTTCCCCTAGTAGAATGTAAGCTTTTTGAGGGCAGGGACTATCTTGCTTGCTTGTTTTTGTATCCCCAACAGTTAGCATAGTGCTCTTTTTACTGTTCCATAAAGCAGGAGATATTATTGAATGCAGCGAGTTCCTCCTCACTGGAGGTATTCAGACAGAGACTGGCTGACCATTTTTTAGGGATGCTGTCCAAGTTCTTCCTGTGTTAGGAGGAAGATTGGATTCGATTACTTCTAAAGTTCCTCTCCCTCTCAGATTCTGTGAGTCAGTAGTTGGGCCTGGAGGCTGAGCAGACAACTGCCTTTTCCGTTGACTCAGAACCCAGAGGGTGAGAAGCTTCCACCCGCCACTATCCTAACTCCCCAGGTTCCAATAATCAACAGCATCAATAAGGCTGGGCTCCAGGCAGATTTCTCTTCCACTTTCATTACTTCAACCACTGATAGAGTGGGTCATGCTGATAAGGACCTTGGGCAGTAACACAGAGTCTCTGGCTGCCTGGAGACAGCAGCCTCATCAAGAATGTAATTTCCTGTTGGCCTCCATCTGGCAAGGAAAGAGAGTGTGTATTCCTTTCATGAGCACAAGCGCGTGCACACACACACACACACACACACACACAAAAGGAGAAGGAAAACAAGGAAGAAACCCAGGATTTTAGGATTTTAAGGTAGCAAGGACCTTATAAGGCATGTGGTTATCTGACTGATGCCCAGAGAGGTTAAGAGATTTGCCCCAAATCACACAGGTAACAAGACTTTAAACCCAGGTCCTTTGATCCTAAATCCAGTGCATTAGATTATAATATCTTTCTTGGAGCATTTGTTTAGATGGCAGCAGCTTCCTTTTCCATTTATTTTCTCTCTTTTTTGCTCACCTAACTTCCCCCTACCTAGAGAGGCAGACTATCCTCAAACTGTGTTTTTCCTCAGATTACTCTCCTGGACAAGATTCCTCAATAGCTCCCTACCACCTGTCATGTCAAATCCAAGTGATGTCGGACGTTTGAAGTCTATTATAATTTACCCCCTTCCTCCCAATTATCAACAGACAATCAAAAAGACAAGTTCAGGGGACCTCTTAACAGTCCTTAACACAACACACACACACATCCTACCAATCCCTCCAAATCTCTCCTCTTTCCATCTCAAAAATCATGTGCTCTAGCCAGACTAGTCTCTTCCCAGACATACCCTGCTCATTTCTGCCTCTCTGTTTTTCCTCCAAGTCAGCCAACCATCATTTATTGAGCACCTTTTGTGTGTATTGTGCTGAACACAGTGCTACAGCCCCACAATTAGACTGACACTTCTACTTATCCAAAGCACACCTGTCTTGGCCTACCTTCTCTACATGAGGCCTTTCCTCACTACGCCAGCCCCCCACAGATCTTATCTCTGTCTATGCCACAGAGTACCTGGCCATGTTCTGCAATGACGGTAATTTTAACAAGTCACATGACAAATAATCATGCTCTGTACCAAAGCATTTTCCCCATGACAGCTCTGTGACACAGTGTAAAAATCACGAGTCCCATTTTACAGGTAATAATTATCTATAACTGTTCTTCAGTCATGTCTGACTCCTTGTGACCCCATTTGGGGTTTTCTTGGCAAAGATACTGGAGTGCTTTGCCATCTCCTTCTCCAGCTCTTTTTACAGATGAGGAAACTGAGGCAAACAGGGTTAAGAGACTTGCCCAGGGTGACCCAGCTAGTAAGGCCAGATTTGAACCCAAGAAGATGAGTTTATGCTCTATGGTACCACCTAGCTGCCCCATCTATAACCAACAACTCATTTTTAGAGTGTTTTCAGGTCTACAAAGTGCTTTCTTGGGAACATGTCTGTGAAGTAGGCACTACAAGAACTATTATCTTTATTTTACAGTTAAGAAAATTTAGAATTCGAGAGATTAAACAATTTGTCCCTAGTCACAGAGACAGTGTGGCAGAGTGGATAGAGAAACAGCCTCAAAACAGGGTTTAAGTCCAGCCTCTTATATAGGGAGAAGGAATAAACATTTATTAAGCATCTGTTATATGCTAGGCAATGTTCAAGGTGCTTTATAAATAATATTTCCTTTGAGGAAACTGAGACAGGCAGTGGTTAAGTGACTTACTCAGGGACACATGCCTAAGAAGTATCTGAGGCCACATTTGAGCTCAGATCTTCCAGACTCTAGGCCTGGCAAACTTGGGGTTGAACTAGATGGCCCCAGAGGTCCCTTCCAGCTCATGATGGCATTATTATCTCATCTGGAACATGAGCTCCTTGAGGTGAGGACCCTCCCTGTGGGCTCTTAACTAAATGACTGTTAAATTAAATTCAGTCTAGCTTACCTCCCTTATAACGTTAGCCTGGGAATTGGGGTACAGGGAGGGGTCACATAATTGACTAATGGCAGAACCAGAAATGGAACCCAGGTCTCTCCACGTGCACCATCCACTTCCCCTCGCACTTGAGTTAAATTAGTTGAAGTGATTTGATTTGCTGCCCAAAATGTGGGTCTCAGCTTTACCTCCCCTAAGTCTCTGCTCTGATTAGTCCCCATCAGAGAAGTTATAAGATGAGGCCACAGAGGGGAGAGATCAGAAGAGGGAGGCAGCATAGGGAGTAAATAAATTTGTTGGAGACCGAGTCAAGCATGGTCTTCTTACCAACTGCCTATTGTATAACTCACTCCATAGATATGGTTGGGAGACAAGAGAAGAATCTTGCAGATAGTTCCTCTCAAGGAGTCTATTCATGCAATACCTACAAATGTGGAAAGATGGTTAAGAAATGAACAAGAATGATCCCTGTGTTGGGCTCCATCTCCCTGGTCTCAGAGGCTCCTCTGGACGCAAAGGATCTGGGTGCACTTTATTATTTCTTATTTCTCCAACTTATTTGTGACCTAGGGGGTAGAACCTAGTACTCTATCATCTTGCCTCCCTCAAAGGTCACACTTAGTCTTGTGTCTAGACACTGAAATTTTTATATACATAGTAAAGAATACAGAAATCTGCAAATAATTGAGACCTCCCTTCCCTTACTCCTCACCATGGACCTGTAAAGTAACTTATAGTAGTTCTCTTGTTGGGGCCCCAGGAAGGAAGGCAGACTCATTTAATCCTCCTTGTTGGAGTTCAGAGCTCCCAGATACTTTTAACAGCCTCTCCTCTGGTCTCTGATCCTAGCAGCTCTGTCTCTGACCTATCTTCTCTCTGGCTCCCTGACTCATTGCTCTTTTGTTCACCCTTTTCCTAGTGGCTCTGATGCCACTACCCTTGATTCTCAGCGGGGATAGTGTGTCCTTCTTTTTACTGTTCCCTGTCTGACCTCAGAAGCCACTGCTGTTCGGCTGTCCTGCCTGGGAGATGGTGCCAGTTCAGAGCAATTAGACTTGGGAGAAGGGACAAGCAGGATTGGAATCCCAACTGATCGTGTTGCAATTCCTTCATGGGTATCCCAGGCCCATGTTAAATAGCCCTTAATTCCACACAAAGGGTCTCCACAGGAGACCATGGACCTCACCTTCTACTTGTCCTCCTTGACTGAATCTCATTCATCTTCTCCCTTCCTGGGTCCCTAGACTTTTCACTTCTCCTTGGATCAGTCCCTCCCACTGAGTCTTTGGGGCCTCATTTTCCATTTGCTTTTTACCTCCCATATCCCTCCAGGCAACTGGACAAATCCATGGAAATTACCCTGAAAATTTCTCCAATGGTCTCCAAAGACTTTCACAGAAAAGAAAGATGAGTTAGAATCAATATATGTGACTCAAAGAGAAAGGATTTCCCCCCGCCATATCTCACAATATTAATGTTCACATATACATAATTTTAAGGTTTTAAAAACACTTTTCATACGTGATCTCTTGCTCATCACAACAACCATATCAGATACTATAGGCTATTTATTATTATTCTCATTTCACATATGAAGAAACTGAGAGTTTAAGCGACTTTCTTTCATCACCCAGTTGGTAAATGTGTGACATTTGAACTCAAGTCTTCATAATTCCAATTCCCTTGCTCCTCTGCTATAGGGCACTTCAGCTAATGAAAGCACATTGTGGCTATGTGAATTTCCTGTCCTTCCTTGGGACCCTTATGGATATATAGGAAACATTGAATTCTTCATTGTGAATAAAATGTTCATTTATAAGAACAGAACAAAGTTGCAGATTGAAAATACAGGAGTTCTTTTTACTTTGAAGTCCTGAAAGCCTCCTTATTTAGGACTGGGGGAAGACAGACTTCACCAATGTATAAACAGCTTTAGAGGCTATATGGGATACACTGAGGTCCAGTTCCATTGGGCATCTTTCTGTCCTGGAGGGGAACCATTCCTGAGCATTTCCAAAGGGATGGAAATGGAAAGAGAACCCGACCTTGGCTGCAGTCTTGGCCCTTTCCATAACTAGCTGCGTGACTTCAGGAAAATTCACTTTCATCTCTCTGAATCTCAATTTCCCTATCTATAGAGTGATGTTGGAAAGAGCTGGCCCCTCTTTCTCATATGAATGCTGTGTAGTAAAAATGTATGCATGCAATGTATGCAATCATTTATGTAACATTGGGCTCCTCACTGTCAGTCATTCTTAGAACCACTGTCATTGCTCCCTCCTGACTCACATTAAGAGTCCACCCAGAATGTGGTCATGAGAGGTACGCCAGTTTTAATCTAGGAAATCCCAGTCTCAGAGCTGGGAGGGACGTTGGAGGCCACATGGTCCAGGATACCTCTCTACAACATGACCAATGGGTCTGAAACCCTCCAATGAGGGTCAGCTCACTATCACTTTCCATTTAGGGGAATTTAAATGTTAATCATTAATTGTTAGGTTTTTTAACCCCCTGACATCAACCCTAAATTTGCCCCTTTATAATTTTTACTCCTTACCCTCTGGAGAGGACCAGAATAAACATAATTTCTTTTTCATCTGACAACCCTTCAGAGACTTGAAAGTGGTTATCATGTCCTGCCTGGAGTTTTCTCTTCTCCAGTCCCTACAGCCCAGGTTCCTTCAAATACTTCTTGCAAGAGATTATTTCCAGTCCTGTCATCATACTCATAGTACTCCTCTGGACATGCTCTAGTTTGTCTCAGATCAGCCATTCTATATCTATGGACCCAGCATTGGACACCATTTTCCAGATGTGGTCTGACCAGGACAAAGTAAAGCAGTCCTATCACCTTCCTCATTCTAGATGTCATGCCTCTTTTAATGTAACCTGGGACAATACAGACTTTTATCATGCCATGTGGCACTATTAACCCATATTGAACTTGTGGTCTACTGAGACCCCAGGTCTTTTTCGCCAAGATCGTGAAAACCACATTTCTCACCTCCTATATTTGCAGGGTTGATTTTATAAGCCCAAATGTAGATTTTTATGTTTTACAATTTTATATTTACATTTTACATTTCTCCTTGTTGAGTTTTATTTTTTTGGTTCAGTCTATTATTTTTAGAGTCTCACTGTCATCTACTGCATTAGCTAACCCTCCAAGTTCTGTGACATCCACAAAGTTGACAAGCATGGCATCTATATCTTTACCCAAGTCACTGAAAAAAAATGTCGACAGGCATGGGTCCAAAGGACATATCCTTGGGTTGCTCCACTATAGCCTAATTTCTAAATATTGATCCATCATCAATCAGTCTACAAGTATTTGCTGAATACCTACTATGTAGCAGACCAGAGATTCTTAACCTGGTGTCCATAGAGGTCCATGAGTTTGAATGAGAAAAAAATTACATCCTTATTTTCATAGCCTGTAACTAAAATTTTGGATTTCCCTCAATCATTGAAAAATATTATTCTAAGAAAGGATTCATTAGGCTTCACCAGACACATACACACACACACACACACACACACACACACACACACACACACACACATAGAATTCCTGTTCCAGGCACTATTCTAGGTCCTAGGGATATAAGTAATAATAATGGCTAACATTTATATACCACTCTGAGGTTTGCAAAGTGCTTTATAAATATTATCTCATTTCATTTTCTAGATAAGAAAATTGAAACAAACAGAGATTAAGTGACTTGTTGGAGGTTACACAGCAAATCCGTCATGAAGGCTAGATTTGAACTCAGATTTTCCTGACTTCAGCTTCAGGACCACTTAGCTGTCCCCATAGTGAAAGAATCAAAAGAATGAAATAATCCCTTACTTCCAGGGAGCTTACATCTGCATGGAGTAAACAAATACATATAAAAATATGTACTGCATAAATAAAAAGTTAAGAAATGCAAATGCATACGCGATAATTAAGTACAAGGATGAAGGGGAGGGGTCCAAGAGAAAAACTTCATGCAGAAGATTGTGTTTGAGTTGCCTTTTAAAAGGAAGAGAGGGACTCTGTGAGACAGAAGTAATGAGTGAGTGCATTCTAGGCATGTGGGATGGCTAGTGATGAGAAATAGACTGGTGTTTGTGTATGTGTGTGTGAGAGAGAGACAGACAGACAGACAGACAGAGAGAAACAGAGAGATAGAAACACCTTTGCACTTTTGGTCTAACCATACCCCCAGCTCTAAATTCACTTAACTTGCATGTGTTAACTAGCCTACATTTCTCCATCTTATCTACAAGTGTAACAAGAGACATCATCAGTATGGAAACAAAGAAGATCCAGTTGCAAGAGAAAACCAGGGGTAGTGAGGGGGGAATATGACCCTGGAATCTTTAAAACAGCTGGGCCGCCAGGCATCCATGCTTGGGATTGAGTGTGTCTGATGTCTCACAGCTAGGTCAGACAGCCCCCTTAGCATCAAGGTGTGGTTGTCAATGGCTCCAATCACTTCTCCTGCCCAGTTCCTGTATCCTCCTGGCTCCTGATCTCCAGCCTCTAAGCCCACTGCATATAATCAGGCTCCGAATCCTTGTCTCCCAATCCACCATCAGCTTCTAGGTCCTCTGGCTGACCCCCAACTTTGCAGCCTCTTTACCTTACCTCCCATGGCCCCGTAGCACAGACAAAAAGACATCGTATATTATAGCTAGAATTCTGTCCTCCCTAATAAAAGCCCTTGGCTTCTCTTGGCCACTCCTAACCATACCCCGCATTTTTTCACTTTCTACTGTTGATAACACCCGTCTTCAGAAATCTAATAAAAATGGAGTCACTCTCTATGAAGATCCTCATTTCCCTCCTGCTTGGATTTATGGTTGCTCATTCCCTTGATTAATAGAGTCGACAGTATCTTCAAAGCCACTCTTCCTTTGCAATGATTGTATAGTTTTTATTGGTCATTCTTCACTCTGGAGGGGTCATTCACTTGGATAACTTTCAAGAAAGGCCTGCTTTGCCAATATAAAACATTTCTCTTTAAGTTATTCCATTGACGGGTAGTTTCTCTTTATAGTGATATCCATGACTTGTAGAAGTTCAAGTACCTTGCTCCCCGCTGAGTTCTTGTCCATGTGGTAAAAGGCAATTATTGTTCTTCTTGATTCATGTATATGGAATTGTTGGTTCTTGAAATGTACATCTGACATTTTCTCGTTATCTTCCTTTAAACCCCCATGGAAGGGAAGGTACACTGAACTGGAAGGCAGGAGAAATAGATTTTAAACCTGGTTTTGCAGCTAATCTCCTGTATGTGGTTAGGAAAGAGGATTTTCCTCTTGGGGCCTCAATCCCTCACCCTTAAAATTAAGGGAGTTGGATTTTATATCGTCTATAGTCCACAACTTGAACATTTTGTGTTCTAAGGGCCCTCCCACCTCTAACATTCTGTATTCTAAAGTCCCTCCCACCTCTAACATTCTATGTTCTAACACACCGTCCAGCTCTGATAGTCTACTTGCTAGGACCTCTTCTGGCTTTGATAGTCTTTCTTCTAACAATTTATATTCTGGTGACCCTTCTTCTATTCTTCCTATGACTTTACGACCTTTCTGCATGCCCTCTTGATCCAGGGAGAATAGTATGGATCAACTTAAGATAAACTACTTGGTGTTTAAGCTCATGTATTCCGTATTTCAGCCCAGGTAGTTAGTTCAAGCCTAGTTATCAACAGATTAGTAAAACAGCAACCTCAAAGGGAGTTGCCACACTTGTGAATCATTTCTAGCCACTGGCCAATCAGGTAGCAAGGCCAGGAGACTAGACCAGAATTGGGGGCATGAGAGCAACCCTCAAATTGGTTAGATTATGGGGTGGCTAGGTGGTGCAGTCAATAGAGCACCGGCGCTGGAGCCAGGAGGATCTGAGTTCAAATCTGGCCTCAGACACTTAATGCTTACTAGCCGTGTGACCTTGGGTAAGTCACTTAACCCCAATTACCCTGCCTTCCCCCCTTCAAAAAGTTAAAAAAAAAATGGTTTGATTATCTTAACATAGCTATGTCTTTCAAAAAATGGTAAGATTTAGAGATGGAGAGGCATCAGAGACCATCTAGGCCAACAACTCTTAATGTTTTTTGTTCCATGAACTCTTTGGGCAGTGTCTGATGAAGCCCTATAGCCCCTTTCTCAGAATAAGGTTTTTACATGAATAAAATAAAATCCACCAGATTATAAGGAAACTATATTGAAATAGAGTTATCAAAATAAAAAAAAATGCAGATCCCTGATTAGGAACCCTAGATCTAGGCAAACCTCCTGATTTTCCTTTTCTTCCCTTTGTTCATTTGTTCCTTCCTTCCTGTATCACCAGACTGTAAGGGAAATGGCCACCCATGGGCCCAAACCCACCGCTGATCAGCACAGGAGATTTGATCTACTCATTTCTTATCTTTCCCAATTTGACCCCTCCTTGGGCAGGGTGCTTCTCCCTGCCTCCCCCCTCCCTCCCATACACATCATTTCCCCACTCACTGCAACTTAGAATTCCTGAGCCCAAGTGATCATCAGTCTCAGCCTCCCCAGTAGCAGGGATTACAGGCATGTGCCACCATGCTCAGTTCAACCTCTTATTTTCCAAAGGTACTGATGCGCAATAAGAGCAAAGACTTGGCCAAGGTCACATAACGAAGAAGTTGAAGCCCAGTCTAGTCCAATGCTCTTTCCAGTACATTATGTGATGCCATTTGGAAGCATGACCATGAAAGCCAAGCCACCAGGTCCACCATTGTTTCCCCTTTCCTAAGCTTCTGAAACAGCAGCATAAACACAATCCTGGGCTAAGCCTCTCTTCCTTCCTAGGAGTGTTCCTCATCAATAAAGGAGTGAGCAAGAGACTCAGAGGTCTCTTTGTTGATGTTTTATGACCATAAATATTAAAAAGTAACATTTCAAGTGTTCCTTTTCTTCCCGCCTTCCCATTGTAGGTTCCCAGAACCCTAATGATCTCTCTTGCCTAACCATTCAGGCTGCTCTTGGGAAAGACTTTGTTCTCCTTACATTTGCATCAATCTCTGGGCTCCCATCTACCTTTCAGGAGGGAGGAGTGGGGGCACTATGCTAAGGGAAATTATATGCTCAGGTTTATTCATTCCTGAGGAAGGAAAGGTTCTGTCCTCCAATGAAAGAATGTCAGGCATCAGCCTGCAGACAGCTAAGAAAAAGATTTGGGGGCAAATGCTTTTTCCTTGGTGACCTTGAAATCACTCTGTGTAGGCAGGCTCCTGCTCTATTTATGACTAAGGATAACTGTGTTTATGGATGTTAAAATTCTGCATTGAAATGATCATTTTCAGGTTGACTGAGGCCTATTGACAAGCAATCAATTGCATGGTACTCTATACACCCGAATCTCTTTACCAGTGGTCAGCCAGAACGGAATCCAGGAATGCTCAGTTGTGTTATGCTTTGAACATGGGCCTAGACCTGGTGTTATAAAGCTATTACGTATTTAGAGAGTAAATCACATTTACTGCTATAAGAAAATGTTTTTTCAAGAATTAACTTTTTTTGCCAAAAAAGTGCCCCTTTCAGTAAAGGATAATACCATAAGCTGGCATGAAGTTTCTCATTTTTAAAGATTATTCACATCTGTGATCTTCATAGTGTTAACCAAAAGTCAGGGGCCTCCCTTCATAATAGTAAGACTTTTAGGCAGAGAATTCAAATATTTTTCTTTCCTATTAATAGAGAAAGATACTGAAGCCCAGGTCTTATTAGAAGATCAAAAGTATTAAACAAACAAGTCCAGCTCCCGTCTCCAGGCTCTCCCCCTCCCACCCCTCCTCACGTTGTTTTCACTCAGGTGCCCCCTCCCCAGAATGCTGAAATCTTGCTTCCTGTAAGAAGCCTTTTCCAGTCCTCCTCAATGTCAGTACCTTCCTTCTAAGATTGCCCCCTTCCCCACTTTGGATGTCGTTGTTTGCATGTTATCTCCTTCACTATTAGACTGTGAGCTACTTGCAGGTAGGGTCTAGCATTGTTTTTGTTTGCTTTTTATTTTATTCCCTGCACTTAGCACTGTGTCTGGTGCATAGTAGGAGCCTGATAAGTGCCATTTGATTGACTAATAGGTTACAATCTAGGCTGAAAGCACGGGTGTACAGAAAGATCCTTGGACTTGTCATTAGTGGAGGACCGGTTTCAAAACCCATCTATGACATTTACAAGTTATGTAATCGTGGTCAAGCGCCTTAACTAGCTTAAATCTCATCTGCAAAAAGGAGACAAAAATACCCGTCATATCTCCCTTACAGGGTTGTTGTAAGGATCAAACAAGATGATATTGAGAAAACACTCTACAAAACTCGCATCATATAAATGAACGTTTCTGATGTTCTTCTTCTATCCACCAAGGTCCCTTCTTGCCCTGACATTGTGTGACCAGCTTTGGGCAGAATTCAGGGAGACTCCAAGTCTCAATTACTCCAGAGAGCCCCGCTCTAAAGACTCATCAGAAGAAATTGACATTTTGGTGACTTGCAGGGTGGCTTTTCTTAGCTGACTCTTTGATTAATCGAACATAGCCGTGAAAGGACTGAGGAGAAATCCCACTGCTCATCATTGGCCCCCAGACAAAGCAGGGAAGGGGAGAGAGCCGGGACGGAGCTCATTTGAACAGCAGGACATATCGTAGCAGAATTAATGATATGTATTTTTTTTTGAAAGGTTCAATAGGGTACCCAGCTATTCATTACTGAGTTAATTGCCCAGGGAAGGGAAGAAGGTTTATGCAGAGACACTGGGACAGTTGGGTTCTTGCTTCTTACCGCAGTCTTTTTCAGTTGTAACCCTGACTGAGCTATTTCTTAGGGTACTAGATTGTCAGAAAAGGAGTTTGGGGTTCTTGTCTTGATTTTACTATTAACTATGACCATGGGCAGACCCCTTTATATCTCAAGACCTGTTTCTTCATGTAAATTGACAAATGGGACAGATAATCCCTAAAATCCCTTAGATTTCTTTTATTTCCATTTTGATGTTTCTGTAAAAGAGGAAATTAAGTGGCTAAATGGATAAAGCACTAGGCCTGGAGTCAGGAAGACCTGAGTTCAAATCCGGCCTCAGATACTTCTTAGCTGTGTGACCCAGGGTAAATCAATTAACCTGGTTTGCCTCAGTTTCCTCATCTATAAAATAAACTGGAAAAGGAAACGGCAAACCACCCCAGTATCTTTGCCAAGAAAACCCAAAATGGGGTTACAAAGAGTCAGACGCAACTCAACAACAACAACAAAAGTCTCTGTCAAGGTCCTATAACTTCTGACCGTAAAAGATATTATCACTGTGAGCATGGGGACAGCTGAAAGGGTAGGGAAGGGCCAAAAAGGTGTTATTAGTGACTTAGCTCTCAGTGACCTTGTAACACAGTCAATCCTACCCACCATTGGTACCTTATGTGCCTGGAATCTCTACCAATGTATAGTGCAACTCATTGGATAAAATTTTTCTAGAGATGCACACGACATGGGGGCAGGAGAAGGAGATAGACTCTCAAATACTCAAGTAAATCTGCGATTTCATCAATTTGGACATTCTCTGTAAGGAAGCAGAGTGCACCTTTCCTGCCCATTCTGTAGTATTCTTATCAATCCCATCAGAGGGTCCACTTCTCATGCTGGGAGGGACCTTCCTCAGGTTCTCCTGACATCTCAAGTATCCCTGTAGAGTGTGGGAGCTGTCCACCAGGTCTCCTTTCCTCTCACTACCTATAAATGTATGTCTTTTTTCATCATACATTTTAAAATGACATTTTTTGTATGGCTTATCCTTCCTAACACTTTTTTGAAATGAGTTGCATTCTCTTCACATGTATAACACACTCCTCCATTTTTCTATGGGTGATGATCAATGTTAATTCTTTGGAGACAGCAGTCTTACATGACTCACAGTTATACAAAATCATTAGAAGAATCCTGATATTCAAAAGAGAGGTCTTTATTTCAGAGAGAAGATTAGAGTCATTTACTTGCCAAGGGCTTTCTAGCACATTCTCCTCCCATTCAGATCTGGAACCAACCCACTGACTATTTGCTGTATTTAACAGATAGATGATAAATAGATAGATAGATAGATAGATAGATAGATAGACATATTTGTATGTACATACCTACATATTTACATTTGCACTGATAGATGGATTCTATAGTTTGTTTATCCAATTTATTGATCATTTGCTATATCTAAGAAATAGAAAGGCAGGGGGGCGGAGCCAAGATGGCAGCGTAGGAGCAGCAACATATCGCAGCTCTCACATAGCCACCCCAAAATACCCATAAAATATGACTCTAAACTAATCCTAGAACTCCAAAACACACACAAATATACTTTCCACTAAAGTCAGCTCGGCTATGAGGAACCATATCAGCACTGCGAACCGAAATCAGCCTGGCCTGAAGCTCTGGCTGAGCCCTGGGGGTGGCTGGATGGGAGGAGCTGAAGAGCCTCAGATTAGCGGCAGCTGGAGCAGCGTTGAGAACTAGGTCATTGGAGCTTGCAAAATCAGGGGAGAAAAGCGGTCTGGCAGAAAGGCTTCCAGGGCTGGAAAGCGAAAGGAAGAGATTTTGCACCTGCCTCCCTGTTGCAGCTTCCAGGCCCTCGGCCTGTAGACAGCAGGGGGACTAAGCTATCGTTCAGAGGCCAAGTGCTCTCACGTTGAGCAGCCTGGATCCGGATCACCATCTTGGGCCTCGGTCCTGGAGTCTTCATTATCCAGTGAGCCAGAAGTAAGTAGGAAAGGGACCCAGCACCTTCCTGAGAGCTATGGCAGCCGGGAGGACCCCAGCGATTTGGGACAGAGCTTTCCCTTCTGGAAGCAGAGCCCCACAGAGATTTAAAAAAAAAATCACGGACTGACCAACCATGAGTAAGAATAAGCATAAGAAGCAAAGTAAGAACAGCACCCAAACCCTAGATTCCTTCTTTGGGGAAAAGAAAGATCATGGGAGAGAGAGGGAGGAGGAGA
>CM053590.1:46486888-46539346 GCA_028646515.1 Pseudochirops corinnae
CAAGTCACTTAATCCCAATTGCCCGACCCTCCCCCCCCCCAAAAAAAAGCAAAAAAAAAAAAGCTCCAGTGGCTCACTTCAGTCTATAGGATAAAATTCATATTAAAAAAAAAAAAAAGAAAGCACCTAACCAGTGCCTGGTACAGAGTAGGTGCTATATAAATACTTATTCCCTCCCAATTCCTTTCCTACCTCTTGGGGATACCAGACATTTCTCCATTCATACTTTGTCTTTTAATGTTTGGAGTGGATGCCTGTGGAAGAACCAGGACCTATGTGACTGCCCACATTACAAGTTGTCATGAGTCATTCCTATCTCAGCATGGATAAATGACTCAAGAAGGAGAGAACATGAAACAGGAGAATCCTGGACATCCTGGGAATAGGAAGATTCCATCAAAAAGGGAAAACAAATGGGAAGATTAAAGGCATATTTGGCCAACTTCACAAGATTTCTGAGAGCTAACCTGGCCGTGAAGTTCCCTCCATAACCCTGAGCCTGTGCCATATACTTTCATCTCATAGTTGTCCTAGTGATGTATTCCAAGTCAAATCAAGTCAATAAAAGTTAGTAAGTGCCTACTATGTGCTGATCTTTGTGCCAAGTGCTGACAATGCAAAGAAAGGCAAAAGACAGTCCTTGTCTAAAGGGGTCCACTTGTACAAGACAGCTCTTCCAAAAGGAGATAATTGAGGTGTCTTTAATGGAGAGAAAAGGACAGAAGGAAGAACAGACAAGCACAATAGACTTGTAACCTAGACATTGTGAAACCTACAAGTTTTTAAGCAAACTGTACATGGTAGAGACCTGAAGTTTCATGGGCAATCCTGTTTTATTTTCTACCATGTATATACAAATGTCCATTATGTTTGATGTATGTTAAGTTCAGGATAAAAATGTTAAAATAATATTAAGAAGACTGCCCCATCCATCAGTTACAGGGTAGAGTTCATTGGAGATTTGGAAACTGGTCAGGGAGCAAGATGGCCCCAAGTGACTTCTCCCCTCTCCTTTCCAGCCCCAAATTGCTATAAATAAGACTTATGAAAGCGAAGAGTCTAAGTTCCCTGATCCAGGTCTACACAATGATGAGGAAAGAAACCCATGTTGGAGGCAGAGGGTGTGACTGATGGGTCTCTGGTTTTTGCATTGCACTGTTACTCAGGATGAGGAGAAATAAAGTCATATTTCAATCACTTCTCTGAGGTCAACTGTAAGGGAAGAGGGAAAAGGAGATGGCAGGGGCAGCAGAGTAGGAATTCTGGGCATCCATGTGAGAGACAGATGGAGAGAGATGGTGGTCAGCAGAAGAAAAGAAGAATGAGGAGGAGAAACAAGAGCCCTTAATACCCATATTAGAAACCCATGGGTTGGGATGCAGCTCTGGGTCTTATTCAGCAAACACTATTCAATAAACTTCAGTGGCTCCATCTTACCCCAGGACCAAATGTAAACCCCTCTATTTGGAATTTAATGGCCCCTGCCTCCCTTTCATCCCTCTCTAGGCTGCTACATTGAAGGCTGGGTTTTCTCTACCAGATCCATGACACATAAGATGCCCTGTTCTAGGGTCATATGCAGGTCTGAAGGAAATAAACAGTTAAAAGTTATGAAGGTATTAAAGAAAATCATTTCAGGTCAATTGGGTTTTGCAGGAATTTCTTGGTCTTTCCAAGGATCTTGCTCTAAATTCAATTTAAGTCACTTCTAAGAGTGCCTTCTGGGGCCACTAGGTTGTACAGTGAATAGAGCACCGGCCCTGGAGTCAGGAGGACCTGAGTTCAAATGCGACTTCAGACACTTGACACATGTACCAGCTGTGTGACCTTGGGCAAGTCACTTACCCCCAACCCCCTTGCTTTCTCCTCTCCAAAAAACAAAGCAAAACAAAACAAAGCAAAAAAAAAAAAAGAATACCTTCTCTGTGTCAGGCTCAGTGCTAGATGCTAGAGATACAAAAACAGAAAGAGAATAGGTCTTGCTCCCCCAAAGACCTTGCATTCTTAGTGTCCTTGCCTCTGAAATAATTTTCAATTATCCAGATTACATCTCTCTTGCACATAACTATTTGCATGTTGACTCTTTCATTAGACTGTGAGCTCTTTGAGGGCAGGGACTGTTTTTGCCTTTCTTTGAATATCCAGTGCTTGGGAACATACTAGCTGATTAATAAATGCTTGTTCACTTGACCTGATGACATGAACAGAGATAAGCATGTGCAAAATGTGGACGAAGTAAATATATAGTAAATGCATGTGGGGGAACAGTTTAAGAATAAGAGAGGTCAGTAAACGTCTCTCTTTTGTAGGAAGAGGGCACCAGAACTGTGCTTTTAAGGAAACTAGAGATTCTGCCATGCAGTGGTGAGAAGGGAGGCCTATCTGGTTAAAGGCAAAGTGCAAAGTCACATACAAAAGACTATTGAGCTATTTGGAATAAAGGATGTGGGACAAAGAGTCCTGTGAGGTTAGTCCGGGATGAGTTTGCTAAAAGGGGAGGAGCTTATTACTTTACACATCCATAGCAATGGTAGCACCTGTATGCCTTTGATCAATTAGCCCTTTCCTTCTCCCTTAACCAGACTAGTCACTAAATCATCAGGCAATGTAGTTCTATGACTCTCAGCAGCTTCACTCTGTCTCTCTCTGTCTGTCTCTCTCTCCCTCTCTGTCCCTCTCTGTCTCTGTTTCTGTCTCTCTGTCTCTCTCCCTCTTCAAGAAAATTCACTAGTGATTTAGTCAATACACAGCTTGCAGCTTTCAGGGGCCATTAAGTATTTGAATTTGAACTGTAAATCTACAGGCATCCCCTTGGCTTTTTGGCACTTCTGTGGAGTCTGTTGCCATGGTAACCCATCCTCCTTACCATATGACATCCCACTGGATTTCTCTCTGGGATAGTCCATTGCCAAAACCTTTTCAGCCTGATAGGACTTAAGATCAGAAGGTCATATTTGGAGCTGGAAGATATCTTCATAGTCATCTCATCTGTTTCCCTACATCCTCCATTTTATAGATTAGGAAACTGAGACTTAACTGAAGAAGTTAAATGACTTGGCCAAGGTTACACAGGTGGTTCAGTGGCAGAGACAGGATTTGAACCCAATTTTTCTGACTCCAAACCCATGGGTTGGGATGTTCTCTCTTCTGTCCTTTCCCATTCACTTGAGCTCAGATTGGTGGCACCATTGGCGGCCATACTTCAGCGGCCATCCAAATGTCTCTCTGGCCTCCAGACAGATGATTGCTGTGTCTCAGGCACACCTAAGCACCTGCCAATCTCTCCTGAGGCCTGGCGGATCAAGGAATTTCACTGTGCTGGACAATACTTCAGTACGGTGATCCTGCCTCACTGAAGTGCTCTGGAAGGACTCAAGCCAAGTACAAAGACTGCCCACTGTGGAGGCAGTGCTGGGCCAGGAGTTGGAGGACCAGTTTCCAGTCCTGACTCTGACTCTGATTACTGGTGCGACCAAGGGCAAATCACTCAACAGCTTTTTGTGGCCTCAGTTTCCTTTTCTGTAAAATGAGATTGATCACCCCTACCCTGTTTCCATTGCATGGCTATTGTGAGCAACCAAGTAGAAAATGGATGAGAAAGCATCTTTGACACATTTAAAAGGACTCTCTCTATAAAGACAATGGGATAATGGGGTTTTCCCTTCAGATTATAATCATGAGTTATTACTGTGATAATAACTTCCCCCCAATATGTGAAAAGAAGCCTTTTGACTCACCATAGGCGTATGAGGAATTACTGACATACCCAGCCCCAACAGATGAAGATTGACCTTGACCTGATGTATCCACTGCCCATCACACACCAAGCTTAGGGCAGATGGTACCCAGGGAATCAGCACTAGGGAAAACTCTCATTTCTGGTGCAAACTAAGGTTTACTCAATACCTTTACATCAACCCTGTGAGACAGGAGCACAAGCATTTATAATCCCCATTTTACAGCTGGGGAAGCTGAGGGCCAAAGATGTAATATGATATGTCCTGATAATTTAGATGGTAAGGATTGAATCTGCATCTTCTGCCCTAGATAAATGCTCTTTTTGAAAGACCCTTACCATCAAAAGGCCAATACACACGTTTTCCTCACAAGTGTATGTCTGGTGAAGTGTGTCTCCCTCATCAGAGAGGTGGCAGACTATTGGTATAGAATGAGATGTTCATCTTCACATATGGCCAATGCATTGATTCCTTTGCATATGAGGCAGTGTGGGATGATGGGGTGAGTGTGCTGAATTTGGCCTCATAGGGTCTGGTTCCCAGCTCCATTCTGCCCTTATGATCTGTGTGAACTTGGCAATGTTACCTCACTTCTCTAGCAGTCTCCTCATCTATAAAAGAGGAGGGAGGACCCTATGGGCTCTTAGGTCCCTTTCAGTTCTCAGTCTAAGATCCTATGAATTGTACTTTGCTACAAGGAAAATGTTGTGTGTTCTTTTGGGGGGGCACAAGTGACAGAGATGTAAAAACTGCACCAGTAAAACATTTTTCACAAAGAAGTCAGTGTCAGTTGAGTGTGGTGGTCCAGGGCCATAATCCTTGCTACTGGCAGAAGAGAGGGCTTGTGGATAGATTGACTCAGGAGTTCTAAGCTTCAGTAGGGACAGAACTCACTGAGGGTCTGGAACTAAGCTCCCTAGAGTGGTAGAGGAGGAGGTCATAAATGGAGGAAGGTCAAAGTTTCTATTCTGACCAGCAGTAGTATTGTCCATCAGTGGGCATAGCATTTCCAGCCTGGGTGAGATTGGGAGACATAGTCCACAGTGTCAAAAAAATGGCATCAAAGAGAATCATGAGACGGATTTGCCTTTGGCACCCTCCTTTCCCTCTCATCCCCTTCTGACCCCTAAAGACTTCCTGCTTCTCATTCTCCCAGGGTCTTGTTTACAGGTAACTGTCAGCTCATCCTAACTACTCTAGAAGCTGATAATGACCTGAAGGTGCTCTGCCTCCTAGCAGCATTCATATTTGGGGGGATTCTGGGAAAGGAAAACACCCTCCACCATGCCTGAATACATTCCCCCCTTTTCACTATCTCTTGGAATCTTGCTCTTCTTTCAAGGCTCAGTTCAAATGTTAAGTTACCCCACAGTTGAAAATGTTCTCCTCCTGTTCAGATTCTTCCTAGAGAATGTCATTTCTCCTTTGGCCCTGTTATACTCCACCTTGTAGTCTTCTTAACTGTGTATATGTAGTGTGGTATCTTGGAACGACGCCTGGGTTTGGGGTGAGAGACCTGGGTGTGAATCCTGCCTCGGACACTTGAGTAGTTGCCATGACTCTGGGCAAGTCACTTAAACCTCATCTGGAAAGTGGGGTTAATAAGAGCTCCTACCTTCCAAACCAGGCTATGAACAGTAAATGAGATGATGTATGTAAAGTAGGGCCCTTTGTAAACTTCAGAATGCTATGCAAATGCCAGCTGTGGCAGAAATAGCTGCCCCTGATCTGCCCTTAACTTCTGGAGGACAAGCCCTATTCCGAAGCTTTTGAATCCTCCTTACCATCACAATCCCTTCCACATGCAAGGCCTAATGAATGTTTGTTTAATCTGAATGTGTTAAAGATCCAAAAGAATGAATCTCCCACAGGCATCATGAGAGTCAGGAGGGGAGATATCTTTGGACAAGGAGACTTTCTTATGCTTTTCATGTCACTACATAAGTTGCTTCCTATTGGGTCTGTGTATTAAACTGGTCTTGAAAAATGGTCTCTGGCCTATTCCTCATCCTTAAGCCCATCTCTATAATGATAAGCTTAAAACTCAAGCAGAATCATAAAATATCAGAGTTGGATGGGACCTTTGTTGTTGTTATTCAGTTATTTCAAATTCTTCATGACCTCATTTGGGTTTTTCTTGACAAAGATACCAGAATGATTTACATATTTCCTTCTCCAGCTCATTTTACAGATGAGGAACTGAGGCAAACAGGATTAAGTGATTTGCCCAGGATAATACAGCCAGTGAGTGTCTGAGGCTGGATTTGAACTCAGGAAAATGAATCTTCTGTATTCTAAGCCCAGGCCTCTACCCCACTGTTCCACCTAGCTTGAATGGTTAGGGCTTTAGAGATCCCTTAAATCAGCCCCATCGTTTTACAGAATAGGAAACTGAGGCCCAAAGAGGAAAAGGCTGACCATAATAGGAGCTTTGTGGCCATTTATCCCCCACACCCAAATAACATAGAAAGTTAGTTTCAGGACCTTCATTCAAACCTGGATCTTTTGTGTCTCAATCTGGCACTATTTTTGGCATATCTCACTCCAGGGATGGTCTTACATCTTTTCCTCATTTCACTTGATTTAAAGGATGACAGACTTGGCTCTCTCTAGGAGAATTAAATGTGAGGGAAATAAATCCATTATAATCCCCCATCTCTTCCAAGGAACAAACTTAAACTGTGGCATAAAATAATGCATTCTGAGGTCACATGGATATGGGACAAGGTGATGTCTTCAAAGGAGAGGGGAGCCTAGATAGAAATGACAGTTATATTCAACCCGTTTTCCCTCTTTCTCTTTTATAGATGATGGCCCTTATTCAAAGGGAAGTAAAGATTCAGGTGGCGCAGACACAGCCCTGGTCTGCCGAAGGCAAAGTATTCCAGGTAATGAGCCTCCCTTCATCTTGTTTACTCCCATTCCTTTCATCAGTGAGCTTTGTCGTATTTGCTGGCCCAAGAAATATCCCAGGTCCAAGTTGAAGTAGTGAGTAGGATGGGGACCCAGTAATTACACAGTTCTGACAGTCAAAGCAGAGCCATGGGAAAAAGCTGAATGAGTATAACCACACAGAGGCCAGAAACCATGGGGATGGGAAGCCACAACCATCAGTTGACTGTCTATGAGGGCTACATCAGCCTTTCCCCC
Source organism: Pseudochirops corinnae (assembly GCA_028646515.1). NCBI lineage: Eukaryota > Metazoa > Chordata > Mammalia > Diprotodontia > Pseudocheiridae > Pseudochirops > Pseudochirops corinnae. The sequence goes on from CM053590.1 coordinate 46,493,776, forward strand.
CATCCTGAGGCTGCTTGAGGGCAGTATAGAAGAGCAGGAATCAGAACCTTTGAGCCAGTGGTAGTAGAGTTTAGCTCCCAGCATAGCAATCGTACAATTGATCACTCAGGAAGGACTATGGGTTAGTGAGATGTGTATGACTTCTTTTTGCCCCTGTGTGTCTCTGTGTTCTCTCTGATTGTCATCCATGTCTAGAATGCTCTCACTCCTTCTCCTTACCTCTTGGCTTCTGTCAAGTCCTACCTACAATCCTACCTTTTACAGGAAACTGTTCCCATTCCCTCCTCATTCTAGCATCTTCCTTCTGTTGATCATTTCCCATTTATCTTGTAAACAACTTGTTTGTACATAATTATGTGCATGTTGTGTCTCCATTAGACCTTGAGTTTCTCAAGGGACTGGCTTCTGCCTTTTGCTATATCTCCAGTACTTAGCACAATGCCTGATACACAGTCAGCCCCTCATAAATGCTTAGCAACTGTCTGAATAAATGAACTTGTGGTGTTGCTGTGGAAGCCTTGTGTGTTGGGCTGCTGCCAAGCTGCCTGAGGTTTTGGGCACTGAGAACACCAAAGATTTGGCCAATGATGATTCAATATCACTAGGTCAGCAAAAAACATTTGCTTGACAATATTTGCTAAACTTTTTTTTTCTCTCATAGGCTTATGCCTTAGGACCTTGTAATCAGAGTTCATAGGACCCCAGCAGTTAATAGTTAAGGGTGTGCAAAGAGTAAATATGAAAGATGGGTCAAAACTAGATAAGAATTCAAAACCATAGAAAAAAGATTCTTGAAAAGGAGCCCACTTGTCTCTTAGTTTCTTTATATATACTTCCTATAGTCATAGGACTATAGGAATAAAGTTGGAGGAGCCAGTGGAAACACTTCCCAGGTCATACAATTGAAACTCTTCATTTGACACTTGAGGAAACCAAAACCAGGAAAGTTAAATATTTTGCCCCAGGTCACATTGGGAGTAAGAGCAGAGCCAAAGTATGACCCAGGTCCTATGCCTCCAAATTCAGTAATCTTACCACTATACCCTCACTACTTGTCAATGCTAATATAATAAGGATGTTCCCAGCCAGGCCTCGGAGGTGGAATTAGAGTCACTAAGATTAGCCTGGCTGGAATATGGACTAAGACCAGACATAAGAAATAATTCTGATGCCAGGTCCTGCTCTTCATCTGTCCTTGGTGGACTCCTCCCCTAATCTAGTGGTTCTTAAACACAGTTTAATTCTAATTCAATTGGACAGACTTTTATTAAATGACTACTTTGTAAAGCCCATGTACTAGAAGCTAGCTAGATGCTGTTATTATATACATTTTACAGATGAGCCAGCTAAAGCTGAGAAGTTAAATGACTTTCTGAGAATCACAAAGCTACCAAACAGTCCAATACTCTATCAGTTAGACCATGTAGTTGCCCTTTCATACATAAATATCTATAATTCACATGTTATATGTAATAGAATTATTTTGTATATATGTACATATGTGTGTGCATATGTATGCTATATGCATATATGTACATATGTGCACACATATAAGTATGTGTGCACACACGTGTGTTTATGCACATATAAAATTAAAAGTAATAGAAAAGACAGTGTAGCATGGTGGATGGAGAGCTGAACTCTAAGTCAGGGAAACCTGGGTTCAAGTCTGGCCTCTGACTTATACTGGTTATAAACTAGGTCACTTAATTTCTTAATGACCCCCCCCTACAGCTTCCTGAGACTTTCAATTTCATGAGAGCTGTCTATATCTACATTGAAAGAGGGTATTTCCTGAGGAAGAGTTGCCTACACAGCTGAAGACACAGGTCTAGACCAGAAAGAGTCAAGCATGAGCTATTAAAGAAGGGAAAGGAAGCATCCCTTCTAGCTTGGGGGCCAGATGGGGTTTCTTAGCAGAGATAATATTTCAAATTGGACTTGAAGAATGGGAGGTGCCTCAATCTGCAGAGATATGGGAGAGCCACGAGAGAGGCATTATCAGGTATGGGGAACTACTTTGTTGAAAGGAATGGGGACAGGAGAAGACTGGGCAGGACAAAACACAGGGAAAGACAACTAGCCCAGATTTAATTTACAACAGCAGATCCCACACCACTGAACCTCAACAATGCCAATCTCTGGTCCATTCTGGGGAGACCAGAGAAGAAGAGGTGAAAGGAAGAGTCCTGTGACAATTCAGCACCTATAAGGCAGCTAGCTTCTGATATTCTAAGAACAGGGCCTAGAAGAGAATCTTCTATGTGCCTTCCCCATGGTGTCTACCAGGCTAGGCAAAAAGGAGGTGGTTGTGGTCGTTGTTGTTCAGTTGTGTCCAACCCTTGGTGACCCCATGGACCGTAGCATGCCAGCACCGTCCATGGGATTTTTTTGACAAAGATACTGGAGTGGTTTACTATTTCCTTCTCCAGTGAATTAAGGCAAACAGGTTTAATTACTTTAATGACTTAATGACATAGCTAATAAGAGTCTGAAGTTGGATTTGAACTCAGATTCTCCAGACTCCAGGCCTAGTGTTCCATCCACTGAGTCACCTAGCTGCCCCAATAGAGGGAGAAACAGCATGGAAACATGAGAGTGATGGAACTCTGGTCCCACCTCATCAAGCATTCATTGAGAGTCTACTGGTGTTCTTTCAATTACACCATAATGGAAAAGGAATCTGGGAATGGTCCGGGGAAGAGATGAGCTGGAGGAGGCATGGTCAGCAAGTTCATGACTAAGTCATCTGCTTCATGTATGGGGGTAGGGGTGTGTGTATGTATGTGTAGGAGTCAAGGCAGAAGGTTAAACCTTGGATGAAAGAAGATAATAAATGGATAAAAGCTTGAAACAGTCATAGGGAAGGGGATGGGGAGTTAATAAAGAAGGATCACTAAAGAGCAGCCATGTCTATTGGCAGTCGTATAACATGAATTTGCAGTTGGTGAAATCAGCATTATATGATGACTTTTGCTGGTGATGCTTGGAAGCTCAGAGCCAAAAAGGAGAACAAGATGGTGAGAGTTATGCAGGAAGGAGAATTCCAGACTGGCCAGAGTTAAAGATCATTTGGGGGATGGGAGAAGAGCAAAGGAGAAGGCATGTGCAGTATCACTACCCGCCATATTGAATGTCCCAAATGGAAATCATTATGTTCTCTGCTAAACCCACTCCTCCTTCAAATTGCCCCATTTCTGTGGAGGTCCCATCATCTAATCACCCATATTTGCAGCCTCAAAGTCACCCTAAGTTCTTCCTTTTCTCTCAACTCCCCCCCATATCCAGTTAGTTTCCGAATCTTGTCAGTTCTACCTCAAGAACACATCTTTGAATCTATCCCTTCTTTTCCACTCATATCACCACTCCAGTTCAGTTCTCATCTGGGCTATTATAACACCCTATTAATTAATTACACTCAAGTTTCTAGTCTTCCCCTCTCCAATAAAAATTCTTTTGTTGAGTAATTTTTCAGTTATATCTGACTCTTTGTGACCCCATTTGAGGTTTTGTTGGCAAAGATACTGGAGTGCTTTGCCATTTCCTCCTCCAGCTCATTTTACAGATAGGGAAACTGAGGCAAACAAGTGTAAGTAACTTGCCCTGGGTCACGTAGCTGGTAAGTATCTGAGACCAGATTTGAATTCAGGAAGATGAGTCTTCCTTACTTCAGGCTTGGTACTTTATTCTCTATGGTGCTGCCTAGCTGCCCATAATAAAAATTCTATATAGCTGCCAAAATCATCTTCATAAGTCTAACCATTTTATGCCTCACTCAAGAAATACCAGTGGCTTCCTGTTGTTCTTAGGATAAAGTACAAATTTTTTGGTTCAGTATTTAAAAGCCCTTTACAATCTAGTTCCAGCCCACCTTTCCAGGTTTATTGTATACCACTTTTTCCCCTCACTCTATACTCCAAACAAATTTGCCTACCTGTTCCTTAAACTAGGCATACTCCACATTTTTGAACAGTCTGCTTCTCATGCCTCAACTGCTGTCTTTCCTCATGGCTTACTCCAGAATCTCTAGCTTCCATTAAACCAATTGGTGATGAGACCCTTAACTAGAATTGCAGTTAGATAATGTGCAAGAAATTTTTCAAAGATTTTCATCTCAAATGGTTAAAATAGCAACTTTGGTTATCTGAAAAAGGTACTTATTGGACTCATAAACTCCTCATTCCCAGTGATATCAAATCACTGAAATGTTATTATCCTTTTATTATTCTAAAATGTAATCTTTTCTGTAATTAACTTTTATATATTTTAATATTTTAATTATAATATTATAATATTTTAATATTTTAACTTCTATGTAATGTTTTTAGGTTTGTAAAATACTTTCCATCTATTATTTCATTTAACCCTCACAGTGACTCTGTGAGTTAAGACATACAATTATTCTTTTCTCCATTTTACAGATGAGGAAACTGAGTCCCAGAAAGGTCAAGTCACTTTTCCATCATTACAGTTAGTACATGTCAAAGCTCAGGTGTCCTGACTCTAGTCAGCCTAGTCCTATGTGTGAATATGCGGGGGTGTAAGGATGGTTGTATATGTGGGACTATATACTCCCTGTCCAAATTCAGCTCACCCAACTACCCCAGCCCATGCTGAGATCCCCCTTTGCTCAGCTCTTTCTATTACCAATTACTTCCTATTATTTACTACTATAGCACTCATTGGGCAGAGACTCCTTTTTGGCCTTGTAACATCTGTCCTCAAGTTATCTCTTACTTCTTTTGGGCCTAAATCCTGTTCTGGGTTGTTGTTGTCTCCATCACTAGGCCATATGTGGTCCTTGAAGACAGGGCACCAGATCTTTTCTCTCTACACCCCAACAGCTTCTCACTGAAGGCTTGCCCATTATAGGGGTTGAATAACCGTATGTGGATTGGGTTATTCATATGCAGCAAACAGATAATGAGTCTGAAAGCCAGTGAGTTGGCCTCCTTGAACACAGATTCTTGGGAATTACCTGAGCATTTAGACTATGATCCTCTCTCAGGTGACAAGCACAGGCCATGGAGTACTTAGCCTAAGAGTAATTGCCTAAATAAATAAAGAGGAATTCCCAATGTAATGGATTTGAGCTCCAGCTTTAGTGCACATGATCCAGAGTAAGAGTCTCAATCCCTTCCTTTGCAAGGTTTTTAGGGAGTCCTGAGGTAGGCCCCCTTCTCCTCACGCCAGAGGAGTTCTCTTTGTAAACGCTCAATGAGACCTGAAGTGAAGCCCCACTGAGGACTGCTAACCTCCCCAGGAGGTTGGATCAGGGGGTGAGAACCATCTGTTGTAAGCAGCCACCACTTTTGGTGACTGCACTGCCACTATTCTTAGTATGGTCAAGTCTCTGGCATAAGGACCAGGACTAGATTTTCGCATTTTAGATTTTTGTACTTTTGTATTCATTTTTTATTTACATAGTTCCTGAACTTGGTAGTGCATCAGAACCCTTGAGTGAGGGCTAATGAACTTCCCAGATGAGACGTCAACAGGGAAACCGGGACCTGATGTATGTTATGGGAGGGCCAGGGAGAGACAGGAAAGTGGGCCCCTTTCCATAGCTTTGAGCTCATCCCCTGAGTTCTCACTCATACCCACAAGGGCACAGAGAGAAAAGACAACCAGATGAGGCTTGTGAAAGACAGCACGTGTATATGTCTGTACATTTGTGTGTTTTCTGTATATATCTGCACGTGAGTATAACTGTAGATGGCCATGTTTGTGTAATTACAATTGTGTAAATGTGTGTATAGTACCACACAGGGGTACAAGTGTGTCTTTTTTTGTGTGTGTATAGTTCCTTGAGAACACCAGGTCACCTTCAAGCTATGATGAAACCCTAGAGCTGGACTTTGGTGGAGGCCCCTTGTTAATAATTCCTGAACGATGCATTCTTATTGGTCTGAAGTCAGTGGCAATAGAGGGGTGGAAAAGAAGGGAATAAGTGCTAGAATAAGGCAGAAAGGGACAGATATTCTGGGATCACCAAGACAGGGAGTCAGACAAGTTACAGGTAACCAAGAGGATCATGGGGTTTAGAGCTAGAAAGCATCTTCGAGACCCTCAAAACCAATCCCCTTCATTTTAGTGGGGGAAATAGAGAAGTTACATGACTTTTCCAAGATCACAAGGATAGTAAATAGTAAAAACGAGATTTGAGGTTTGGAGACTGAGTTCTTTGGATCAAGAATTAAAAGTCTCATAGGACAGGAAACTTAGTGGCTAACTACCCCCAAGTTCAAAGTACACGGTGGGTCCATATCATCTAATATCACAGATAATGAGCCCCCACAAATGAGTTTACCTTTAATAATCCGTCAAAGGACACAATTAGTTCAAAACAAAGGTATTTCATGAAATGGCATGGTAAGAAAAGTAGCACCTAAAAAAAATGTGCTCCATAAACTTGGGACTTACTGTTCCATGAATACACATAGTATCAGAGGGAAAAATGGAAATATATAGGGACACCCAAGGAGAAGTACACCTATAGTGACTATGTATGACTGGGGCATATGCATGCAAAGATGCCCAAGTGGAGAATATATGTGGTCAAGAGTCAATGTCCTGTGAAATCACTATGGTCGTCAATGTATGGGGCCCAGAGCAAATTCCTCATAGCTCATATTGGAATATGGCATAGGAGTAGGGAACATATACCTGAATGCATCACACATACATATCTACACTGCCCTCTCCCCAACACACACACATACAAGTGTATAACTTCAGCTTTGAGCTTGGAAGGTGCAGGCCAAAATCTTAGTGAATAGGCAGGCTCTCTGCAGTCTCTCAGGCAAGGATGGGGCTCAGCTGAGAACTCTAAAAAGTGCCATAATAGACAATTCTTGGAGCCCAGTATGCCTACTCCCCTCCCCACCAGTGGTACAAACTGCTGACCGTTTGCTTGGAGACAGGAAAGATTTAGCTCTCTGGCAGGTGACCCCATCCTCTCTGCTAAATGCTCTGCTGAGGGCCAAAATCAATGCCTTCCATCCTTTGGCTCTGACACCAGGTAATTCTGCCTTTAGCATAAGGTGACAGCTCGTTTTCTTTGCAAGTGAATTTACTACTCAAGGCAAATTAGACTAATGGTCTTGGCTGCCAGGGACCTCAGTATAGCTGGATGGACTTCAAACTGCCTGCTTGCATCTGCACACTTTATTTCACTGGGGCTTGCCTTAATTCAACTTCAAGTCAATAAACATTTATTAACACCTAGTACCTGCAAAGCATTGTGCTAAGAATACAAAGCTTAAAACCAACCAACCAACCCAGTCCCTGCCTTCAAGGAACTTGCATCCTACTGGGGGCAGGGATATAGTGTAATGATTCAATATCTACGTAAATGAAGAAATACAGATTTTGTTCAAGTTCAAATGTCAGTTCTGCTGTTTATGACCTGTGTGATCTTGGCCAAGTCACTCGCTCAGGATCTCAGTTTTCTCATCTGTAAAATGGTGGCGGGGGGGGGAGAGGGGACTTGGACAAAAGTCCCTCTGCATCTATGATCTTAAGATCTTGATACAGGGTAATTTCAAAAGGGAATGAGAGATAATCAATGGAGCAAATCTGGCAAGGCCTTGTTAGGAGGTGGCACCTGAACTGAGTTTTGCAGGAAACCAGGGTGTTTTTTTTTTTATCTTAGGAAGTAGAGGTAATAAAGGAGTGCATTTCAGACAGGGAGGACAACTTGTGTAAAATCACTGTCAGACAATTGGTCAACAAGCATTTATTAAGCACTTGCTGTATACCCAGTCCTGTGCTAAGCTAAGGGAATATAAAGACAGGCACAAAGTTGGAAGAATAAAGAGGAATAACAAGTGATTAGAGGAAAGTACTATGAAGTAAGAGGAAAGATATGGGGAGAGGCCAGATTGTGGAGAGCTCTAAATGTCAGACTGAGTATATTGTATTTTATTCTAGAGGAACTCCTGAAGATGTTTGAGTGAGAGAGTGGCATGGGCAGATTTGTGTCTTAGGAAAAGCAGTTCACTTGCCATATGGAAGATATAGACTGGAAAAGAAAGAGACTGGAGGTAGAGAGACCAGTAAGGAAGCCGTTGCAGTAATCCAGATGAGAGGTAATAAGGTCTGAACCAGGGTAGTGGCTGTGAGATAGAGAGAAAGTGAAAGCTGTGAGATATATTATGGCGGTAAGACCGGAAATCAAGATGGTAGAATGAAAGGAAACAGTACAGTGAAGTCCCATCCATAAACTCCTCCAAAGTGTTCTAGAAAATGCACCAGACTAAATTCTGATGGGGAAATCCTAAAAATGGTCATGTAAGTCCTTTGTCCAACCCAGCTCAGTACAGGGAGACAGATGGAGAGGAGGTCTCAAACCCATACAATGGCATTGCAGTGGGAATAGATGTAATCTGGAACCTTTGTTGCTTTCTATCCAGTTCCAGGTCATATATACAGGGAGGAATGAGAAGGTGATCTTCGTCTTCCTGGTAGGGAGGCCCTGGACTATATATGGAGAAATGAGGAAGTTCAGAAGCCAGTAGCAGTAGCAACAGAAGCAGTAGTATGACTCAGACCTCAGGTGTAGAAGATGGCCTCACTTAAAGTATTTCTCTCAGCCTGCAGGGGAACAACCAAAACAGGAATTCCAGACCAAAGGGGAGCCTACAATTCTGCCACTTTGAATGAATGGCACTTCCCAGTTGGTTGATGAGGCAGACTCCAGCAGCAGTCTATTCTTTTTTTTTTTAATTAAATTCGTTTGTTTATTTACTTTTAGTTTATAGCATTCAGTTCCACAGTCCCTTGAGTTTCAAATTTTTTCCCCCTCCTCTCCTCCCCCCATCATGTCACAATAATCATTACTCAGGTTGTAAAGAAGGATCATAACTGATGGAATGATCAATGGGAAAGAGGAAACAAAACAAGAAAAAGAAACACAGCAAGTAGTTTGTTTCAATCTGCACTCAGACTCTGCATCTCTTTCTCTGGATGTGGATATCTCTTTCAATCATGAGTCTTTTGGAGTTGTCTTATAACCTTACATTGCAGCAGTCTATTCTTTCTCAGACCCAAACCCAGGTTGAGATCTTACATTTCTGAGATCCTGGAATAACATCTAAGAATACCCTAAGAAAATGGCAATAGGATCAGCTCAGACCTTATCTCCAGAAATGTCATAGAGTCTAGTCCTAAGTCAGGAAGTAGAGCAGGAAAACAAGCAAACAAAAGAACCCCAAGATAATGAGTTATTATGGCGACAGAGATGCTCAAGACACAAAAACAAAAGAAGAGAATGACTCCAAAATACCTACAAATGATTATTCAGAAAAAATGCAGCTTGGGCATAAACTCAACTAGAATTCCTAGAAGAGAAGACACATGAGTTTTTTTTTTTAAGTTTCAATTTTTATTGCTTTCGTCAATTACATGTGAAAACAATTTTTAACATTTTTGAAGTTTTGAGTTCCAAATTTTATCCCTTCACCCTCTCCCTTTCCTCTGAGGTGGTAAGCAATCTGATATAGGTTATACATGTGCATTCATATAAAACATTTCCATATTGATCACTTTATACAAAAAGACCTGAAAAGAAAAAAAGAAAGAAGGAAGGAAAGAAGGAAGGAAGGAAGGAAGGAAGGAAGGAAGGAAGGAAGGAAGGAAGGAAGGAAGGAAGGAAGGAAGGAAGGAAGGAAAGGGAAAGGAAAGGAAAGGAAGGGAAAGGAAGGGAAAGGAAGGAAGGAAGAAAGAGAAAGAAAAATAGCATGTTTCAGTCTGTATTTAAACAATATCAATTCTTTCTCTGGAGGTGGATAGCATGTTTCATCATGAGTCCTTTGGGACTGTCTTGGATCACTGTGTTGCTGAGAATAGTTAAGTCATTCCCAGTTCTTCAATATAAAATATTGCTATTGCTGTGTACAATGTTTTCCTGGTTCTGCTCACTTCACTTTACATCAGTTCATACAAGTCTTTCCAGATTTTTCTGAAATCGTCCTGCTTGTCATAAAATGTTTTAATAAATGGAATATGAGCACATGAGGAAAAAATTAGGAAAGAAATGGGAATAATGGAAGAAAGAATTGAAAAAAGAAGGTTTGCACAAGAAGTACAAAACTTTGCCCAAGTAATATATGCCATGAAAAGTAGAATGAACCAAATAGAAACCAATAATTCCATAAGTCAACAAGAAATACTAAAAAAAAATTGAAAGAGTGGAAAAAACAGAAGAAAATGTAGGTTATCTCATAGCAAAAACAATTAATCTGGAAAACCAATCAAGTATTAAAAAAAATAAACAACATAAGACTTTTGGACTATCTGAACACCATGACTAAAAAATAAAGCCTACACATCACATTTAAAAAAAATCATAAAATTGCTCAGATCTCTTAGAACCAGAGGGGAAAATGGAAATAGAAAGAACCCATTGATCGCCTCCTGAGAGAAACTCCAAAATGAAAACTCCGAGGAACATCATAGTCAAAGCCCAGAGCTTCCCTCAAAGTAAAAATACTGTAAGCAGCCAGAAATAAAGTGCCAAGAAACTATGATCAAGATCACACACAATTTAGCAGCTACCACTATAAAGAAGTGAAAATCTTGGAATAAAATAGTCCAGAAGGCATATGAAGTGGTCTTATAGCTGAGAATAACTTACCCAGAAAATCTGAGGATGATAGTACAGAGAAAAAGATAGATCTTCAATGGAATAGAGAATATCTAAGTATTCTTGGTGAAAAGACCAGAGCTGCAGAAAAATGTTGAAGTTCAAACACAGAAGTAAAGAGAAACATAAAAAGGTAAACATGAATGAGTAATGATAAAAGACTAAAGAATAAACTGTGTATATTCAAAGATGGGGAGAAAATTAATGTGTTATCTCTGACCACTATCAACATCAGGGTTAATAGAGGGAGTCATAGTAGATAAGTTCTGAGAGTGATCCTGTTTTGTCTTGACTTTAAGAAAACAAAGGAAAGAGAAAGGAAGAGGAATACACTGGAAGTGAAGGAGGGAAGGACAGTTAGGGAAAATTATCTCATGTTATCAAGGCATACAAGTAAACATCTAAACAAACAAGGAGGAGGACATAGGGGCTGCTACTAGCACTTGAACCTCATTCTCTTCTGAACTGATCAAAAGAAGGAAGAAAACACATAAAGAATTAGGTATGGAAATACATTTCACTCAACACGTAAATAAGGGAAATGTGAGAAGGAGGGAGAATAATTAGAAGGTGTATAGATTGAGGCAGGGATTGATGCTAAACAAAAGAAACTCTAAGGATATTTGTTACTCTTTTTTTTAGGTGGCAAAAATGGAGCTCTAATGGGGTGCCCATAAATTGAACAATGGATGAATAACTTATAGTATATAAATGTGATGGAATATTATCATACTGATCTTTATCAGTGTAATGACCAACCAGGATTCCAGTGGACTAATGAAATATGCTACCCATATCCTGATAGAGAAGTGAAAGAATCAGAGTACAAAATAAGACAGATTTTTTTCTGGTCATGACCAATGTGGATATTTGTTTTAATTTACTATACATGTATATGAGTTTTGTTTTTCTTGTGTTCTCAGTTGGGTGCGGGGGATTGGGGTGGGCGGATGAGAAAGAGGATCTTGGCTGATTAAAACAAATAAAATATTTTTTAAAAAGAAACAAAGAAATGAGAAAATGAAGATATGAAGATTGAACTGATGGTTCCAGGGTTATAAACTTGGGTAACTGGAAGGATGCCAGTACACTCAACAGAAATGGGGAAGTTTGGAAGAAGAATAAGTTATGGGGCCACTGTGCTGTGTTCTCTTTTAGCCAAAGTGAGTTTAAGATGCCTGAATTAAATGTCTACTAGGCATCTGTTTTTACAATATTTGAATTCAGGAGAGAGATTAAGGTAAGATTGATAGATTTGGGACTCATCTGCATAGAACTGATTCCTTTCTCTACTATGGTAAGTGACAGCATGCAGTGCAAAGAGTAGAGGGCTTTGAGTCAAAGTATCTGGTTTGAATCCTGAGTGTGCTACTAGCTAGCTACATGACTTGAGGTAAGTCACTTGAACTTTCTAGGTCCATTGTTTAATGAGTTAAACAGTTCAGGGATTCTTAACCTTTGGGGAGGAGGGGGTGTCATGAACTCCTTTGGTACTCTGGTGAAATCTATAGGCTCTTTCTCAGAATAAATGCATAAATAAAATACATAGAATTACATTTAAAGTTAGTTATATTGAAATGCAGTTTATATAGCTAGGTATCTACCTATCATCCATCCATCTATCTATCTATCTATCTATCTATCTATCTATTGCAAGTTTATGAATCCCAGGTTAAGAACTTCTGGTTAGCTAGTCTCTAAACTCCTTTGAAACTCTAAATGTCAACATTTTCATAGTTGTAAGAAGCCTTAGAGATCATCTGGTCCAATCCCCTCATTTTATAGTGAGGAAACTGAAGCCCTTGTGGGTTAAGTGACCTGGCCAAGGTCACAAGTAACAAGAGACAGAGCCAGAGCCAGAATTCAAACCCAGATGCTCAAATTCAAAAATCCAACATTCTTTGCTTTACACCACTCTTACATCACAAGGGATCGATCTATAAGCATGTATCGATTACCTACTGTTTCCTATACTGAGGAAGATACAAATTACCGAGCATCTGTTTGAGGCAGGATCAATGCACAGGCAGCAACCAGGACAGACTTGGTATGATCAGGTCCTAGGATGTGAAATGCCCATTTGGGATGGTAAAGGAGGAATTCTAAAAGAAATCAACAGGAGTTTGGGTAGTGAAGGAAACCTTCATGGAAGAGGTGAAACTACAGCTGTCTTGAATAATAGATAGGATGTAAATAGAAGAGAAAGGAAGAGAACACCACTGGGTAGTAGGAAGATCATAGGACTTAGAAATGAAAAGACGTTAGGGTTCATTGAACACAACCTTTCCCTGTTTTACAGAAGAGGAAACTCGGGCCTCCAGGAGGCTAAGCAATCTGACCATAGTCACATAAATAGTAAGGAGCAGAACTGGGATCTGAGGCAAGGCCTCTTAACTGCAAATCCAGGCTTTCTCCACTAGCTGTATGAACAAAGATGCAAAGCAGGAATGGTCAGTGAGTGTGTGAGAAATTATGGAGCCCACCCTGGCCCAAAGAACAGAGGATTCATGTCGGAAAATTAAAGTCCTTGAGACTGGAAAGATAAGATGGTTGAGCTTATAGAAGTCTTTGAATGACAGGGCACTTAATAAATATTGACTGCAATGAATTATTTTGGCAGCAGGTGGTGAGGGATAGACTGGAGAATGGAGAGGCTGGAGGAAGCAAGGGGACCAGCTAGGAGGCCGTTACAGTAACCCAGGCAGGGGGCTTTCTAACATACTGGAAAGCATCTTGAAAATATTGAAGCAATATGCAAATGCAGGTTGTTATCATTATAATGTGATTACAATCATGTTGAAAATATCTGAATTCACATTTCATAATGATTTTTGTCCCAGACCTATTCTGGGGGCAGGAAACAAATGAAGCCATGAGAAAGGGGTGGCTTTTGTCAGGATCCCAAAAGAAAACTATAGAGAAGTAGGGGCTCTCCCTCCTGTCTCCCAAGGCCCTTGGCGTTTGCCAGGTCCCTTACTTCCTTATATCACATGTGGTCAGAGGTATGAGAAAATTTGAGTCTGTAGGTATTTGGGCCTTCTTTTGTTGCTGACATACGGGCAATGCTGATGTTAATAGGTGCAGGTAGGGACTCAGCCAAGGGAGACTTCTCCTTTTTGATTTTTCCAAGAGGATCTGTGTGCTTGGAGAGGGGATGCATAAGGTGGATAGGAGTCCCTTTCCTAAATACCTATTGTTTGTAGAATGTAAGTTCCTCAAGGGAAGGAATATTGTGTTTTTGTCTTTATATCCCTAGCAGGGCCTTGCACATAGAGGCATTTCATAAAAATTTGGCAAATTGAATTCCCTTTCCCTCCTCTTCTTCCTGGCCACCTTTTCACTCTTCTTATTTCACACAAGGTCATGGTTTGTCCCTATTGGCCATTCACTCTTTGACCTTTTCCAATTCAGGAGTCTGTCCTTGACTGTTGGTGAGCTTTCTGACCAGTGGATTTATGGATCGTATCACCCACATGCCTCTTTATTTCCAGAGGAGTTCCGAGGGGTCACCATCGTGGAGCTGATCAAGAAGGAAGGGAGCACCTTAGGGCTAACCATCTCTGGTGGCACTGACAAAGATGGGAAGCCTAGAGTCTCAAACCTGAGGCCTGGAGGACTAGCAGCCAGGTAAGAAAGAGGGTGTGTCCGCTGGTGGGCATATTCAAAGGAGGAGGGAGGGGGAAAGGATGAAGGAAAAGACAAGTAGAGGATGGCTTAAGTCTCCAACAAAACGTCATTTACCACATCATAGGATGTCAGAACTAGGTGGGACCTGAGAATATAGAATGTTAGAGCTAAGAGAAGTCTTTGAGAGTTAAATGCTAGGATGGAAGAGACCTTAGAACATAGAATATTAGAGCTAGGGGGCGGGTGGGGCAAGGAACTGTATCTTAGAGCATAGAATACTAGAGGTGAAAAGGACATTAGGACATGAGATGTCAGAGCTGGAAGGAAGCTTAGAACAGAAGAGCTGAAAGCGACCTTAAAGATTATGCAAGTCGACTCCATTCTCTTCCAGATGAGAAAACTGGGGCCCGAGGAAAGGTCATGCCTTCCCCGTTTCCAGATTAGAACCTACGGTTCCTGACTACAGTCCCTTCACCATGCTTTGCTATTTTCCCTGGGCAAGAGGGATAAAAGTAGTGACTAGCATTCACGACTTGCAAAGCATTTTACATATGTTAGCTCATTTGATCCTCACAGGCCTGTCAAGCAAGTGTAATTATCATCCCCTTTTTGAGAACAGAAGAATCTGAGACAGAGAAAAGTAAAGTGATTGACCAGTGAGTGATGGAGCTGAATTCAAACACAGGACTTCCTAATTCCATGTAGAGCACATTGTACACCTGGCCAGAAAGCTGCCCTGAAGGGAGAGATTCCATGTGTCCTTGTTTGCTTTTAGGCATCCTGTTGAATCTGTGTTTGAAGAGACTTCTTAGACTTGGCTCTATGGTCTGGCACATGAGATTGTGTTCATTCCTCCTTGGAGAGGTCTGGGGTGAGTGAAAGGCAGACAAAGAGAGACAGACAGACAGACAGAAAGACATAGAGAGAGAGAGAGAGAGAGAGAGAGAGAGAGAGAGAGAGAGAGAGGAGATAGAAGATGTGAGAGACAGAGACTCAGACAGAGACAGATAAACAGATGAGGGAGAGAGAAAAGGAAAAGAAGGAAAAGATAGGGAAACAGGGAGGAGAGAGGAGACAGAGAAAGAGAGAGAGGGAGAGAGGGAGGGAGAGAGGAAGGGAGGGAGGGAGAGAGAATTCTTATGCTGAGAAAACTAAAACTTATGAAAGGAATTGTCCCCCAAATTCCCTCAGTCAAGTCAACAAGCATTTACTTAGCACTTACTATGTGCCAGACAGTCTGCTAAGCCCTTGGAATCTGAACACAAGCAGAGAGGGACTGAGTCATTGGCCAAACTGGAGCCCCATCCTGACTTCCAGGGTAGCTCCCAGTTCTCCTTGTCACTAATTTAAGCAAACTCTTCAACTTTTCCTGAGTTAGTCCTAAGCAAAGCAGTGAAGATAATGGAGTTGGGCATCATCAACTCTCATTTCTGTGCTCTTCTCCTGGACTCCAGATGCTCCCTTGTGTGCCCCAGATGGTTGCCCACCGCTCTCCACTTGCCCTGATTTCTCCCATTGTTTTAGGAGAGGAGTGATCTGAGAAACCTTGGGGAGGTGACATGGTCCCATATCTGAAGGGTATCTTGTGACAGAGGGAGCAGGCATTATCTGCTCACAGAACTGGGACTTACTTACAAAGGAAGGTTTCAAGCAGACGGATTTCAACACAAAGAAAAGTAAAGAAAAGTTTCTGTAAGAATTGTCCACCAATGAAATGAACCACCTCTATATGTTGATGCTGGACATTCTTTCACTAGAAGTGTGCAAGCACACAGTGGAACCCAAAGAAAGGTGTTCTAGGTGACTCTTATTTTCTGTGATCCTTGTGTTCCTAAAAGTGCTTTGTAAACTACAAAGTGATCCACCATTGTAAGGGATTCTGTCACTCCACTGCTTGAGTTTAATTACTTTGTATCTGGATGATCATCTTTTCCATCTTCACAAGAGTGCCTGCCATGCATGCGGACCCCTGGGACACTGAACTCACACGCAGAATCATCAAATGTTTCCAGCTGGACGTGACTTTAGGAATCCTCTGGTCCAACCCCCTGTGCATTTTACAGAAGAGGAAACAGAACTAGAAGAGGGGACTGATCTAGCCCCAAGTCAAACAGCAAATATGTAAAAGAGCTAGAACTAGAACTCAAGTTTTCTGTGATCCAATTGTTCTAGACCTGTCAAGAAATGTCCCATTTAGTCCAGGGCAATTCCACTAAACCAGGCAGGCTCTGTGTGTCTTACCCAGAGTTCATGATAGCCATGGGAGTGGAATTGTGGGGACTGTTTGGAAAGGTGGGATGCCAAATTAGCACCACCACCTAATTAGCAGAGTTACAAATGCACAATGTGAGAGCAGATGGGAGAGAGGCTGACAAATCATGAATGTACCTGAAATTCTGCTCCTTAGTTAACAGTTCCATTTACCCCATCACCCTCTGTCTCCCTCTCATTCTTTGCTTCTTGTCTTTCTTTGCCTCTCTGTTTGTCTCTGTTTCTCTACCTCTCTGCTTTCTTCTTTTATTTCCTGTCTCTGTCTCTCTCTCTCTGCCACTGTCTTTGTCTCTGTCTCTCTTTATCTCTCTGTCTCTCTCTCTCTCTCTGTGTCTATCTCTCTGTCTCTCTGTCTCTGTCTCTGTCTCTGTCTCTCTCTTTCTCTCTCTTTGTCTCTCTCTGGAGACAATAATTACCCAGTTGCTGTGGGTCTGTCAGTCCTTGATGAAGCAGAGAAACCAATGGTAGGCACCTATGGCTTCTGTTGTGGTTTTGCAAAATCATAGAATTTGAGAGTTGGAAGGACGCTTATTCTACCCTTCCTGTGAACAAGAAAACCTTCTATAATGCACTAGACAAGTGGTCACCCAGCCTTTTCTTGATGATCTCCAATGAGGAGCAGCACAATCTACATCCTGACCTGGACTCTTATTAGCTGTGT
Organism: Pseudochirops corinnae; assembly: GCA_028646515.1. Lineage (NCBI taxonomy): Eukaryota > Metazoa > Chordata > Mammalia > Diprotodontia > Pseudocheiridae > Pseudochirops > Pseudochirops corinnae. The sequence goes on from CM053590.1 coordinate 46,510,980, forward strand.
GACCCTGTCCTAGCCTCATATTCCTCATCTGTAAAATAGTTACCCAAAATAGCCCCTCCCTCCCAGGGCTGTTGTGAGAAGCAAAGGAGACAGCATGAGTAGAGTGTTTTTCAGACCTGGAAGTGGTATAGCGGTGCTAGCTATCATTTTAATTGAGGTGACCGAGGCCCTAGTGGGCAAAGGGCCCTGCATAATGCAGCTGTTGTTATGCTTTATTTCCAGAAGTGACCAGTTAAATGTGGGCGATTTTATCACATCGGTGAACGGAATCCATCTGACAAAGCTGCGCCATGACGAAATCATCAGCCTGCTGAAGAATGTCGGGGAGCGGGTGGTGCTGGAGGTGGAGTACGAACTGCCCCCTGCTAGTGAGTGTCTTCCTGGCAGCTCCCTTGGCTTTGCGGTTTTTGCACATGGGTACCCATACAGGCAAGAGAATCTGGGTTCAATTCCTGCCACTATCTGTGCTGCCCTGGACAAATCACTTGGTCTGTCCAGGCCTCAGTGTACTCATCTGTAAAATGAGGGGATGGCTTAGATAGCCCCTATGATCCTTTCCAAGTCTAAATCTTTGATGCTACCTGAAATACTTGCTATCTGTGTGACCTTGGGCAAGTCACTTGACTTCCTTAGGCCTCAGTTTACTCATCTGTAAAATGAAGGGTTGGACTAGGTGGCTTCTGAGGTCCTTTCCATCTCTAGCTTGATGATACTAAGGTCCTATTAAACATCTACCCTGCATAATGCAGAGAGAAGCACATGGGGTAGCCTATGGCGACAGGAAGACCGGAGTTCAAATCCTGTCTCCGACACATATGTACATAGGAATCCAGAGTGTTCAGGTTTAGATTGAGGGAGAGATTATTTCCAGCAGGGGTTGGGTTCAGAGTCAGAGAAAGAAGGAATCAGAGAAGTGTGATGAGGGGGTGGCATTTGAGTTAGGCTGTGAATGAAGAGCAAGTCATCAGTATGCAGAGATTCAGGGAAGCTGGAGGCAGCACGTCAGGCTTGGATTAAGGAAGCCAGATAGATGAGAGGAGGGCTGAGAAGCACAAGGAGAGGGGAGTACCTGAGGCCAGAGCAAGTGGTGGGTCAGGGATTCAGGGGGGGTCCCTCGCACCTCAAGCAAGTTGCTCCCTCTACAGGAAGGGTGTGGATGGTCCTGAACTCACCTCGCTGGCCCCCTCCAGAGAGGCCTTTGCAATAGAATGGAGAACTGGGTCTACCATTTTATGGTAGCTGCAGGAGTCTCAGGGTAGTCAAGAGATACCAACTCTGCACTTCAATAATCACATGAGTAGGGGCAGCCAGGTGGCACAGTAAATAGAGAACCAGCCCCAGAGGAAGGAAAACCTGAGTTCAAATTTGGCCTCAGACACTTGACACACTTACTATCTGTGTGACCTTGGGCAAGTCACTTAACCCTAATTGCCTTGCCTTCTCCCTTCCAAAATCACATGAGTCTTTGGGGTATCGCTGCCCTCTCACTTTGGACTTGCAAATTCTACTCCCAAGAGACTTTTTATTTCTTCTGGGCACATTGCCTACAATGTGGGGACACATCACCCCCAAACATCAATCCACCAGCTTTCTTGATACATTGAGGCAGTCTCAATAAGGTCAGCTCAGAATTTTTCCCCCTTCATCCCTACTCTACCCCATTCTATACAGGTCTGAGGTCTGAGATAGGGGCAGCTGGGTGGCACAGTGGATAGAATGATGAATTTGGAGTCAGTAAGACCTGAGTTCAGATTCAGCCTTGGACTCTTTCTGTGTGACCCTGAGCAAAACACAATCTCAGTTTCCTCATCTCTAAAGTGGGATAACAGCACCTGCCTCCCAGAGTTGTTGTGAGCATTAAATGAGATATTTGTAAAGCATTTAGTCCAGAGTCTGGCATGTAGAAGGCACCATATAAATTTTAGCTGTTATTATTCTACATCTTTGTTCATGCATTAATAAAACTCATTCCCTCTGCTAAGGGAATATATATAGTTCTTATATTCCTGCATTTATTGTCCTGTCTCCTTTCTGGTGTCTAGATAGAAGATGCCCTGAAACCAAAAAAACCTGCTTGTGGTTAATCAACATTCAGTCATGTAAGAGACTGAGAAGACCCAAGGTCTAATCAGTCATTCAGCAAAGCATTAAGTACCTACTATATGCCAGGCTAGCCTCTGGGGAAACAGAGACAAAATGAAACTCTCTGCTGTAGAAACAGTACCCTAGGCCTATCTCAGTTTTACTCCTAAAGAGACTGATGTCACTGCAAAGGCCTGCAGGTAGGCCAAGTATTGTTGACTTGAAGAAACTATGGGAAAATGTGTTTTGTTTCCATGGAAGAATACTGAACCCAGTCAGAACAATGAAGAGCTCCTCTTGCACTTGTGATAATATTCTTAGAATATTGCAATCACCACTCAGTCACAGTATTCCAGGCCCTCATCAATCTCCTCCTAACTTTCTATTTCCCTCTGCCAACATCATAGTCTCCTTCATTTTTCTTGTAATATCATCCCCAGTGTATTTTTTGTCTTCTCATCCCAATAGCAAGACTATAAATTACCTAGCCACGTCTGCTTGGTGGGAGAATGTATGCCTATGGGATGATTCTGGCCTTGTCTACACAAGTGATGAATGTGCCTTGACTAAAGCAGAAAAACCCAGAGTATGGAATCAGTTCTGAGGCACTGCCTTCAAGCAGGTGCCTTTCATTACAATTTAGAAGTAGAAGGGAGATCTTTGAGTTTAATCCCTCCATTTTACAGATGAGGAAACTGAGATTCATTAAGGTTAAGTGATTTGCCCAGGGTCACCAAGAGTCATTACTGCCACTCCCAAGAGCATAGCTAGCAATGTCTGAGCCTAGGTCAAGCACCTTGAAATGTGCCTGAGCCCAGGATATTGGGAGGGGATAAAGAGACCTCAGACCTTGAGACACAAGGCCCTGTGGATGGGGAGACTCCATGATATTGATCCATGGAGGGTGACAGAGACCTGGGGACTATACCACCATCCATCTGCCCCCCAGACAGAGATTCTTAAATACTCCAAATCCTGGGGAGAAAACGGGGTCAGGCCAGGGTAGAGTATGCCATCTGATATCTTTCTATTTTAACTAATTGTTCTTGCTAACTAGATGCTAAACAAGTCTTTCTATTAGCTGAAATACAAGTATATCAGTACCCTCTACATTTAAACAAAATTCTTATTTGCCCAGCTTTAGTTATAACTCTGGACAGGAGATTTTAGTTCTTGAGGCCTTAGTTCCTCCATTAAGTGGGGGAAGGAGCTAGGACTAAGCTTATTTCTGGCTCTAAGATTTTGCAATTCAACCATAGTTTTAAGGGTGCTTGTTTTAGAGATGGCAGGCCTAAGAAGAGGCCAGCGGAGTAAAAGAATACTTCTGTGTTTCTCCCACAGCCCCTGAGAACAGCTTAGGAATTATCCCAAAGACCATCGAGGTCTCCCTGTATAAGGAAGGCAATAGCTTTGGCTTTGTACTCAGAGGTCAGTACCTTCCACTCCCCAGGTAAGCAGCAACTTGGCATCTGGGTGAGTTCTGGGTTCAGGGCTAACTCTGGCTCTGTCTGCCAGGCAGTGAGTGGTCTCTTTGATCCTCAGGGTTGGGGATGATGAGGTCTCAACTCCAGAGATCCCAATGGGTTTTGTGTTTATTTTTTAGCAGGGTAAATAATGCTTGGCCCAGGCCTGAACTGTGTGGGAGGCCCAGGGTTGTACCTTCCAATGGTAATGGGAGAAAACAGAGATAATATGGGGGTAGGGTGGAGAAAGATGGATGAGGTTTCATGTGTGGATGGTCTTGGCCTGTGTTTCAGGGGGAGCCCATGAAGACTGGCATAAATCCAGACCACTCGTCCTCACTTATGTGAGGCCAGGGGGCCCAGCTGACAGGTAACCACCATCTTGAGAAGGAGGTACAGATGAGTTCAACACATGAGCTCTACACCTCCCTGGGAGAGATAAGGGGCAGTCTTACCTAAGAAAGTGGCATAGGTCCTCCTTGACCCCTGGATCTTTCTGTAGACTACAGATGCCTTGGAATCCCATAACCTTCAACCCTTTTCCATTCTAAATCTAAGAGTTAACCAAGAATCAAAGTGGTGGTGTGGGAATGTACTGGATTAGGAATCAGAAGACATAGGTTTCAGTCCTGGTCCTGCCACTATTAATTGCAAGGCATTGAACCTTTTTAGGTGGTAATTTTCTCCAAATTGAACAGTCTAGACTAGGGGTCCTTTAAGATCTAACTTTCTGTAATTCCCTATGACCACTTCTGTTGTAGAGGCAGAATCATCCCTAGGGTATGGTAGATTTGGAAAATTACTGCAGGATGCACCTTTCAGGGTCCCATTCTGTCAGTGTTGAGCTATGACCATGGAGGCTGCTAGGGGGGTTAAAGAATTGGGGCCTATTAGTTGGTGACTGAAAAAAAAATTTAATCCAGACTAATAAACTACCTCTCTCTCTCCCCTCTCCTCTCTCTCCTCTCTTTCTCTCTCTCTCTCTCTCTCTCTCTCTCTCTCTCTCTCTCTCTCTGTCTTCCTCCCTCCCTCCCTTTCTCTCTCTCCCTCCCTCCCTCCCTCTCTCTCTCTCTCTCTCTCTCTCTCACACACACACACACACACACACACACACACGATTGTCCATCTATAAATATATGCATGTATGTTCACATACTTCTGTCTGTGTGGGCTTTAGTTACAGGCATGTTCAGGTATGTACTATGTGTACATACACATATGACTTTAGAGCATCCTGGCTACTTTGACTCATCTTCTTCCTCTCTCTCCCAGAGGCCTGGGCTCTCTGATATCCTCTTAGAAGAATGGCTTCTGGAAGGCCCATTTAAGGTCCTGATTATTATTTGGGATATGAAAAGTTATTGGATGATAGGTAGAAAAGAGAATCATTCTGGGTCTGGAGCAGTCCCCAGCTATTTCTGCCTCCTCCAATTCCAAATCAAATGTGATGAGGCAGCCAGACACTCCAGCTCCCTGAGAAAATGCTTGAACAGAAGAATAAAATGCATCATTTCTCATGCTCCAATGGCTTAGCTTCCATAGCCATTGAATTTCAGAACTGGAATAGAAATCATCTTTTTCAGTTCTAGAAACTGAGGTGCAGAGATGGGACCTGCCTAAGGTCCAACTGATCTTTTCCAACCACCCTCCAGAGAACTCCCTGACACATGACCATACATTTCTCTTTGAGTACTTCCAGTGAGGAGATTTTCACTAACTACCCAAGGCATTCTGTTCTATGATTGGATAGCTCTATTTAAAATCATAGAATTCAATAAAATGTAAGCACCTTGAGAACAAGGACTGTGTTTTTTTTTCTTTATTTTTGCATATAGTAGGTGCTTAGTAAAACGTTTGTGGAATTTCACCAAATCAAAGAATCCCAGAAATGAAAGGTCATCTTGTACAACTACTCATTTCACTGATGAGGAAACTGAGTTCCAGGGAGGAAAAGTGACTTCTCTAAGATTATACTACTAGCTAGTAGCAGAGTTAGGATTAGAACCCTGATCCCTTAATGTCTACTTCACCATAGTTCAACAATGCTTCCTTATCTTAGACTGAAATCTTCCTCCCTGTAGCTTTTCCTTAAGTGATGCTAATTCTGCTTCTGTGCATTCTGAGAAAAAAAATCTACCTCTTCTTCCATGTGACAACCCTTCAGATGTTTGAGAATAGAGGTCTTGAGCCACCTCAGATGATTTTTGTTTGTTTGTTTATTTTTGACATTTAGGCATAGGACAGCTATGATAACTGTCATTCATTTCCCCCTCCAGTAGGGGCTCTAGACCAGGTTATTGGGAATGCAACATTCTAGAATCACTCCTACCTGCCCCAAACCAATTATAGCCTAGAAAGTCAGTGCTAGAAGGACTTTCTAGAAATTATCTAATCCAGTCCCTTCATATTAGGAGAGGAAACTTCGGCACAGATAAGAGTGACCCACCCACGATCACGTGAGAACTCGGTGACAAAAGCAGAATTTAAACCCAAATTTTTATTCCAGATCTGTGGTAGTTTTCTCTCTATCAGACTCTCTTCTAAAATGAGCTGTTATTTTATTAGTGAAAATCCACTTCAGTGAAGTCTAATACTACAGTGGTTTGTTGCCTACAGTCACATTTGAAAGAAAGGCTACATTAAGTTAGTGAAAATAATGATGTAATCTTTTTCCATCCAAATTTATAGACACCCATAAACCCTCCAAATCTGTTGGATCAAACAATCTGTCAACAAGGACTTATTAAGCATTACCTATGTGCTAAGCACCATGTAAAGTATGAATCCAAGTAAAAAAGAAAAATAGTACCTGCCCTCAAGGAGCTTACATTCTAAAGTGGAAAGATAACACATAAAAGGGAACTAAAAAGAAGGGCCTTGGGGGAGGAAACCCAGGTTTGGGGGAAGAGGGGATGGTGATAAAGCCTTAGATTTAGAAGAGTGCAATGAAGGATGTCTGGCCTGGGACTTGCCCTAAAATGGAGGCCCTTAAAGAAACTCACCAATTTTGGACAAAGGCAGAGAAAGGGCACACACACAGGGACAGAGGGATGTTCCAGGGTAAAAAGGTTGCAAAGACAGAGGAAAAAGGAAAGTCTGAATTTCTAGCTCGTGAAATTCGGAGTTGGAAGAAACTCTATAGTACATCTGGTTCAATCCTCCAATTTTATAGATGAGTAGTAAACTGAGACCCACAGAGGTGAACTCTCTTGGCCGTAGTAGCAGAGACACAAATCTAACCCAGGTCTTCTGACTCCAAATCCCATGCTCTTTCCTCTAGAGACAGGTTTTCTTAGCCCATCACCTGCCAAAGCTAGTTTTAACATCTCTATGAAACCAAACTTGAGTTACACAAAGATATAAAGCCCCGAACCATCCCAGAATGACACAGGGAAGGGAAAAGGGATGGTTTGGCAAAGATGGAATTCTCTTGGTCATTTGGACGATGTGCTGCTGTGAATAGTTCTTCTCCAACCCCCAACAAACACGTCTCAGGCCAGTCGAGAGAATTAGGGTGGCGATTTGGTTACTACCTGGTCAAGTTAAATGTACATCTTTTTAAAAAGCAAATTCTATATAAGAGAAGCTGACAGTTTTATATAGGCAGCTCTTTTTTTGTTTGTTCTGTATTGAAAAATGTTGTGCTTGTTAAATTCATCATAAAAGAAAATTTAAAAAAAAATAGAACTAGTGCCAGGCCTTCTAGTAGCTTAGTTTCCCTTGCTGAGCAAGTCTGAGGCTAGTGCTTTTATGGGTTAGACCTTCTCCTCATGGAACCCAAGGCCAGACCAGGCCCATAAAAAGACTGAATTAGGAGCAGACCTCTAGAACCGGGAGAGACTTTACAGGTCACCTTGTCCAACCCCCTCATTTTATGTAGGAGGAATCTGGGGGAGAGGGAAGTAAAGAGATGCCTAAGGGAGTTGGTAGCCAAACTGAGACTCAAACCCTGCTCCTCTGATTCCAAACCCAGACTCTCATTCCTATTTCATCAACCTGGGCCCATCCCTTTAAAAGTTTGTGGGCCGCCATTGCATTCATACCAACCAAGAAATTCCAAGCTATATTTAGGCACTCTTCATACTCAGCTTTGTCCAGATATCTATATCAGTCATTCCTAGAACGGCCCAGGATAGGTTTATTAATAGCTCCCTCTACTAATAGCACTTGGCCACAGTTAAAGTAAAATTGCCCCTGCAGAGTTCTCTGCTGGTTATAAAGTCACTTCTTGCCAGGACCGAACCAAAGTCTGTGGCTCACAGTACTGACATGCTGAATCCTGAACCTGGCCAAACCCTAGTATGATTTTGTTCTTCATTTTCCAAACTAGTAAAATTTTTGTTTTGCTTTGTTTTTAAGCAAACATCTAATGAGCTATTTTGAGCTGGAACCAACCATGTGCATTTGTTCAAGCCACTGAAAGGGAAAGTCACAATGTTCTCCAAACAGAATCTGAATGGCCATCATTCAGCTTTGAGGCCTGGCTTTTAACTGAACCACATCAGATTTTGGGGGGATGATATGCATTGAGAAGATTTAGCCACGGGCTAAAAGCCAGCAAGGGATTAACTGTGTCCAAGTTTCTTTTAAGTTTACTCCCAGCTCCAATATTCAATGTTCTAAAGTCCTTCCCAGCTCTGATGTTTTATGTCCTAAGGTCTCTCCCAGCTCTGACATTCTCTGTTCTAAGGGCCCTCTCACTTTTGACATTTTTTGTTTTAAGGCCCTTCCTAGCTCTTACTTTCTAAGCTTATAAAATTCTCTCCTGTGCCTTGCTTTCCCACAGGGAAGGATCCTTGAGAATTGGGGACAGGCTGCTCAGTGTGGATGGCATTCCACTTCACAACCTGACCCATGCAGATGCTCTCAGCATACTGCGACAATGCAGCCAGGAGGCCCTCTTCCAGATTGAATATGACGTCTCCATTATGGGTAAGGACACACAGCCCCTCTGGGAGACTACCCATTGAACTGAGCCTAGGAGCTCCATGAGCTCAGCACGTAGGCCCCTAGCAATGATTCTGCTGAAGCCAGCAGTGGGTTAGGAAGGGGAAAGAAGGCATCAGTGATGATGGTGATATTGTCTCGTTACATTTTATGAAACTATAAAATTTCTTTTAATATATCTTCTCATTCGGTTCTTACAACCTCTTTGTATTATTATTACTGCCATCTGAGAGATGAGAAAACTGAGGCTTAGACTTACCCAAGGTCACACATACGGTGGTGGCTGGGTATTGAGACACAAATTTATTTCCCCTAAATTTTAAATCCAGGGCTTTTTCTTTCTAAATTACCCACCCCCATTTGCCCCCCTCACCTTTACCATTCCTAATTGCTTAGGCCTAGATAAAGTGGAATCAAGCCTTAAAGGAAGGTTTCCTAAAAAATATGGCTTGTTCTGTGACCTGGTGGATTGCTCCAGTCCCATCAACTTAACCCAAGAGCTGAAGCCTTAATGTGCCTTCCCTACTTCATTCACAGCTAAATGAGGGTATAGGCCAAGTCAATCTCTAGAGTCCCTTCCAGCTCTCAATCATCTGAAATTCTATGAAATCTTCTTTGAGCCTCAGGACATCCCTTTACCAGGCAGGGGTGGCAAATGTGATCCCTAAAATACCACAATGAGCATTTGCTCATTTCTGACCTTGACGCCTTCTCCGAAGCCCTGCTTCTGACATTCCAGGAGGCGTGATTCCAAGGCAGAAGTATCTAATCTAAAAGGGAAGGTGTGTTTGAGTGTCAGCTGAGGAAATAGGGTATGACGTGTGGGAGCCCCCACCCTGTGCTGGGCACTTCCATGACTGCATGCCTCCAAGCCCTGTTAGGTACCTTCCCCTTGGTCTCAAATACTTCCCTCTAGGGAGCTGGCCTTTCCCTCCCATGCAGCAAATGGATTTTTTAGAGTAAATAGGAAGCCTCTTGGTTTGGAAGAAAGAAATTACCCTGAAAAAATATTGAATTAAAGGACTTGACTGCTTGGTGGAGCAGAGAAAGGACAAGATTGAGTTTCAAATCGCCTGGGTTTTAGCCCCCTTCCTATTCCTTATTTCTGTGTGGTCCTGGACAAATGCCAGCTCTGGGCTTTACTTGTCTCTTCTGGAAAGTGGAGATAATCATACTTACATCATCTACTTCATTGGGTTGTTGTGCATAAGCCTGTTGGACTGGGGGAGGGAGAGAATCTCTGAACTTCTATCAGCTATTAAATATGCTGGACCCCTAAATCTACTGGGGTGCCAGGGTCCCCAGAATCCTTTGACTTTGGTCTTAGAACACCAGCAAAGCTGAAATCGCAAGATGACTATTTTTCTCTAAAGAGAGAAATATTCAGGTGTGATTATCTACTAGGACAATCCTTAGCTCAGAAATGAACATGCTTGAGCAGCATGGTGCCTGGCATATGAAATAAATGCTTCTTGATTGATTGTGGCGCCTGAGTGGACCATCAGGGGGAACATTCAGCCCCATTATTCTTAAACATTATTTCCTGTAATGATGTCACTCTACCATCAGCCATACTAACTTACTGTTCGTTGCCCATATTGCCTAGTATATTGTAGGTACTTAATAAATGCCCATTAGCTGATTAAAACATAAACATCCATCAATCAGTAGTTTTGTCATTATTATTATCAGCTAGCATTATGTGTTACTTTAAGGTTGTTGTACCAACATTTTCCCAACAAAGCAATATATTATCCCCTTTGATTCTCATAGCAGCCCCATGAAGTAGACACTATTTTTAGCCCTATTTTAATGACACAACTGTAGATTAAGTGACTTGCTCAGGTCACAGAGTTACTGAGTGTCTGAGGCAAGATTTGAACTCAGGGCCTCTTGACTCCCAGTCTAACACTTTATCTCCTCTGCCACTTACCTTAAAATACATTTTTGTACAGTAATTCTAAATATATAAAGCAGATGATTATCCCTACAGAGAGGATGGAGATGGATTTCCAATCCTAGGCCTAGAAGGGCCAGTTGGGACTTGAGATAAACATGTTCTTAAGTCCTAAAAAGGAGAGGATATGAGGGAGAAATGGTGGAAAGAAGAGAGAGAGCAGAAGGAAGGAAGGGAGATGTTGGGAGAGGGAAGGTGAAAGGAAGGGAAATTGAGAGGAAGAAAGGACGAATCAAGGAGAAAAAAAAATGCAGGAAGAGAAGGAAAGAGAGCATGGAAGGGAGATGTGGGGAGAGGGAAAGAGAGAGAGAAGTCAGTCATGTCTTTGGCTCATTTACAGTCAGAGCAAGACCAGGTCAGTAAATATAATTGCCTCCAGCCTTGCCCCATTCCAATCCATCCTTCACCCAGCTGCCAAAATGTTTTTCCTCAGACACAGGTCTGATTATTATGTTACTCCTCTCCTCCTACATATCTAATGGCTCCCTATTGCCTCTAGGAACAAATGGAAACTCCTTTATTTGGCATTTAAAGCCCTTCAGTCTAATCCCAATCTGCCTTTTCAGACTTTTTGCACAACACTACCCTTCAAGCATGTTGCAATCCAGCCAAACTGACCTTCTTCCTGTTTCTCATACACAGCACTCCTCCCATCTCCAAAGCTTTGCCCTAGTGGTCCCCCCATATCTGCAACATTCTCCTTCTTCATTGCTATTTTGTAGGATCTCAGATTTCCTTCATGGTTCAGTTTAAGCACAACCTTCCTTGATCTCCTCCCCAGTTTCTAGACTTCCCTTTCCCCCCGAAATCACCTTATATGTCTTTGACACCTGTTTTGGGAATTTTGGAAATACCCATATAAGTACATGTTGCATTCTGCATCTAGATTTTAAACTCCTTGAGCAGGCTATTTCACTTTTGAATTTATATCTCCAGTGCCCAACATAGAGTAGGCACTCAATAAATGTTTGTTGATTATTTGAACAGAGATTGATCTACCTCCTCAAGGTCTAAAGTATTGACCATTGAGCATCCTGCTCTGTGTCTATGATAAGAAGCCACTTCCTTAATCCTGGTTTGGTTAACCCATATCAGACATCAGAAGCAACCAGGAGGGGAATTTTCAGCTCCTGAATAGGTTAGTAGAAGAGATATTTTGGGTAAGCAGGGCATTTTGGTGGGTCTTTAAATTACAGAAGTGGATAGTTCTATGGGAAAGATAGGTTTTATAAACCAAATTGTTCCTTCTGTAGACCTTCATGCCAATAGAAGGCATTATTATATTGGAGGAACTTGATGATGCCAGGTAAAATAGCATGGCTAGGTTAAGTGGATTCCCAAAACCTTGGAAAAAGGACTAGGGTAGAGATTGATGGTCTGACACCAATTACTAATAAGTCCATCAATGTTGTTAAGGATTTCTGCCCAGCAAACCCTCCCTATAAGCAGATTTGCTTTATTGTATGGGTTGTAATGCTTTCTTGGCAGGAAACTAGTGAGACCAGAGCAGCTTGTGTGGTTGGGAAGCCCTTGGAGACCATGGAAGGGGGCAGGATGAGGTGAATCCCAGACCTATCACCAGAGGCATTAGATAGTAGCTCTGTCCAGAGTGCCAAAGGCATGGAGCATGAGAGAGCTAGCTTTCAATTCATAGAATAGACTATTGGTGGGTCATTTAACTTTTGTGCTGTGTAGAATAATGGCAGATAAAAACATTGGAAGAGACATCAGAAAATCCAGAATCCCATGGAACTGGTTTTGTCATTGTTATGGCTTTAAAACTGGTTATAGTGTCCACTGAACACCAAAGTGATAGAAATAAATGGAAACCAAGACTTGTTAACAGCACATTTTTGTTTCCCCCTTGTGGGGAATTTCTTACTTGAATTAGGTTCATAGATGTTTGTTTGTTTTGACATCAGAGTTTTCTTTATTAACACTTTGTCTCTTTGTCCTATAGAATGTATAAGGTCCAGGACCTCTTCGTTTTTAATTCCCTAATGCAGTGCTTGGCACATAGTAGGCACTTCAAAGATGTGGATCAAGAAGGGAAAGTTCTGAGCATTATTCAATTGAACACATTAAGCATCTGATTCGTTTTGTGTTCACTTGAATCGTTTTGAAATTACTTTGCACATAACAGCCCTGTTCTAACTGTTCTCCTAATTTTGCTAAACTACCAGTCTTTGACCCTTGTTTGCTTAATCAAACCATTCCCCAGGGGCTGAGGAAGGCTTCTGTTCCCTTCCCAGAGATGGCATTCCTTATAAGTGTGTTTCAAGACCTAGTAGTAGCCCAGGTTTGACTCCTAAGTCTGTAACTTTTGTTTTTGTTCAGTTGAGTCAGATTCTTCTTGACCCCATTTGAGATTTCCTTGGTAAAGATAGTGGAGTAGCCTTCCATTTCGTTCTCCAACTCATTTTACAGATGAGGAAACTGATGCAAACCAGATTAAGTGACTTGCCCAGGGTCACACAGCTAGTAAGTGTCTAAGGCTGAATTTGAACTCAAGTTTTTCTGACTCTAGGCCCGGTGTTCTATTTACTACGCCACCTGCAAATAAAATCTATGACTGACCTACCTAAAACCCATAAAAATTAGAGTTTCCTCATCTACAAAATGAGCAAGAGAAGGAAACGGCAAATCACTATAGCATCTTTGCCAAGAAAACCCCAAATAGAGTCGTGAAGAGTCGGATACCACCAAAATGACTGAACAACAACAGTAAAATGAGGGAGTTTGACCAGATAATCTCTGAAGTCCCTTTCAGCTGTAACTGGACTCCACAGAGGAGGCAGAGAAATTGTGGTAAGAGAGAAGTTATCCAAAGTAATTGATTATCCTCTGGGCTAAAAAGGAAGCACCCCTGATCTCTTGATGCTGATCATCAGGGGAATTGGCATGACCAGAGACCATGCTAGAGTTTATCCATGTGAAGGGGAAAGTCTGAGAACAGATTGGGGGTGTGTGTGTTTGATTTGAGTGATTCGTGGCATGGTAAAGAGAGAGATTAGTCAGTTGATGATACTTCAGGATGAGAGAGCACAAGACTCTATGTGTGTGTGTGCATGTGTGTGTGTGTGTGCGTGTGTGTGTGTGTGTGTGTGTGTGTGTGTGTGTGTGTGTGTTGGAAGAGAGAATTGGGTATAACTGTCTAGGTAATTTAAGGGTAAGATTTTGGACCTTTGAATTTGAGTCTCTGGAGGTTACAGCTGAGCCTGTATGTAGTGAGTCCATGGGGGTTCTCATCCAGGGCACAAGGCTGAGGTATGCTAGGTCCTGATACATATTTCCTACTGAGAAATGCTAGCATTTAGAAACTGTGATGACCACACCCTTGCAGAAATAGATATCTCTGACTAGATACATTATCTGCTATCTAGGATGCTTCTCTCAAATGGGAAGCCATTCCCCATTAGGCTGACCCATAGATATACAAAGCACATGAGCTGGGTGCAAGTGAGTGTGCTGTTCCTTACTCTGGGTGTGGTCTATGCCATGATCTCTCTGTGCAGAAAAAAAGCCTGACTGAGCAAGGGAGGAGTCAGGAATAGAGATGGAGCCCAGGTCCAGGCAGGTCCTTATAGAAGCAGTCGGGCACTATACGAAGAACATTTGATTAGAAGTCAGGAGTCACTGACTCATTATGTGAGCCTCTGTGGCCTCAGTTTCCTCGTTACTAAAAATGACATGGTTGTTTTAGGTCAGGGATTCCCAACTTGGGGGACACCCTCTCTTCGAGTATGTGACAAGTTTGTCAAGGGAATCTAGGAAACATTGTGATTTTTCTTTTTAGCATTGATTTCCAATCAAATGAGTGACAAAAGTGATGTTATTTCATGGTAAAATCTATAACTGATTTTTTTTTGTCATATTGAATGAGGAATACAGTACGGTTTACTGAAATCCAAAAGAAGCAGGGACCAAAAAGGCTGCAAATCCCTAGATTAAATATCTTTAAGTTGTTTTTTCCCCAGGCTAATATTTTATGCTTTTAAGACTCTATCCATTCAGTTGGTGGCAGTAGCTAGATTAGAGTAGCTTTAAGGGGAGCCTAGAATGGAAGGAGAACAATGAAAAACAGTTGGTCTTCTCACATCTATGGTGGGCCTATATAACAGGGCCTCATTCTTCACTTCCTCTCTTCCTCCTGAAATAAAGGGAAGCAGCAACCAAGACCCCTTCCTACCTCACTCTGCAGCCCCCAGGTTCACACTGACTGGTGTTCCCTTCCTCTCTTTTTTGTCCTCTCAAACACACCCTGTTCCCCTCCCCAGATACAGTAGCCAACGCCTCAGGTCCTTTATTAGTGGAAATAGCCAAGACTCCGGGCTCTACTCTGGGAATCTCGCTCACCTCTGGCACCCACAGGAACAAACAGATCATTGTGATTGACAAGATCAAGCCGGCCAGCGTGGTAGACAGGTATGGCAGATGTCCCACAGGTGCATAGCCATTGGGCCCCCGGACCAGGACCTCAAGGAAGATTTCCAGCCCTCTCCTTCATACATCCCCAGCTCCATCCCAGATTCCTGTCCCCAGAATCAATGCTGTTGAGAGAAGGGCAGGCCCTATCCCTTCCCTCCTCCTTCCCCAAGATGGGAAGAAAGAAGTGATCTCTCAAGAAATAAGGGTGGGCAGTGGAAGGAGCACTGGATTTGGAGTCAGAAAATATGGCTCCTAATTCCAGGTCTGCCTCTTACTACCCATGTCACCTTGGGCTAGTTGCCTTCCCTCTCTAGACCTCAGTTTCCTCATCTGTGAAATGATGGGTTTGGACCAGTTGACCTCTGAGGTCCCTTCCTTCCATCTCTAAATCAACGATCCTATGATTCTAGCATTCCCATTCTCCCATGTGTACAATGCTGTGAGCCCATTGGACGAACTCTCTGCCATCCCCAAACTCAATACCTGTTTTCCCATCTGGCCCTCCCAGCTGCCACTTATCTCCCCAATGGTCTTCTCTAAGACACAGGGACTGAGTCCGGCCAGCCCCATCCCATTGCCCTCCTGTCCCTCCCACAGCTCTGGGAGTCCCACGAGCCTGTCTCTTCTCCTCTCTGCAGGTGCGGGGCCCTGCACATTGGCGACCACATCCTCTCCATCGATGGCACCAGCACTGAGCACTGCTCCGTGTTGGAGGCCATGCAGCTGTTAGCCAGTACCACCGAGAATGTCAAGCTGGAGATCCTGCCGGCACACCAGAGCAGGCTCCCCCTGAAGCCTCCTGATGCAGGTGGGTTGGGCCCAGCCCAGTGGAGAGGCAGGCTGGGCAGCTGTCCAGCAGTATGCAGGAAGCTGGCCCTCGGGCTTCTTCCAGATGCCAGGAGAGATTTTGCTGCACTCAAACACCAGCTGAGGGCACCTGCTGGGCACATCCCTGTACCTGGCCCTGGGTGGGGGAAGGAAGGAGGACAGGAAGGCAAAACATGCTTGAAAACATGGTTCCTTCCTTGAACTCAAAGGGCCCTTAGAACTCATTTAAACCAACTTCTCCAGGTCACAGGCTTAGAGACTGAAGCTCAGAGAGGAGAATTCATTTACTTAAAATCAGACACCTAGTCAATGACAGAGTCGGGACCTGAACCCAAGCCTTTTTAATTCCAAACCAGTGTTCTTCCCACTATACCACCTGAGAAATGAAAAGGATTTTAGAGTCCAGCTTGGCACAGAAACAGAAGGTTACAGATTTAGAAATGGAAGTGACCCCTCTGGTCTAATTTCTTCATTGACAGATGAGAAAACTGAGGCCCAGGGAAGCTAAGTGGGTACCTGAGGAAGGATTTGAACCCAGGTCCTCAAACTCCAGAACCATTTATTCCTTCCACTTTTATCACACCGAAGTAACTTCAGTCCAAGGTTACAGGACGTGGAAGTTGTAGGTCTGGGATGAGCTTTGATACCTATTATATATTCTGCTTTATATAAGAGTTATTTTTTATGCACATCCTTAGATGTTTGCATGTTCTCTCCCCCATTAGGTGATGAGCTCCTTAAGAACCAGGGCAGCCTTTTGCCTCTCTTTGTGCCCCCTGAGCCTGGTATAGGCTGTGTGACCTTGGGCTAGTCACTTAACTCTCATTGCCTGGCACATAGTAGGTGTTTCATAAATGTTTACTGAGTAATTGATTTCTCTTATTTTAGTCTAAGAGCCACAAGGGTGGTTACCATGTCTTATGTCGGTCTATCATCATAATTATAATCTATTTTTGGCCTGGATCTACATTTCCATAGATATAGGGAATTCTACATAAGGAAACTTTCTGTACCAAAAGCAGGTTCCCACCTTCCCTGCAACCTGTGCCCCCTCTCTTTGTAGAAGAAAGTACCCAAAGCCCCAAGAGAAAGTGGCAGATTTGATGGTAGAGATATTGATTGAGCCAGATCTCTTCTCTCCTGACTCCCAAACTCTATCTGCAGCACAAGATGGGGAAGGGAACAGGGAAGCAGATGAAAGAAAACAAGGAGGAGAGGGAAGTAGGAAGGATGTTTCTTCAGAAAGGGGCATGCAGCCCAATTAAAGACCAGAGCAAGAGCCAGAGACCTAGGGTGGAGGAGGGACATGAGGAGTCCAACTAAAGTAGATGTCTTCTAAAATCCCTCCTAGCTCATGCAACTCAAACCAAGAAAGGAGAAAGTCCCAGGCAAAGCCTGCAGGCTCCAAGCACCGCTTGGGGAATTAGCAAAAATTCAAATTTATATCTCCATTCCATGTACTAGACCAGTTGACTTCTGAGGTCCCTTCATTCCATCTCTAAATCATGCTATTCCTGAGTGGGATGTAAATAGTATCCATGGTCTCTACAAAGGAGAAAAGAATTCACAGGAGCAGCTGAGCAAGTCAAGAGGGAATGTGGTGCTGTCTGGGGTCCATCTTCCAGTGATGTACCAATGATAAATAAATTAAGCCTACAACCCACCAGCTGGCTGAATAGATTGGTCTAGGGACTAATGTATCGCTAATCAATGGATATGTAGAGAGAGGAAGGTAGAGAGGGATTTGATCACAGGACTGCCCTGACTCAGAATTTGCCTCCTTGCAAGCTTTGGATCTTTTCTTGAAATTTCTGCAAACTGTACAGATTCCAGAGTTAGGAAAAAATGAGCTGGGTTCAAAAGGAGGGCTTGTTGGGGGAATGATTAAGGTCAAATCTTTTCCTGGTATTGGTCAAAAGCTTTAATAACATTCTACATCATGGGAATCAGAGAAAAACTAAGCTAGAATCTTCTCCCCTAGACCATCTCAAATTCCATTGATGCTAGCCTCTCTTCCTACCCCTCTATCCCTACCTTTGCTGAATATTTGAGGACATTAGAACATGGTGTCAAACAAATAGAAACAGAGACCATGATACCATAGTTAAAGATTCCTGCAGGTTGCATGTTGGCTTAGTTTCAAAATGTAATATTTTACCTAGGGTCTATTGTATTTTTATTTATTTTGTTAAATATTTCCCAATCACATTTTAATTTAGTTCAGGACACACTTGGGAATGTGTGTTGACACTTACACCCTAGATCTTAGACTGCTAAAACATTTGTGTTCAGGATTGAGGGGAATCCAGAGAGGATCCATCTCTACCTCCATGGAGTTTACAGTTTAAAAGGTGGGTGAGAGAAAGAGCCTTGGATTTGTAGGCCCAGGACCTGGCTTAGAATCCTGTCTCCATAACTTACTAGCTATGTAAACTTGGGTAAATAACTTTACCTTTCTGTGACTCAGTTTCCCTATCTTTAAAATGAATGAATTGGACAAAATCTCTTTTAACTCTGACATTCTGTGAGCCCTAGATGCTTACTGAGAAATTTGAGTTCCTTGAGATGTTGCCAATTGTGAAGACTGGTTCTTGATCTTGGTAAAAGGTTAGGAGGAGGCTGTTTGGTCATGAGAGCTATGGACATGTTGCATTTGGAAGGTGTTGTGCTGTAGTAAATAGCACAGTGGACCTGGAGTCTGGAAGACTTAAGTTTAAATCCCTCAGTAGATTTTTACTAGCTCTATGATCCTAGTTAAGTCAATTAACTTCTACTATTTTCTTATCTGTAAAGTTCCTTATCTATAAAATGGTGATAATAATAGTACCTACTTCGCAGGATTTATTGAAAACATCAGATGAAATTATAGGTGTGTATACATATATATGGATATGGATACATTTTTTACATATAAAATGTCAAGTGATTTGTAAATCTTAAAAGGCTGTGTAAATATCAACTATTATTCCTGGGAATACAGGGGGAAAAGGCCATTGCAAATCATCTTTCCACAGAAAATTCAGGCTCACATAGATCATTTGTTACTAACTATAGCTTAGTTTTGTAATTTTCTCTCTGTGTCTGTGGGAAGCAATAGAACAAGCCCTAGATTAGGAAACAGAGTTTGGGTCCACTCTTGGTTTTGCCCCAGTTTGTAGGATAACTTTGACAAAGCTGCTCCCCTGTACCTCAGCTTCCCTATCTGTAAAATGGGATACTCCTAGAGGTACAATAGGAGAGAGGGTGACAAGGGAACTCACTTCGTAGTCAGGAAGACCTGGGCTCCAGACCATCCTCTGATCTATCCTGGCTGACTGATTTTGGGTAAATCATGGAATCTCTCAACAAATGCCCCGGGAAGCTCTCCAATACTCTAAGTTACAGAACAGTCCTGCCCATCAAGATCTCTTCTCCTCAGGGTAAACCAAGGCATAGTATGGGGTTGAGTTGGAATGAGAATCACCTTTGGCTTTGACCTAGAGAGAACAGAAGGGAAAGGAGAATAGAAAAAGGAACAAAAGAAATAGCAACTCTCATCTCTCTGGGGGTTTAAGGTTTATTAAACACTCTGTTCACAACAAGAAGAAAGTAGTACAAGTTTTTATTCCCATTTTATGGATCAGGAAAATAAAGTTGCTTAAGGCGACTTAGGGTGTAAATATCAAAGCAGAGGCTTGAACCCAAGTCTTCATATCTAGAGTTCCATATCCATATCTTTCCATTGCTCCATGACCCATATATATTTTTAATGTTCAAAAATTCTGTTCTCCATAGCATTTTGATATTTGATTTGTACAATAATAAACTCACTATAAGGAACAGAACACACTTTCCAGGGAGCACAAGAGTGTAGGAAAATCAGCTTTATCCAGAAGTCTCTTTCTTGACCACAGCCATATAGCAGACTCATATAGCAAAATCACTTGAGCTTTCTGGGTCCTAATTTCATCACTGGAAGATGATTGAGTTGAACTGAATGAACTCTGTTTTCTCCCAACTCTAAATTCTTTCTTTCTGTGACTCCACTGGGTCTTTTGAGAAGCTGTATGATGTGAGCTATCCAGGGATTCAGGAGGGTCCAGGATTCTACCACCTTCCACATTCTTTACCTATGTTACAAATCATAGTTTCTTGGAATCTCAGTTTCCTCATTTTCAGAAGGAGGGGTTTGGATTATAATTACCTCTGAGATTTTTTCCAACTTTGTGTAACATAATCCTAAGAGAAGATTTGGGGAAGGAGGGTTACACTATTGTCAAGCATGATGCACAAATGTCTCACCAAAGTTCTGATGAGCTGAAAGAAACCAGATTATAGAATCCTAGAATGCTGGAACTGGAAGGCGCCTTGGAGATTCCCAAGTTCAATTCCCCCTTTTACAGATGAGGAAACTGAGGACTAGAGAGGGGAATTAACTTCCTCGAGGTAACGTAGGTAGTAAGTAACAGAACTAATATTCAAACCCGGGTCCGCTGACTCCAAATCTGGGGTTCTTACCACTACTCCATACTGGAAGGGGTTGCATTTGAGAATTTTGATGCTCAGGAGCCAGAAAGAGCCCCCAAAATTGCCCACTTTATCCCAAATAGTTCTTTACAAAAGGGTTGAGTGGGGCCAATGAAAGAGGTAAGCCCTGTCTCTTAGGAGACAACCCTTTCTGACCCATCCTTTTGTCTGTCTTTCCTCAGAGGCCCAAACCAGTAGCTTCAGGGTGCACTGTCAGTTGGGATAGTCACTTCTGCTCTCTCTGACTGGCTTTCCCTCATATTATATAGCCCCCTAACACCCATGCCATCTCTTTCTCTTCTTTCTCCCCTCTTCCTGTTGGACCTCTCTAATCTATCTTGGGTCGCTTGTGGTCTGGACACAGTGAAGGTGCAGAAGAGTGACCATCATCACTGTTGGGACCCCTGTGTCAACTACTGCCCCAGCCATCATCCCAGCCATTGCAAGACACCCACCTGGAATCAGCCCTCCAGTCAGGATTACTGCAAACGTAAGAGTTTGGGCTAGCCCTTGAATCTGGATGGCTAAAGAGAATCAGGACCAATAGAAGCCTCATTATTTTTCTCTCCCTTCACCCTTACCCCAAGCAGTGAACCTGGATTAAAAATGGAATACTCATCCATCTGGAAACAACCGTGATTCAGGTCAATTAAATGAATATTTATTAAGTACTTACTGTGTGTCTGTATAAGGCACTGTCCTAGGTACTAGGAATACAGAGGTAGATATCTTTCCTTTCCTTTTAGAATGTAGGCTCCTTGAGGTCAGCAACTGTTAATGCTTTTTTCTTTATTTCCCCAGCACTTAGCATGGGTCCATGATAAATGCTTGCTGATGGACTGATTATTCCAGTGGGGGGTTGGTAACACCTACTCAGATAAGTATAATCCAGGGTAGAGCATAGGATCACAGATCATCACACAAATGTAGCCAGGATTTAAGCCCAGGTCTTCTAACTCTGGAACCAGTTTTATTTTCCCTTTACCACACTGCTGTCATAATTCAATTCAGTCATTTGTAAGTGTCTTTGGCAATTTTAGTCATCATGAAGCACCTTATTCTATATAAGGAATGTAGGAGCTGGGGCTATATGCATTCAAAAGAACACAATGCCTGTCCTCAGGAAGCTTACAGTCTCAGAAAAGGCCATGACCCATCTGCAAATAGCAATAATTGGAGTGGAACATTGTCATTCAATTCATTCCATTAATAATGATAATTAGAATAACAACAACATGATAACTAACACTTACATAGAACTTTAAGGTTTATGAAGCAGTCCACATATATTATCTCATTTGGTCCTCACAGCAACTCTGGGAGATAGGTGCTATTATAATCCCCATTTTATAGATCAGTAAATAGATAAAAGTTAAATGACTTGCCCAGGGCTACAGCTGTTTAAAGCAGGACTCAAACTCAGGTCTTCTGGACTCCAAAACTAGAGTTCTATGTGCTTGTCTCCAAATGAACCAAGGATTCTTAACCTTTTTTGGATCATACAATGCTTTGGCAATCTAGTGACACCTATGGACTCGGAAGAGTGATGTTTTTACATGAATAAAATACATGGGATTACAAAGGAAGCCAATTATATTGAAATACAGTTATCAGATTATTAAAAATAACAAGCTCTCAGACTCCAAATTAAGAACCTAATGAGTTCTAAGAGTCTAATGAGTACCAAGCACTATGCTAGGCACTAAGAGAAATGCAGTTTAGATAAATTATGTAGTCATTGCCTTCATGGGGCTTATAGTCCCATCATAATATGTGCAAAGAAAAAGTATAAACAAAAGAAGAAGAAAAGAGCATTCATGATGTATGACTGGGAAAGGCTCCATGCAGGAAATGGAATTTCCATTTGAGCTCAGTGTCAAAGTCTGGATAGAAATTTGGAGGACAGAAAAAGCCAAGATAGGGGAATAAAAAATAGCATATTTGGGCCATGGTGAGTACTCAATATTATTTTCAAAAAATGAAATCATAGCTTTAGGTACAGGAGGGGGAAAGGGGTTCGACATCAGCTCAGCTCTTATGGTCTCCCTACAATAACAAAACATGGTGCATCCCATGTCAAGAAGCAATAGACAACCAGAAAGATCCATTTTCTGGTTATGTCAGGGAGAAAAAGCAGGGACACCCCTGCGCTTTAATGTTGTTATATACTACTAAGCCCAAAGTGACTTAAGGTCAGAGAAAGGGAAATATTTTTAACATATTGTGAACATCCTAAAATTCTAGATCTTCTTTTAAATGAATGGACCCCTGTTAAGCACTTGGAAATGTAGAGCTTGGTGGGGTCCAGTCAGGTGTGTTATAAAGTTGGGGGCAGACTCGAACCTTGCCATATCATTCAACTATGGTTAACTTTCTCCTCAGCCCTGTCTGCAGCCCCTTTCTCCTCACCGATGATGAACGCTCATGGCTTCTCTTGCCCAAACTCGAGCACACTACCTCGGAGCACCCAACCTATGAGTCCCCGGGCAACCATGATGAGGAGAAGACAGAGGAAAAAGGAGTACAAAAGTTCATGTAAGGAAACTGACCTCAAATAAACTTGGGTCTTTGGGTCATATATCCTTTCTGGTTCTCAGTATCTCTCTTTCTCTAAAATGAGAGGATTGACCTAGACATTGTCTAAGATTTCTCCCAGTTCTAACATATTATGTTCCAAAGTCTATTTTACCTCTTACATTTTGCCTTATAAGATATCTTATAGCTCTTGAACATTCTGTGTCTTAAGGCCTCTTCCAGGCCTGGCATTTTGTGTTCTAAGGTCCTTTTGTCTACTTCAATGTCCTTTGAAGTTCAGATACACTGTTTTAGCTCTGAGATTCTATGAATCTAGCCTTCTTCCCCCTTTCCTCCACCAGTTGGGCTATCTCCCCAGATTTTTTGCTGTCTTCTTTGTCACTCTAGGAGAAGAATCTGGGTCTACTCTTTCAGGAGTATTTATCCTTATTACTTTTTAGGATTTGTGCCCTCTGCTACTAAAAAGAGATTTTTAGAATCTTGGAGGTTTAAACATAATCTGAACTAAGACAATTTGGAGTCAAGCCAACCATAAGTCTTCTTTAGGGAGCAGAAATATGAGGCACCTGGGAGGAACCAATTATGACAATTGGGCATTGAATTTGGCTGAAAGTATTCTGGTTCCATTTATAACAGTGTCATTAGGAAAATGTATTCCAAGGTCCAAAGAGGGATGCCAGGAGCATGTATCTTTCTCATCCTTGCCTGCCTATGATATTTGCTTTTCCTAAAATAGACTTTGAAGACAGGCACTCTACAGTAGGACCCAGACTAGATGCTTAAGAGAGCAAAACTGGAACCAGCAAGAGGTGTGCCCAGTCAAAGAAAGGCAAATATTTTGCCTCGACATGAGGAAGAACTTCCTTACAATGAGAGTTATCCAATCACAGGATAGAGATACCTGGGAAAATAGTGAGATCCCTCTTACCAGAAGTGTCTGAGCAGAGGCTGTATAACTACATGACTAGAAGGGTGGACTAGACAGCCTCTAAGGTACCTTACAACCAATAATGTGATGATAAATTTTTTAACAACCAACTTTAGGGAAAAAAAAAACATATCCATGACACAGTTTAATTTCAATCTATATTATATAATTTCTCCAACCTTTTCTTAAGTCTAGACAATAAAAAAAAACAATAAATCAAACACTGATTTTTGGTATTCTCCAATTTCTGGGGTGTAAAATGCTTCCCCTAAAAATTGAACATATTGCTCTCTTGAGCTGGTTCCAGCACCCCTCTGCTTAAGACCTTACGTTTGTGAATATGTGACTGAGAAATAAATGTATTGTTGGATAGTACAAAAAGTGCTGGACTTGGAGCCAGGATGCCTGGGTTCAAATAGTAGCCTTGGCATTTACTAGCTGCATGAGTCTTAGGAAGTTATACCATCTTCCTTGTGCTTCAGCTTCTTCTGTCCTTACTACCTCAAAGTTGTAAGCATTGTGCTTTGTAAGCCTTCAGATGAAGATTGGATTAAATGACTCCAAAGGTCCTTCCAATTCTGAGATTCTGGGGTCTGCTCCCCTTCCCTCTTTACTTCATTCTACCCATCTTTATCCTTTGGAGAGACAAAGAATTTTGAAGGGGAAGAAGAGAATAAATATTTATTAAGTACCTACTATGCACTAAGCTCTTCACAAATATTCTCTGATTTGATCCTCACTACAACCCTATGAGGTAGGTCCTATGATTATCCCCATTTTATATTGAGGAAACTGAGGCAAATTGAGGTTAAATGCCTTGCCCAGAGTCACATAGCTAGTAAGTGCCTGAAGGCAAACTTAACTCAGGTCTTCCTGACTCCAGGCCCAGCACTCTATCCTTTGGTCTGCCTGGCTGCCTTCCAAAGGGTAGAAGTATTCATTGAAGATGGTTCATTCTGGGGAGGAATGAAGGGTGGTAGAAGAAATTACTAAGGTAACAAAGAAAAAGTTAGGCCCAGTGTCTAGATTCCTTGGAAAGGAGACTCTGAGCAGTGAAAGAATTCTGAGCCCCCATCGGTGTCCTGGCTTCCTGATGCTAACTCAATCCATCTTTCTATTCTTTCAGTGTCCCTTGCCTCCAGCACCGTGGGGCCTGGTGGCCAAGTCGTGCACACAGAAACAACAGAAGTGATCCTTAGGGGTGATCCCCTGAATGGCTTTGGACTCCAACTCCAGGGTGGAATCTTTGCCACAGAAACCCTTTCCTCCCCACCTCTCATCCGCTTCATTGAGCCTGACAGCCCTGCTGAGAGGTTAGATCTATCCCTCAGGAATCAGAACTAATCCAGCTTTCAAACCATCACATATTTCTCCAGATCCAGCCCTGTTACTGGAGAGTAAAGGGATGAGAAGAAAAGAAGGCACTAGAATTCCAGGCCCCTGTCCTCAGGTGGCCCAGGATCTAGTTAATCATATGTCAAACAGAGGTAACATATAATCAGATGCCAACTTGAGGGCTTGGGGTAGGAACTGGACCCATAATCTTCATGATATAAGAAATTCTCTCTACCAGAAAAGTCAATTGGTGCCTTCTCTATAGTTTAAAAGTTCTAGAAAGCTGCCTGGAACATTTAGAGGTTAAATGACTTGCCCAGGGTCATGCATCTAATATGCATGGGGCAGAGGGACTTCAACTCAGATCTTCTTGACTTCAAGGTATGCTCTCTATCCACTATATCTCTATATGTATGATGTATGCTATGGAGGTCAGGGAGTTCAGAAATGAATGTGGGCTGGAGTAGTCAGTGAAAGCTTCCCAGAGGAGGAAGCTCTTGAGTTGGGCTTTTAATGCTGCTTAGAATTTAATTAGCTGGAGAAGAAAGAGAAGAGCATTCTAGAGAGGAGGCTTGGCCTGAGCAAAGGTGTGGAAGTAGGAAACAGTTATAGGTCTGTGTGGAAACCTTCCTGACTGGAGCAGAGAGTGGTTATAGGGTAACTGAGGGATAATTAAGTTAAACAGATAGGTCTGAATGATCATCTAGGTGGCATAATGGCTAGAGAGCCAGTCCTGAAGTCAGAAGAACCTGAATTCAAATCCAACTTCAATACTTATCATCTGTGTGACCCTGGGCAAGTCACTTAAACCCAATTGCCTCCAAAGAGAAAGAGCAATGGTTTTGTTTCTGAGCTTTGAGTGCCAGGCTAAGAGGATTTGGACCTTGGTCCAATAGGTACCAAAGAGCCAGACCTCTCTATGCACCACAATCCTGCCAGTAAGACTCACTGGGCAGAGACTTGAGCTATAGGAAGCCCTTGGTTTGTTTTTAAATCCAATTTGTGATTATGACAGACTTTTCTCTTTCAATTAAGTAGAGCAGGCTTGCACTATGTGAGGGATGCCCCAAAGTCTTTTTTCAGAGATTCTATAACACAATTTCTAGTGGGGAAGCCAGTTTTGGGCTCCCTCAGACTCCCCAAGTTCCTAAGCCAAGTCAGTCTGGAAGATAGGATTGTTAAGTCAGCTTGCCAGAGAAGAGGCAGGTCTGTGTCTGCGTGTCTGCATGCTTGTAAAAGTATGTTTATGTTTGTATTATATACTGCTGTGCAATTTTGAGGAAATATGTACTTCTGAGTGCATCTGTTGGTAAGTGTGTTTGCCTCTTTATGGCTATGTGTCTGGTGGTCTAAGTGTCTGCATGTATGGTAAGAGCTAAGATTGCCCAGGGGTGGAGACCTTGTGACCTCAAGGCCACATGTGGCCCTCTAGGCCCTCAGGTGTGGCCTTTTCACTAAATCCAGCTCTGTGGAGCTTGTATTCAGTCAAAGAGACGCACTTGAGGATCTAGAGGGCCACCACTGGAGCAGACAGATTGTGGAAAGCCTTGAATCCCAGGTCAGGACTTATTCTTCAGTCTTAGCCAATTGTCATCTTTCATGTTTTTTGAGAATCTTAATGGGCTATGCTGGAGACCAGGACTTTGGGGATTTAAATCTTCCTTTTCCCAGCAATCATCTGCCTAAGAGAGTATAGCTGTGGCTTAGAGACTCACTGTGACCCTTATCTCATGCAGTAGTTATGCTGGCCACCTTGCTGTGAAGTCATGGCAGCAGTGAGGAACTCTGGGAGGAAGCCAATCTCTGGTCCAAGTTGGTGTCCAAAGGACCATGACTAGATACCTAAGAATCCTGAAAGATGAGATAAAAATCAACCTTCAGAACGATGCCAAGTCCAAGGTCAGACTGATGAGGGCTGGGGCTGTAATTATCCCAGGCTGCTTTGGACTTATGACCTCTCTGCAGACTCATGGGTCATTTCACCTGAAGAACATGACCTGTTACCAAAAGGGCACCCCAGACAGGTTGGACATAACAATATCAAATTCTCCAGTCAGTGTAGGAAATCAGGCCAAGTGACCTACTGTGATAGCTATCTTGGGATGATTCAGAGAAGCCTCTGAGACAGCACAGAGCTGTAGAAAGTGCCTCACTGTTCATCCTGAACTTGGCCCTTGATTCCATTCAGTCTCTATTTGACATGGAAGTCAAATCCTGGCTTCCCCCTGTGTGATTCTTGGCCAAGTCCTTTCCTCTTCTCTGGGTCTCGGTTCCCTCCTTTGTAAAGCATGGGTGTTGATGAAATTAGCTGCTCTGAATGCTTTGATTCCTCTGTACTCTAGGGTCATAAGATCATAGGTTTAAACCCAAAAGGAACCCCCTGGAGGTCATCTGGTCCAAGGTTTTCAAGTACATTATTGAAGGCAGAAACCATTGGTCCAATTAGCCTGTATTTCTCTGAACTTGCAGGGAATCTAAGTCACTCTGTGTGTGTGTGTGTGTGTGTGTGTGTGTGTGTGTGTGTGTGTGTGTTGGGAGGCAGGGGAGAGAAACTGCCTGTAGAAGCACAAGACTGTTTATTCTGGCCCCTACATATCACTCAAAATGGATCCAGTGAGTTCCTGACTACCTGACAGGAACCCATAAGAGCCTGGAGTTCTGGGTCTCTCTTGACCAAGCTGCATTGAAAAGCAATGGGGCCCTTGTTTTCAAGATCACAGTAACGAAAAGGGCATTAAACAAGCAATCAGGAGACTCAGGATTGGGTATTTTTAACACGAGTAAGTTTCCTCTCTCTCTGGCCTCAGTTTCCTCATCTGGAAAATGGAGAATTTGGACTTGATAGTCTCCAATGTTCCTTCCAGACCTAAAATGGAAGAGTAAAAGTGAACCAAAGGGATGTACTAGCTCACGTTTGTATCACACTTTAAGGTCTGCCAAGGCCTTCATGTTCATTGTCTAACTTGAGCAAGGCAAGTGCTTTTATTATTCCGATTTTATATAGGAAGAAACTGAAGAACTGAGAAATTAAGGAATTTACCAGTGATGATGATGATAATTAACATTTATATGTTGTTTTCAGATTTAAAAAGTGTTTCATTTAACAGTAAAAACAACCTTGGGAGGCAGGGGATATTATTATCCCCATTTCATGGATGAGGAAACTGAGGCTGAGAGAGGTCAAGCAACTTGCCTGGGGCGACAAAGTCAGGAAGCATCCAAGGCAGGATTTAAATTCAGATCCTCTTGACTCTACGTCCAATGGGTGATTCAATGGCAGACAAATTGCCTCCTTGTTTGATGATGTCTTGGTCTGGAGACTTGAATTCTTTAGGGATATGTAATGTCATTGATGTGG
>CM053590.1:46539846-46562346 GCA_028646515.1 Pseudochirops corinnae
TCTGCTAAGTGCGATGTGTAAGAAAAGGCTCTCCCTGTTGTTCTGTGAACCTTAAAACACCTAAATTTGACTTTTACGCAGTGGAAGGAATACAGACTCAAGAGCAAGAGGATTCAGATCTAAATCCTGCCATTGGCCTTCAGTCTGTGTAACCCTAGGCAAGTCACTTAACCTTCCTGAGACTCAGTTTCATCATCTGTCAAGTGAGAGAGTGGAATCAAATGGCCTCCAAGGTCCTTCCCAGCTCTTAAAAAAAGAAAAAGAAAAGAAAATCTTAAAAATCAGGAATAAAAGTGGTCTTATTTTCTTAACCATGGGAAGTCCTTTCCAGAATCACATTTGTGATCTCCATTGTGATCAAGCTGTGAGGGCAGGTTCAAACAGCTGCCATATAGCGACACCAAGCCAACACGGCTTGATGGGTCTTGTCAGGCTTTGACATAAGCATTTGTCCTATTCCCATCAAATCTTATGGTTGAAAGGCATTTCAAAGGCCATTTAGTCTGGAAACTCTCTCTGGATGAGAAATCACCCAGCCTTTGAGGGAAAACCATCAGTAAGAGGGGGCCCACTACCACCTATTGGGCTGTGAAATCTTGAGAGCAGAGATTGTTTCTTTGTCTCCTCAGCACTTAGCACGTTGCCTGGAACATACGAGGTGTTTAATAAATTTGATTGGACTAGGCTGCCATTTACATACCTCTAAGTGTTAGCTTTACATTGAGACTAAATTTACCAGCAGTAAAACAATAGCTATAAACCATATAAATAGCTACAATTAGCTAAAGGGGAATAAAAAGACTTTTCTGCAGACTGTCTAGTCCACATCTTCCTAACACATTTTTTCTGGAAGGCACCATGCCACAGTGGGAAGAGAAATTAATCTGGAGTCAGAGGACCTGGGGCCAAGTCCAACCTGAGTCACTCACTCCCTGGGCGCCTGGGGGAGCTCCTTACACTCTCTGGATATCAATCTCCTAGAAAATGAGCAGGTTGAGCCTAGTGGCCTCCAAGCTCCCTTTGCATACTAAATCTACCATCCTGTGACCCTTTCTTACCTCTGTATCTTTGCCCACATAATTGCCCTTCACAGAATTCCCTCTTCCCTCTCTCAATGTAATTCTTACTCATCCTTCGAAGTCTAAAGGCCATTAATTAGATGGGGTGGTGTCTTGAATGCTTGGCTTGAAGTCAGGAAGATCTGAGTTCAAATCCCACCTCAGATACTTACTTAGCTATGTGACCCATGGCAAGTCATTTCTCCTTTCCCAAATTCAAGGTTTTTTCATCTAAAATGTGGATAATAATACCACTGACCTCACAAGGTTATTGTAAGAGTCAAATGACATCACTTTGAAAACCTAATCCTAACTCCAACTCTGCCTCTGATGGTAACTAATGCTGGCTATTATTTATTATCATTATTATTAGACACAGCTCAAGTAGATGAACTCTCACTAACTATCTCAGCCCACAGTGATTACGTGCTCTTCCGAGTTCCTCTTAGGGTCTATACCTCTCTTGGGTACTTGTCAGATTTTGCCTTGTATTTGTGTCTGGGTCTCATACCCCCTCTGGGCTGTGAGCCTCTTATGAATCAGAACTAAATTTGATTCATTGGTAAATGCCCTTATGCCCTCATTGTACACCCTTTCTCAATGATCCTCTGTAGGCTGTGATGTTGCCTTGGGAGAGCATAGTGTTGTGAGGAGAACCCTGGGCTGGGAGTTAAGAGCCCTGGGTTCTCAACTGAACTCTCTCACTAATGTTCTACCAGGTTGTGGACATATATCCCCAAAAAGGCCCTTCTCTGGGTCTCGTCTGTGTCCTGGTCACACAATGGGGTTGGAATGGGAGGACCCTGAAATCCCATCCCATGTTCTTTGTCTCCCACCTTCCCAACTCTCTCCCAACCCTTACTTCCCACCCTCCTTCTTTTTGGGGATTCCAGATGTGGCCTGCTGCAGGTTGGAGACAGAGTATTGTCCATCAACAGCATTGCCACGGAAGATGGCACCATGGAAGAGGCCAACCAGCTTCTACGGGATGCAGCACTCTCAAACAAAGTCTCCCTAGAGATTGAGTTTGATGTAGCAGGTAACCAGACCCCTTAGACTTTAAGCATGCTTCCAAAAGTGGGCCCACTATGTGTCAGAATTCAAAAGGAGGATCAGATTTTCTTTCAGGCCTTTTCCCCAATTCCATGATGCCTATCGTCTGTGCCTCACAAACTTATGTTCTCTGCTCACTCAAGGTGCTCTCAGGTGCTCTCCAAAAGACGACTGTGGCATAATAATGTGGAAAGAGTAGCTAAGAAACCCTGTTTCTAGTTTCTAGTTCTGGTACTTGCTATCTGGGTGACCTTGGACAAATAACTTTGAATATTAGTTTCTTCATCTGTAAAATGGGGATAAACAAATTCTGTCCTAACTCAATAGTATCTCAAGCAATATTGAATATGAAAGCACACTGGAAATAGATATATGTGAACTGATCTAAGGGAGGGGTGGGGATGGGGAGACTAAGCATTTGCTAAGTGCCTACTGTGTTCCAGGCAGCATGCTAAGGACTTTGGAAATATTTTCTCACTTCATCCTTACAGCAACCCTATGTGGAAGGTATTGTTATTATCCCCATTTGACAGATGAGGAAATTGAGGCAAAGAGAGGTTAAGTGACTTGCCCAGGGTCACACAGCTAGCAAATGTCTGAGGTAGGATTTGAACTCAGGTCTTCCTGACTCCAGGTTCAGCCTCCTAGCTACTGAACCATCTAGCTGCCTAGTCCAAGGGTCTATTGATAGTTCTACTCTGTTATATAAATTAAGACTATCACTGTATCAAAGTGAGTGGTACAAAAAGAGGTGATGAACTTCTGTATGTTGACTAGCCATGCCAAGTCATACTGTTGGGGTGGTGCCCTCCCTTGAACTGAAGACACATTCTTAATGATCATAGTATTCTAGACCCCAGCCTCCCTGGGCTTAATATAGCCTCTTGACCTGACAGCTGGTGAGACAGCTGAGTGGTTATTATTAGCCTGGATGGATTCCATGTCAGGTCAGTGCCCTTAGGACCATTGGATGGCTAGGAGATGGTGGGCCACCCCATGACCACAGAGGGGCCTCACAATGTCACTAGCCTGCATGCTGGTATTTACCTGTAAGTATCCTGGGGAGCAGATTAGGGGCTAAAGGTGGATCTTCTTAAGAACCAGGCTAACCATGAAGGACCATAGGGCCTCTGGAGTGCCCCAACTTTCATTCATTCATTCAGCAAATATTTATATGCATTTATCACATATCAAAGTATTATTCCAGGCACTGGAGCTACAAAGTCAAAAAATGAAACAACCTTTGCCTTCAAGGAGCTTTATATTCTACCTAAGGGGGAAACAATATATACACAGATAAATAAATACAAAGTAATTTTGTTCAAAGCACAAGGAGAAGATTAGCAATGGGGAGAGGAGGACTATCAAGATAAGTCTCCTTCAGGAAGAGACACTTGGCTTGAGATGTGAAAGAAACTGGAAATTCCAAGAGATGGAGGTGAAGCAGGGTGCATTCAAGGCATAGGGAACAATCTTCATCAAGGCATGAAGATGGGAGATAGAATGTCTGGTACAGAGAAGATGAACAGGACAGTTTGGCAAAATGTTGAGAGTGTGAACTTCTCCCCCCAAAGAATGCGGCACATTCTCCATGAACTCAGAGTGGGGTACACTCAAAGCCTCCCCTCACTCAGAAAATATTCCGTGTTTGTGAATGACAACAACTAGGGGAAAATGTATGGGAAAGGATGACAGATTATAAGGGAAAAAAATTCCTAATAATGAGAGTTTCAAGAAGTTAAATGTGTGGCCATACATAGTATTGGGTTAAGCACTATTGGAGATCTTCAAGGTCACTTGTTAGGTATGTAAAAGGTGATTCTTTGGGGTTTATGAGTTAAATTAAATAGTCAATGAGATCCTTTCTCCCTTCTGAAATTCTTTGAATCTGAGAGTTTCAGCAAAAAAAGATGAAAAAATGGGCCAAAAATCAATAAAGTGAAATTTAGAAAGAATAAATGTAAAATCCTCTATTTAGGCTCAAGGAATCAGTTTGTTGGGGTTGCTGGGTGGTGCAGTGAGCAGAGCAGTGGAGTCAAGAAGACCTTAAATTCGGCCTCAGATACTTAACACTTACTAGCATGTGACTTTGGGCAAGTCATTTAAGCCCAATTGTTCTGCCTTCCCCTCTCCAAAAAGCCAAGGAAGAAAGAAAGAAAGAAGGAAGGAAGGAAGGAAGGAAGGAAGGAAGGAAGGAAGGAAGGAAGGAAGGAAGGGAAAGAAAGAAAGAAAGAAAGAAAGAAAGAAAGAAAGAAAGAAAGAAAGAAAGAAAGAAAGAAATCAGTTTGTTCAGGGGTAGGATGAGGGAAATGTGGTTTGCTAGTAATTCATGTGGAAAAAAATGATTCTTTGGATTTTAGTTGCCTACAGGCTCAGTATGAGCTATAGAGTGAGATAGATGCTTAATGTTTTTTAAGTTAAATCCATCTTAGGCTAACCATATAATATTGTCCTACCGTGCTCTGCACTGGTCACACTCCGCCTAGATTGGTATGTCCTACTCTGGGACTGCATTCTGAAAAAAGACATTATCAAACTGAAATAAATCCACAGAAATGTAAGCAGGATCGGGAAGAATCTGGAAATTACAAGATAGAGAGTTAAAGAGCCTGTATTATCTTACCTAGAGAAAATAAACTCATTGGGCAAGTCTGGTTCCTGTCTTAAAGTGTGGCAGTGGGAACGTTCTTATCTATGTAGTTATGGAAAACAGAACTAAGATGATGGGAAATTGGGAGGAGAATGACAGAGAGACAGATTTTAGTTCGACAGATACAACAACTTCTTAGCAATCAGAGTTATCCAGCAATAGAATGGAGGACTTTTATAGTCATCTGCAGGCAAAGACTGGATGACCCCCTGTTGGAGTTAGAGGAAATTCTCAGTTATGGGTTGTCTTAGATTCTGTGATTCTATAAATCAGTGATCAAGTGGCATGTTGGAGAAGGATCTAGAATATCTTCTAGTTCAGTCTCATTGGGTGTTGGATGAGGTTGGAGTAGAGGAGGTGGAGTTGGTCTATAAGACTCCTAGGTCCTGTTTTCTAGAGTCCTCATACTCAAAGTTTGGAATATTGAATAGGAGGAAGTTAAAAGAGGCTCAATTACAAGGGGACCCTTTTTGAAGGAGCTCTTCTTCTTGAGCCAATGTTATGTAAGCAAAGTAAGAGGCTGATTACATAATGTTGGTTGACAGAGCTTGAAAAGTCCAGATAACTTCAAATAACTCCCTGACGATCTGTTAGAATGTCCCAAATTCCAACATTACCAAGTATATACTCCTTTTGGGTTAAATCTTGGCAGACTCTAGTTAAAGTGTGAATGTTACTTGGGGGGGGGAGGGTGTGACATATTCCACCATTATCTGCCAATAACACTTCAGCTATGGCATATAGCTAATTACCACTTCTTATAGCTATCCAGTTTAATCCACTTCTTACAGCCCCAGCTTCCTTTAAGGTTTAGCTCATATGTCGTCCCATATAGGAAGTCTCTTATGATCCCCTTAGCTGTTAGATCTCACTCCCTTCTCTTCATATTATCATCTATCTAGTTGCCTTTTCCATGTTGTATACCTCTAGTAGAATGGAGACATCCTGAGGGGCAGGGACCATTTTGCTATTTATCTTTGTATCTCTGCATTTTACACAGCGCCTGGTACATAACAGGAACTTAGTAAATGTTTGTTGGGAGTAAAATGAGATAACTAGACTTCGTG
Organism: Pseudochirops corinnae; assembly: GCA_028646515.1. Classification (NCBI taxonomy): domain Eukaryota; kingdom Metazoa; phylum Chordata; class Mammalia; order Diprotodontia; family Pseudocheiridae; genus Pseudochirops; species Pseudochirops corinnae. Next base: position 46,545,675 of record CM053590.1, read on the forward strand.
ATCTCTAAGATTCTTCCCAGCTTTAAAAATAACCAAACAAGAAAACCTTGGGAACAGAAGTCCAAGTGGTCTGATTTTCTTGACTAGGGGAGGTCAGCACTGGTCCTGAATGATTTTTAATGAGCATCTGAATTGCTCCAACATGAAGGTGTGTCTGTGTTCTTGTTTTTCAGAGTCAGTAATCCCAAGTAGTGGTACCTTTCATGTGAAGCTGCCCAAGAAGAGAGGAGTAGAGTTGGGAATAACCATAAGTTGTGAGTATCACTTTGCTTTTTCTCCTAAAGTAATTTGATATAAACTGGATGGAGCAACCTCTATTCTCAGGGCTAAATCTGACCCCCGATCCATCATCTGGGGGATTGGTACTAGGATGGTCACTGCCATTACAATTCAGAAAATGCTTTCTTCTTGGAAGGATGCTAGAGTTGTCTCATTCAGAACCTGTGAAAGATTCAGGGATGAAAAGCAGCTGGAAAACTGAACAACAATAAGAAAATTAGTATTTCAGTAGACAGGAGTGACAACCCACTTGGCCACTGGGTGACCAACAGAGTATGACAAGAGAACTTACCCTAGAATCTCAGCCTCCTTCCATCTCTCTGCATCTTTTTCTCTCTGTACCTCTCTCTTCCTTGCTATCTACCCCAACCTCTAGAGCTCTCTCTTCCTCTTCTTTCATATCCCCTCTTTTTATGTCTCGTCTATGCCTCTCTCTGTTGTTGCCCCTCTTTGTCCCTCCTCTTTCCTCTCCCTCTCTGTGTATCTTTCTCTACTTCATTTCCTTTGCATTTCTCTTCCTTCCTTTGCTCATTTATCTTCTACATTGGCCAGCTATGAAACTTAAAAGTAGCATTCCTTAAAGTATTGGTTATAGGTATGAAGGGTCATCTTAAATTTCTCATTTTTATGCATTAGGTGAGTTAAATTTTTTATTATTTAAGTAGAAAGGGGGGAAAGGAATCCATTCAAACCTGTCCCCAAAATGACATTTTTAAAAATTGCTCTTGACCTTTGATTGATCTTTCCTCCTTAGAGACGGTGAACCTAAACAGAGAGCAGATTCCCCACCTCCTGTTCTAGCAGGCTAAAGGGAAAGCACTTCATTGGATCCAAGGAAGCAGAGGAGGCCAAATGCCCCAGATGCAAGAGCAGTGGGGAGCAAGAGGCAGTGGGGAGAGGAGAGGTACAGCCCTTTCTCTGGCTTTGCCTCCACTCTCTCGCTGTGACCTTGACCTCTTGTCCTATCTCCTTACTTCCTCCAGTCCCTCCTGGGTCCAACCTGTACCTTATGTAAACTCTATGAGGACACAGACTATCCAATATTCCAATATTTTATCTCCTCCAGTACCTAAGTCAGTGCCTTGCCCTCAGTAGATTCTTAAAACAAATGTTTCAATGAATGAATGAATGCATCAATGAGTGAATGGACCCTCCATCTCCCATTCCTGTGCCTTTGCCCTAATCGATCCCAGTGCCTAAAATGCTCTCCCTACATACATCTGCCTTTTACACTCCCTTCTGAAGGAGTCTGTTCCTAGATCCCTACCCTGCCTCCTTCAGCTGCCAATAGCTTCCCCTGTGAGGCAAAGGTTTCTTTTGCCCTTTTCATTTCATGGGCTCCTTTCAGAGTCTTGTAAAGCCCATGGATCCTTCTCAAGGACATTTCTAATTGCAGATAAATAAAATACATAGCATAAAAAAGGAAAATAATCATGTTAAAATGTGGTTATCAAAATATTGAAACAAAAACAAAACAAAACAACAAGTTCCTGAGCTCCAGGTTGAGCTAGAGTCTCTCCAGACATCTGAATAATCCTGCCATGGAACTTTGGCTGCCTTAAATGGAACCGCCCTCCTCCCCTCCTTACTCCCCTGGCTAGGTCCAGGCAGCAGGACTCTGATAATATCAAATGATGTCCCCATTTTATCTCAGAGTCAATATCCGGTCTGCAGAAAAGTTATTAACTTCACCCTGAATCAGAGAAAAGGAATTTGATGGCTGATCAGATGGAGGAGCATGTTTTCCTCACTCAGACTTCATGGGTCAGAGGAGCCAAGGGTCAGCTCCAAGACTTGCCTGTTAAAAGCAATAACATTCAGTATGTGGGTTCACCTTAATGTGTGAGGACAGCAACACTTCATTCCACAGAGTTGGAATAAACTTCACAGATTGTCTCTAGTGTAGCTAGGGTAACACAGTGGATGGAGTGATTGACTAGCAGTCAGGAAGATCTGAGTTCAAATCTAGCCTCAGACACTTACTAGCTATGTGGCCCTGGACAAATCACTTGACTTCTATTTCCTTCAAGTTTCCTTATCTGTGAAATGGGGATAAAAACAGCATCTACTTCCCATGGTTGTGGGGGTCAAATGAGATAATAATTCTAAAGAACTTGGAACGATGCCTGGTGTATAGTAAGAACTCGATAAATGGTACATTATCATCATGATTCTTATTAACAACATCGACCAAAATAAAACTCTTTTTTTCCTGAATGACTCCAAGTTCTTAGGAACTTCAATAATTAGACTAGGTTAGGATTTGATACAGTGATACATACTGTCAGGGGATGTTGAGATGAGCAGGGCTCTTTGCCCTTGCTCTAAGTAGCCCCAGGTTACAGTGATTTAAAAAATGCTTGTGGCTGACTTTTGTCGTTTTTCTGTCTCTTCCTCCCATATCAGATTGCTGCCTATTATTTGTGTGATTATAAGGATGAATGCTTCTTTAGATACTTCCTAAAAATGTGTTGCTTCTTCTCTGTTAGGGACTGTCTCCCAAATAAAAGTATGGGGACCCCCCAAAATTTCTTTTTTTTTTTTAGAGCTAGAAGGAGACTCAGAGGTCCCAACCCCCTTGTTTTACAGATGAAGAGACTGAGGCTCAAGGAGGACTTGAACTCATATCTTCTAATTCCAAATCCAGTCTTCTTTTCACTGTACCATCTTCGTTTCAATCTGTCAGAATCTGTAGCCATCATCTTCCCTACACAAACTACCTTCCACCTAACTTGTATCATTCTGTGGACAGCATCTCTCAGATTTAAAACCTCTCACATATCTCTGACCCTTTGAGGCCGCTAGGTGGCACCATAGTGCACAGAGCAGTGAAACCTTGGTAGGAAAGACCTAAATCCAAATCTAGTCACAGAAGTTTACTAACTGTATTACCTTGGGCAAGTCACTTAACCTATGTCTGCCTCAGTTTCCCCAAATGGGGCTCATAATATCACCTACCTCCTAGGGTTGTTGAGAGGATCAAATGAGGTAATATTTGTAAAACACTTAGCACTGTGCCTGGTACATAGTGCTCAATAAATGCTTATTTCCTTCCTTTTCCCAGCTTCCTCTCCCTCACTCTCTACGTCTAATCAGTTGCCAAGACTCGTTCATTTCATCTCCATAGTATTTCTCTGCTCCATCCCCTCTCCTCTGTTTATACTGGCACAATCCTAGTTCAGGCTGAAATCCCCTCTTGTCTAAACTATCATGAAAACCTGCTCATTGAGATCCCTGCCTCCAGTCTCTTTTTTTCTGAAGAGCATCATCCATACAGATGCCACAGTCATCTTTTCCAATGCACTGGTCAAAGCAAGCCACTCCCCTCTACAAAAGCCTTTGGTGGCTCCAGTGAGAATAGAATTGCCTAGAAGATAAAATGCAAACACACAGGCTAGCAGGGAGAGGATTTTAGAGATCACTTTGTCCACCAACTCTTTCATTTTATAGAAGATCCTGAAAATTGTAGAGAAAAGAATGAAGCTTCTAACTGAGATCTTTAAACTCTAAAGCCAGTCACCTTTCTGTGATGCTATATGCTTTACTCAGGAATAGATGAGAAAAGAATAGAGGAACTATTCTTTCTCATGGCATGACTTGGAGGGGAGGCAGGATGGTGTGGGGCAAAGATTCTGGATTTGGAATCAGAGAACCTGGGTACAAAGCCTACACTCTGAAATCTTGGCCAAATCATTTGAACTCCGTGAGCTTTCTTTTTTCTCTTCAGTAAACTGAGGGCATTGGACTAAATGTTTTTTAAGTTTCCTTCTGAATCATATTCTGTGAGCCTACAGTGTGGTCTGAGAAAGATGGACCAGGGTGAGGTGATAGCTCTCAGAGATAAGGGAAGAATGACTCTGGAGTAGGTGGATTGGTGTGGTGGCACCAAGTGGCCCATGCCACTGAAGGTCGACATGCATGCCATCTTTGGTATAGATGCCATCAGTTGCCAATCTGATCCTCCTCTTTGCTTGCAGAGTGAATCCCTTGTCATCCTCCTGGCTCAACTGAATTATCCTCACTCTCTCTTAGAAATGTTTACTTTTGTGAGTCAGGTTTTACAGCATTCAACTTAATTACATTTCAGCCAAATGCTTTATCTCAATCAATAAGGAGATACATCTGTACCCGCAGAGCCATTGGTGCAAATGAGTTGTGGTATGTAACTCCTCTGAGGGAAATAATTCCTCAGTTGCTGACACCAGGCTTCCTATTAAAATCCCCAAACAGACTGGCCTTTGGAGTTCCTTCATCCATCATGGTGCCACACAGAGGACATCCAGATCCCAACTGGGATGGGGGTGAGGGAGCTGGGAAGCAATTTAGAGAAAGCAAACAAAGGCATTGATCATCTTTAGTCCTGCCCACCCACATGCTGCTGGAGTGCGGCTTCCTTCCCCCACCCCTTAACGAGTACTGATTTATGATGACTTATTTCTAAAGTATAACTGAGTTTGATTCAGTAAGCACATATTGATCAGAATCAATATATGAGATCCTGTGAAAGGCACAATGGACTATATAAAAGGTAAAAGGAATTATGGTCCCTGCCCTCATAGAGATTTTAGTCCAATGGGTGGTTGCAATATGTGGATACAAATATCCCTAGCAGAATGCAGAATGTGAGAATATATGGGGAAAGTATAAATAAAAGGTGCAAAGTGAGTTCCATGTTTTAGAAATATAACCCTCCCCCCAAAAGCCTGGGCATAAATAAGTGAAGCAGTTTCTAATATGTTCACTGAAAATGGATGATGGCGCTCCTATAGGACAGGGGGGAGATGAAAGAGCAGTCCTCCAAGGAAAAGTCTGGATTGTAAGAAGGGAAGGGGTACTAATGTGGAAAGGGAAACCAGTGGTATGAGAGGGGCAACTGGCAGCATGGAAGAGAGCTGTGGTATGGAAAGCTGAAACCAGTGACCTGGAGGAAGAAAGGTTGGAAAGGCAAAGTTGACATGGTCCTAATGTTTGGGGTTCCAATGCCCAAGTGGACAATACACAAGCTGTTGCTTTGATATCAAGAGAAAAGAAACTTCTCCTAATACCTAAGCGAAGTTTGACTACTCAAGCATCAACTCCATGCATGGGCCAGGTTAGTGGCACTTTCTCTGACTCTCTCCACCAATGTCTGGCTGCAACTTGCAGGCCACCAAATATTCCTTTCACATTACCAGCTTCCCCTTTCATGCTATTATCTTCCCTTCTTATGCCCCTGATTACTCCTAAGGGTTCTACCTCTCACTCCCTTCTCTAGATTACCCTTAACCTTTTAAAGTGGATATGTCAATACAATGATCTAAGACAATTCCAAAAGACTCATGATGGAAAATGCTATTTACACCCAGAGAAAGAACTATGGATTCTGAATGCAGACTGAAGCATACTATTTTCTCTTTTTTTCCCCCTTCTTGTGTTTTTCCCTTTTATTCTGATTGTTCTTTCACAACATGACCAATGTGGAAATATGTTAAATATGACTGTACATGTATAGCCTATATAATGTAATTGGAAAGAAGAAAATACCATAAAGCAGGGAAAAAACAAAGTGGTTGTGCCAAAAGCCGCTGAACATGTTCTACAAAGTAAACATCCTGTCCTTCACCTGAACCTTCCCCTTACAAGTGTTATACAGAGAAGAAAGTAAAAGAGCCCCAAATACATCTGTAGAGTTTTACAAGATTACAAAATATTCCCCCATGAATTAATTCATTTGATTATCACATTAAACTTGTTAGGGCAGGAATTGTTAATACAGATAAAGAAGCTGAGTCTAAGACATGTAATGACTTGCTTGAGGTCACACGTCAATCTACATGCTATAAAGGAAACTGATGCCCATCCCACCATTACAAAGTAGAACTATGGCTCAGTCTACTTTAATGAAGAGAAAGCAATCATTTTTAATAAGCTTTATGATTCCTTATTTGCAAATAGTAGAGTCACAATACTTAAAAATGCTTATGTTCTTAAGGAGATTAAATATTCCTTCCTAGACTCATCCTTCTATTATGGATGTTCTGAACAAGCTTCTTTTCCCCCCAAAGATAGCATAGCAACAGTTCTTAACATGGGGACCTTGAGCTTCGTTGCTGAGGCTTTGTAAAATACTGTGATCACTGTTTTTCAATATAATTGGTTTCCAAAGGGGTCTATGACATGCAAAAAGGTTAAGAACTCCTGGCACAAAGGGAAGCAATAGATGTCCTCCTAGAATGAATCTCTAATCAGTTAGCTCCATATGAATGAGGTTTTATTAGAGGCAACTATTTTACCTCTTAAGCATGGCATTATAATGTCTTTCCCTGCCCTGGGCATAATGGGAAATGTAAGGAGAATAAGCATTTATTTGCATATGTATTCTCTCTCATTTCTTCCTCACAACAACCTTGGGAGGGAGGCACTATTATTGCCCCCATTTTATAGATAAGAAAATGGAGGCCAACAACTTAAGTGATTTGCCCAGAGTCACACAACTAGTAAATGTCTGAGGTGGGATTCAAATTCAGATCTTTTGCCTCCAGACCCAGTATTTGATCTACTGTATCACCAGCTGACTCGGCCTAATGGAACAGCATAGAAATAATAGACTAATAGATCTTCAGGGCTGGAAGGGACCTTGAGACATAGAATGTCAGAGCTGGAAGGGACCTTAGAACGTGGAATGTCAGAGCTAGCAGGGTTGTTAGAGATAATCTATTCGAAATCCTTCATTTTTTATTTAGGGGCAACTAGATGGCACAGTGGATAGAGCTTCAGCCTTGGAGTCAGGAGGACCTGAGTTCAAATTTGGCCTCAGATAGTTACTACCTGTGTGACCCTGGGCAAGTCACTTAACCCCAAATACTTCCCCAAAAAGGAAAAAATCCTTCATTTTTACAAGAGAAGGAAACTGGCAGCCCAGAAAGGAAGATTAATTTGTTGATGATCATATAACTTGGTCATATTAGAGAGAGCCTGGTCTTAACCCTAGGCCCCCACACTCCTTATTTCAGCAATCTTTCTACTATAATACTTCCTTCTATAATATTTCCTTCTCTCCCCTATATTGCTTCTTTCCTAAAAGCATCCAAAGGAAATATCTTGCCACCCTTCTCCTTCCCATAAACCAGGCCTCATTCTGTAATATTAGTTTTAAAGGTGATAGAACAATTATGGATTGTAGAACAATCAAGTACCAAATGTTTGCACATCTGGGAGGCTGTAAATTGGTTTTAAATAACTACTTTTTCAACATGTAATTAACGTGCCATGGAAAAGAAACACAACCTTCTCTCTCTTTAATAATTCTAAATATATATGATGTTTCAAGGTAGCAGGGAGAGTATGGAGAAGCAAGCCATGCCTGGTGTCCTTGCCAGGTGGAGTTGGCTACTAAGGTGATAGCCACAGCCTCCCCAAAAGAAGCCTGTTGAAGGCTATTTGTTTTTAACCTGGCCACTGTGCTAGAAAGAGATCTGTCCTGGTACTTGGGTGATGTGGTAATTGAGTCCTGCTTCTCCCATTCACCTTTTATTGCAGAGGTGAATAAAGTAACTGCTTTTTGTAGCTGAATTAAAATGTTAAGATATAAATTTATCTTTTGTAGGGTCTCTAAAAGCATCCTTGGTACAAACCTACTAAAGAAGAGGGCCATAAGGATTGCCCATGTACCCCATCCTTTTCCCATGATTTTGGTCTCCTCTGATCAGTCTCTATATTGTAAACACTCTTTAAATCCATGTAGCTGGAAAATCATGAGTATTTGGGATGGTTTCATTGATTTAAATTATTATTTTTATGTAAAATGTTTATGGATCAATATTATGTCTACAAATGCAGGCAACATTTTAATCTGTGATGACGATCCAACTCCAGTACCTTTTATTGATTGAGTCCTTTATCATATTTTGAGATCTTCATTTGTAGTGTGGTGGTTTGTCATCTGTCAGTCCATGAAGGACAGTGAGCTTCTGATGCACCTTGCTAGGCTTTTGATAGCTGCTAAATTTTTGTAGCCTATAGTGTTGTGTTGAACACATTCTACCATTTCCTAGCATAAGCAGCATTGATCACTAAGACCAGGTTCCTTAAGAATAATTCTTCTGTACTTTCAATTGACAGCAATTAGGTTCTGACTTGCTGTTATAATCCATCATCCTCTGGTTCCACAAAGCTGTGTACTCAGCCGTTTGTTTGATGTTTCTTTGCCAACATATTGTTGGTTAAGTTCATGCAGATGTTGCCCATGAAGGCCTTTTGATTCCATTCGTAGAACTTGACAATTTCATAGGCTCCATATAAAGAGAAATAACTTTTTGGTTATATTCAACAAATCCAATGGCACAGACCTTTTATTGGCTTTTACTATTGTCCATGACATAATATCTATTTAATCCAAAAGTATTTTTACAAGTTTTTGACTTGCTTATCTTATAGTCTAAGGATGATTATCAATCCTCCTCCTCAGTTTTGGAGAAAAGATGTTCTTTCTATACCTGTTTGTTCATGGGATCTCTTTCAACATTGTACAAGTTTTGGCTAGGATACTTTATAAACCTGTTATGGTCCATTTTACACTTCTGGAATTGTATGTAAAGACTAGTATTGTATATGTGTTAGTTGACTTAAACCTGTTCTAGTTTTTACTTCAGGGTGTCAATGTCTCTTAATATATTCAACCACAATCTTCTATTTGATATTTTTATGTTCATTGTGCCTTGATTGGAAGAGACCAAGATATTTTTAGGTATCACCTTCATTCATTGACTCAGTATAACCTCTGGATTCAAGTTCAAAACCTTAGTTAAAGCCTTACAGCATCGTACATTAATAAGTTTTCATTTATCAAGTTCAAATGGGTTTTTGATATCATTGGAGAAAGTTTGTATAAGATGAAATAACTGTTTAATGTGTTCTTCTGTGAAGTTATGTAGCTTGACACCATCCATATTCATCAAGTGATTTGTGCCATGTTTTGGAAGCTATACTTAGTTCTGTTTTGTAGAGATAATAATGGCTATAAGCCTAAGCAGAATCACAATGGATTGAACTGTATTCATGAAAAATGCTATATTTACCAATCGTTCTTGACATTATTGTGTTTTTGAAAGAGAATAGTTTTCCATATTAGTAGTACATGAACGAGCCATGAGTACAGAACTGAATCAAAGACTTTGAGATAATCAACAAAGGCAGCATAAACGTTGTTATTTTGAGGCAGTTCATTCAATAACTATCAAATTCATAAGTTGTTCTTTATCTGCCTGGAACCTTTTGGTTCCTTGGAGAATAAATTTCTTTCTTATAAGTGCTTACAGATTATTATAGTGATACGTGGTATAGATGCTGTGCATGAAGTATATAAGCAAGTATATGGCTTCTTATTTGGAGAGGTCACTAGTGTTCCCATCATTGGGTAATAGATATGTTCAAACCTTGTTTTAGGAAAGGCAGGGTCCGGCATGTGACTAAGAGGAAGTAGGCAAAGTACCTTGCTAGTAATTGATGTACCACTGTGAAGTATTTGGGCAAAAATTATACTTCTTAGCCAGTCCTGTCTTTTTTCATTTTTTTCAGAGAAACTAGAATTTTAGTTCCCTTTCTTGATATGCAACTGTTCTCTCATTCATCAGTATCCTCACATTCTGTTTACCGTTGCATCTTTGTTGTGTTGTTCATTTTATTGTTCCCTCCATCCTAATGGAGACAACCCAGGATCCTGACCCTAAGAGCCTTGGAAATAGAAATGAGGGTCCAATGCCCTCAGTCATCACTCTGGGAAGCCAACCCTATGGAACTGCAGCCCAGTCACTGCTTCTACAATTGCTACAATCATAGCCACTAAAGACCCAGAAAGAAAGCTCTTGTCACTAAAGTCCTTGGTACTGTCCAGTAGCTCACCATCAGAAACTTATCAATAGAAATGGTAGTAAAGAAGAGGCATTAATGTCTGCTTTGCCACAGTCCCCTAAGGACCACTGGGCTTTTCCATCTCATTTGCACCTGAAATCTTTCCTGTGTTTTGTGTCTACCATTAGAATGGGAATGCCTGGAGAGCAGAGACTGTCTGACTTTTCTCTTTATATTCCCAAAGTGTATCAGAGTGCTCTGTACACATTAAACACTTGATAAATACTTCATTCATTCATTCATTCATTCATTCGACCATAGAGATGACCAGAAATTTCCCACATCCTCCTCCTTTGACAGTTCTTTCTCACCTTTGCCTCTCAAGCCTCTGGAGTCAAGGTTGTGATGGATGTTAAATTGCTTGTGCTGTTCTTTGTGTTACTTTACCTCCCTCTATCACCTGGCCCCTATTGACTTTTGCTTTCAGTTGCTGATTAGGAGAATCTGAAATTTGTGATAGGCTTTTGTTTTCTAGATTCCTTTCTTCAATTTCCACTATATGGATCACCAAAGACATTGATGTCTTTTAATAAAAAATTTAAAAATAGCAATAATAATGTATAGCATGGCATGATGATATAATGTGATATAATGTAACATGATATAATCTAAGAGATGATGTGTTGTTTTATTCTGTTACAACTAATAACATTTCTAGAGCGTTTTTGGATTTGCAACATGCTTTACATATATTATCTCGTATAATCCTCATAACAGCTCTATGGAGATAGGTGCTATATTTATCCCCATTTACAGATTAGGAAACTGAACCACAGAGAAGTTGAGTGCCCAGGGTCACATAGCTAATAAGTGTCTGAAGCAAGATTTTTTAAAAACTTAGATCTTTTTGGCTCTAAACTCTATTCACTGAGTCACTAAGTGCCTTCTAACAGGGATTCTTCACCTTGGATTCGTGGACATGCCTGTATGTGTATGTGTATAAACATACATGCACACACTTTACATATATATACACACATATGCTTTACATATGTACTTCACTTACACATAATTGTGTGTACACACACATGCATGTACATACACATATAAAACTGTACATATTATGATGGGTTAACTTTGTAATCCTCTGTATTTTGTTGTATACATTTGAGAATAGTGTTCTGAGAAGGGACCCATAGGCTTCACCAGACAGCTCAAAGGGTACATGATACCAAAAAGGGTTAAGAACCCCCCTATTGTTAGACCCTTCTGTAGTTAGTCAAAAGCTCTCCCAAGCTACTTTTGCCGTAATGGTATTTGACACCTATCTTTGGGAAGATTCCCTAATAGCTTCACCTTTCCTCCTCTGGTTTTTACAGTGGCAAAGTATATACTGTTGTATATAGGTCTTGAAATGTTCTTTCACTTTGGATCAAATATCATGTAAGAATGCATCCATTCATGGTGGTTATAGAACCTACCAGCATTTTTTCATGATTCTTGCTTTGATATAATTGGTCTCCTAGTTGAATTCAGGGCATCAGACTCAAAAAGTGCTCCACTTTTTGGAATTCCAGCATGAGTGTATTCATCTCCTTTTCAAAGTGCTATGAAAAAGTCAAATTGTTTTTATCATCTGTTTTGTTATTAAATGTGATTTCTGTAGTTGTCACTGAAAATTTTCACTTATAGCCCTTGGGTCCTTCAGCTTTTCTCTCTACAGCTAGAGCTAGGAGAATTTTTTTGAACACTCATCTTTCTTGTTCTTTTGTTTATATTACAAATCCCCATGTCTGCTTTTTATTGTTAAGCTCACAGTAACAAAAGCAAATTAAAACAAAAAGGTTTAATGTTAGAATTTCAGTCACCAGGCAGTAGATGGGAGAAAACGTGCAGACTGTGAAAGCCTTTCAAGTGCCCTCAAAAATCACACCATGAAGGCAAACAAATGGTTCTGAAGCTATAGAAGGGAATATCACCAGGGCCATCTTGGCCAGGGATGCTTTCATTTGCATTTCCCTTTTGAATAGCCTTTCTTCCTGCAACTTCAGATTTTCCTATAGCAGACTGAAGGAGCCTGACCCACCCTCTTTTCCTCTCTCCCTTGCACCCCGACCCAGCTGCAAGCAGGAAACCTGGGGAGCCCTTGATTATCTCTGACATAAAGAAGGGGAGCGTGGCACACAGGTTAGTGTCCTGGGGCTCTGAGGACCGGAGGAAGGGTGAGCAGCCACCATGTGCATGCTCGTTCCACATCTTCCTTTCCTTCCCCCTAGGACCGGCACGCTGGAGCCAGGGGACAAGCTGCTTGCCATTGACAACATCCGACTGGACAACTGCTCTATGGAGGATGCTGTGCAGATTCTGAGGCAGTGTGAGGACCTGGTGAAACTGAAGATCAGGAAGGATGAAGACAACTCAGGTAAGGAACTGTTCCCCAAAGCACTCCAGTCCCTGACCCTGATCCCAGGAGTAAATGTGCCACCAGCTTAGACTGGTGTCCTGGTTAGCTGGCTATACTTGGCAGATTGAATGCTCTCCACCTTCCCTAATCACCACACACACACACACACACACACACACACACACACACACACACACACACGCCAGAAGTGAAACATTTCCTCCTTGCTCTCTGAAGGAACAATCACTATCTATGGAGTTCAGAGGGGCCTGGGTCTGATCTTAATTGTGTGGATGTGGTGTTATTTCTGCCTTCCAGCTCCCTCCATCTTTGGCTGACTGTGTAGAGGGCTCAGAATTTGGAGAGGTTCAGAAGAGCTAAAGTCACAGTATCATAGAATCATAATAGTTAGATTTATAAATAGATGGAGCATTATAAAAAGTGAATATTGTGGGCCAGGAACTGTGTTAAACACTGGGGATACAAGTAAAAGCAAACCAGACAGTCACCTCCCCCAGTATAGGGCTCATAGTCCAATGGGGAAGGGAGGGGCATGTAAGGGGTGGGAGGGTATGGTTATCAGAGTCAGGTAACCCAGGAACTGAGTCCAAATGGGGGGGAGGGAAGGGAGGAGATGAGCATGCTGGCCAGAGTGGAGGCCAACAGGGGAAAACTTAGAGCATCCATCAATCAATCAATTGACCAGGAAGCGTTTACTAAGCACTACGATGTGCCATTTACAATATTGAGCACCTAAGATACAAAGACAAAAATTAATTTAAAAATTGTGTAAACATATAATTTTCTTTCTTTTTTTGGTGAATTGGTTCAATTTAACTCAATGAATTAAACACATTTTAGGTTTTATTTTTCAACTAAATATATTGTATCAGTTATATTCATCTGGCATCATAGACATGGAAGGAGCCTCACAAGCCATTAAGTTCAACCCCCTCATTTTACAGATAAGGGAACTGCCCAGAAATGTTAAGTGACTTTCCCAAGGTCATACAGGAAATATCAAAGATAGATTTTGAACCCAGGTTCTCTGGCTCCATTTTACAGTGGCTGACTGTCCAAAGAAACACTCCACTTCAAAAGCCTTTAGCAGCCAGCATAGCCACTCTGTCACCCCCAGTCACAGAGCCATGGCATCTTTCCTTCCCCTACAATGCAGCAGAGGACAGATGCTCTCTTTCAAGGTCAACCTTCCTCATATGCTCGAAATTTCTGCTCCCAAAACTAACTGGCTCCCTTCCCTGACCCTCCCATCTGCACCTCCCTCAATACCTCCTCCCAACGAGCCAATTTCTCTAAAGCTCTGCCTCCCTCTTCTCATTTCAGATGAACAGGAAACAACGGGCGCTATCATTTACACAGTGGAGTTGAAGAGGTACGGGGGCCCACTGGGTATAACTATCTCAGGGACGGAGGAACCTTTCGATCCAATTGTCATCTCAGGATTGACCAAGCGAGGACTGGCAGAGAGGTGAGGTCTGGGCCCCACTCAGGTCCAGAGATCTGGGAGAACAGGTGATTTGAGGGAGGATGCCTATAAAGGTTTCACTGGGAGAGAGGGGAGACATGGGGAGGAATAATGATAAAATAATAATAAATTCCCACCTATAATTTACAAACTTTTTCAAATAAAACTTTATTAATGTTTTTTAAAATAATCTATATTTTCCAATGCCTACCCTCTCCAAGATAAATTCATTATGAGAAAGAAAAAAAAAGGAGGAGAATCATGCCAATATATTGACAAATTCTGATATTATGTGTGATGTTCCATGCTCCTTGTCCCCCATTTTTGTGAGGATACAAGGAGAGGTGCCTTCTCATGTCTCCTCCTTGAACCCAAGCTTGGTCATTATAATTTTGCCCCATTTCATTTCTATTGACTTACTGCTTTCTTTCCATTCCCATCATTGTGTCTGTTGTTTGTGTGGTTCTGCTTCCTTTCCTTTGCATCATTATATCATTATGTCTTCCCATGCTTTTCCTGCATTCAGTGTATTCACCATTCCTTACAGCACAGTAATACTTTATTACATTCATTTACCATAGCTTGCTTAAACATTTCCCAGTCAACAGGCATTCTTGTTGTTTCCAATTCTTTTTGGCTATGAAAAGGGCTGCCATAAATATTTTGGTGTATTTGTGGATGAAATTTCCCTTTCTGTCGCTGACTTCCTTGTGGAAGGAAAGAAGAAAATAGGCATTTATTAAGCACCTAATGTGTACTGGGCACTATGCTAGATGCTTTGCAAATATTATCCTTTTTGATCCTCACTACAATTCTAGGAAGGTAGATGCTATTATTAATCTCATTTTACAGCTGAGGAAACTGAGGCAGGCAGAGCTTAAGTGACTTATCAGGGTCACACAGCTAGGAAATGTCTAAGGTCAGATTTGAATTCAGGCCTCCTGACTCCATGCCCAGTACTATACTCACTATGCTGCCCAGCTGCTAGTGGTTTATACTTAGCAGTGAATTCTCAGGGTCAAAGGCTATGGGTATTTACTTCACTTTCTTTTCCATGCTCCCATTTATTATTGAGGCTTTAAAGTTTCTAGAGTACTCCTCATACTTTAATTCAATCAATCATTGTATCAGCCGTGTGAGGTAAGTACTATTATTATTAAGCCCATTTTCTGGATGTTGAAACTGATCTCACAGAGATGTAGTGGCTTGTCCAGCATTGTACAACTTATAAAGGGTACAGAAATTGGGAGTAGGGGCTCAGGTCATGTTGGACCAAATCATCTCCGAGATCCTTTTCAACTCTAAAACACGCATGGAAATCTTATCAATCTGAGATCCCAAATTATAAAACCTATGATTTCATAAATTCAGAGAGTCTTCTTTCCATGGCACTAAGGGATGTGGGCACATCCACCACAAAATACCCAAATGACATTATCTGGAAGCAGGTCCTCTCTTGCCTTGGGTGGTAAAAGCTTTGGACCCAAAAGCAGATGGAACCCAGGTGTGTTTCCTTTTTGAGATGAGTTGGCTTAATGAAGAGAGCCCTGGACTTTGTTCACTGGGACTAGTTTTTTCACCAACTGCAGCAGAGTCTATTCCATTGGAACATCATGGGTATCTTAAGCCTATTGGCCATCAAATAATCTGAGCTCTCTGCAAAAATACAGATGATGACAAAATATAAAATACAGTTATATCCAACCCCTGGTGTGCTGTCTTCACGGAAGTAGCCATCACCTGAAAAAAGCAACCTTCACTTAGTGAGAGTGGGGCAAAAGCAATGGATAGATGTTGGGTATATCAAACTCCCATTCATTTCAAAAATCATCTGTGTTCCCCCAAAAAACTGGTACTCATGAAGGTTCCACCTTGGGCTGCCGTCTCTATCCATTGAAGAGAGGTTCTAGAGATTCCTGTGAATAGACAAATTCTTCACTGTCTGTCCCCTAAAGAAATACTTTGAATGATTACGCTTTCTTCAAAATTCTGTGAGCTTTGTTGATTTCATTGTTGGGGCACGGACGAAGGGAAATGCCATCAGCTAGGTGTTAATGGTTTTTAATACCCAAAAGAAAGAAGTCTTGGACTTAAATCCCTATTTCTGATACTTACCATTTTTGCTAACCCTCTCTGGATGTCAGTTTCTTTCATTTATAAATGAGGAATTTCATTTAACGATCTTTAGGTCTTTTTTAATAGCTGGCATTTATATGATAGTTTAGCCCATCAATAAACAATTATTTTAGCAAATCAATCAGTCTATAAACATTAAAGTGCCTACTATGCGCCAGACCCTATTCTAAGGACTGGAGATGCAAAGAAAGGCAAATGATGATCTCTGCCCTTGAACAGCTCCCAATAGAATAACGTGCAGATGACTATGTACCAACTACAAAATAAATTAGAAATACTCACCAGAGGGAAAGCACTCTAATTAAGGGGGATGGGGAAGGCTTCCTGTAGAAGGTGAAATTTTAGCTGGGTCTTGAAGGAAGCCAGAGAAGCTGACTCCAGTACAAACGCCTGAATAACGTGTCTGAGGCAGTATTTGACTTGGAATGTTGCTGATTCCAACTAAGCCCTATTTGAGCAGTTGTGCTTCTCTCCAATGGGCTACCTACCTGCCCCCAAGCCTATTCATCTTTCTTTCAGCAAAGAGACTGTTGTTAAGG
>CM053590.1:46566734-46616920 GCA_028646515.1 Pseudochirops corinnae
GGGAGAAAATATGTAACTCAAAATCTTGTGGAAATCAATGATGCAAACTATAATAAAATTTAAAAAAAAAAAGAGTCCTGCTACAGGTTCGTGGGGCTCCATGCTAAAGGTTCCTGGGGCTCCATGCTATCAGCGAGGCTGCCACAAAACTGAAACATTGCTCTTCAAATGATTGGCTTCAGCAGGTATGCAGCGGGAGCCTTAGGGAATGAAGCCAATCAGCAGACTAGAGGCTGATAATAATACTAATAATAACAATTGGTAAGCATCTCATACCTGGCATTTATAGAGCACCTTAAGGTTTGCAGAATGCTTTACATTCACTCTCTTTTGAGCCTCGTGTGAATACCCCTGGGAAGTAGGTTCCTTTATTATACCCATTTGGCAGAGGAGGAACCTGAGGTGTATAGAATTTAAAAGACTTGCCCAGAGTCACACAACTTAAGGTAGAATTCCAACGAAGGATTTTCTGATTCCAAGTCCAATCCTCCTTCTGCCATATTCACAGTAAAGTGCTTTAAAAATCATTTTCATTCATTTAATTTGTGCCCCACTTCCAACTAACAAAATAACATATAGCTCTTTAAGGATTACAAAGTGTTTTGCTCAACGATCCCATGATATAGGTGCTGTTATTATCCCCATTTTACAAAAGAAAATGCTAAGGCTGAGAGTTGTTAAGTAACTTGCCCAGGGTCACATAGCTATGAAATGAATGAGGCAAGATTTGAATTCAAGTGTTCTTTACTCCATTCTATCCACAGTGCCACCTAGTGGCTTCTAGATGCTAGACAGTATGTTGTATAATGGCAGGACCCAAGGAGCAGTCATTATTGGTCCAGCATCACCTTGGAGGTCCCTTGAGTTGTAGTGTGGGGATCTATTCTTGACCCTAGACTGTTTTGTCATCTTAATCAGCAATTAGATAAAGGCATAGGATTTTTTTTCAAATTGTCCAATGGCACAAAGCTGGGACAGATTCAGGATTCAAAAGGATTGTTACAGTCTCGATTTGGGGGCTGAAGAGAGGTAGGGAAACATGTGAACTATCTCCAGGAATATTAAAGAGTGTCATGAGAAGAGTTAGATTTATTCAACTGGGGACCAGAACTACAAACAATGGGTGAAAATCACAAGAAGGAATTTAAGCTCAATGAAAGGAAAATTTTCATAACAAGTACAGCTATCTCAAACTAGAGTGGGCTATATTGTGAAGCAATGGTTTCCCCTTCCATGCAGATATTCTGAAAGAGACTGGATGATCATTTGTTATTTATGTTGTAGGGGAATTCTTTTTCCATTATGTATTGGACAAGTTGGCCACTGAGATTCATTCTAACTCTGTGATCCTATGATTATTACATGTTTTCAAATAGAGATCCTTAAGAAAGTTACTTCAATGAAAAATTATGATATATATATGTATATATACGTGTATTAGTATTATATATAATTAGTCCATTCATATTTCTACATATTAGTGTATGTTGCTAAAGGAATGCACAATATTGTTCTCTTGAGTATGTTGAACATGCCTTTAATTATCTTGTTCACTCTGTCTGTGTCCTCATTGTTAGGACTGAGGTAAATCTTAGCCACATGATTGTTTTTCCGAGTTCTGGCTCCCAGGAACCCAGAGGATTTGGTAGCAGAGCTAGGACTTGAACCCAGGACTCCTAGTCTCATGTTTTCATTAAATAGGAGCTGGAACATAAATGAGCTAAATGAAGGAGAAATCAACTAGTTACTGCCTCTTGTTCCATCTAGTAACCAGTCTAGTTAAATAGCAAGAGCAAGAAGAATGTCAGCCTTGAAACTTCTCAGTTAATTGACCACTTTGGGCCCAGATGGGCTCCTCCATTAGCTTCATAAAACCCCACAAATAATTCTTTAATGGGGAAACATCCTCTGTTGAGTGTGAATGGATTTCCCCCATGACTGGGCATGAACAGAGAGGCCAATGCTGACACCTAGTGGAGATCGAAGGGCTGCAGGCTACTTTGTCCTGCTTTTAAGGGTAGTCTGTACAATCAAAGAAACGGTGAGACCAAGAGACCTCCAAGGGCACCTAGTCCAGCCCCGAGCCCAAGTATAAATCCCATCTATAATATCCCTGAGAAGTACCCATCCTGCCTCCACTTGCAGACACTTAGTGGGAAAGAATCTTCCTGCTTTTCCCCGACTCTGCTTCATAAGGCAGTCTATTTCAATGTTGTAGGAAATTTATCCAGGCATTGAGAGATTTGCTTCCTTTGACATGAAGCACTTCTAGATTTCCAAGACCTCTGATTATTCTGTGGACAAAAATCTACAAAAGGAAAGGACATTTCACTGGCCCTTTTTGGAAAGAGGGACTGAGAGATAGCACTGATATAGTGGAAAGAGATCTGGGACTGATATCAAAAGCCCTGGGTTCGAATCTCAGCTCCACCACTTATTATCTGTGTGACTTTGGGCAGGTCACTGATTTCTCTTTGCCTCAGCTTCTTCATCTTTAAATGAATGAGTTGGGCTTGGGATCTCTTCAAGCTCTAAATTTATGATCCTATGAAAATATGCCTTTCCTGCAGGTCAGAATTATGGCTGAAATTCAATAGAAGCCATAACTCACATAACCAAGAGCAGACTTAGGTAGGTCATCATAGATCACATATTTAGATTTGGAAAGGACCTTAGAGATTATCTAATCTAACTCTCTAGTTTTGTTCTTAATTAAATTTTGTTTTTCTATTTTTTTTTTCAATTTCTAAAATTTATTTTTATCTTAAGCACTGGAAAAAAATAAAGAAAAATGAAATTATTTTAACACATAAGCATAGTTAAGCAATATTAGCTATGTCCAAAAATGCATGTCTCGTTCTCTGTCTTATATCCATCACCATAGCACTCTTCATGATTGGTCCTCGGGAATAGTAACTAATTCTTTTGCTGCTAGAGTTCTTAAGTCTTTCAAAATGTTCATTTGTACAATACGATAACAGAGTGTAATTCCTTCTACTGGTTCCTTTCACTTCACTCTGTATTGATCAGAAATAGGACGTAGGATTTCAGATGTAGGAATCAAACCCCTTAGAACAAAAAAAAAAAATACCAGGAATGGGAATGATCTTAGAATAAGGTATCTTAGAGCTAAGAGGACAGGAAGGACTTTAGAACCAAGCATCAGATGCCAAAGCACTTTATGTGTTATCTTATTTGATCCTCACAACAATCCTGGGAGAGTAGTGCTATTATTATACCCATTTCACAAATGAGTAAGCTGAGGCAGACAGGTTAAATGTCTTGCTCTCACAGCTAGTATCTAAAGATGAAACTGAGCTCAGGTCTTGCTGACTGGAAGACCAGTGCTCTGTGCACCATGGCGCCACCTAGTGGCTCAAAAGAGGCATCATGTTTTGAAGTTTTGTGATGAGTCTGAGGCTAGTAAGCGCATTGAGAAACTGGGAAATATTTAGTAGAGGACAGCCAGGATGGTGAAAGGTCTTGGATTCTTGCTATATGAGGACTGGTTAAAGGAACCTAGAGCAGAGAAGCCTTAGAGGAGACCTGCTATCTGTCTTCATGTATTTAAAGGATATCCCATGGAATGGGCTTGGCTGGCAAGACATGAACAAAGAGAGGTGGGGAAAACTGAAGAGATGGATTTAGGCTAGATGTCATCAAACACCTCTAATGATTAGCATTGTACCAAAAAGAGTGGGCTGCCTCATGAAGGGGCCAGAGATGCCCTTCTGTGGAAGCTTCAGACAAAGGCTAGATCACCTAAGTAGTCAGTCAGGTATGGTGAAGAGAGAATGCTGCGGTCCCTGGTAGATCCAAAATGCTAAGACTCTGCATCTTCAAGAGACTGGGAAGAGGATTTACAAAATGGTTCCAAAATAGCTGAGAAGGATTTGGTGATAAGGGAAACATCATGGGGGAGTAGAGCATAGGACGCAGGACTGAAAGGGACCCAAAATGAGAGGCCACATGGTCCAACCTCATTTCACAGAGGAAGGGATGAGAGCCTATCCCCCATCACACAGCCAATACCCGGGGCAGACCTAGGATCTGATGCTGAATCTTCTGCCTCCATATCTAGAACTCTTTTCACAATACTGCAGGAAGAACATTATGGTTCACTGAATCCAGAGACCTTGGTTCTTGCCCAGCACTTCCATTAACTAGCTTTGTGACTTTGGTCAACTTACCTTCCTCTCCCCTGGGCTTTAGTGCCCTGATCTGTAAAGTGAAGGGGTGGAAGGAGCTGATTTCTAAGCTTTAGTACTCCATATTCCAAGGTCTCTTCCAACTCTGGCCTCTAAAATCTGTGATCTTTAACCTGTAGGTTCTCTGCACATTGCCAAAGGCTAGTTAGCTTTATCAGAGAAAATAGGGAACAGTCAAGAAAAGCCTTGAGTGTCCCTGAAACACCTAACACATGATGTGGCCAGTGAAGGAAAGATTCAGTTGGAAATGTTCTTGATGTGGTTGCATCACATTGGGATCTCCAGGAGTTGCAGAAAAAATGAACAATGTAGTCCTTAGGTAGTTCAGTCTCACAGCTCATCAGATAAAATCCAGGCTTATATTTTATTATGTGATAAGTTGTCTGGTAGACATCATAATATATACTTTCATATGACATCTGGAATGGTCAGGGGAAGGCATAATGGAGAAATTTGTACCTTATTATGACCTTTTAAGGATGGATAGAGTTGTGCTAGACAAGCAGTTCTCAACCTGTGGGTTATGTTCAATTGTAACAATGAAAATACATCCTGCATATCAGATAGATTCATAACAGTAGCAAAATTACAGTTATGAAGTAGCAACGAAAATAATTTTATGGTTGGGGGTCACCACAACATGAGGAATTGTATTAAAGGGTCATGGCATTAGGAAGGTTGAGAACCACTGTGGTAGATGGAGGGAAGACCATGCTGAAGCAGGGATGGGGGGAGGCAGAAGGGGGTAAGCAAGAACTATCCCAACTTTAGTGGTCTGGGTGAGCCAGGAGAAGGAAGAGAAGAGGGAATATGGGAAGAGCAGACCCAGTCCTACAGAGAGAATTCTTTAATTCAACAACTGACTAGAGTGCCTGCTATTCTGGGCACTAGGAATATGAAGACAAAAATGTAACCACTCCTGCCCTCAGAAAGCTTACATTCTACTGAAGGATATAACTTGTGTATAAGTAAGTAAACACAAAGTGATACAAAGTAATTTCAAGAGGGAGAATGCTAATTAGATCAGGAGACCAGGAAAGATCACCTGTGCTTTAAAGGAAGTTTGGCATTCTATAGAAATAAATTCTATATGTTCTCTATCCATATTCTATGGATAAAAAGTCTATATGTTCTCTGTATTGTATTGATATAGAGTCTATATATCCTATATCTATATGTATATATAGATTCTATATCTATATTCTATAGGTTCTATATCTATATTCTATAGATATAGATTTTATAGAAATAGAGGAGAAGAAATGCATTTCAGACATGGAAGACCATTTATGCAAAGGCACAGAGATGTGAGATGAAACATTGAGCCTAGGCAAGAATGATGAACTTTTGCTTCTGACAGATGACCCCTTAACTATCCAGGTTGTAAGGCCTTGAATGCCAAGCAAGAGATCAGGCTGACCCTTCAGACTACATCCCCTGTGAGCTCTAAAGGACAGTTTCCTGAATCTAATGCCAGTCCCTATGTCTTTGTTCCGTCTCCTTAGGACTGGAGCCATCCACGTTGGTGACCGAATCTTAGCCATCAATAATGTGAGCCTTAAGGGCAAGCCCCTCAGTGAAGCCATCCACCTCCTCCAAATGGCAGGGGAAACAGTCACCCTAAAGATCAAAAAACAAATGGAGCGTAAGTATATCAACATATCTCTTGTAGACAAAAGTGGCTTAAGTTTCTGGGAATAGGGCAAGGGCTGGGGTTGGAAAGGGGGCATCTGCTACATTATAGACTCGGGATCCCTGCTTTCCATCACATTGGATTTTATCACACACAGCCCCCACCTCTCATTTGGAATGTGCTGGAAGACTCCCAACATTCTTGGCTGAGGGGGGAGGGAGTTAGTTTGGTGAATTTATAGGATGACATGAAATGTTATCACATATAATGGGCTCACATAAAATGGGCAGGCATGGATGAGTTCACAGACCCGTGGGAGGATTGGAGCATTATTGGACAGCTCCCTAAAAGTCACTTCTTGTTTATATTGAGATGGCTGAACATTTGTTTTGGTTCCAATCCTGGTATGTGACCCAGGGCAAATTATTTCCCTTGTCCGGGTCTCATTTCCCTCATTTGTAAAATTAGTGGGTTAAACACAAGGTAATGTGCATGCTACCATCTACATCCTATGTGTGGTACTATAGTGATCTGCTAGGGACAAACCTAACAAAATCACGATTATTCTAAAGCAGGGATGGAAGTTAGCAAGGAGACCAGAAGGGAAAAAAAGTTACATTCTTGGCCATGCCAATGACTTGCTGTGGGATTCTGGAGTACGTGTTTAACCTCCCTGTGCCTCAGCTGTACCATCTGTAAAACAGAAAGAGTGATTCCTGTACAATTCCTGCCACATTGGTAAATAAGCAGGGCTGCAGCAAACATGTGCTAGTAAATATTTAACAACCAGCTCTCCTGAGGAAAAAATGATATGCATGACATACTTTTAATTTTAATCAGCATGACTTTTCTGTATCAATTACCTCCATCCCTTTCTTAAATCTAGGAAGTCAACAAAACAATCAAGCCCTGATTTGTAGTGTTTCCTCATTTCTAAGGTATAAATGGTCACACTGAAAATTTAATGATCAGCTCTTGTGAGCATGTTCGAGCTGGTTTCAGCACACCACTGGGCTACAGATGCTTTGAAATCTTTTGAGGAAAAATACCTTGTCGATTTACAGAATTTAGCAACTTATAAGTTAGAACATTTCTCTTACTCTGTCAGAGCCTGTTTAAGATAGGGGTGCCTGAGAAAATAAGGAAGAATGCATTGAGGGCCATTACCCAGGGTGTGTAGTCAAGTGCCGAGAACTTCTGACTTTCCCAGTTAACCACCCAACACAGGAGAGCACAAACATAGAGAGGTAGGGAAACCTGAACCTCAGTGCATCACTGACCCTCAGCACTGCATTCTCCCCTGCCTGCTGGCTCACATTTCTTCAAAACCCACGACTGAATCACCACCAGATCAGGTTAAGATTAGCCTGTCCCTGCTTTTATCTGATATCTCCAGCAAGCTGACTAAGGCTTGGAAAGAAGCTAGTGGCCTTCTTAGGGTTATAAGCAACAGCTGCTACCTTTTAAGCAACAGCTGCTACCTTTGGGGGTAGACATCCAGCTCAACTAGCTTGACCCCCTCATCATATTAACAGTTGGGCTTTGGGAGCATAGAATTGTCCTGGGACTCTGTTGACCTAGAGTCTAACCAGGTCTCAGCTCCCCTCTCTTTGCTTCAGTTTTCTCTTCTATAATACAACAAACTTAGATCAGATGATTTCTATGGTTCTTCCCAAATCTAAAATCTTATGTTCTATAATCCTTTTATTTTCTATGATTTGATGCTTTAATAGTCTTGGGGTTTTTTTTGCTTGTTTGTTTTCTGGAGGAAGGAGAAATTATATGCGATGGAGAGGGGAAGGGAAAGAAGGGAGGCTGGATCCTGGGTCCCCCTATCTCATCCAGGATGAAGGGTCAGCAGCCATTTTGGTCAGAACTGGTTCATCTCTCCTTAGACAGCCTGCTGCCACTCCCACCCGCACTGCTGGGTGTTTACCATATTGATACAAATTTAGCATAGACACCCTGTCAGCTTACCTTACTGTAGCTCAGAACTCCTGAGCTCAAGTAATCTACCAGTCTTGGCCTCCCCACTAGCATGGATTACAAACAGATACCTCCATGCCAAGCTACCAGTCTATGATAAGGTTCCTTCCAGCTTCAACCTACTACTACCTAATGAGCATGCCAGCCCTGACTTTCTGTGACCTTAGGACCCTTCCCACTTGAGCATTCTATGCTCTAATGTCTCTTTCAGGTCTATGATTCTGTCTATAAAAGTAAGTCAGACTGATAATGACAGCTTCATTTGAATAAGTGTGGTCTATGACAGGCATGAGTATGAAGGCAGTAGCCTCCATCTGGATATCTGAAGTCCTGAATTGCTCTGCCCTTCCCTTTCTTTTCTTTCTTTCTTTCTCTCTCTCTTTCTTTCTTTCTGTCTGTCTGTCTGTCTTTCTTTCTCTCTCTCTTTCTTTCTTCTTTCCTTCCTTCCTTCCTTTCTTTCTTTTTTCTTTCTTTCTTTCTTCCTTCCTTCCTTCCTCTCTTTTTTTCTTTCTTTTTCTTTCCATCCTCCTCCTCTTCCTCCTTTTCCCCTTCTCCTCCTCCTCCTCCTCTTTCTCCCTTCTCCTTCTTTCTATTTTTACCAGATGTAGCAGGAATCGGGGAAGCAGAGAGATCTCTTTTGTCCCAGATATAATCCTCATTAGTCCTTAAATTCAGCAGGACCAATTTGTTCTCTCATTTTCAGGAGGGTCCTACTCTAAGAAGCCAGGGGGGTTGAATGAAGCCAGTGACACAGAGGAAGATCTCAGTGAGGCACAGAAGCCTGGAAAGCTGGCCGAGATCTACGCCACCACCGTGCCCAGCATAGACAGCGCCATGGAATCATGGGATGGCTCTGGGGCAGAGGGCGGCTATGGGAGTCAAGGTAAAGCTATTTGAGTTGGGGTGCCTGAGTGGGTACTTGCTCCCCCTTCTCCCCTACCCTGGGCTGCAATGACATTGGAGACCTTTTCCTTTTGTCTCATGTTAAAATCGCCTACTTGAGGGAGAATGAGAAGGAGTTTAAAAGATGGAAGGCCCAAGAACAGGACTGTGCCATTTTGGGGCACTGATGCTCCCAAGCAGAAATACTGACCACAGTGTTATGTAGGATTGTCAGGCCTCTGGAATTTTTCACAAATCCCTAGAGGCATCCATAGAATTTTCTAACCACATCTTAGAAATGCAGTACAGTGGAAAGAATATTGATCTGGGTTCTAGTGTCAAGCAGCACTGTGCAAGCAGAGAGGAACAAGTCTACATAAGGAGGACCAGAGTTCAAATCCCACCTAATTTTGTGAACTTGGACAAGTCATTTAGACTCCCGAGGCCTCAGTTTCCTCATCTGTGAAATGAGTTGGCTGTGTTTGATGGAACCCATTGGTAGTGGGGACAATCAGTCATTTGTTCATCAGTGCAGAGGAAAGAGCACTAGCCCTGACTCAAATCCCAGCTCCACCACCCCTGGGTCACTTGGGTCATCACTTCCCCTTGTTTGGCCATCCTACCTTAAAATGAAGGTGATAGTGTCTGCAGGGTTAAAATAAAATGAAGGATGGGAAGACTTCTGGGAGATATGAAATAACCATGCAAGTGTGAAGGTGGGTTTTTTGGGTTATTATTTACTGCCACCAGAGATCCAAGATTTCATCTTGGGGACATTCTCTCCCTGGAGTCTGATTGGGATCTCTCTGTCCCTTAGTAAAGGGTCTTCCTAGATGATAGCACATACAACCATGCCTTTGGCCTCTGGGAGACGGATTCTAATCCTACCTCAAACGCTTAGTAGATGTCACTTAACCAGAGCTCAGCACGGTGCTTGGTACGTAGTAGGTGCTTAATGGTTTATTGAATTGATCCTCTCTGGGTCTCTTTTTCCTCATCTGTAAAATGAAGGGATTGGATTCTATGGCCTCTTAAGATCCCTTTCAATTCTAAACCCATGATCCTCTGAAATCCTAGACTTTTCAGGGATTGCTGTGTTGCTGTTGTTGTTCAGTATTGTCCAACTCGTCATGACCCCATTTGGGATTTTCTTGGCAAAGATACAAGACTGGTTTGCCATTTCCTTCTCCACTTCAGTTTACAGATGAGGAAACTGAGGCAAACAGGGTGAAGTGACTTGTCCAAGGTCACACAGCTAGTAAATGTCTGAGGCATCAAGTTTGAACTCAGGTCTTCTTGACTCCACGCCCAGTGTTCTATCCATTGCACAACCTCAGGCACTGCTAGTTATCTTCAAAAACATAAATCCCGATGTGGTGTGATGTAAGAGAAGAATGCTGGTTTGGATTTAGAGTCAAAAGACATGGTGGTCAAGTCTCAGCCCCTACTCATTGTGAGCTTGGGCAAATCCCTCAAACTCTCTGAACCTCAGAGGATTCCTCCTCTGTGGAACTGGGCTATTGTCTCCCCGTGAAAAAGTGAACTTCTAGACAGTAGGAGCTGGTTCTGTTCTTTGTTGTTGCTCCAGCACTTACAGCATCACATGGCACTTACCTAGGACACGCTGCAGAAAAGCCCATTGACTGGGTCAATGACCAATGGGTGTGTGACTATGGTCAAGTCACTGACTCATTTCTCTTCTCTGAGCCCAGCTTCTCATCTATAAAATGAGTGGGTTGGGGGAGAGAGACTTAGGATTTGGGGGTCCTCCTTTTACTCATATGGGTCCTCACCTTCTATGCAACTTTAGATCTTAGAGCAGGGGTTCTAAACCTTTTGGGGAGTCATGGCCTCCTTTGGCTATCTGGGGAAGCCTATGGCTTCCTCAGAATAATGTTTTTTTAATGTATAAAATAATGTGTGAAATGCCAAATTTTAGTTAGAGGCTAATAAAAAGTAAAGATGAAATATGTTTTTCCTATCCAGGTTCCTAGACCACCCTTGCTATTGATCTACTGACCCCTTGTCCATGGCCCACAGCTTAAGAACCCCTGTCTTAGAGTTGCCAAGAGCGTTGGGTGGTTGTGAGACTTGTCCAGGCTCATCCAGCATGTGTCAGAGGGAGACACACACTGTTAATTAATATCAATAATAATAATTATTGTTATTCTTCCTAGACCACCGTGGTCATTGCTGATCTTTTCCTCTCAACCCCTTCAGCTGAGTTTGAGATCTCTGAAAGAAATGCATGCATTGCACCCTGCCCCCAGCCCTGCCAGTTGCGACACGCCCCCTCCTCCCGCATCCCTAAGAGCCTCTGTGGATTTCTCCTCCTAAGGAGGAAGACTGAGAAAAGTGGTTTGGCCTTCCTCCCAGGCCTGGTACTGATCCCATCTGGTTTCAGGGCGCCTGGCCCCCTTCCTGAGTGTCTGATGGACTCCTTAACCTTTGAAACATTGGAGAGGCTGCCTAGGCCCCAGGCAGGGAGGGAGCAGAAAGGAGACCTTGACATTTTCAAAGAATGGCATTGTCCGCAGGCATTTCTATCACTGGGCTATTAGCTTAGCCTTTCCCAGGAAGGTCGAGAGCTTGTAATCAAATGCTGCTTGACCTCTTCCTGTCGCTCCGTGGAGAAGACATGGCAGTGTGTGTGATGCTTTCCTCTGGGTTTTTTTTAATTCTGGGAAGAGCTGAAGAGATTTCTCTGAAATGGGGGGCTCTGAGGAGGCTCAGCCTGGGCCAGGGAGTTGGCTGATTTCCTCTGCAGACAGCTCTGCAAATAGCCCCTCTGTGGTTTCTTTGAGGGAATGTCGCCACCTCCCTGGTTCTCACTGCTTTCCAGGCATTTTCCAGGCCCCCTTCAGAGGATTGGCTCCTTCCTGGTCTGTTCCCAGGAGCTATAATTTCCTTTTGTCTGTAGAGGAAACCCCTGCCAGGGAATGGATTCCCTTTCTTCTCATCTCCCTGAAGGAGGGGTTCCCCTAAGAGGCAGTATGGCACCATGGAAAGCCTACCTTTGGAGCTTGGGTTCTAGTCCAAGAATGGCTACTCATTCACTGTGCAAGTAGCTTCCCTTCTCTGGCCCTTACTTTTGTCGTCTATAAAATGGGAAGGTTAGACTAAATCATCTCTCTAGTCCCTTCCAGGTGGCATGGTGCTGTGATCCTATGATCTAAGTTCTATTCCCTTTTCTTGTTCAATATTCAAAGAGATCTTCTGGCTCTAATATTCTAGACTACCCATACCTCTCCCCATACTTTCATTCCAATCTACCTCAACAACACCTCTCTAATCCTCCTCCATCCTACCATTCCATGCTGGCTCAAAGGATCCTAGATTGAAAGCTGGAAGGCACCTTAAAGACCATTGAATTCAACTCACTCATTTTATAAATGAAGAAGCAAAAGGCCCAGAGCAATTAAATGACTTAACCAGAGTCACATAGTCAGGAGTGTCTGAGATAGGATTCACACTTGGGTCTTTCTGACTCCATCTCCAGCCCTCCATTCACTAGACCACCTGGCTTCCCCAGACCCAGAGCCATCCCTGCCCCACTACCATCTGTGATGACTACCTTCCCTTCATCCTAGATCTCTTCATATCACACTCTTTCCATCTTTATGTGAGCAGTCTCCCCATGGAAAACACCGAGTCCCTAGCTACCATTTCCAATGCCCCAAAGAGTCTTCCTGTCCTGTTCTCCCCAGCCCTCTATGCATGCCACTTCTGTGCTGTTTCCTTGCACTCCTCATTCAGTAATGTCTCCTTTGAGGGGGTCCTCATCCCTTACTATCATCCAACTCAAGTCTTGTTTTAGTCACCTAACAATCTCCAGGTCATTATCCCTCTTTTCTCAAGAAATTCCATACCTAATTCATAGTATTCCTCTCCCCTAGCCCCTACCCTCATGTTTGGGCATTTAAATATACACCATGAATGTTTGAGACTCCCATTTCATCCACCTTCTCAGTCCCGTGGTCACTCTAAGTCTTCATTCTTCTTAATCTGCTCATTGAGATGGTCACACATTGGTTAGCACTATGTCCTGTAACTGGCCTAGCACTATGACCTAGAATCTTGAAATTATCTTCTTTAATCATAGCCTATCTTTCCATCTCTACCTCTACCTCATTCCTCCTAAATCTATTTTTCATTCTCACGATGATCTCCAATCCTTCCTCTCCTCCTTATTCTTTTAGTCTGTCACCCCTTCTCTGGACTCACTTTCCACCATTCACAATCTTGACCCTATAGTTGATTAGTGCACACCCTCTATCTGTGAATTCCTTGCTTCTTGCCCTATCATTACTCATACCTAGTTAAAATCAACCCTGGATTACTCTCACCATACATCTACTCTGCTTCTACCTGAATGCTGAGCACAATAGAAAAAAGTCACACAACCATGCATCACAAATATTATCCAACCTCAATCAGTCCCTAATTAAAACTAATGCATCCTTTCTCCTGCTGAGAAAATGAGGCTATCAGCCATGAGTTCCCTCTTCTTCTGATTCTTCACCTCACTCAAATCCCTTCTATATTATTCCTTATCCTCTTGTTCTTTGCTTCATTCTTTGAAAAAGAAGCCAAAGTCAGCTTCAATACCCATGCCATTAATCCCACCCTTCCATCTCTCTGGGAGTATATCTTCTTGCTCTCTCTCTCTCTCTCTCTCTCTCTCTCTCTCTCTCTTTTCTCAGTCTTGATCTCAGTCTTGGTCTCGGTCTCTATGTTTGTCTGTCTCTCTCATGTTTAATATATTTGTATCCATTGGTTCCCTCTTGCTGCCCACAGACATAGATAGATCTTCCCCATCCTTCACTGGACCCTGCTAAGCCTTCAATCTATTCATCTCCATCTCCTCTTCCTTTCCCAGTCAACCTTGAAAAGAGGTATCCATACTTGTTAACTCCATTTCCTCACCCACTCCTGCTCTATCTCTCCTTGCAACCTGACTTCCCAAATTTCCATTCTGAAGACATTTTTCTCTCTAACGTTACCAGCAATCCCTTAACAGATAAATTCAGTAACATCCTCTCATTCCTCATTCTATATGAGCTCCATGAAGCTTTTGACATTATCGACCACCCTTTCATCCTAGATATTCTACACTTCCCTGGCATGCATGACACTGTTCTCTCCTGGGTTTCCCACTTCTTGGACCATGCCTTCTCCAACTTTTCTGTGCATTAGCATCCTCCTCTTGCCCATCAAGTGTAGGTGGCCTCCAAGGCTTTTTCCGAAGGTCCTTTCTCTTCTTTATCTATGCTTTCCCTCACGGTTATCTTATCAGCTCTTGTCACCTCTAAACAAATGACTCTCAAATCTATAGCTCCTGCCTTAATTTCTGTCTTGAGCTGTCCCATATCATTAGCTGCCTCTTAAAACCCTCTACAACTTGGGTCCTACCTGCCTTTCCATACTAATTTCCTACTACCTCCCTTTGTGAATTCTTTAGCACAACTGGCCTACTAACCATTCCCCAAATCTAGCAGTCTGTCTTCCAACTCCATACCTTTGTGTATGGGCTCTGCCATGTCTGCAATGTGCTTCTTCACCACCATCTCTAAGATTTTTCCTTTAAAATTCAACTTAGGTATCACCTATTCCATGAAGCCCATTGTTGTTGAATTGTTTCAGTCATGCCCAATTCTTCCTGACCCGATTTGGGGTTTTCTTGGCAAAGATACTGGAGTGGTTTGCCACTTCCTTCTCTAGCTCATTTTACAGATGAGGAAATTGAGGCAAATAGGGTTAAGTGACTTGCCCAGAATCACAGAGTTAGTAAATGTCAGAGGCCAGATTTGAACTCAGGAAGATGAGTCTTCCTACTGTAGACCCTGTGCTCTAACCACAACACCACCTAGTTGTCCATCCATGAAGCCCTTCTCAATCCCTAGTTATTAGTACTCTTTCCCTCTTGAAATTGCAGGGGACCCTAATTATGTACCCCAGTGTGAATAATGAAGTGGTGGCATTATTCTAATTTGCAGTAGTTGCAATATAATTATATGTAAAATGTGGTAATTGATTCCAGCCCAATAGAAATATGTAATGAAAATTAAAAAAATGTGACCACTTCATGGCTTCATTATTCATACTAATCAGGACCGAGATGCCTATCTGCATTTTATATTTGATTATCCATGGATGTGTTATATCTCCTCCCCTCCACACACATGCACACACTGGTATCTCAGTTAGAATGTAAGCATCTCGAGGGGCAGGGATTGATTCATTTCTATTCTAGAACCTACCATAGTGCTCTGTTACACATATTAAGTGCTTGATCAATTTATATTGGATCAAATTGAAGAATTCTAGTTGAGGAGACAAGGCTAGCCCCCATAAGTCAGAAGACCAGAGTTCAAATTGGACCCTGTTGTATGACTTGAGAGAGAGATATTCCCCAACAAATAGCGGCCTCACTTTCCTTGTTTGAAAATGATGATAATAACCCAGAGCCTACCTTAAAGAATTATTGCTGGGAAAGTAATCAATCCACGAGCAATTTTTAAGCCATTACTGTATGCCAGGAACTAATAGAGGAGACCAAATATGGACACACACACATGTATACACATGTATATAGAGACACACACTATATATACATGTACATATATATTGCCAATGTATTGCGTGTGTATATATATATATAAATATGTTACCTAGAATATATATAATAATATTGCCTATAATACATATATAAATACATTACCTATAAATTGTATGTAACACATATATTGCATGTATATTGTACGTATGTGTATATATGCATATGTACGTGTGTGTAGGCACACACACATATATCTAAGCATCAGAGACAGCCATGGAAGATAGCGGGCTGTATGTGAAAACCAGCAATCAGACAGGTGCATTTTGTAACCCATACTGCTCTTACTTATCATTATTATTATTGCATGAAACAGTAATTGAATGCTTGACCTGTAGCCAAGTGCTAAGTCATGTGGTACCAATTTTAAGTACTGCTGGAAGCTAACAGAGGGATAAATTCCTGTGGGCTGGGGTGGTCAGGGAAGGTTCCCTAGAGGAGTGACCCAGTGGAGAAAACAGCAGAGTGTAGGGGTGAAAGCTGAATAACGAGGATAAAGGCGTCAAACTGAGAGCAGGTCTAGTGCTTCCTAGGGACAGTCTCGTAGGAGGCGGAGGATAGGGAGGAGAAGGTAGCTGATAAAATAAAGATGGTTTCCTGGAGGTCTCTGACTCCCCCATTCCAGAGGCCTCGTGAGCTGTTGGCCTTTCCCTTCTCTGCTCTATCCACAGGCACGTATGTACCTCCAGCTGCAGGAATCAGCCTGCACCCCCAGGAGTGGCGGCCCAGTAGGGTGAAGAGCAGCCCCCCTCCTGGGGAGCCCAGAAAGACCAGCTACCCCTACCCGGACGGGAACTTCCCTGAGGATGAATGGGACAAGCCCACTAGGTCTGTAGGGGATGAGACAGTGGGAGGGTGAAAATCAGCATTTACTCTTTTGAGCCTGCTTAGGACAAAGACAGAGGGAGGGTGGGGTGAAGAGGAAGAACACAGGTTTCTTGCTTTTCTGTCAGAAAGCTAAGGTTCCATCCAACTCTAAGCCTTATGCTCCTATGTATAGAATGGGCCAAGCCTCCATCAGAGAACTGGACCACTTGGGCATCAGGATGTCACCTGGTTCTGCTACCTCTCCCCTTTCCCTCCTTGCTTCCCAAGGGCTTGACTTCTAGACGTCCAAACTCTAGTATCACACCCATCTTTTCCCAGTCAGCCATCACTCCTCCAGCAGAACCCAGGAATGAAGCACTGTCCTCATTGACAGGCCAGTCCACTGTCACCAGGACATTTTGCCAGTAGTGAGGACAGGCTTGCATTGTCCAGCTCATTTGTGCCTGTGACTCAGAGGAGAGGGCTGTAAGGAAGAGGGCACTTGGTCCCACTGCCCACCCGGATCTGTCTCAGAGCCAGGCCAGGTTTGTCCTTGGAAAACTAGAACAAATCAAACTAGGGGCTTTCCCGGCCTCCTAAGAGTCTGGGAATAGACCCGGACTGAAGAAGGAAAAAACCTCTGCCATCTGAAACATCATCCCTGACTGTTGTTTTGCCCTAGAGCAGAATTTGTTTATTTTGTATCAGAAAGCCCTTTAATTATAAATAACACCTATTATTAAAGGCAGATAGATAGGACAATGGATAGAACTCTGGACCTGGGGTCTGTCTGGAAGACTTGAGTTAAATTCCTGCTTCAGACACTTACTAGCTGTGTGACCCTGGGCAAGTCACTTTACTACCATTTGCCTCAGTTTCCACAACTGAAAAGTACAGATAATAACAGCACCTACCTCTCAGGGTTGTTGTGACAATCAAATGAGATAAGAATTGTAGAGCTTAGCACGGTGTCTAGCATATAGCAAACACCTTAGAAATGTTACCTATTATTCTTATTAATAAAGCACTATATAAATGTTTATTATTATTAGTGTTATTAGCACTTCTATAAAGAGCCTCACAACAACCCTGAAAGGTAGGTGCTATTATTATGCCGATTTTACAGATAAGGAAACTGAGGCAGATAGGTTAAGTGACTTGCCCAGGGTCACACAGCTAGGACGTATGTGAGACCATATTTAAATTCAGGTCTCCCCAACTCCAGACCCAGAGCTTTATGTACTGCACCACGTAGCTGCTCTTTGGCAGATTCCTTCTCAGAATAATGTTTTTAAATGCATAAAATAAAATACAAAGGATTACAAAGGAAATCAATTACATTGAAATACAGTTGTCAAAATATTTTTTAAAGCAGTTATCGTGGAAATGTGTTTTACATAAAAAACTATTATTAATAAATAAAATAATTGATTTTTTTAAAGAAAGGACTTTAAAAAGAGAGGCTCATAAAACCCAAATTAAGAACCACGCTTCTAAGGAAACTAGATGTGTGCAGCTGTTGAGTTTGGCTGAATTAAAAAGCTGTTTCCTCCCAAAATCGCAACGAAGTAGGGAACAAAAAGAGCCAAGATCAGCCTGGCTCAGTCCAGGATCTCCAGAGGAAGGCTCTCTCTCCTCCCATTCTGAGAGCAGCAGGGCCTGTCTGTCGGCAGATAATCTCCTGGCCCTTTCCTTTCCTTCCACCCTTACCTTGGCCCCAGGACCCTGTCACTCTGGCATTTTGTCTCCTTTTATTCTTGTCCATTAACAGTAATGTCCCTTGGACACATGCTGCCATTTATAGAAAAGCCTATTCACTTAGCCCAGGGACTTACCTTGGGTCAAGCCTGGTCTAGGACCTTGGGGCTCCTCTTGGGAGCAGGGAGCATTTCTTATCCCATTTGCTCATTAGCTTTCTGCCTGGAGCTCTCTGACAAAGGAGAGCTGTTCCTTTCAGTGAGACCCTGAGCCTGCCTCCTGATGAGAAGAATGAAAGAGACTGCCTCCCTATAAAGGAAATCCCAGCTCTCCTTCACCCATCTCTGTGCCATTCAAATCGATTACTGTTTGCTAAGAAGGGAGTGATGATTGGGATAATCTGGGGAGGTGGACATAGAAACAAATCAATGGTTGTTGGTGATAAGAGAACCTTTATTATGTCATATTTCAGGAGAGAATTAGACTAGGTGAATTCTTGGGACCCTTCCAACCCTGACATTCCATCCTCTAAGGCCCCTTCAGGTTCTGGTATTTTGGGTTCTAAGGCCTCTTCCAGCTCTGACACTCCCTATTCTAAGGACCCTTCCAGCTCTGACATTCCCTGTTCTAGGCCCCCTTCCAGCTCTGACATTTTATGTTCTAGGGCCCCTCCAGCTCTGACACTCCCTGTTCTAAGGCTCCTTTCAGCACATTCCGAGACTGTGATCACCCTTCTATCCTCAGTTTCCCTACTCTATAAAACACTTGTACTACCCACCCTCCTGTATCTTCCTTCTTCACCCCTATCACCGTGTCAAGAGGTAATTTGTAAACTTGGTAAAACACAGTGCAAATGTAATAGTTATCATGAGCCAAAGTCTGCTCCTTCGCCATGATGATGGTAACAATGAGTCTATGTATCCCCTAAGTCTCCCACCCTGTACCCCACCACATGCGCACACACACACACACACACACACACACACACACACACACACTTTAAGAGAGGAGAAATGTTGGCCCATTAAGACACCACGCAGTGACTAGTGTAAGCCAACCTTCAGATCACTGCGTTTTCCTGGTCATTGCCTCCCAATGCTGTGTGAAAGCCATAACAAAACACAAACCAGATGTTCTTTCACTGAGGGATTGATTTTTGGCTTCTCTGGTCTAAGCTGTTTCTCTTCTAGAGATCTGGGACCAGAGACTTAAGAATAGATGTTGCCAGGACTGTCTGGTGTCCTTTAGGGTATCTGATGAGACCCAGCTGTTACCCCAAGGAAGAACTAGCTCCTGGTGACTTTCAGAATGAACAAAGCGTATGTGTGTGAGCAAAGATTATGTGTTTTGAAAGTGAAATGAAACCTGACCCAGGGCTTAGCACCAGAGAGGGAAGAGATAAGTCCCTATGGCCACTTCAATCAAGAAAGCTCCTTCAGCAGCTCCTTACAGGAGTACTAGTGGGTCATAGAAGGCAATTCCTTTCTGGTAGTTGTTTTTTGGCTTGTTTGTTTTTCCACTTGGGTGGATAGGCCCCTGATGGGTAACTTCTCAAGAATGAGACCTTTGGCTTACAAGGAGGCCCTCTTATTTCTCCAGCTAATTCAGAGGATTTTAGAGTCCATGACCTCAAAGCACCAAACTCTATCTCTTGCCCTTGGTGCCCCTAGAGAAAAATGAACCTGGTGCACGTACCCCAGGCATGAGTAAAGGGGCACCTCTGTTTATAACAAGGAAACTAAAAATGAGACAGAAGGAAGCTTCCTCATGATTGGTTTCACACCCTCCTTGCTGACAACTCAGTCCAACCTTTAGCCAAAAATCTTCCCCAGAAATTTAATTGATGGGTATGTACTATTGTTAACTGTAGATAGAATTAGAAATGCACAGGGTGTTTCAATAAAATGGATACACACTTTAATAACCAGTATCTTTTATGAGAGTATTGAAGTATGTGTCTTAAAGAAGCCAATGTTTAAAATATTTCCCATCACCTCTGCATCAGAATCTCAGACAACATACAGCCCAGCACACAGGTGCTGTACCCTGGAATACTTTAGTAATAGTTCAGTGCTCTAAAAAGTTCATGAATTTCATCAGCATGAGGATACCTCTACCAATGTAAGTCATATTCTGGGTATGGGTAAGTCTTAATGAGTAAATATGGCCAGTGCAATTCATCACTAGATAGCTAACTTTCTGGTGATAAAACTGTAAGTTAAAGAAGGCTGGTCCCAAGCTGAGTTAATATTAAAAACTATTCTAGCTCAGTAGGACATAGTAGAGTTCATATCCCACTGAAAACTCCCCTCCATAAGATGCATCAATAGAGTTTTAACTAGGGTAGGGCAAGCAGAACTTTGCAACAGGATGGCAAATACAAGAGGTGCTATTAATCTGTTAAAACAGAAAATTGCCCATGGCAATGATACCCTGCTCACACTCAAGGTGAGCTGCTCTCTGATCTCACTCATAGTATCCCATGCTCTCTATCCTGGAGGTCTCTGGGTCTCTATCTCTCTGCTATGTAATGATGTCTCACCACCCTCTTCAAAGGAGTTTTTCTTTTAAAATTAGTTTCTGGGTATAGTTGTCCCAGGCAAATTTGAGACTGTTTGTCCCAGGGACTAAAATTACTAGTCCCTATTCTGGGCATTAAAGTAAACCTTCAGTGGTCATCCTCTTCATCCTACTGGTGGATACCTCAGACATAATTATCATGGAACCATGAAATGCATATTTTAGTTCAGTTTCAAGTTCATGACTCCAATGTCTTCATGTCTTCAGCCATATTCTCATTTTTCAAACTATAAACCCTCAAGAATATTTCTGACATTTTGAACTTTAACTCTTTTTTTTTTTACCCACCTGGTAGACAGTGTAATCATGTGGCGCATTCCCAAGACCAACAGCCAACTAGTGGTCTTACTCTGTAACAGTCTGAATGACAATGGTTAGATTTCCATGTGTATTTGCAAGGTATAATAGAAAGAATTAAGGGAATTCAGAAACCTAGGTCCTGACCCTGACTTCAATAAAAAACACGACTTTGACTAAATCATTTCTTCTTTCTGGGGAAATGCTTGTTTAGTCATCTATAAAATAAAGAAGCTAGACTAAATGGTTTCTAAAGTTCCTTTCAGCTCCAACATTCCATGTTCTACTCTTCTGTATTCTAAGTTTGCTTCTAGACCTGATATTCTATGTTCTAGGGTCTCTCCCAACTCTAGCAGTACGTGTTCTGAGGCCCCATCCAGTTTTGACCTATATTCTAAAGGCCCTGCAAGCTCTGATGTTCTGTGTTTTACGGTCCCATCCAGCCCTGACATTCTCTGTTCTGAGGCCCCTTCCAGCTCTGACATTTTATGTTCTAAGGCCCCTTCCAACTCTGATGTCCTATGTTCTAAGGCCCCTTTCAACTCTGACATCCTGTGTTCTAAGGCTCCTTCCAGCCTTGACATTCTATGAGTCTAAATCACATTGTGAATACATTTTATTGAAACACTCAGAATTTGTGTGTCTGGTCAAAGGCCACCATTTTCTATTACATCCTTTCTGTTTATTGAGTCACTGGAGACCTACTATGTAGTTACCATTTTTTCTCACCCTGTCTGTATCCTCTGTGTTCTTCTCTCTCTTCTCAGGTGTTCTGTGTCTCAGCTCTCAGCCCTGTCTCATCCGCCCTTGTACTAACCAGTCTCTGAAGCTCCTGGTTCACCCATAATGCATCATTTTTTTCCTTTTCACTTCTCTATTTCACCAAAAAAACGTCCTCCCAAACCTCCAGTGTTCCTTCAGGCATATTTTCGTTTTTTTCCCTCTCGAACTTGACATTGCTACACCAACTTCAGGCATCCTCTGAAGGGGCCGGTTGCCCTGGTAGTAAATGCATGAAGGTTTTGTATTTGGGACTCCCTTGCCTGATGAAAAGTTCATGTTGTTTGCTTTTGTATATGAAGACTCCTCAAGTCTCTGCTTTGCTGGCGGTCCCCGCGAGCTAGGCTTTCTGGCTTCCGTCCTCCCCAAGAAGAGCGAGCGCTGACAATCTTTGGTTCCTACGTTACAACAGATTCCCCGGCCGCCACAACGGCCCGGAGCCCACTCATGAGGATAATTTTTGGCGTGTTTTTGGAGAAGCTCTGGAGGACTTGGAAACATGCGGCCAGTCTGAGCTTCTGAGGGAGATTGAGGTAAGTGAGTGCCTTTAGCGGTTGGCATTAAAGGTCTGAAAGGTGATGGGTTGTTGATCTACCTGAGGCCCCTGGGGAAGATTTGATGGGTTAGTACACATCACAAACAAGTAGGTACTGCATAGCACCATGGAAAGAACACTGGAAAGGATGGTAGAAGGGAGCACAGATAAGCAGGACAGCTTTGAAAGTTGCATGTTGGATGTTTTATATGGTAGAAAAGTCAGGGAAACTTGCCTCTGGGGTCTGTCCTTACTCTAGATCTAGTATTTTAAGAGCCTATGAAGATAAGAATGAAGAAAAGATCATTTGATGCATTTGGTGATTTGAATGTTACTGGTGAACCTCAAGAAAGCATTTTCAATTGTGTAAGGGAGATAAGTGATGAAGTGGTATGGAACAACATTCTCAAAAGAAAAATAATCAACATGTAACAGAATTAAATATAACCATTTTAAATGTATACAGTCTTCTTCTGTCTTAGAAGTATTCACTTTATTTGGTATTTGTTAACACCAATAAATAAATATAACACCAATAAATAAGTGAATAAAAATCATACAAAATAAAAAAGAAAATTGGAAATGGAACCCAGAAGACCTGGATTGAGACCCTGAATCTTAGGATCATTAGATCACAGAATTAGAAGGTCCCTTAGGAGGTCATCCAATGTCCTGAGGAATCAGTATCACACAAACACACACACACAAACACACACACACACACACACACACACACACTAAGGATCATAGGATTTAAAACAAGAAGAAACCTCAGTGGCCCTCTAGACCAAGCCCCTCATTTTATAGATGGGGGATCTGAAGCCCAAGGAGCTTATGACTTGCTTCTAGGTCGCACAGATAGTAGTGGACAGAGACTAGATTCAAACTGTGTGACTCCTCCATACACAACCCACTTTTGTACTTAATCTGTTTGAGTCTCAGTTTTGTCCTTTGTGAAATGAGGAATTCAGGCTTAGATGATTTTTCAAGAAAGTCATTTCCACTTTTAAAACCTAAGATGGGGTGTATGTGTGTGTGTGTGTGTGTGTGTGTGTGTTTGCTCTTCAGAGTTCCCCAGAACTAAAGACTAAAACACACTCACAACACAAGTACACTTTAGGTAGAAGTGATTTGACCTGCTAAACTTCATATGGACAGGTCAGAACTTACGTATTCTCCCAAATGCCATCACCCTTGGGAGGCAATCCATAGAGTGACCATACTTGAGGCATAGAAGAAATTCCTATTATGGGGCAGTCTCTCAGAACCTTCAAAGTCTACAATGTGGTAGAATGGCCAATGATATGGCTTTGGGGTTGGAGGATCTGGGCTTGATTCCTAGCTCTGACTTACATCCTGTATGACTTTCAGTAAATCCCTCCAGATCTCTGTGATGCATGTATAAAAGAAGGGTGCTGAAAATAGCTGATCTCCAAGATCCTTACTAGTTCTAAATCTTTTGATCCTTTTCAAACTTCCCAATGGTAACAAATCTTGGTCCTTAGAGAATGGATTTAATTTTTTTTCAGAGACTCAAATCCATTCAGAGCTAAATCTTGTGACTAAGGTAGAGGGTCTAGCTGGGAAATTCTAATTTTGACCCAAGAAAGGTATGACTATAAATCAATGACACTAGTTTTATGGGGGAGGAGTCTTGAAGGCAATTACCAGTAGTTGTGGTTGTTGAACCTTCCCTCATCCTCCATATCTAGTTAAAAGATCAATGTGTATAGTTTGTATGACAGGGGTGGTGTTATCATTGACAGATGCATGACAGCTAAAAGGGGGGTAAGGTATTAAATTTCATTTCTAAGGATAAGTTGGTGAGTTTGTATTAGATTATGTTGAGTTTGAGGTGACTACAAGTCATCCAAGAGGAGATGCCCCAAAAGGAAGCTGGAAATACAAAGCTGATGGACAGGGTTGGACACCCAGATTTGGGAACCTTCTGCCAATGGATGGATATTGAAAGAATGAAAATGGAGGATGTTTTCAAAAAAGAGCATGTGAAGAGAGAGAAGATCAGAATGTTGCTGTAGTCTTAGAGAAGCATCCACATTTCAGGGATAGGTAGAAGATGAGACGTTCAAGAAAACGGAGTGGTTATTGGTGTAGGAAGAGAAGCAAGAGGGAAGGAAGTGACATGAAAGCCTAGGAAAAAGTGAATTTCAAGACTGAGGGCTGGCCTGGTGGATAGAGGGCTGGACCTGGAGTCAGTAAGACTGAGTTCAAATATGCCCCTCTAATTTACTAGCTGTGTGCCCCTGGGCAAATCACTTGCCCTCTAAGAACCTGCTTCCTCATTTGAAAAATAGGGATGATATTTTTGCTACCTATCTTATAAAGTTGTTATCGATAAAGAAGCTTGTAACCTTAAGACTACACATAAATGAGAATTAATATCATTGCACTCTAACTGGGGAAATAACACATATTTATTGTTGTCTGGTTGTTTCAGTCATGTCTGACTCTCCGTGACCCCATTTGTGGTTTTCTTGGCAGACATACTGGAGTGGTTTGCCGTTTCCTTCTCCAGTTCATTTTACAGATGAGGAAACTGTGGCAAACAGAGCTTTTCTGTTTGGCCCTAGAGGGCAGAACCAGGATCAGTGGGTAGAGTGGCAGAAACATAGACTTGCTATGATGAAAAAATACCCTAAAATTAGGATGATTCAGGAGTGAAATGAGCTACCTCAGGAATTACTGGGGTCCTTGTTTCTGGAAGTCTTCAAGCAAAGTTTGAATGACTTTGGCTATATCAAAGAAGTACTTCTTGCCCAGGTATGAATTAGTCTAGGTGACCTCTGAGGTCCCGTCCATCTCTGAGATTCTGGAACTCTGGACACTTCCAATGTGCTTGCCCAGGATCACACAGCTAGCAAGTATCTGAGGTCAGATTTGAACTCACAAAGCTGAGTCTTCCTGACTCCGAGCCTGGTGTTCCATCCACTATACCACCAAGCTGCCCCAACACATATATTAGAGGACAGTTAAGTGTGTTAAGCAGACTATATATACAATAGGAATTTAAATATGAGGGACATTAGCGTGGGTTGATGTAATCCAAGAAAGTTTCTAGGGGAAGGTAAGATGTCAGGTGGATCATGACGGATGGTTTGGATTTGGATGAGAACAGAAGAGCAATAGAGACTAGACCTATGATTTCCTTTGTGTAAGGAACTCCCAGATGAGGAAACTCATCTCTACCAATTCGATGTGGCAACTTCCCTACTACTTACAGGTTATGCCCAAGGTCATACTAGCAGGACATGTCAGAAGTGGGGCTTAACTCAGGTATCTTCTTGGATCCAAGGCCAGCTCTCTGTTCACTAAACCATGATGCATCTCATGGTGAGAACTAGCTTTACAGCAATTCAGCCTTAGGCTCCTGTGGCTAGGTCCAGGCTACAGCCTCCTGGGTACTCTCTCATCAAGGTTATGTGGGGATGGAGGCAATGCTGGGGCTCGGAC
The DNA here is from genome assembly GCA_028646515.1 of Pseudochirops corinnae. NCBI lineage: Eukaryota > Metazoa > Chordata > Mammalia > Diprotodontia > Pseudocheiridae > Pseudochirops > Pseudochirops corinnae. The sequence continues at coordinate 46,592,228 of CM053590.1, forward strand.
AAACATTTGTCGGAATGGAGCCAAGGCTCAGATTAAATCTGTGAATCATCTTCTGTAGGTTACTGTGAGTCACATTATCACCTCCTCTGGGACCCTTTCTGTGGCCAAGAGAAGGGAACATGAGGAATTCTTGGACTCCCCTATTTCCCATCCAGACTCTCGTTCCCTGAGGCTGCTAAGGGGGTTAAATAGCGACAAGAGTTTAAAGAGCTATTCCTCACAGGGATAGCTAAGTTTTCAATTCACAGGTTATTGGGGTTTTTTTTTAATTGTTTTTTGTTTTTCTTTTTGGAAGAGGGAAGGCAGGGAAATTGGGTTAAGTGACTTGTCCAAGGTCACATGGCTAGTAAGTGTTTTAAGTGTCTGAGGCCAGATTTGAACTCAGGTCCTCCTGATTCCAGGGCTGGTGCTCTATTCACTGTGCCACCTAGCCTCCCCCAATTCACAGATTATTGAAGTTGGAAGGACCCTTTGGGAATGTCTAGTCCAACACTTTATCCTAGAGATGAGCAAACAGTATCTAAGTGACAGTCAGTTTGCCCAGTGGTTAGAGCATGGGACTTAGCTTCAGGAAGACCTGAATTCAAATTCTTCCTCACTTACTAGCTGTGTGACACTGGGGAAGTGACTTAAATTCTCTGTGCCTGAGTTTTTTATTTTGTTTTTTAATCTGTAAAATGGGACTGATAACAACCCCACTTCACAGGGTTGTCACAAGGATCAAGTGAGTTAGCGTATGTAATGTGCTTTAGAACCCTTAAAAGACTATATAAACGCCAGCTATTGTGGTTGTTATCACCCAAGGGCTCTCTTGTAGCGAGAAACAGAACCAGAGGTCAATACCTGGTGTCCCGATGCCCAGCCCATTGGTCTTTCCACCACATCATAATTTCATCATTCACTCACTCACAGTGTGAAAATCCTGAGAGACCTAAACAAATGCAATTTTCATGGCAGAATGCGGCAGGCACTTGGAGACAGGGGCTATTGGGCAGAGGGGCAGAGGGTCATGCAATCACAACGCTTGCTCTGAGTACTCATCAGACCAGGACTGAATCCTGGAATTAACCTGACTCTCTAGAATTTCTAATGTAAATATGTCTGAATTTGTCCCCCTTTTCTAGGACTTTGGACACAGAATGGGGGAGCAGGAATGGACCATAGAGATCATTTAGTCCAACACTATAATTTTATAGGAATATAAACTGACTCCTAGGAAGGTGATTTGCCTGAGGTCACATAGCCGTTCAGTGACAGCCCAGACACAAGGACCTTAACCTTGTACTCTATTTGCATTTTACCCAAAGAACCCCACCTTCCCCTTCTTCCCTAATCCTCAATTGTATTTTGCCCTTTCTAGGTCTATCCTAGAGCAGGCACTTATACTATTCCAATAACACTTGCCTAACTCACTTCTCTACAGGCTTCCATCATGACAGGGAATGTGCACAGCTTGGGCCTAGACGGCAGCCCTGTGACCTTGGACCCATCATCAGGGTCAACTGGAAGAAGCCCCTGGTGGAAAGGAACATTCCAGCAGGGGACCCGGGATCCAAGTGAGGGCCATGTGGTCCCCACCAAGACAGCCGAAGAAGGCTTGAAAATGCAGGCAGTCAAGGAGGAGATGCTGGAAATCATGTCACCAACTCCTCTCGAATTATACAAGGTGAGTATCTGGTCCTGGTAGAGAGTCATTAGGCACAGTGGGTAGTTAGGAAGACTTGAGTTCAAATCCAACCTCAGATACTTCCTAGTGGTGTGACCCTGGGCAAGTCACTTAACCTCAGTCTGCCTCAGTTTCCCCATCTGTAAAATTAGGATAATAATAGCACCTACCTCCCAGACTTGTTGTGAGAGTCAAGTAAGATATTTGTGAAGTGCTTTGCAAACCTCAAAGCTCTATAAAATGCTGGCTGTTACTATTATTATTGGTTGTTGTTATGTAATTTCAAAGTTCAACCGGGATTTCTATGGAGCCCTCTGAAGAGTGAATAAAGAGACAGGGATGGAATAGGATGAGAATTAGGAAATTACCACCGCCAAGTAAAACAACAATGACCCCTAAGAGAGAGGAGGAGGCTAACACATCGGGTGCCAAAGCCAGCACCCAAAATATTCGCACTGGACTAGAACATAAAGCCAAGTCTAATAAGACACAATTTAATAGGAATAAATGCAAAGTCCTACAGTGGCATTTAAAAAAATGCAAGTTGAAGGAGGTGTGATTAGATAGCAGTTCATCTGAAAAAGACCTTGCAATTCTAGTTGACCACAAACTCAGCATGAGTCAAGGAGAAAGGGGAAAGCGTTTATTAAGTGCTATTGTTATCTGAATTTAAGGAGGGGGAAAGCACTTATTAAGTGCTATTGTTATCTGAATTATTATTATTATTATTATTATCCACATTTTGGTGTTGAGGAAACTGAGGCAGGGAGATTTGGGGCACATTTGCCCAGGGTTGCATAGATATTTCAGTGTCTAAAGTAAAATTTAAATTCAAACCTTCCTGACTCCAGGGTCAACACTCTATCCACTGCACCACCCACCAGCTTCATATGGAGGCCAAAAAATACTTCTATATGGGGCTGAAATGAGTTGTGGCACCCACATCTAGGGAAGGGATTGTCCTATCCTCTATGTTATGCTGTATGCTGTCCTGGACAGACCATGTCTAAAGTACTGTTTCTTCTCCTGGGGATCATGTTATAGGAAGGAGATTGGTAAGTTCGAGGGCCTTCAGGATGGTGAAGGGCCCCTGAAATCATGTCATATGAGAATCACCCAAAGAAATGGAGAGATCTTAGCCCAAGGAAGAGAATATTTAAAGGAAAACATGAGATCTATCTTCAAGTATGTGGAAGGCAATGATATGGAACAGGATATTAGACCAACTTCTTTCGCTTGGCCCTAGAGGGCAGAATCAGGATCAGTGGGTTGAGGTGGCAGAAATGAAGATTTGTGGTGATGAAAAACTTCCTAAAATTAAGATGATCTGAGAGTGCAATGGGTACCTCAGGAGTCATGGGGTTCCTTGTTTCTGGAGGTCTTCAAGCAAAGTTTGAATGAAAATGAAAGCGGTCACTTGTTGGGTATGTCAGAGAGGGGCTTTTTGTCCAGGCACCAGTTAGGTTAGGGGGCCTCTGAGGCCCCATCCGTCTCTGAGATTCTGGAACACTGGAACCCTTTTCTTGTCCCAATGCTAGAGACAGAAGGATGAAGCATGTTTCTCACACTTAGAGCACCTCCAACCTGGTTGGAGAAACAGGTCTCACTCGTGTGAAACAGAACATTAGCACATTCATGACAAATGACAAATGAGACAGTAAGTCTTATAGGAGCTCCAAGAATAGTCCTAGTTTAATGATGAGAGAAATAGGTGCTAAGGAAAACTGGGTTCAAATCCCAGCCTCCCATTTACTTCCCCATCAAGTCACTTAACTTCATGAGCCTCAGTTCCCTTGTCTGTAAAATGAGTGAACTCAACTAGGTACTTAAATGAGATGTATACAAAGCACTTTGCAGATCTTAGAGGCATGATATAAAGTTATTTTTATCTCCAAGGTCGCTCCCAGGTTTAAATCTCACAGGCTAGCACAGTTAAGAAGGCTTCCCTAGATGAAGACGGGTTTGAGCTGAGCTTTAAAGGTTGGGTAGAATTTGGATAGGTGAAGAACATTCTTGTAAGGGTCAGGGGATGGGGATATGAGTATAACAGCATCGAAGCACCACAACTGGAGGAATGTGGTGCCATTTCTTCTCCTTTTTAGACTCATCCCGACTACCATAAGGGGGCAGGGGGAAATTAGGGAAGGGATGTTGCCAAACTCTAAGATCCAACAGGGAATGCTGACCCAGATGGTAATGACCTGGGCCCTAAAGGAAAGAGCACAGGAGGAAAATAAAGCAATTTTCTATAGACACAACTGCCAATATTGTATTTATTAGTTTATGAATGAAATTACACCCTCAGGCTTATAAACCCATGTGCTTATAAGGGGAGCTGGTGTCTAGGATTGGGCACTGCAAGATATTGAATTTCCCAGATCATCCCTGTGGGGTATCCAAAGGGTATCCAGGTTCTTTACATCAGGAAGGAGACTCTGATAGAAAGGTTATATTTGACGGGGAGGGGGAGGAAGTAAGATCTTCCAGGATTGTATTTCTGTATGAGGGGTACCAGCACCATCTGCAAATATCAAGAAGACAAACCTAAGGACCACTAAATGTGTGCTTGAGGGGGAGGAGTGAGTCTTAATAGCTACTCACTAATAGCTGAGACTTCTCCATTGATATGGAGGAGGGCGTTGAGACTAGATTACCTTTAGAAATACTCTGCGAACTTTTGGGATGGGTATAACATGCCGCCTTGAATATGCTGCATATGAATATTGTATGTTGAATCCTCCCAGGTCCCTGAACAAGCAGGGTAAGTGCACATAGGGAGGGCGAGATACGGATTATTTACCATAATTACCAGCCCCAACTCTAGGCACAATTATTTAAAAAATAATGAAGTATTTCACCAAGAAGGAAGGATGGACATGTAGAACGGGAATGGGACTACTGAGGTGTGAGACTTCCTTGCTACTTCCCAAGAGAAGGGTGAGAAGGTCTCTAGTTTTGCACAAAGACTAGAGATAATGTTGAAGGAAGCAGTGATCAAAGGTTGTGGTGGCTGGTCCATGTCCTCAAGGCAAATGCACGTGTTGGTCTGTTTGTTACTGCAGCAGCTGTGACTGGCTGAAGCTCCCCTAAAACCTACTTGATTAAGGTCATAGATTCAGAAATGGAAAGGGGAAATTCAAGGTCATGTAGGCCAGTCCTCTCATTCTACAGATAGGGAAACTGAGGCCAGAAGAAACAAAAGAGACTTACCAAGGTTATGCAAGTCACAAAGAGCAAGATTGGGGTTTGGACCCAGGCCCTGTGATTCCATATTTGTTATCTTTCTACAACACCACAGTCAGGGTTGTTAAAAGCCATGGAATTCAGCCCAGTTTCTATTTTAAGGAACTCTGGTCTTTGTGACTAGTGAGAGTGTAGGGCTGACATTACCAAATTACTCCCATGTCTTCTCCTTTGCCTCCCATACCTTAGCACCTAGCACAATGTGGGGTACACAGTTGTTGATTATTGTTCAGTTGTTTTTCGTCTGTGTCCAAGTCTCATGACCCCATTTGGGATTTGCTTAGCAAAGACACTGCAGTGGTTTGCCATTTCCTTCTCTGGCTCATTTTACAGAGGAAGAAACTGAGGCAAACAGGGTGAAGTGACTTGCCCAGGGTCATACAGCTAGAAAATGTCTGAGGCCAGATTTGAACTCAGGAAGATGAGTCTTCCTGACTTCAGGCCTGGACTTCACTCTATCCACTGTACCACCTTGCTACCAGGCACACAGTAGGTACTTAATAAATACTTGTTCTTTTCCCTTCCCTTTATCTCCAAGGCACAGTGGTTAAATTATACCCTACTAAACATACCAGGGACGTTGGAGCCCAAACCAACGCCTTTGTAAAGTCATTATGTGGCATTTCTCATACCACTAGGAATGATGCCACTGACTATACTTCACAGGTTGGGCAAGAATCTTGGCTGCAAATTGCCCTGTGATTCTCGAGGGAGGAGATATGGAGACCTATTATAGTATGTGAATCAGTTGAGGGACCAGTTAAGAGAGGCTTACTGCCTTGTTGCAGACTTAGCTCAAAAAGTCCCAGAGAGAAACAGAGGTATAACTCCAACCTGGAAATAGTGCCCTGCTATGAAATCTTGACATCTCTGGAAAACACAAGACGATGAACTGATGGAAGTTCACCTTGAATCAAGTAATTAGAAGATTAGATTGCTGTAATTCTAATGTATGGACGGGGCCCTACAAAGATGATACCTCAAAATCATTTGTTACCTATAGGGGAATTAGACTTTGATTTAAAAAAAAATAGTATAGAAGAGTAAAAAAATGGGTCTTGGATATAATACAATTCAAAATTTATATTTATATATTGAGTTTGGATGTATATAGGAGAATGTGAAAAGCTGCCTAGGTAGACTCAATCTTTCATCAGCAGAGGAGAATAGCCAAACCCAGAGACTGTCTTCTTTGTGCTTGTTAATTCATCATTGAAGGTCTCAAGGGGACAAAGGTTATATATGGAGCTATAGGGATAGGAGAGAGAAACATTCAACCTCAATTGTCAACATATCCAGAAGTAGGTCTAGAACACAGTGTGCTAGAGGATAACTCCTTCCTCTTCAACAGACCAAGAATTCATAAATAGTGATCAAAGCCAAATCAAGGGGTCTAGACTATCTGGTCAGTGGCCAAGCTGATAAGTAATGGCCAGAAGGAAAGGATAATGATAAGATCCATTTAGCATGTACTTATTTGCTGGTTCAGCAAAGCATGTTGCCTTCAGGACAGAATAGCCCAATAACAACAAAGCATGTGGGAGGTCACTTATGTATAGCTTTACCACATATGATTCATAAATGGCATATAATTGAACCTAGCCAATACAAATTTCAGCTTTCCAGCCTCGGACACTTACTAGTTTTGTGACCCTGGGCACACTCTCAGTTTCCTCTGCTGTAAAAAGGGATATTAAGAGTACCTACTTCATAGGGTTGTTGCAAAGATCAAATTAGATATTTTTGAAGCACTTAGCACAGTGCCTGGCACAGCCTAGTCATTTAATAAATTCTGGTTCCCTCTGCCCAATGTAATTTGTAAGGACCAACAGTATTTTGACTAGGGAGAAAGAGTAGCAAATGGTACAAATCTTCCTGGTCCCTTTGGCTCTGAAGTCAGAATAATTGGGTTCAAATGTCATTTCTAATGCTGAAATAGGCAAGTCATTTGACCTCTCTGGGCCTCAGTTTCCTAGATTATAAAATATAGTCTAGCTCTATGCTCCTATGGCATCAGCCTATGTCTTGTAGGAGCAGTGTGGACAATGTGAATGACCAAACACAGCTGCTTTGAGGAACAGATGGAGGAGAGTGATTGGGAAAAGATCAGACTGGAGAGTACTTATATGAACAAAACTACCCCACCCAAGTACTTGGGAAGACAGCAAGTAAATGAATGATTGACCGTAAGCTTTCATGGGTTTGAAGACAAAAGATCTCTGAGACTGAGGACACTTAAACAGTACAAAATAGAGAATTTCCCAATTCCTCCCTGCTCTCCCTTCCAATAAGCTTATAGTATGAGGTCTGGGGCCATATACAAAAGAAGGTCTAAGAATATCAAAGTTTTTTTTTGAACTATAAAACATTCTTAGAAGTTTGTCCCTACATAAATGGGAGTAGAGAGCTGGTCCCCAAAGAAAAGGAATATACACCATCTACTGGAGGAGAGCTGAGCTGCAGAGATCAGCAAAGGAGAATGAGAGCTTAATGCCAGGGAGCAGGAACTACAGTAGAGAGTAGTGACGATATTCATATTAGGAATAGAGAACTAAAACAGAGCAATGGATAGAAATACTGCTGTCCAGCAATGACTGGTCACACCTACTGAGAGTGGGAGAGAACAGCAAAAGGCAAGCTTCAAGTGCTAGATTTTGAAATTGCTAGATAATCTAGATAGTAATGGGTAGCTAGGTGGATGGGTAGAGTGCTAAGCCTGAAGTCAGAAAGACTCATCTTCCTGAGTTCAAATCTGGCCTGAAGTACTTACTAACTATGTGACCCTGGGCAAGTCACTTAACCCTGGTTTCCTCATCTGGTAAAGGAGCTAGAGAGGGAAATGTCAAACCACTACAGTATTTTTGCCAAGAAAACCCCCAGTGAGGTCATTAGGAGCCAAACATGACTGAAAAAAAATGACTGAACAAAAACTAGAGAGGGATAAAAAGCCATAGAAGGAAGAAATACCCAACATGTAACCAAGGGAGTTTCTGGCATGAGAGTTACATGAACGGACTTGTAGAAGTAAAAATAGGCAGTTTCATAAGGGAACAATGCTGGAACAGAAAATTCTTATTGAGAAATAATAGGATATAAAATTGGGCATTGAAATTGATGCCAGACTGAAGAAAGCAGAGGAAACTTGATTTTTCTATAAGAGATTGAAGCCATTGAAAACTTTTGAACAGGAAGGGGAAAACAATATTATTTGTATTCAGTGAGATAGGATAGAAACTCTAAATTATTGCCCATCTTTCCTTGAAGCCTTCCTTGAGGTTCTTCTATTGACCCCTATGTTGCCACTCTCACCTTCCTTGTAGTTGACTCTTTGGAAGGACCCAGTGAGTGAAGATTTTGGCTTCAGCGTCTCTGATGGCCTGTTGGAGAAGGGTGTCTATGTCAACATGATCCGCCCTGGTGGGCCTGCTGATCACTGTGGCCTCAAACCATTTGACCGAGTCCTTCAGGTAACATCCCCTAGTATGGACCCTCAGAGGCCTAGGAGAGAGTAGGTAGAAAAACATGTGTGGAAAACTTCTTCTTCTTCTTCTTCTTCTTCTTCTTCTTCTTCTTCTTCTTCTTCTTCTTCTTCTCCTTCTTCTTCTTCTTCTTCTCCTTCTTCTTCTTCTTCTTCTCCTTCTTCTTCTTCTCCTTCTTCTCCTCCTCCTCCTCCTCCTCCTCCTCCTCCTCCTCCTCCTCCTCCTCCTCCTTCTTCTTCTTCTTCTTCTTCTTCTTCTTCTTCTTCTTCTTCTTCTTCTATTTGTCTCTCTCTCTCTCTCTGTCCTCTTGTGAGGAGAAGAGATAGTTGTTCAAGCCATTGGAGATTAGTGAGTGATATTTATTGTCATAACAAAACAGTATGAAATACAACGTGGTATACAGAAAAGAACATCATAAATATGATACTATTTCAAAGAGAGAGTCAGTACAACATAGATCTACACAATTAAATACAAAATAATCACTAGGAGGAATCAGGAAAGACCTTCTGTAGGAGGAAGCCTCAGCTCTGAGCCTTAAAAGAAGCTAAGAGGCAGGAGGTGAAGCAGGTTAACATTCCAGGCACGAAGGACAGGCTGTTCAAAGTCATGGGGGCAGAAAATGGAATTTCTAGCACAGGGAAGAGAAAGTACAGCAATTTGGACGGATTGAAAAGCCCCTGACTCAACTATCATTAATTAAACACTCACTATGTGCTGGGCACTGTGCTAAGTACTAGGGCTACAAAGAAAGGCAAAAAAAACAAAAACAAAAATAACCAATCCCTGATCTCAAGGCGCTCACAAAAGGGCAATTGTCTTAAGGGGCAGACATCATGCAAACAATTATGTCCAAACAAGATAGAAAGAAGATAGATTGGGGGTCATCTCAGAGAGAAGAAACTAAAATAACCTTAGAAGGACCACGTGCATCAATGGATAAAAAACAAACAAAAATCCTTCATTGTAATCCTTAAATTCTGGTCCTTCTGGTGCTTTAAGGAGTATATAGAAATTCTTGGCAAACTCTGAAGCCCTCAACAAATATAAGGAATTACTTTTCTGGACTAGAGAATATTCCTGAGCTTTCTCACCGACCATGTGTAGCACAGTGTATTCACTCTTATTGGGGAATCCAGTACTTTATTGATTATACACTCTCTTGGGGACTGGCTCATCATCCTGTCCATGATCATCAGGGGAAGAGTTGCCTTATGTGCCCTTTCCTGGGAGAAAACCATGTTGTGATCATTCATTCATCCTTCCCAAATAATGCTCAAATGAAGGACTCCCCAGATCTAAAGATCTAGAGTCAGCGTTTGGTTCCCTTTGCCTTTGGAATGGAGTTGTATAGTGTTCAAGATGTCATCCCCTTAGACTGTTGAGTTATTGTTGTTCAATCGTTCCAGTTGTCTCTGATTCTGTGATCCCATTAGGATTTTCTTGACAAAGATACTGGAGTTGTTTATCATTTCTATCTCTAGATCATTTTACAGATGAGGAAACTGAGGCAAACAGTATGCAGTGATTTGTCTAAGGTTACACAGCTAGTAAGTGTCTGATGTCAGATTTGAATTTAGGAAGATGAGTCCTCCTGACTCCAGCTCAATCCACTGCCCTGAGGAACTGCTATCCCTTTTGTATTTGAAGGGATGACATGTAGAAGAATTATGCTTGTTTTGCTTGACCCTAGGGGAACAGAATCAGGAACTGATAGGAACTGAAGAGGGACAGACGTCAGCTCAGAGTAACAAAAACCTTCCTAACAATCAGACTGGTCTGTCCAAAAGAGGAAAGTATCAGGAGCTGTGTCGGGAGGTAGTAAGTTCCCCGTCACAGAGGCTGGATGAACAAATATCCAGGACGTTGTCATGGGGATTCCTGTTTAGATTCAGCTTGGGCCAGATGGCCTCCCAGGTCCCCTTCCAAACCTGAGATTATGTGATAATGTGATACTTTACATATAACAGAAATGCACAGGAAAGGACAGAAGGAAAACCAAAAGGAAAAAAAAAAACCCGAAGGCAAGCAGGACAGCTTTGAAAGTTACATGTCGAGTTGATTATATTATATTTAAAAAGAAAAGCAAGCTGCATATAACGGAAACCTGGAGTTTCATATACAATCCTCTTTTTTCTGTTCTATTGGGTATATGGAAATGTGCCTTTCATTTGTTGTTTGTTAAGTTCAGAATTTAAAAAATAGAAAAAAAAAATAGCAGGACACTTTTCTTACAACAACTTACGTAATGGGTGTGCTGCTATTCCCATTTTTTTTTTTTCTTTTTTGGAGGGCAATTGGGGTTAAGTGACTTGCCCAAAGTCACACAGCTAGTAAGTGTGTCAAGTGTCCGAGGCCGGATTTGAACTCAGGTCCTCCTGACTCCAGGGCCGGTGCTCTACTCACTGCATCACCTAGCCATCCCAATCCTCATTTTCTAGATGGAAAAATGGAGGCCCAGAGAAGTCATAGGGTCATCGATACAGAGCTAGAAGAGGCCCAGAAAGGTGACTCAGCGGATAGAGCACTGGGTGTAGAGTCATAAAGATTCGAATTCAAACCCAGCTTCAAACACTTCCTGGGTTCTGTTTGCCTCAGTTTCCTCAATTTTAAAATGAGAATAATAAAAGCACTCACTTTCCAGGGTGGGTGTGAGGACTGAGTGAGTCCATATTTGTAAAACACATGGCAGAGCGGTTGGCACATCAAAAGGCACTTAATAAATGCTCATCCCCTTTCTCCCTGTTAAGTGACTTGCCCTGGGTCACCCAGACAATAACCCTTCTGAGGCATATTTTGAATTCAGTTTTCTCATCTGTAAAATGGGATTAATAATAGACTACCTACTTCACCAGATTGTTTTGAAGAAAGCACTTTGTAAGATGTGCTTTTTAAACAAAATAAAGCTAAGTTCTGTGAAATTGCAGTGACCAATTATGGCCCTCGGAAAAAAGATGAAAAAAAGTTCCTCCTTTTATTAAAGAGGTGGGGGTCTGTGGGTGAAAATGTATACACTATCGTACACAATCAGCACGTTGGTTGTTTTGCTAATTTTTTATTGTCGTTACAAGGAAGATTCATAGGAACTTGGAGTGATAGTAGAAGGAGGAAAGGAGTATATCTGGAAATGACTGTGATTGGGTGATTTTAAAAACAAAGGGCATTAATACACCTTTTTGAAAAATGTACCTTGTAGGTAGCTCTGGTCTTACTTTGTAAGAAGATGCTCTTCTCTCTGCCTGGAGTTGTTTGTTGGGCAAGCTTTGTTTCCAACCCAAAGCCTGACTTTACATGGGTTAGATTAATTTTTCTTTCCTTCATCTTTTCCTATTTAGGTAAACCACATCCGAACACGAGATTTTGACTGCTGCCTGACTGTGCCACTCATCTCTGAGGCTGGAGATAAGCTAGACCTAGTCATAAGCCGGAACCCCCTGGCAATGTCCAACAGCACACAGCCAGAGGAGAACAGGCCCTCTGTGGGCCTGGATATGAGGGACAGCACCCGGATGCTCTGATACCCAACCCTGGACCATAAAGTCTCCCCTACGGCAGAGGCTCTGGGGACACGCAACATGACCATGCCTCTGTACCCCAGTATTGGAACTGGGGCTAGAGAAGGCAGGAGGCAAGGTTCTGAAAGAGGTCAGGCCACCCAGAATGACTCCTTCTGGCCCCTCAGCCTCACCTTGGGTCCCTGGGCTGCTGAGAAATAGCTGAGGTCAAGACCTATGCTCTCAATCCATCTTTCCTGTCTGTGCCCAGGCTGCCCTCCAGCTGGTATTGAGCTGAGGCTGTCGTTTTGCCCCTCTGCTCCCATCTCAGAGGGTCTGCACACTCTGCAATGTGCATTTGCACTCATACATACACACACACGGTGCTATATTCCTTGGACAGCATTTGTGTGAAGACCTTACCCATCATATCTTGTCATTTCCAAAATAGCCATTACATCATACACCTTTCTCTCCCTCCCTCCCTCAACAGCCACTTGGCCACATTCATTAAATGTGTCCTGACCTGAACCCCCCATTCCCATATTCTCTATTCCTAGGGCCTGTCTTTTTGGCAGCAAAGGCTGCTCTATTTGTAGAGGGATTGAGTTGGAGCTTTCAGGTCATACAGCCATAGATCATTAACGCTGAAAGGGACCTTTGAACATAGAATGTGTCAGAGCTAGGAAGCACCTTAGATGGTAAAATGTTGGAGCTGGAGTGGCCTTAGAATGTAGAAAGTTGGAAAGGACCTCAGATCTCATCTAATCCAATTCCTTTTATTTTCCAGCAGAGGAAATGATCCCAGAGAAGGGAAATTATTTGCCCATGGTGACACAGATAGTAAGTGTTAGAGTTTACATTCCAACTCCCAAACCCAGCATTCTTTCCACTATAGGTGAGGTCTGTTAGACAGTGTTGCCAGAATTCTGGTGCCAATTTGTTCACCTTTGTTTCTTTCTTTAAGTAGAGTTGAGTAAGGTTCAGAAGGAAGAGTAAAGAAGGCCTTCAGATCTGGCTGCATCTTGACCTGGGGTTATACCAAAATTCATGGGACATTTATACTCCAACTGTATTAGAGTATCTGGCCTGAAATGCTATGGAGTATCTTTTCATTCCAGGTAATATCTAGAATAAGATGAAAAAAGATCCTTGATAGCCAATGAGTATGGAAGTTCTTGTCTCTCTTGATGAAAGGACTCATGGCAGCATCTAGACCCAGCACAAGATGCCTAGAGACTTGACGAATCAATCTGGCCTTAAACGCACCAGAATGAAGGACAGGGGATGAGCAGAAGAAGATATCTGGGGTCTCTGGTGTGAGATCTCAGCCCCAGTCCTCATTCACCAACCACAGATGAAAACCATTCCACAAAAGAATCATTTGATGGGACTTGGAATGTATAGCCTGTTAAAAGAGAAAATTGGGAGTGAGGGTGATGACTATCTCTAAGTATTTGAAGGGTGAAAGAGGAAATAGACTTCTGCTTGGCCAGAGTTCATTTTAATGAAAGGAAAAACTTTCCAATAATGAGAGGTGTCTAAAAGTGAAATAGACTGCCTCAGGTCTGGGGTTCCCCATCAACAAAAGTCTTCACTCTGGGACTGAATGAGATAGGCAGATTGTAGAGGGACTTTCCAGAGAGGAAAGTATTGGGCTGGAAGACCTCTTCCAACTCTGAGATTCTATGTTTTGGACAGAAAAGCAAGGAGTTAATGGAAGGAAGGAAATTCTTGGTGATGACAGTGATCATACATCATCCCTAGGTTCCAGAGAAAAGGTTAGGGATTGAGGAAAAAGGGAATCCTTTAAGTCTAAGGTCCCCAACCTCAGCCCTGTTCTGACATCCTTCAATCCCAGACCTAGCTTCTAAGATGTGACTTCCCACCACTCCAGTTTCTTAGGGGTTCCCAAGTTTAATGAGATGATGTCAAGACTTTGAAATAAGCATCCTCCTAACCCACTTGCCCAGATCTATTACTTAAGGTTTTAGGGAAGCTGACAACTCTTTAGAGGCCAAACTGAGACTCTGATTAATTCCCAAAAAATAGTGTTAGAGACATTGATAAACTGGTTCAGGGAATTATCTAAGATGGTAAGAGACTATAGAAACCACATCTCAAGACCAATTAAGAAAACTGAGGACATATATCCTAGGGAAGAAAAAACATAGGGGACAGAGAGGGAGGTAATAATGGGGCACAGTAGCTGTGCCCAAACTATCTGAAGTGTCATTTTATGAAAAAGAGATTCAACTTACACTGTTTAACTCCAGAAGATAAACCCAATACTAATGTGTGAAAGTTGCAGAGAGGCAAATTTCAGTTCAAAATAAGGAAAAACTTTCTAATAATCAGAGCTACTCAAGAAAGGAAGGGCCTTGATTCAACTTGATTCCATCTTAAGGAAATAAATTCTCCATTAGTGAGAGTATTCAAACAGAGATGGATGACCAATTTATCTCTCAGGGATGTAGTAGAAGCAGAAAAAAAGTAGAAAACTCCCTGGTAGGGATTTTAAACTAGTTTTAAATAGTTAAAACTAAGTATTTAAACTAGTATTTGACTCATTTAGACTAGTTTTTTTTTTTTTTAAGTTAAAACTAGGTGACTTCTGTGGTCTCTTCCCATCAAGTTTTAAGAGTTTCTATATTTTGAATTCAGTGAAAAAGATGAGGGTGGGGATCTAAGATGACCTTTAACTGTCAGATAGCTGCCTATGGTGGCCCTTGGCAGGCTCCAGCCACCCTCCGCCCATCAGAGTTCTCTACCTTTGGGAACCCAGGTCATAGGTGAGATCTCAGTGGCATTATTGAGGACAGACTAAGAGTCTTCAGTGTTAGGACCTGGGTCCAAGCCCTCTATCACTACTAGATACCAGGCATTGGGAATGCAAAGACAAAAAAATGAAACAGTCCCTACCCTCAAGGAACTTACAATCTACTTACTTCTTCTAGAAGGTGGTACTGCCCCTAAGCTTATATACTTTGGTTAATCATGGTTAATTCTTCCTCTGATCAGCTTGAGATAAGGATAGAGAAGATTTTTTTAACTTTAGGGTGACTGGAAGAGTAGGGGTTGGGTTGGGCAGGAAGTAAGTCAAGTGCCATATAAGTAAAGAAAAAAATTTATTATTTTTTTGAAAGAGATAAATATTATATGTTCCATGTTGTAAATGAAGGCTTTTTTTTCTTCACTTAGGCCATAAACTCTAATCAATAAATACTTTACAACTTACCTCAATCTTACATTATGGCCAATAAAGGAAGGAAGAGAGAGAGGGAGAGGAAACAGAGAGAGAAAGAAGATGAGGTATAAGAAGACAAAAGGCAAATGGGTGAAGAGAGACTGATATTTACAATGGACCTGAGACCCCCAAATCAAGCTCATTTACTAATACTGGTAGGGACTTCTTTTGGAGGGGAACTAATATCTTCCCTATTGCTCCAGATTGGATGCTCCCCACCTCTGTTATAAATGAACAATTCTCCAAAAGAGAGAGACCTCCCATCCTCCTTTTTCTATCTCCTTACCTTTATTATTCAAGCTACCTGGGCGGTGTTTGCTCTCTCTCTCTCTCTCTCTCTCTCTCTCTCTCTCTCTCTCTCTCTCTCTCTTTTTCTTTCTCTCTCACTCATTCACTGTCTTCCTCCTGTCCTCCCGTGTCTCCCTCCTACCCTTCCTCTCCTCCTTCTGCCCTATCTTCCTCTTTCCCTCTTACCTTCCATTCTTTACTTCATCCCTCTTTTTCTGCTTCCCTCTCTCTATTCCACCTTTCTTCCTTTCCCCCCTCCCTTTCTTCTGTCCTCTTTCCTTCCTTTCCTCCTGCTCTTTCTCTTGCTCTTTTTCCTTTCCTCCCTTCTTTCTGCCCTCCCGTTCCTCTTTTCCCCTTGCTCTCTCTTCCTTCCTCAAGAAGTACTGAGTGCCTAAGATGTGCCCAGCCTGGGACTAGCCACTGTGGGAGGAACAATAGAAGAAGTCTTGGCCCTGCTCCCCATCATTTCATCCCCAGTTGGCAAAGCCCACTACATCAAATCTCCATTTTTCTTCCTTTCTTCTTCCACTTTCTCCCTCATGCTTCCTCCATCTCCTAGTTCCCATCTTCTTTTCCTTTCTCACTTTCTGGGCTGGTTCCTCCTAGCCCTCTCTCCACTTCTTATCTCCATTCCCTCCATCTCTGTCCCCTTACATAGGGTACACTCACTGAAGATTGGATGTGAGGGATGGGAAGGGGACTGAGCTGCTCTGTCTGACTTTGTTTGTCATTGGGGCCACTGGGTGGCCTCAGAAAGGTATTGCCCAAACACAGACCTCACCAGCCAGGGCCAGAGGTGGGTCTGATGGAGTTGAGTTCTTTCCAGCATCCCCACAACAGATCCCCTCAGATCTGTGCCAGACTTGGGGTCCTAACAGTCCATTACGGGTACTGGGCCTCTCCTTTCTGCCCTTGACTGGCTGAACCAACACACCTGTTTCTGGGTGACTGGCTGCCCCATTGACTGTAAGCAGGATGCCTTCTGATCCTTTCCCCTAAAACTCCCAGGAGCCTCTTAGTCTCCCTCTTCATTGCCATCACAACCCTATCATTGAAGGTCTGGATGTTCACATGACCATCTATTCTTTAGTTTCCATGATTTGCCTACACCAAGAACTAACCGCAGCTAAAGCCAGGAAGCCTCCCCACATAAAGCCAGTCACACAATCACTCTTGGGGATTTCCCTGAATTTACCAAACAAATGACTGCCACCCTCATTATCTGGTCTAATTTGCATAGCACTTTATTTTGGTTGAGGCTGGAGGTTTGGTGGTTGCTTTATTTATTTGGGTTCCTTTGTTAACTTTCTGCTGGGGCTTGTCTTAGAAGGGGAAGGGATTATATAACATTCTCCCCTAGTAGATATTACCTTTTCTTTACATTTCTGGTTCATCAGAAGATACCTGTGTGTTTTCATTGACTCCAAATATCTCCAACTCTCGGGTTTCAGGTATTGAAGTTGTGACCCAAGAGAGCCTTGGACTGGGGAATCCAGATCTACCAGTGACTTGCTGTGTGACTTCACACAAGTTACTTCCCCTCTCTGGGCCCCAGTTCTACATCTGTAAAATGAAGAGGTGATCTCTAAAGCCCCTCCCAGATCTAATATTTTATATGAGTCTAGAACTTCAGCCTAGAACAATTTGAGGACTCCTCCAAACATTTTGATGCTCTCTCAAAGTGAGGGAGGAATTGGAAGGTGGAGCCCATCCTTGGGCATGGGGAGGAGTGGGGCTCTGTGGTCATCTGCCATCACATCCAGCTAACTGTAGCTGCTGATATTTTTCTCTGATGTATGCAATCCACCATCCCCAGTCAGCTGCCCTTTGGTTTGCCTGGAATGTCCGGGCAGCTCTGACCCCACTGGGCCAGAGGCTTTTTATATGCAATATTCACGGCAGTAGACAGTTCACTGTGGCTTCTGGTTGGGGTTTTAAGTGAAGACTTTTAATGAAAGACTTTAAAAACAAACAAACAAACAAAACCCAGTCCTCCTTCTCCCTATGCATTTTGAATAAGGTCCCAATGAAATGCAGTTACTCAAATGTGTATTTTTATCCATAAAAAGAGTAGAGTGTATTCCTTGTAAAGTATTTTTCTATGTTGGGTTTTCTTACAGCGCTCCGAAAGCACAAACTTTAAAGGGACAGGGGTACCAAGGCAATTTTAGCTCTGTTTTGAAGCAGTTTGTAAATCTCTGAAATGAAAGGGGACTGTCATGACTTTGGAGTTTGGGGCTGGGGTAGGGGTAGGGGAGAAAATATCAGTTTGTTTGGGTTTTTTAAAAAAATTAAATAAAATCATGAATGTGGACCTGGATGTTGGTAGCCTCTTCTTCCAGTGGGTAAGGTCTTCCAGAGCCCTCTACAGATCAAACAGAGAAGGAGCCTGGCAATTGATCCTCCAACCTATAAATCCCACAGGCTTCCTTATACAGGATAGCTTCTCCAGCAGTGAGGGAAAGCAGAGGAGAGTAGGGGCTCAGGAGTGTGTAATAAAGACGTGGGAGTCTGACTTTCCTGTGTGATGCAGGCCAGTGGAAAGGCAATGAAGACCAAGGCAGGAATCAGTCAGAAAGTATTTAAGTATTTCCTATGTGCTAAGCACTTGGGATATAAAAGCAAACAAAAATATAGTCCTTGTTCTAAAGGAGTTCACATTCTGATGGGAAAGATTTAGATTTACCTTTCAGTTGGGGTATAGGCTTACAGACCTTGTATAGTTCACTTGCCCTCTGAGCTTCAATTTCTTGGACCAGTAAATGAGGTAAAGATTGATAACTCACACTCATAACAAGGGGTTTCCCTGATCACTCCTGCTACATTTATGTGGTACTTTGAAGTTTAAGATATTCTCCAAGGGACCTTAGTAATCTGCATTAGCCCTTCAAGGAACAGTGAGATGAGATCTACTGGAGTGAGCAAATGGGCCACTGCCCATTAAGTTAAGTGAGTTTTCTCTCCAGAGACATAACTAGGGTAAGGTGATCTGAGTTTTGCCTTGAGGTACAAACATTTATAGGACACTGATATTAATTGTACCCCGTTAGCAAACAGGAACAATTAAACCTTGTACCATCTAATAAGCAAACATAATGATTTAAAATACAAAGCTATGAGATAAGGTGGTACATTTCCTCCCAGTCACTGCACCACAGGTGATTTCCTCTCTCAGTATGATCTTCTGGAGTCTCTCTCACAGGACGATGTGTTCCAGGGCTTGAATTTCCCTCTCCTCCCCCTCCCCACCTACTCACTGGAGAGTACAATTCATACTGCTCTCTGTAGCCACATTTCCAGGTTCTTGCTAGCTTCAGATGACAAAATTAGTAGATATGGGTCTGCTTCTCTCTATCACTCAAGAATCTGACTTGTACTCTCCATGTTTGATTAGAAATGCATTCCTCAAGGCTCCAGAATATAAAGAAATCACTATAAACAACTGAACTTTGTGGAGGGAAGAACCAGGGCAGGTCTAGACCAAAGAAGCAGTATTATCTAGATCTGGAGGTGTTAGACTTAGAACCATAAAATATCAGAACTGGAAGGAACTCGAGAATATCTAATGCTAGAACTTAGAGTGTTATAACTTGAAGGGGCCTTAGACTAGAATGTCAGAGTAGGACTGGACCATGGAACCTAGAATTTTAGTGTTGGAAAAGACATTAAAATCTAGAATGCCTTAGCTGAAGGAGGGCTTAGAATATAAAATGTTGGGACCATCAGCATGCATTGTGTAGTACAGGTGTGCCAATACATTAATGTTTGCCCCAGAGTGCCAGCATACCCACATCCCACCCTTTGTAGCCTGTACCTAGAACCTAGAATATTAAAGCTGGAAGTTACTTCAGCACATGCAATGTTAGAACACAGAATGTTTGAACCAGAAGGGACCGAGAACCTGAGAATCTGGAATGTTGGAGCTGGAAGAGATCTTTTATTTGTTTATTCATTTATACCTTTATGTATGTGAATTATTTGATTAATTTATATATCTATGTAAGTGAGTTTTTCAAAGATCTTTGCATTTGTTATCGCATTTAATCTTATAACAATTCTAGGAGGCAGGTGCTATTCTTACTCTCAATTTCACACTTGGGAAACTGAAGCAAAGGCAGGTTAAGGGATGTGTCCAGAGTTAAATGTCTGAAGCAGGATTCAAACTCAGGTCTTCCTGAGTCTTTGGTCTAATGCTCTTTCCACTATGACACATGTTGACCAATAATGTGTTTCTTCCCATAAAATCAGATTAAAATAACCACCAAAGCTAGCCTTACAGAGAAAGAGGTCATAAAAGGTCAGCCTGAGCAAGCCAAGCAGTCCTACCAGAGAGGACAAAGCTAAAGGCTGACTTAAGGTCTATGAGTTCCAGGTCCTTTATAACACCAGCAGGGGGAGTCTCTTAATAAGATTTAGAGTTCAGCGGGCATATCTTAGAAATTACTTGGTTTCTCATCCAAACCCCATGTTTCATAGAAGATGGAAACAACCTTTACCCTGGGCCCAAAAGTAACAGAGTCAGAATTTGAACTCAGATCTTCTATCTATCCGAAGCTCTTCCCATTGTACCTTTCACTGACACCATGCTTCCTTGTCCTATATTGTCCTTCTTGTGTCATTGTTTCTGAGATAGAAGCTGGGCAAGAGCATCCCTCAATGGACTTCCACTGCTATGGATCCCAGTGCCCATTGTGGATTCCATGGCGATACACTGTGGTCCCAAGTACAGTGGGATCTGGTGACATTGGCCTCCATGCTATCCCTTGCACATGACGCTCAAGATTTCCACTGCTGGTTCCCCATGCCTGGAACGATCTCCCTCCTCATCTCTGCCTCTTCATCTCTGTATTCTGGCTTCCTTCAAGTGTCTGCTAATGTCCCCTTTCTGCGCAAGGCCTTTCTTAGTCATCTTTGATCTTGGGACCTTCCCTCTGTGGATGTTTATGTGTCGTCTCTTCCATTGGACTGAGAGCTCCTTGAGATCAAGGATTGTCTTTTGCCTTTCTTTGTCCACCCAACACTAAGTAAAGAACTTTGCCCATAGTAAGTGCTTCATAAATACTATCTGGTTAATTGGCTAACAGGCAACTTCCGGTCACACTCCCTGCCATGGCATCCCTAGATATTTCCAGTTGGAGGGGAGCCTTGGGCCAAAAGCTTCTGCCCTGGAAGCAGCCGGTCTATTGTCCACACCTTCACCACCATTAGGCCCATTGTTAGCATTCCCTATTATCACCTGCATTTGCTGGGCAGGAGAGTTTCAGAATAGAAAGGTAACTAATTCATTGTGAAGAAGTTAGACACTCCTGCTCTGAGTCTTGGTAAATGCCTCATGCCAACATGAGCTTTATGCCATATGTCAACTCTGGGGCAAGACACGCACAAGTTGGAGCTGGGGAGGGTGGACACTACTCTGTGCCTGGGACAGAGACCTCGGGTCACCAGGAACCCACTGCTGTAGAGACTGTCCTCATCCTACTCCAACTCCTAAAGAAGGCATGGCTCCGGGGAAAGAGAACAGGATGGGGAATCAGATGGACCCCAGTCTGATCCCTGACTCTGCCACACACCAGCCGTGTGACCTTAAGCAAGTCCCTTCTCCTCTTCTATGCATCAGTTTCCTCATCTATAGAATGAAGTGACTGGACTACATGGTCTTGCAGTTCAAAATCTATGAGCCCTATAATCTGTAAATCTGATCATTAAATCTATGATTTCTGTAAATCTGTCAATCCCTGATCATTTGTAAAGTGGAGATAATAATAATACCTACGTCCCAGGGTTATTGTGAGGATTCAGGGAGATAATACACTTAAAGTGCTCTTCAAACCTTCAGTCACTGCTGGAAAAGCCATGGTTGTTCTTGTCATTAATATTCTAGGAAGACGGGTGTTGGAGAGTGGAGCAAGGATAGAGCAGGAATCCTTCTATCAAACAGGTGCATTTGGGGTAAGGGATTGAAGAAGGACTTGGTATTTCCCATTAAAGTTGAAAGAGACTTTCCAGAATGGCATTCTCCTCTGCCCTTTCCCACCCCCATTATCTCACAAAGGAAAGGCTCACTGTTACCATCCAAGAAAAGATTAGAACCCCAGGCTCCTGAGTCCCTAAGCTAGATTTTGAAACATATGCCCCTGTGTATGGAGGGAGGGCTGAGGTCTGGGGAAGGGAAGGGCTTCTAGAACAATAGATCCCGGCATCACAAATCTAGAAAAGCAATTAAGCAGAAATGGAACCCCTCCATCCTTCCAGTCTTGCCCTACACTCATCCCCTCCATCTTTTGCCCCCAGACTCTTTCCCAAGTCCAAGCAGTTTAGAAGAGAATGGTTTAGACTAGGGAGAGAAGATAGCCCTGGGATGGGCTGGGAAAAGGGGGCAATAGTCTCTCTGCACTCTCCACTGGTCAGATCACTTCTAGGGTACCATGTTTTGTTCTGGGGACCATAGTTTAGGAATGACATTGATAAAATGTTGAGGACGTTGAGAGAATAGATACCAAGATGGCAAGGGCCCTTGAAGAGTAGTTGAAGGAGCCAGGTGTGCTTAGTCTGGAGAATAGAAGATTAGGGAGAGAGAGGAGGAATTATTATTATATTAATATTGTATGTTATATTATTATATTGATATTATTACATTACATTATTATTAAGTATTAGTACTTGGCTGTCACATAGCAAAGGGATTCATTGTTTTTTCTCTTTAATGACAAACGTAGGGGCAATGGACACAAGACACAGAGGGATCAATTTAGATTTGATGTCGGGAAGAACTGAGGAAGAAGAGCCATCCCAAAGTGTAATGGGATGCTTTTGGTGCTCACAGATTTCCCCTTGCTGGGAGTTTTCAAGTCAAGGACGTTATTTTGTGAGGTGGGATACCAAGAAAGAGAGAGGCCAGCATTGTCCAAAAAGGGTGACCATTGGTCAGGTGTGTGGTAGTGGGGATTCTTCTCAGGGATGAATTGGATGAGATGGCCTTTGAGGAGCCTTCTCTGACATTCTGTGAGAACCAGAGATGACCAGGCCTTCTTAACCTGGGGTCTGTGAATCTGCTCTTTAAAAATATTTTGATAACTGTAATTCAATATAATTGATTTACTTTGCAGTCTTTTGTATTTTATTTTATGCATTTAACAATATGATTCTGAGAAGGTGTATGTAGGCTTCACCAGGCTGATGGTCACAGGGGTCCAAAACACAAGAGTCTAAGAATCCCTGAGCTAACTGATGCATCTGAGTTCCTGTGGGTACTTAGAGGTACAGCTAAGATTCTAACTCTAGCCTTTTGCTTCTTGAGTGTTCCTTCCTCTGCACCAAGGAGTTGAGGCTCCCAAGGTTCTAGACTAACCTATGAAATCTAGACCACTGATTCCCTTTGAAAGCAGCCCAGATCAGAGACTTGGCAACCTTTCAGAAGTGGCAGGCCAGGCCTTCCTTTCTCCTTACTTATGGTTCAATCATTCTTACTTTATAGATAATGGCCCTCAGGCATTGTGGCTTTGGCACCTGCTCTTCTGGCTGGGTCCAGGGCATTGTGGTATAGGTGGTGCTCAAGTTTTCCAGAGAAAGCCAGCATTTTTGGAAGGCAGGAAGGCTGGGGAAATTCAGTAGCACCATCCCTGCCTCATGGAGAGGGAGTGATGCAAGCAACATTAGGGAGAGAGGAGGAAGATGGGTCCAGAATGGTCCATTCCCAGAATGTGCAGCTTGGAGGCAGTCTGTGGGCTCAGTGTTGGGGTTCTATATGGTGCAAGAAGCACTGCTGAAGACCATCAACAAGGGCCTTAGTGATCAAAACCATTGTTTGGAATCAGGAAGACCTGATTTCAAATCCTACCTCACATACTTAATAGGTATGTGACACAGGCATTTCAGTTCACCTCAGCCTGTTTCTTCATTTGTAAAATAGGGATAATACCTGTATTACTAATCTCCTTATAGCAATGAAATCATTATTCTGGTTAAAAAAAAAAATGAATGGATTCTTCCCCACAGGGTTAGTGGCTCGAATGAGTCTGTACAAAGCACTTTGCAAGCCTCAAGTGCTATTCTAAATATCAATTATTATGAAAGATGTGTTTTTGCCTCTGGAAGAGATCTTCAATAAATAATCTAATCCTTTAGAGGAAACTGAGGCCCAGAGAAATTAAGTGACCAAGGTCATACAGAAGCAGCTGCCACTAAAATTAATTGGATTACCACCAGTCATAACAGATTAAGCCAGAATCCGAACCCAAGTCCCCACTATAGAACTTGCATTCCTTTCGATCTAGCACAGATAAATTGGGGTGGGGGGTTGGGAATAAGAACGACTTAGTCGAGTCACTGACCCTAAGAATACCCCTAATTCCCAAGAGGAGTAAGAAACCCTCCCCCTCTGCCTTCTCCCTCCTACTACACCTGGGACAGTAATGTATTTCCTAGTCTCTTCTAGTAATTCCTACCGACAATCTGGCTGCCACTGCAGGCCAATGTGAGTGCATGTTTATGTACCAAGATTATAATTTCCTGTTGCATGAAAGAAAGCCCTTCCCAATTATTGGCATGCTGCCTTTGGGAGCTCAGTGTAGCGGAAAGGACACTAGACCTGGGCAAGCGTCCTGGCTCCAACTCTTGACTAGCTGTGACCCCCCTCTGGGAACCCTAGCTTTATCTACCAAGTGGAAAGCTTGCCTTTCCTACAAGGCAGGAGTTTAATGAGGAGCGTGCCAGCAAAGAAATGGGGGTCTGTGGGATTGTTGCAGGTTGGAAGCTCCTAGTCCACATCATGCTTCTTTGGAAGAAACAAAACAAATATTGAATACACACCATCACAGTCCCAAATGATAACCTTCTGTCTCTAGTATAAACTAGATCAAAGGCTTCAGCTCATAATGAAAGCAATGCCATTTTTTAAGGGAAAAGAGGTTAAAGGGTGTACATTCATTAATTCATTACCCACTGAGAGTGGAGAGTGATGGTGGGCCCAAACGATCACTGGATTGGGGTCTGTCTTGGCTCTGCTGATTTGTGGGGTGACTTTGGATAATTTGGTTTCCTCCTCTGTAAACACCCCCCCAAATCTTACCTAACTCACAGGGATGCTTTCAGGAAAACACATCATAAACCTAAAGGCATTGTAGGAATGTAGACTATTATAGCTAAAGGATTTTTATAGCTGGAAGGAGCCTTCGAAGGAGTCTAGTCCCCGACTCTCACTATACAGAAGAGGAAATGAGGCTGGAAGAGGTAGGATTTTTTCCCTTGGGGGAGGGGGAGCTTTCCTCTTAGTGGTAC
>CM053590.1:46617020-46628730 GCA_028646515.1 Pseudochirops corinnae
CGAATCTCACCCAGACTGCCACTTCCAGGAGAAGAAAGTATACCCTCATATCAAACAAATAAAAGGGAAAGGCTGAAGATTGTGTAGATATCCTCTAAATACTGGTATCTTAGAGCAAAGCCCCAGTTATCCCTTCCTACTTATAGTTCTGAATTATAGTTATCTTATTAAGAATCTGATTTTCGGTGAAAATAAGCTGTTATTTTTTACAACAAATGTAAGATTCATTGGATTTATAAAGGAAAGGTTTATTTTTATCTGTTATAAGGTGATTACAAACTTCTCTAAAAAAAAAAGAAAAGCAAAGATGACTTAAAAATATCAATATACATATTATCTAAAAAGCAAAACAGAAAAAAAAACCTGCCAAGTACAAACAGAGATTCATATCGTCAAACATTTATACACAAAGCTTGTATACTGCAAGACTGAATTACATGCCGAAAGTCTTATTCAAATACAAATATTCCTGTT
The DNA here is from genome assembly GCA_028646515.1 of Pseudochirops corinnae. Taxonomy (NCBI): domain Eukaryota; kingdom Metazoa; phylum Chordata; class Mammalia; order Diprotodontia; family Pseudocheiridae; genus Pseudochirops; species Pseudochirops corinnae. Next base: position 46,617,495 of record CM053590.1, read on the forward strand.
CGGAACAGTCTCTCGTGATTTTGTTTTAATTTAAAAAAAGCTGAAAATATCTTAAAAATAGCTTTAAAGTTTTAAAAAAGTTCAGATTATCCCAACAGATTTGTGTTTGAAAGGAGGAAATAGGAAGATTCTCACTTTCCAATGTGCTAATCATAAAGTCACAGTTGCTATGATTTTTTTTAAAGGAACCTATGTTTTTTTAAAGCCAAATACCTAGACGAGATGTCACATCTGATGTAGCAAAACTCTGGAAGCATCGGTGGTAACATTCACAATGGAATAATGAAGAACAGCTTCCAACTGAAACCTACTTTCCAGGGAGAACTTGGCCTGGCTGCCTCCTGCACCCAAGAAGGTCACCTCCTGGTGTCTCAGGTCTTCTGCGCTCAGAGTCCTCCATTCTCTGTCTCTGATTGGCCCCCAAATCCTCCAAGATTTAAATATTTCAATCCATTTTTTTCTTTCTGTTTTAATTTTTTTTACTTTTTGTCAGACACAAAATTATTTACAACACCCACACAGAATCCGATTCCGAAGATGAGATTTCCAAAGATGAGTCACACGCTAAAAGATCTAAGTCAGCTTAGGTTCATGCTTACTTTGTGCTTTGGGTCCCCATTCTGGGGGGCCTTCTCTGTACTGAGTCTGATCCTTGTCGACTGATGAATGTCTAGTGGGGAAGGTATTTTAGGCCTTACTAGGTGGGTCTTCCCTCACTCAAAATTGAAAGTACACCTTGAGATGCTGATTGGAGTTTGTTTCAAAAGCTCTGCCTCTGTGTTCCCATTCTGTCTTCCCATGACCCTTAATGGTTCCATGATATCTTAAAAACACAGGGACAAAAAGGAGAGCCCTGAGGGCAAAGGTGGGTGGGCATAAACCCACTAACACTGAAGAGAATGCTCAGAATAATACAACTTGCCAGTTTGGATCTGTTACTTTAAGAAGGGGAAGGGATATGGAAGAGCTGAGGGTGAAGGGACCACTGTGGGTGGAGAGGCTATGGGGCAAAATAGGGAACCTGAGGCTGGAATCCGATGGGTGGGAGGAGGAAGTTCAAGAAAGGGTAAAGAGAGCATCAGAAGGAGTCCCATCAGACAAAGTCATAGAACATCAGAGAAGTGATCCTAGAATTTGTAGGATATCTGGCAGTTGTACAGCTTTTCCTAGAGTGGGCAATGAACCTGAATGATGGACAGGTCCACACATATAGAGCTGTGTAGATTATAATCGGCACCTCATATCGAAACAAATAAATGGGAAAGATCAAAGGGGAGCTAAAAACTCTCAACTTTTCAGTCACTAGCATCAAATGCCAACCTATTCTTCAAATGTTTGTCAGGCTTTTCTATTATTATCATTATTTTAACCACTCATGTTTTCCTCTTATCACTGGGGCTGTTACTTGAATCTTCCTTGAGTATATATTGCTTCCTCCAATTTCTTCAAAAGATGATTAGTCACCTGGGCACTTTGGTTACAATGACTAGCAGGATGGTAGAAATGAATGAGTAGCCGTGGGGGGCGGGGGGTTGGGGAGTGGCATAATAAATCCCAGCTTTAAGGAGAACCCAGCTTAGCCAATCACAGAATCTTAACACTTGCCAAGCTGGAGAGAACCTAAGAGATCAGTAGATCCCCAAGAGTAGATCAGAATCTACTGGCAGTTCTTGAAGGCTTACCTGTCCTAACAGGTATACTAAACTACCATCTCTGGGGTTTGCCAGGCTTCTCAACCAGCCAGAAGCCAATTTCTTCCCCCTATACTTGCTGCCTGGCACCCTCCTTTCCATAAAATGAGAAACAGTCCATTTAATTCAACTCCCATCTTGACAGACTTGGTAGATGAGAAGTCTATTCTATTAGTTGGGTGGGATTTCGCTATCTTTGCCTCTCTCTAAAAGTCAAAGAAGGAAATGTGAGGAAGGGGGGCATAACTTCTGGTTTTTCTAATAGGAGTACTAGTAATCATTAAGGTATTGATTGTAAATGGAATCAGGCATTCTGCTTGCCTTCCTCCTTTAAATCTTCTCTATAAAGATGTTCTCTGCGGCCCCGTCCAGCTCTGGCATTCCAAGATCTAAAGGTTTCTTTCACTTCTAACCTTCTCTATATGAATATTCTGTTCCGAGGTTCCTTCTAGCTCTAATGTTCTCTGTTCTAACACTCCTTCTAGAACTACCATTTTATGTTCTTAGTTCTAATGTTCTGTGTTCTTAAGGGTCCTCTCACAGATCTTAAAGATACCTACAATTTTTTTAACTAATTCAATTTGTCTCAATCCAATTTTGATTGACATTTGGTGATAGCAGACAAGAAGATATGCGCAAAACTAATGAGATGGGAGAGTTGTGCTGTTTCATAGGAGTTTTGATATCAGATCAGGATCAAGCATCATTACCATGAGAACAGAGGTAGAGTGGTGATGGTGGGGCGAGGCGGGGTGGAGCCCTTGACTAGTAAATAGGGGACAAGAGATCCAAGTTCTAGACCTGGGTCTAGCACTAACTTGATGTAGGACATCGGGCAAGTCACTGCCCATATCTAACCTCAGTTCTCTTATCTGTAGAATGAGGGCTTGGACCAGATCATTTTCAAAGTCCCTTCCAGTTCTGATATTCTATGAATCTTTGGACCCTCTCTAAAGGAAAAACTACTCGCCTCATTTGATCAAATTCATTCCAGCTAAAATTTGTCCCAGGATCTGTTCTTTGATTTTCAAAGGTTTCTTTTCTTTTCTTTTTTTTCCTCCCCACCAATTATTCTCTTCCTACCCTTCAAGATCTTACAACCTGGGACATCTCCCAAGGGAGGAAAAATGGTAAAGGCAGTGCATTCCTTTGACTTGTGTTCCATGAAAAATGGTGTTTCAACCACATCTGGGCCCCCTCGCTATCCAGACAGCCTACATCTCATATATTTAGACAGAGTAGGACCAGACTCATCAAAATGCTAATTAAAAGTTTGATTTATATAGATAAATGAATATATAAAAGTTGACCATTATTACACATACTATCCATGGAGTCATATTCTATACAGACAGAATAGTTATAAGAAAGATCATGTTTGATGATGGGTGAAACACCAGCGTTTCTGAAAATATCAACAGGAGTAGCCAACCTTCCAGTTGGTGGCTGAGAGCTTTGTCTAGAAATCTTTGGTCTAGAAAAATGGCTGGCTTGAGGATCTTGAAAGATGAGACCTTCCTCAAGCCAGTCGCAGAATGTATGAATTTAGGACGGACTCAGAACGCTGCCATTTTTCATTCCATGTTTCTACTTCCTGACGAGGAAGATCGAAAGCAGTGGCTTGCCAGGTTCAGCTCTGACTTGGGGGTGAAAGGGAATAGCAGAGGGGGTACTTTTTGCAGACGTTTCACCCATCCCCAATCATGATGAATGATTAAGTTCACTAAAGTTCCATACAACAAATAGGTCACATTTCTACAAAGGAAAACAGGGTGTGGGGGGAAGGAGATACATTTACAATCATAAATACCTAGAAAAATATAAACATAGTAGAATTGTTAAAGAGTTTGGATTATAAGTTACATTTGGCAGAGTATCATTTTTAGGGGGGCAGGTAAATTTTTAATGGGTGACACTTAGAACAGATAAAAGTATTTGAAAAGCACTGCCCTCCTGCCTCGAGCACCCCTCCAACAGGACATGCTCCAAACAGCTCTCTGAGTCTGGAGTCAGGGCTGGAGGGCAGGTTTTCTTAGTGAGATCCTGCTTTCTGAGAATCCAGCCTTGTCTCTAAGCCAGGCTGAAGTCTATTACCAGGGCCAGAGTACCTTATCCCAGGAAAAACAGAAACAGAAACAAAAACACTTCACTTCATACACTTCACTTCATACAATGAGGTCATTGCATATGTGTGTGACACTTGAGAAACTTTTTTTTTGGTAATATTCTCTGAACTTGGAAGCAATTGATTTGAATGGCACAGTTCAAGTTAGAAATGGGGCTGGTGTCTCCTTAGTGGTGATTTTAAAGGTGTAGTACCATCTCCTCTGGTTCATAGTGGAGCACAATTATTCACCATGTAGGGGGCTAGAAAAATATTGTCTTGGGGGTATTGACCCCACTAAAATTCTTAATACATCAACTTCTTTTTTTATTTTCCTATCCCTCAGTTCTCCCCTTTCCCCCTCTCTCACTTCCTTCTATCCACTGTCTCTTGCTATGTAGTGTTTGTCTACATAACAATCTAGCATCAGAAAAATTAGCGTTTTGCTACTTTAGCATCTACCTAAGGCTGCCAAGGACTTTCATTTTCAGATGAGAATTTAGGCTAGATTCCTGTTCCCAAGTCCTATCCTGTAGCTGTGATATGGACCATGATTATCCCTGTGACATGGAAATCCCCCTTTTCTCTGGAATTGGGTATGGCCAGGGGCACACCGGGAGGCTACTTCTTAGAAAAGATTTCTTTAGCACTGTCTGCTTAGAAGATCGAGTTGCAACACATTGCTATCTCTATTTGGTTGTGGCTAGATTTGGGTGGCCATCCAATGAACAATCCAAATAGCCAGAAGGCAAGGAAGTCTCTCCCCCTGAGTGTCTCACTAATTGCTGGGGCACAAGGCAGCTGCCTTCCCTTCCTCCTAACTCCAAGAAGACTTAGTTACAGATTTTGCTGGGAGGCTTCAAACTCCGTATCTTTTAGACAAATACTTGGAGGTGGAAAGAAGACGGTGATAAGACTGGGAAATGATATAAAGAGTAACAGCACACTGATTTTTAGTGACTGTCATATCCCCAAAGTCCCAGTCAAAACTTCCCAACTCAAGGCAGGTCCCAAATGCACATGTCATACTCCCTTTGGTCCACTGGCACTCTTCTCCTTCATCCCTGTAGCCATGTGACTCATCAAAATGCACGGTTTGGTTTAGGAAAGCCACACCATAATAGTGGGTTAGAGATTTATGATTTTTTAGGAATGTCAAGAACCAGGTATGTTTCCATTTTTTAAAAAATGTAAAAACATTTAAAAACAACCAACAAAAACAAAAATGTGATGGCATGGAAGCAGATATGGACCCTGTAGCTGAGACAAAACCCTTCAAGAAGCAAGGTAGTTCCCAATGATTCAGCAAAGACCATCTCTTTCTCTTCCTTAGGGCTTTCTGCAACCTGAGCACACTAGAAGAAAGCCAATTATTTGAAGGTCAAGACTGAATATGGACAAGCAATTCTAGAATGGCCCAAGAATTATAAGTGGGTCAGCCTGACAGTTGCCACCAAAACCCCACCAAGAGTTCTGGTTCCCACAACTTGCCATGCTTTATCCCTAGCCCAGCCAGGAAGGCTAGGGAATCTAACTCTATTGGGATGGAAAGATGAGCCAATCTAGCAAAATGGCTTGCTAAGCAAAACTCAATTGAGGCAAAAATCTTTGCTACTGATGAGTTATCGGAAATATCAGAAGGCTACAATGTCTTTAACGGTTTCCAATTTTAAAGCATGATCACTGTATTCAATTCTTTGAGACTAAAGGGTACATATTTTATTAATGAAAATTTCCAGAAGTCTAGGTTATGATTCCGTTTTTTACTTTATTTAAAAAGAATTACCTGAAACAGAGGCTCTTACTACTCTTAGAAAGTCTTCAGTGATACTACTTCTTCTGTCGACTCCAAGACAAGTTCATTTCTTTTGTTGATTTTGTGGGAGTTGGAGGTCTCCTGTTTCACTCTTAGTCTTATTTTGTGTGTGTATGCATCTCTCTCCTCAGCTACAAATACAAGGATAATGAAGCTCCAACATCCAACCTTTTACTGGCTTCACTCCCAATGCCTCCTTTGCTCCTTCTGATGTGGCCCTGGCCAATAATGGCCAACATGGTGGGCTGCCCAGGTCCTCTCCACCTGTCATTTTTGTTCTTCCCTGAACCACATTTAGAAGGTACTACACCTTTGAAATGCTCAGGATAGCATTTCTTTTTTGCTCTTTGGGCCAAAGTTTACCCTAGAGCTCTTGTGCATGACCTATCCACACCAGCACCTGGAGATTGCTTTAGAAACTGAATATATTGCTGGCAAGAAGATCAATTCAAGTGGTAAAGGTGTATAATCATAGCTAGGTATAAAAAAATTAATAAATTCCTGTAATACATCTAATTTGATATGAAAGCTCAGTCTCCTTGGAGATGTCTGCATGTGGTTACCTTATAAAATAGTCTTTAAAAAAAAAAATACAACACACACACGTGCGCACACATGAAAAATAACTCTCTCTGTGAGAATGAAAAAACAAACAAGGAAAAAAAAAAACAAAAAAAATCCAATCCTAGTGCAAATATAAAGCTCTGTAAACCTGGTACTATGAGAATCTAAGGTTAGTAAACGGCAGTTAAAGCAGGTTTCTCCTCTCACAGAGAGAGCTCACATCATGGTCTCCACAATGATATGGGTGGGTTTCATGAGGTCGCCATTTGAGTTGTCTCTGGAACAGAATGGTGTGGACCCCTCAGGCTCATGGTGCCACCGATGTGCATGCTTAGGGACTGTTGCTGCCTTTATCCTCTGAAAGAAGACACAGAGAGAAAGGCAGATATATCAGAAAGGGGAACAAGATCAACTGAGGACCTTGTTTGAAGGGCTACCCTCACCCCCAACTTGACTAAGTCATGGCAACTGTGGAGGCTCCATGTCCACCAGGCCTCCCTTTCAGCTTTAGTGACTACCAATTACCTAGACAATAAAGTTCAGCATCCTTTGCCCGGCATTCAAAGCCCCTCACAACCCGGCTCCAGCTTATCTGATCTACAGGTCAGATAGTCAGGGCAACTCAGGAAGCTCATAAAATCACCTAAGTCATAGTTGGAAGGCATTTGCTTTCTCAGAGAGTCTATTAAGGCCAAGGCAACAACAGCAAAGATGATTAGATTTGAGTAAGACCACCTGGGTTTAGCTTCCAAATGCACCCCTTACTACCCATGTGACTCTGGGCAAATCAATTCTTCTGAGCCTTACTTAGTTTCCTCTCAGCAAAATGAAGGGATTGGACTGGAAGACCTTTAAAGACCCCTCTAACTCTAAACCTATGATCCTAAGAATTATTTTAAGTTCTTAGGAATAATAGCAACTTACATTTCTAAAACACCTTAAGATTAACAAAATATCCTCACAACCAACCCACTTTAAAGTATACTGTAAAAGTACTACCACTTCCATTTTACAGAAGGAAAAACCAAGACACAGAAAAGGAAATCACTTGTCCAAGGCTATATCACTAGTAGTAGAAGAGAGTGAGCTGAAGAGCTCACTGTATCCTAAAATAGCTGAGCTAAACAAAATTTCTCATGGCCATTCAACGGAGTGTAGACTGGTCTCTTCTCTTTCTCCAGTTCACACCTTCCCTTCCCACTTCCTCCCACTCTCCCCCTTTGGATTTCAAGAGCAGCCACTTGGCTGGCAGAGGACAAATTGTTCCATGCTTTGGCTCAAAACCAATCCCTAGCCTCCTGGCTTCATGCCCCCATACTCCAAACCCCATGCTCTGTACCCCACGCTACTTCCCAGCACAAGAAAACTGCTACTGTAAGTTGCTTTCCAAACTCTAATGAAAGATATCACAAGAGGGACTGGAAAGCCTGAGCCAAAGTATATGTCCCAGCTCTGCCTAAAGCAACAGAGGAGAATAAACCCTAAGACCTTGGAGGCTGACCAAGCCTAAGTGTTAGGGAGAGTTTTAAGAAAACACATGTTTCATTTTGTTTCTAGCAGGGGTCCCACTTTCAACCAGACACTGGAGCCCCAGTGATTGTTAAGAAACCTCCCAAGGAAGAAGGCAAGAAGCAAAGGGGCTGCCAGAGAAATCCAAAAGGGCAGGGAATGCACAGCCTGATGTTGGCATGGCTAAAAAGACTAGAGCTCCCTCTCACTGGGCCAAGTGGGAGTTAGAAAGAGCAAGAATAACAAGAAAGAAAGGACTGCTATTACTTTATTGCAGACTCACAAGGACATGGTCCTTGGGATCTGGAGAACTGCAGCGTCACCCAGCAAGTTAAAAGCAATGCCAAGAACCAAAGCTTCTTAGTCCAATGTTCTCTTCCTTCAAATAACTCTTCCTTCAAACTGCCAATTTTGCCCTTGGGCATACAGCAGGACATCTCACCCAGGAGCATGGGGTTCATTTGTAGGATCCAGGTGTAGGGTTTTATAGGGATGACTCCCCGCTTCAGAAACAGAAGTCCTCCTACTCCCCTCAGAGCTCTTACCTCAATGAATGATCCACTTGACTGGGCAATCCGAACCACCACCATTAAGGGGATGCATAACATGGAAGAGAGGGCCAAACACCAGCCTAAGCCAATGGCCCAATTGGGGTAGATATATTCCTTGTTGTAGGTCAGTGGTGTATGTTCAACCAGAGAGAAGATGAAGCATCCCTGTGGAAGAGTAGAAGCATTATGGAGGTGAGTGTTAGTGAGGATAGCTCTGGGTGACTGTGATCATCAAGACCATCCCTTAAGTCTCAGGATCTTAACCTTTTTGGTATTATGGCCCCCACCAGCAGTCTGGTGAATCCTATAGACTTCTCAGAATCATGATTTCAAATACAAAATACAATACAGACAATTTCATAAGAAAACCAATTATACTGAAGTAGATACCAAAATATTTTAAAACCAAGTTCCCCTCAGGCCCCATGTTCTTGGTTGGCACAAGGTTGTCCCAGGGTAAGTATGGGATTCAGTACTATTCTTAGAGAACGCTTGGCCTAGGGTCATTCTTGACTCTTCAGGATATGGCTCCTGGCTGACCCTGATTGGGGAGAAATATGGATGGGACTAGAGGAAATCCCAAGTAAATCTGTGGCCCACTTCCCCTCTGGTTCTCAGATGAAATCAGAGATGATAAAATATGGGAATAGTCAATGTTGGAGGATATGTGGATTGATGGGAAGACGACTTTTGTGAGAGAATGTTTAGTTTCACTGAACTTTTTTCTTCCTCTTCTTAACCTCCTTAAGGAGAGATGAGGGGAAGATACAGTGGGAAATAAAGATTTTATAAAGAAAACAGATAATAAATAGATTTGGAGGGGGTCCATACCTTCATTTTATGGGTGAAATAACTAATGTCCTCACCAACTTCTGATCCTCCTAGGTACTGCTCAGGAGCAGAAAGTCTAGGATGACTATTCTGATTCATCGGGACTCTAGGAACAGCTTCTGAGCTGGATACATTGAATCTTGATCATTCAGAGGGTCAGAATATGGTGTGTTTGACTCAGGCCAAGATGGTAGATTTGGCCAGAAAGCTACAACACTGCATTCCTGGCTACCAAGAAATCTAATGAGAGAAATGTGAATGACTCAATGTCAGCCCATCCCTACTACCGAAGGATTTAAAGGACCGTGAGCAGATGGTAGGACAGAACACATTCAAGGTTCCAGTTAATAGATTGTGCCCCATTTGATCAAGTACCTGTTGGACTTCAATGACTTCCTGCTGCCTTTGTCTGATGTTCAAAAAGAGAAGCCTAGGATCACAGGCAGCTAGGTGGCACAGTGCATAGTGCACTTCATCCAGAATCACAAAGACCTGAGCTCGAATTCTTTCTCATAATTACACACTATGTCATCCTGGGCAAATTATTTCATCTGTTTGCCTCAATTTTCTCATCTGTAAAATGGGGATAATAAAGCACCTACTTCTCTGATTTCTTAGGAGAAGCAAATGAGATAATATTTGGAAAGCACTCTATAAACTTTAAAGCACCAGAAAAATGCTTGCTATTATTATTATTATTAATTATTATTATCAAAAGGACCTCATTTGACAGATGACAGACAAGGCAACTAAATCAGAGACAGATAAAGTGACTTGCCTGAAGGTGATATTTGGTAATGATTATTTAATTTAACCTAATGTCCCAAATTCTGAGCTCTCCCTACTTGGATAGCAAAGCCCCAAACTGAAAGAAATAATGACCAGTAGTATTGTTGGTGCTTCAACACACAGCTACCTTTAAAAACTAGAACAGTGATCTCATTCGTATAGGGAGCTCTCTCAGGTGATGAAAATTCCTGACTGTACCTCTGTCACCCACAGAAGAACCTAGTTAAGTTCAGAGGCTCATGAACTAGCAAGCGAATCAGAAATTATTTTGACCACAGCAACTCTTGAAATTGAGTTGGCACGATGCCTGGTACTACTCATCACATTACAAGTATTTGCTGACTGATTTAAAGCTTCCAACTAAGGAAGGATGCAAGCTGCCTTGGTATACGGAGAGCCTTCATCATTTAAGGCAAGGGTTCTTAACCTGGAATCTGTATGCTTTTTAAAAAATATCTTGACAATTATATTTCAATATAATTCATTCCCTAGGTAATTCTGTGCATTTGATTTTGTGTATTAAAAAATTCTGAGAAAGAGATCCTAGCTTCTCCAGATAACCAGAAGAATCTGTGACATTAAAAAAGTGCGGGAGGAGGGGAGAGGGACTAAAAAGATCTGCTTTAAGGATCAAAGTATTTATAGATACATAACAAGTCAGAGCTAGAAACAACTTTAATGATCCTCTATTTAAGCTCACGTTCTACTGGAGAAGAGTATACATTTTTAGGTACACACAATATCTACCCTAAAGTAAATATGAGGTGCTTTTAGTGGGGTTGTCACTAGCACCTGGGTTGGGAATCAGAACAGGCTTCCTGGAGAAAATGGCACTTGAGCAGTTCTAAAGGTATAGATGGAAAAAATGACTCTGAAGTTTGATGGCCTGGGTTCAAATCCACTTCAACATTTACTACTTGTGTGACCTTGGGAAAGTTACTTATCCTCCATGGGCTTCAGCTGAAATGAAACATTTCTAGAAGAAACTAGAAAGTCTTTGAGGTTATGTTGCAGCTCTGTCCTTTCTTGATCCTAAGAAACTAGAGTCTAAAGGGGTGAGAGGGCAGAAGGGGAAGGGGGAGCAAGAATTTACTAAGCAGCTATTATATGCCAGGCACTATGATAAGTGATTTCTAAATATTAATTCATTTGATCTTCACAACAACCTTGGGAAATAGGGACTATTACTAATATTCCCCTTTTTATTTTTTTATTTTTTTTAAATTTTATTATAGTTTGCATCATTCATTTCCACAAAATTTTGAGTTACATATTTTCTCCCCCTCTTTCCCCCACCCACCACCCCAAAACAGCCATCACAGTGTGTCCCCCCTCCCCCAGTCAATTCTCTCCTATGTCACTTTTCGGTAGGGCAGGATCG
>CM053590.1:46629230-46659572 GCA_028646515.1 Pseudochirops corinnae
CCCGAAGAAGGAATCTAGGGTTTGGGTGCTGTTCTTACTTTGCTTCTTATGCTTATTCTTACTCATGGTTGTTCAGTCCGTGATTTTTTTTAAATCTCTGTGGGGCTCTGCTTCCAGAAGGGAAAGCTCTGTCCCAAATCGCTGGGGTCCTCCCGGCTGCTGTAGCTCTCAGGAAGAGGCTGGGAACTCTTCCTATTTACTTCCGGCTGACTGGATAGTGAAGACTCCAGAACCGAGGCCCAAGACCACGATCCAGATCCAGGCCGCTCAACATAAGAGCTCTTGGCCTGAGAACAGTTGCTCAGTCTCCCTGCTGTCTGCAGCCTGCGGGCGGGAAGCTACAATGCGGAGGCGGGTGCAAAACCTCTGCCTTTTGCTTTTCCGCTGGACTGCTTATCTCCCCCTTTCGCAATCCCCACTCTCAGCTGCCGCTAATCCACTCACCAGCTTCTCTGCTCCTCCTGCCCAGCCACCCCAGGGCACAGCTGCGGCTTCAGGCCAGGCTGGTTTCAGTTCACAGTGCTGATATGGTTCCTCGCAGCCGAGCTGACTTTAGTGGAAAGTATCCTTGTGTGCGTTTTGGAGTTCTAGGATTGGTTTAGAGTCCTATTTTATGGGTATTTTGGGGTGGCTATTGTGAGAGCTGCGATATGTTGCTGCTGCTACGCCGCCATCTTGACTCCGCCCCTATTCCCCTTTTTAGAGTTGAGGAAACAGAAGCTCAGTGGTTTGCCCAAGGTCACAGAGGTGTGAGATATCTGAGGTTTAAACTCAAGTCTTCCTATCTCTAAGCCCAGTACTCTACCTACTATACCACTTAGCTGTCTAGGGATTGTAAAAGGAAGGAGTAAGGAAGGAGAGGCTTAGGGGAGATGTAGGACAAAAGTCCTGGACGTGGGAGATAAAAGACTGTTGTACATAAGGAATAGAAAGACCAGGTTGGATGGACCATGGACAGTGGTCCGTGGAAAATAAATGGAGGCTATGTTGGAGCCTAAGGTTCACCTCTAATCCTAAGACCATCCATCAGGGAGTGAATAGTTGACTGGTACCCAAAAGTTTCCTTACAAAGCTGTAATTTTTGTTGTGGATGTGGTCTTTAGGGAACACCTAGCCACAGAGGGGACAAGATAATGGCTGGCTGCTAAGCTTCCAACATTTTATCTCTTTGGATGTCTTTTCTACATTTAATAAAAATTTCAGCAAACAACTCTTCAAAAATGAGCAGAGAACTGGAAAGCAAATGTTTGCTTCCCTTACCAATATTTTCAAAGGTAAGTGTTTGTTTCCAGTGTTAAGATGAAGCCAATATTTGATATGAGTTCCTACTGGCTGGGGACTCTGAAGGAACTTCATGGTTGACTGAGCAGAAAGGTCCATAAACACAAGAGACAGAGAGACATTCACTTGAATAAAAATTTGCTCATCCAAGATGACTGGCAAAAATAACTTGCTTCTCTTTCTATGCGCATCACTTTCAATGTACTAAAGTCAGGATGTGAGGAGAAGGTATTATACCTAAACCCTTAGAAATAGGGGGAAAAGGTACATATACAAAGTTTACTCATTCCACAGTCAGCTCTAGAGCAATTGAGCCCTCTAACAACCCAGGAAACTTGGGTGTTGTAGTGGATAGAGAGTTAGACCTGGAGTCAGGATAGTTGTTATTCAGTTTCGATTATAACCCCAATTCATGACCCCAATTGGGTTTTTTTTCTTTCTTTTTTCCTTCCTTCCTTCCTTTCTTTTTCTTTCTTTCTTCCTTTCACAATTGTGGTTAAAGGACTTGCCCAGGGTCACAGAGCTAGTAGTAAGTGTCTGAGGCTATATCTGAACTCAGGTCCTCCTGACTCCAAAACTGGTGCTCTATCTAGTGTGCCACATAGCTGCCCTATATATGGGGTTTTCTTGGCAAAGATACTAGAGTGGTTTGCCATTTCCTTTTCCAGCCTACAGACCCAAGTTAAAATCCTGCCTCAGACACTTACTAGCTCTGTGACCCCAGGCAAGGCATTTAATCTGCCTCAGTTTTTCTCATCTGAGCACTGGGATTATAACAATACCCACTCCACAAAGTGGCTGTGAAGATCAGCTGAGATAATCAAGGCAAAACTCTCTGCAAACCTAAAACTGCTATAAAAATGTGCACTATTACTGAATGCCATTTTAGACGTGGCAGAGGGGACCTGGTGACTTACAGCAGTGTCTTTTATCGATTGGTGTTTCCAAGGCAAACTTTTTAGAGATTACCATCAGACCCTCAGCCAACGCAATCAAAACCTTTGGAGAAAAAGGTACTGTGGGTTAGGAAGCTTTCAACTTACAACACAAAGAATCGGTGTGATGGCACACCAGCTCCATTTCATCCAGGGGCTAGGTCTATATCCAATCATCTCCTCAATGCGATCATAAAGACGATCAGCGCCTGGAAGAGATACATTGTCAAACAATCAACAAGCATTTATTAAACAGCACTTAACATGTGCCATATAACTGAGGATAGAAAAGAAAGCAAAAACAGACCTTGTCTTCAAAGAACTTATACTCTAATGGGGGGGAAATGCATCTGATAAATAAAGTAAGGTAATTAAAAGGCAGCTAAGTGGTACAGTGCATATAACTCCAGACCTGGAATCAGGAAGACTCCTCTTCCTGAGTTCAAACCAGGCTCCAGGCACTTATTAGCTGTGTGACCCTGGGCAAATCACTAAACCCTGTGTGTCTCAGTTTCCTTATCTGTAAAATGAGCTGGAGAAGGAAAAGTCAAATTGCTTAAGTATCTTTGCTAAGAAAACTCCAAATAGGATCACAGAGAGTCAGACACAGATGAAACAACTGAATAAGAAATAAAATAACCTTAGGCAAGAAGGCCCTAACTTTTTCTCGTTCGTTTTTTAAGGCAAAGTCCATTATACTCATGAGTTATGGGAAGAAGAAAACATGTGACTGAACATTAACAGTTACAGATAACTATCCTATGTCTGACTCATGAATTCATGGGATTGAAGGCTGCTGGGGTAGGTCTATGCCCGTATGAGTCCTATTCTCTTAAAAAGAACATGAGTAACTTTATGGACAATGGCAATCTCATTTGAATAAGTATGTGGCTACATGGAAGTGGCTAGTCTTCAAAACCTGTTCATACCACTTTCTAATGCTTCATCTCTTCACACATAAGGTGCGGAGTCTTTGCCTTGCTCGTTTCTTATATAACCTTTCTTTCTACCAAGGTTTGGGGCCGTCAGCCCAAGTTGCCTTTCAAACCATGGCATAGCTAAGAATCACAGTACCCAAGAGCAATGACCTGAAATCCTAGGACATCCTGAAACTATTTTTTTTTTTGCTAATAGATAGCAGGTACCAGGTAGAATTTTTTACTTCTGAAGGTTCTCATTACACCATGAAGTAATCCCTTCCCTTGGTCTACTCATTAAGGGAGAACATCTAAGGACATTTAAGACAACTGTGAAGGTTCTATACTCACCAAATACCCAGGACACAGCAATACATTCAAAGAATGCAACCCACAAGAGGCATACACCGCTAGCTGCATAGTAGTCAAAGAGTTGAAACACATACATGCCACCCTGTGAGGGAATATAAAGGAAGTGAACTTTCTGGGCACTGAGGACACCAAGTGAGATATTCTGGGTGACTTGTAGTTCAATGCCCACCATCCCCTCTCACAGAAGCAAAAGCCTGATTATTGAGACAAAAATAGACCTTTGTGATGACAAAGGCTGAAATTACATCCAAACCGACTTCTCTCTCCCAAACAAAAACCTCAGACCAAACTTCTCTACTGAAAATCAATTCTCACCCCAAAGTCTTTATACATAAACTGGAGTCAAGATTAGGATGCTTAGATTATGTGTGCTTTTGAGAGGAAGCTTAGGAGAAGTATTTCCCTACCCCATTTTAAAAAATGTTCATTGTGGGATGTGAAGTCATGTGTTGATGTGATTAAATTGCTTTATGAAGGTTCTGAAGCAGGGAAAAATCAGGAGGCAGAAAGCCAACTGTTAACCAAGACCAGAGATTTTCTGCTCTCAGCATGAATATTTTCGTTTCTCCTGTCTTAGCGTTTATTGAAAATATTGCTGCTAAGCAGTTTGAAATAAATGAAAAGTGAATTTTTTTAAAAACCAGAAAGATAAATTGACAGAAACATAGATAGTTGGGAAGAAAGGAGGAAGGTGGGGAAAAAAGGAAGAAGATAAAAGACAGATTGTGATAAAGACAGAACTATAGAAAAGTTGAGTAGAGAAATTTAGACAGATAGATAGATAAAAGATAAAATCACTTTCTACTTTACCACCAAATTCACTTGACAATCTATACATCATTTCTCACCACACTGTCATTCATTCAACAGCTTTTGCATTGTTTAAAGAGGCAAGGGTATTCATTCATTCAGTTACTTTCACCAATGTCTGCAATTGGGATTTGGCTTTGCATACAGTGACTTTAAGATAAGCATTCTAGGAAAGTATAGTATCTCAAAAGTAGATAAGATAAAGATAGCTTAGATATCTTTAAAGATAAAGATAACTTACTCAAAAGTAGATAAGATAAAGATAGGTTAGGTATCTTTAAAGATAAAGATACCTTACATATCTTTATTTCAATTTTCCTCTTGGTATAATGGCATCCTTCATTTTAAGGGAGGATTCAGACCATTGGAAAAAATATTTAATGACGCAATCTTCTAAGCACAATATTTTTGGGGGGGAAATTATTTAAAAATGAAATTTCAAAAGGAGATAGAAGGCTTTATCATGCAGTTGACTAGGTGCAAAAGAACATTCATATAATGACCCTTCATGGTGAAAAATGACATTTTATGGGTCTTTTATGCGACCTGCAGGTGGCTTTAATCCTAAGTGAGATGTTTATAATTGATGTAAGCCATCAATACCAGACTCAAAGGATTATTTCAACTTTGATTTTTTGAATAAGTTTTGATAGCCCATGTTTTGATCAAGGACAAATTCAATAACATTACACAAATCTACTCATAGGATGTATTTCTCCCTGCAAAGTAGCCCCAATTCAAATAGAAACCAAACAAATTTTACGTTTGAAAATTTTACTGATATTTGGGGTCAGAAAGAGAAGGAAAATCTAACTAGAGGACTCAGTACTAGGGAAGTTGGGTCATTTCAGTCAATTGTAATAGCAGCTCATAGCATTCTGTGGCTATAGTCATAATAGCAAATTATATTTATATAGTGCTTTTTGTTCATTATCTCACTTGGCTCTCAAGGACCAACAGGAGTTATCCAGCTGGCCAGTTTCCCACCTCTAAGGAGACAAGGCTTTAATACCAGACTACACGAACTAAACAGCTTTTGACATGAACAGAAATAGAATGTGTATCCACCAAGGACTGGAAGAAACAACAGAGTAGTGGGTATCCAGGAATACTTACTTCAGTCACCATAGTAAGGCCCAGAAAGTAGCTAAGGATACACACTATAGCAATGAAGATTTCCCGTCGGTAACCCTTCCTTAGGAAGGATGGGTACAGATCAACCAATGATGTGATCAGTCCTTCAACTTCAACAAACTAGAAGGAAAAGTGACAAAAGCACATCGGACTGAGTTTCAGCTGTCCCTTAATGATTTCCTTTAACATAATTTCAATACACACTCTCCCCTTTCTCCAAGCCCATTGCAATCCCGGTCAACCCAGTGCAGTGGAAAGAGACTGGATTAGGTTATAAGAATCAGATCCCTAGGCTCTAATTCAGCTCTGCCAGAGACTTGCCAGTGACCCTGGGCAAATTACTCCACCCTTTTCTACCTTCTCTATAAAATGGGGAAAGGGGATGGATGGATGGATGGATGTAATAGCACTTATTAAACATGTAGTGTGTCAGAAACTTTGCTAAAGTTAGGGGTACAAATATAAGCCAGCAAGACAGTGCCTACCCTCAAAGAGCTTATATTCTAATGGGGGAAGACAACAAATATAAAAGGTGGTGATCAGGAAGGAATGTAAGAGGAAGGGAAAAGGGGGAGGCAGAGAGGGTTGGATTGAAACATGCCTAAGGTCCCTTCCAGGCCTGATTTTCTATGAATCTAATCTACTACTTAATTGCAATCCATTCCTTTTAAAGTCAGAAAATTCCAAGTCTAAACATATGCTATTTAATTTGAAAAAGAAAAATGATTTCACATCGTGCAAGTTTCAGATAACTGAGAAATCCCATGCCAAAAATAAAGAAATATTATCATCTAAAGGTTATTTATGGGATGAAAGTAGTGTGTTTCTCTCTCTCCCTCTCTCTCTCTCTCTCTCTCTCTCTCTCTCTCTGTTTCCCTCCTCTCTCTTTCTCTCTCTTTCTCTCTGTCTTTCTCTGTCTCTCTCTCTGTCTCTCGGTCTCTCTGAGTCTCTCTCTCCCCCTCCTCCTCCCTCCCTCTCTCCCTCCCTCTCTCCCTTCCTCCCTGTCTCTCTAGGTCTCTTGTTTCTCTGCCTCTGTTTCATCAGAATTACTAGAAAAACAGCAACAAAAACACCCTTATCTAGGATTTGAAAGTAGGGTCCTCTCTGTGCTTGCCCTGCTGACCAGTCAACTCTGTGACTTTGGGCAAACCACAACCCTGTTCTGGACTTCAGCTTTAGTTTAAAAAAAAAAAAATGAGAGCTGGGCCAAATGCTTTCTCGTGCTGATTGATAAGGGTTTGTGCCCTTCTCAATGTGGGGATATTAAAGACAAGTAAAGAAAGCTGTGATTTCAGTGAGTGAGTATTAAAGCCCCAAGGAAAATTACCCTACATTGCCTTGAAGCTTGGAGGGATTATAGTATCATAGATTTAGAGCTGGAAGGAACCTCAGAAATCATCTAGTATAACCCTCCTCCATTTTACACATAAGGAATCAAGGAAGAAGGAAGAAAAGTGACTTGTCCAGGGTCATACAGCTAGTATGTATATATATCCCTGAAGTGGAATTCTAACTCAGAACTTTTATCTACCTCACCAAACAACATATTTTGCCAAAGGGGCAACTGAGACCCAGAGAGATTTAAGGTACTTACTCAAGATTACAATTATAGTTAAGGGCAAAAGCAGGACTAGAACTCAGGTCTCCTAACTTCCAACTAAAGATTTTCTACCACATGGCACAGATTCTCTCTTGAACAACAGATAGTCTGAACTGTACCAAACCACATAGTGTGTAGGGAAGAGGATGCAGGGGGAAAAGGGGGGGGGGGTGGGGAGAAGCTATTTCTGCTCTTTGATCTGACAAGCCATAAAGATAAAGCTTATTTCTTTTCACAGTTCTCATTTCTTAGAATTGGATTCCTCACAGGCAGGGGTTCCTACGATGAGAGCCCTTCCCAGCCATGCATCAAGGCGACTCAATGAACAGAGCACTGGATTTAGAGTGAGGAAGACTAGCGTTCAAATCCAACCTCAGGTTTATTAGCTGTGTGACCCTGGGCAAGTCATCTCAACTTAGTTTCCTCAACTGTGAAATAGATATAATAACAGCCTCTACCTCATAGGCTTGTTTTGAGGATTCAATGAAATAATATTTATAAAGTTCCTGACACATAGTAGGAGATACATAAATGTTTCTATCTGAATAGGAGCGATTATAATCTGCAAATGGAACTTGGATCCGACTCAGGTTTAGTGAAAGACTGATGTAGACGAGAGTTCTTTAGGTTCATGGGAAGAAGAAATCACTATAATCTATTTATGGCTAAGCTAACAGATGCTGTCAAAACTGAATAGTGGATTAGCTGAGTCAATGACAATGTGCAGAAGGGAAAAGGAGACAGGGATCTACCGCTGGCTTTGCCACCAGCTTTGTCACTTGCCCTGTGCCTGGGTCACAGTCCTCTTATCTAGGAAAAAAGGGAACCCCTATCAGTTCCATCATTCTATTTCACATCTGCTCTGAGGTCCCTTCCGGCTCTTACATTCCCCAGTCTCAGATTCCTTTCAGCTCTACCATATTTCACTTGATGGTAGTCTCCAACCTGAATATTCTAAGTTCTAAGATCCCTCCTGGCTCTAACATTCTGTTTCCCTAAATTGGTTTTAAATGTCACTTCAGAGTTTGTGTGTGTTCCCTGAGCCTAACAAAGCTAGCCCAAGTTGATGAGGCTAAGCCCTGAGCAGCACATCTGAGGGTGTTTACTTTGTTCAACATTGGTAATTCTCCTAAATCTTCTGGCACCTTAAAAAAAAATTCCTTAGGGTACATTGATTTCTAATGGGTGTTTTTTTGTTGTTTTTAAACTCCTGTGTTAAAATTCTCCTGAAGTCTGTTCAGTCTTAGCTCCTGGTCATGCTTGACCCAACTCCAAAGATTTAAGGAACACCAATGACAGAAAATTGACTTCTGTAAGGAGGAGCAATTTCCATGTTACTGAAGGCCTTCTTATTTCCAGGAGGGGTTGGCTACACAGGGTCAGACTGGGCATTTCAAAATTCAATTTGGAAAAAGCTTAAAGTTCCATTTATGGACCTTTCAGATGAATACGAATGAGACTGACATGAACATAGCAGACAGGCTAAAAATTATTTTTCACCATTTTGTCAATGAGGAAACTGAGGTCCAGGGAGCTTAACTGAATTTTAGTATTGCTAAATGGATCAGCCAGCATCACATAAGTAGTAAGTAGTGAGCAGATCAAGAACAGTTCTGTATCTTAGGGTCACTTCCAGCCCTGACATTCTAAGATTGAAAGCCTTTTCCAGGCATCGAGGTAATGGACAGAATGCCTGGCCAGGAGTCAAGAAAACCTGAGTTCAAATCTGACCTCAGACACTTAATAGCTGTGTGACCCTAGGCAACTCACTTAATCCTCTTTGCCTCAGTTTCCTCATCTGTAAAACGAGCTGGAGAAGGAAATGGCAAAACCACTCCAGTATCTTTGCCAAGAAAACCCCAAATGGGGTCATAAGGAGTCGGACACAACTGTAACAACTGAACAAAAGTTACTTCCAACTCTATTAATCTAGGTTCTATCACTGTGTCCTAAAGTTCCTTCCAGCTCCAGACATTTAACAAGTTAAGCTCCTTCGAGCCCTAATACTCAGTAGTCCATGATTTTAACAACTGCGGATTTTAACAACTCTGTCTTCTAAGGACCCCTATGGCTCTTATTAGGTTCCAGGATTCCCTAAGTTAGTTGGAAAAGTGCCTCGAAAGGCTTAATGGTAAAGGAAGGCTCCCACAAACATTTGCAAACATCCAGCTTGATTGTAAGAATCTGAAATGGAAAACTTTGGATTCTCAGAAGCATGCGCCAACTATCATTGGAGGAAAACTGTATATCCTAACACTCTGATGTCAGATATGGCTTAGGATCCATGACAGCCTAATCTACCTGGAGCCAGGGTGTTTCCCTCCACAGAGCGGCACAAATGTTTTGGGTTTTGTCTTCTGTACTAACACAGCTCTCCCTTCTGGCCAAATCCACTGCCTTTTCCCCACCCCTTCCTCATCCCTTTAAGACTTCTCTAAGTCTGAAAACTACTTCACTGGCCCCTCTTACATCCTCACTGTATATTCTCTCCTGCCTGGGATTCTGAGAAGCTGTATTTTCTTGTTTCTCCTATTTCTCCAGTCACCCATTCTCTTTCTTTAGCTGGCTCCTCTTCTTTCTCTCACTCTCTGTTAGTATTGCTCTCAAAGCTAGGTTCTTGGATCTCTGATCTCCTCCCTCTAGCCCCCTCCCTCCAGTGCTCACTCATCCTCCTAGCCACGAGGATCATTTCTTAGCTCCCAAATCTCCATCTACTATCCTGACACTTGATGAGACCCTATGATCCCCAACTACACACTGGCCTTTTCTACATGACTTTCCCATTGTCTTTAAACTTGCACAGGTCCTCTGTGCCAGGTTCTACTCTGTGACTTTAGGCAAATCTTTTAGGCTCTCTGGGTCTCTCTAAGGCAGCTATAGAGCACCTGGCCTATAGCCAGGAAGACTCATCTTCCCAAGTTCAAATCTGGCCTCAGACACTTACTAGCTGTGTGATCCTGGACAAGTCACGTTTGCCTCAGTTTCCTCATCTGTAAAATCAGCTGGAGAAGGAAAGGGCTGAGCACTCCAGTATCTTTGCCAAGAAAACGCCAAATGGGGTCACCAAGAGTCTGACATGACAGAAACAAGTGAACAACAACACACTGAGACAGGGAGAGGCTAAGTGAACACCAGGAAGTATCTGAGCCTGGATCTAGATGCAGGTCACAGGAAGAATCTCATTGTTAAAAAAAGATAGATCTTATTTTCAGAAAGGAGATTTTATTGAAAGCTCCATGTAATTTCCTACTCTTTCTCCTATTCAATTTTGCATCCACCTAATGCTCCATCTGCATAGTCTGTCCAAGATATATGCACCAATGAGTAAACTCCATAATTATAGTCATATGCCATAGTCTGGGCAGGAGACATTCTTCATACAATTGATTCTTCTTTGGTGGAGAATTAGGCTGAACTTTTTTGAGTGATTATGAATCTCAGGAGGGCTCTTCAGTATTCTAAGACTTGATGCAGTCAATCTACAAATGAGATTATCTTACATTTTTGGCTATCTTTTGGGAATTTCTTTTTCCATTCGGAGTTTGGCTGGAAAAGCTTCCATAATGAGGATGAACATCTTGGGCAAACATTTCTCCATCTTAAACCCAAGCTAAGTGTTAATGATATGGAAAATGATTAATAAAGTGATCCATCCCTATTACTGCATCTCCCCAAGAGATCTGGAATAAATTTTAATAATCCATGGGAATCCTTTCAATGTGATATTCTGTTTCCACAAATCAAATGCTTTTTCATAGTCAACAATGAATAACCACAGTGGGATCTCACATTCTCTGAACCTTTCGGTCAACTGTGTTGACTGAACTAAAGAAATAGGACACTATAGAGTTTCATCTACAAAAGTTTGCCCATTCCTTTTGCATGCTTTCATTAAGATGTACTCATTATAGATTACTCTCACAAAGATTTTGCAGAAAGGGGAAAGCAGACTTTGTCTATGAATAATGGCTTTTGGGGAGTAGTAAGAAAATCCACCTCTTTCAGTTATCTGGAGAATCATCATTCAATGTCCACAAAAGGGCTGTCCCTGTAGAACCTTCTCTCGATACATTTGGTCTAGTCCGGCAACTCTTTCCATCTTTATTTTCATCATTTAACTTTCTAAAGCAGTGGTTCTCAACCTGTGGGTCACGACCCCTTTGGGGGTCTAATGACCCTTTCACAGAGGTCACATCTAAGACCATTGGAAAATACATATTTCTGATGGTGTTAGGAACCAAGATACCGCTCCTCTATCGTCTCCGGGCGGGTCCACCCACATGCAGATATGCCCACATATGAGTGTTAAAGGGTAGTGGCATTAGGAAGGTTGAGAACCACTGTTCTAAAGAATCAATGAAAACTTGGCCATGTATCTAAGGCACATATTTCTCTAGTCTTTAATGTACTATGGATATGACACTTGTTTGTATTCTAAGTCCTGGTTATGCATAGGTGGCTATCTACATAGTGATTCTGAGGGTGGTGATGAATCCTGCTAGCATCTACCATCTCTTACATCTGTCTGTTATGGTGCCTGGAATCATCATCACTTAGCCATTTTTAGTCATGTCCAACTCTTCATGACCCCACTTGGGGTTTTCTTGACAGAGATATTGGAGTGGGTTGCCATTTCCTTCTCCAGTTGATTTTGCAGATGAGGAAACTGAGGCAAACAGGGTTAAGTGACTTGCCCAAGGTCACATAGCTAGTAAGTGAAGCCAGATTTGAACTCAGGAAAATGAGTCTTCTTGACTCCTGGCCAGGTACACTACTCACTGTACCACCTAGCTACCCTGTTATGATGTTTGGAATACTAACTTTTCAAACAAAGTTGCTCCTTTGCATCCAAAAGACCTCAAATATGTTACCTGGAAAGGGTGACATACTGTTTACATCTCAGAAGAGGCTATGAGGCTAGCTACAGGTGACATTTTGTCATGTTGAGGCAGAGAACAATTAAGTTTTCACTGGGACATCAGGGAAAGAGTTCAGGGAAGTTCAAGAGCATGGTTGATGTCTAGGAGAGCCATATTCCCTGAAAAGAGGCACAGCAAGGAGACCCTGGGTGTTTGGGTGCCTAGGAAGGGGGAAGGGGCATGAGAGAGGAGGCACATTCAAAAAGAAGAGGAGGGGTACCATCACAGCAATGACACTTATTTCCCAACACTGCCCATGTGTAGCACCATCTCCTAATAGAGTTTTGCACATAAAATGATATGAGCCTCTTAGACAAATATCTGTTGACAGAAAATATGACAGCACAGGAATTCTTCATTTATCTGGCATTATATGTATTAGAGTTAAAAATAAATTTTCTAGCTTGCTCTTTAAACACCCAGAGCATGTTTATTTAAATTGCTTTTGATGTCTACTGTCTACCTTAGTAGATACTTAGTAGAAGATGCTGAATACTATTTCAGTTTTTCTTGATGATGGGTTCAGTGCTTTCACAATAGATATCCATAACTTTCCTGTTATAGAAGATACAGACTTATGCTATAATATAATGGTAGCCCTCAAGCATTTCAAGACCTGCAAGGTCATTTGCCCATGCCCCAGATTGATATGTTTATAGCCTTCTTCTTTAAGCTCTGCTAGTCTTTTGTATACAAATGCTTAACTGAGGACTTGAGGATCTCTTGACCTCTAAATAAAATGCATGGGCTTTGTGACAACAATTTCCATAGGCCAGGGTCTTTTTAGGTTCCTGGTACCATACCAAAATGGCTGAAGTTGCACAAGTGAGGAGGGAAGATAGTAAGGATTAGTACCCAAAGTAAGAATGATCCAACCTCCCATCAGAAGCAAAGAACCCACCCTCTGCCATTCTTACCGACCTGGCTATCCAGTCCAAGCAACAGAAGCATAACAAAAAAAAGAATGGCCCAAAACGTGGGCAGCGGCATCAACGAGACAGCTTTCGGGTAGGCGATGAAGGCCAAGCCTGGACCTAAGGGAGTAGAAAAGAGAGAATGGGAAGGGGGCAGAGGAGAGGAAAGTAGTCAGTAACCAAGCATATTGAAAAACCAAGACTTATACTGGAAGGCAGAAATAATTTGGTTTTGTTCAGCCACTCCCAGCCCTGAGCAAGAGGAAGGACCAGGGGACCTTCTCTAGGGGAGAAGTCAGGCAAGTCCTAGCCACAGACAGCACAAGTTCAATTTGGAACCAGTCAAGGCCAGTTTTAGCATCTGTCTCCAACAGATCGCCATGAGACCCAAGGGAAGCAGAACTCATCATTCCAAGGTATAAGCTGGGAAGGAGAAAATGAACCTGCTCCACAGGACAATGTGGTTTTCAGGGTGAAGCCGAAAAGGAGAAATCTAAGGCTGACTCCCAGATTGTCTGCAAAGCAGGTTCTTCCTTTTACTGGGACAAACCAAGCTCTTTAACAAATGTAGTGTCTTGGTTTTCATTTTTCGAGAGAGGGGCAGAAATCTGAAAATGATCCTGTGAGGGCATTTCCCAATATTCAGAGGGAAACAATGATACAAAGGCTTCTCTGGATAATTCAGGCTCTTGTTTAGTAAGGAAGAAATCTCATTGTTTCTGCCCTCTGCTTGTTGGGTCAGAGATCATTGTACAGGTTTAAACACACGCACACACTCTCTCCACCAGAGCAGAAAGACACACCACTGAGTCCTCTGGGCAAAGGACTAGCACATCCTAACAGATGTGACCGGATGTTTCTCTCTTCAGTCTCCTCTGCCACACCCACATCTGTCTGTCCTCAGGCTGAATCTCGGACTCTAGGCTCTGGGCCAAATGGTGAAGAGCAGAGCTCTGCTCAGCAATAAAACAGAAATCACCAGAAAGTGAAATGAGAGGGTTAAGGGAGGTCACTCTCTCCTTAGCCCAATGGAAGAGGGGATGGAGGTACCATATCTCTTACTAAGGATTTTTGGATGGAAAGGAAAAGGGATCGTTTTCAAAAATAAAAAGTTTTTTTTCTTATTTAAGGGAGGGGGACTGAGCTGTTTGAATAGAGGTTATCCCAAAAGTCTTAGGGCGATTTTAAGCTTTTAAACTTGAAAAGACTTTTGGAACTCCTTGTATTTTCTTTTCCTGGCTAGGGGACAAAAAAGGATGAGAAATCTGAGGAAATGCAGATTTACCTTTTCTCTCACTTCCTAGGACTTAGATCAGTTGGACGAAGGAGAGCAGATGTCCAGGAGTACGGCTAACCAAAAGCCAGGAGAGTGTGTGGAAGTTAGGGAAGAGAAAACGGGACAAAGAAAGAGAAATCAGTAGAAAGGAGTGGCCAGATCAAGAAAGAAGAAAAACAAAGTTGCAATTGACAAGAAAAAAAAATTAGGGGGACACGGAGAGAATCCGATGAGCCAAGGCATTTGGAGAATAAAATGAAGGGCAGATTAAAAAAAAAAGTTTTGGAAAGTCAACAACCAGATGAGTAAGAATGGAAAAGACAGACTGAGAGGCTATACAATGTTAGAAAAATGTGACTTTTTTGGAAAGAGAAAGCACAGCTTCCTAGGGAAAGAAAGACAATGTTCCTAAGGAAGGAGCCTTAGGGAGGCAAAGACCTCTGGATGGGAAGGAAGGGGTGGGGGTGGGGGTGGGGGGTGGCATTATTAGAGCATAGGACATACTCAGGGGTGGGGTGATACAGTGGAGAGAGCACTGAGTGAGCTGAGAGTCAATGTGGTACAATGAAAAACAAAAGTTAGCTCAGAGGATATGGGTTCAAGTCCCACCCTCGGATAGGTGGGACTTATTGTCTATGTGAATGTGGACATTTAATATTCCTAGTACTCAGTTTTTCTTGAGAATAAAATAAAGGTACTGGACTAGATGGCTTCTGAGGGTCTTCTGGCCCTAAATCTATGATATGGTGATGGATGGGTCCTAGTCTGTGAAAAGTCACTTCTCCTTTCATAAAAATGAACCAGGTGACTTTTTGTTCCCTTACCATGGTAACTTTCTATGATTCTGCCTTCATTTAGAGAGCAGCTGGTCGGAATGAGGCAGAGGAGAGAATAATTGGGTCCTGTGACACTTCAACCCCATAGAATTTCAATCAGGAGAAAGGGAAGTGATCATATGAATTAAACCCTTAGAGGATTGGATATGATTATATCACCTGGAAAATCAGTGACAGGTAAGAGGGACAGTCACTGTGACTGGAATTTCTAGAGCACGTTAGTTTAAAAAGCACTTGACATGTTACCTTGAATGAAGTGATCCTCACAACAACCCTGTGAAGTAAGTTTTGTACATATTTTTATACCCATTTTAGGGATGTGGAAACTGAGGCTCAGAGAAGTCCATCCATTGTCAAGCAACTTATGAATATATAGGAGAGGTAGAATTCAAACCCACCTTTCTCCCTGACTCCAGAACCAGACCTCTTTCCACAACACCATGACACCTTGCCAAATTGGGCACATAATACAGATTAAAAGAAGCAAGGCCTCCATCTTCAAATGCACATCATATAACAGACTTGACCATTTTGAGGATTAAGAGGCAGTGTCTGATGGGGAAAGAACATCACTGTCTGGGTTTAGGTCTCAATTCTTCCCGGGGCCAGTATGACCTGGTTCTTTCTCCTCTCTGGCTTTAGTTTCCTCCTATGTCAAAGGAGCTGGTTGGATCAGATGGTCTTGGAGTTCCCTTCCAGCCCCCTAGCATGCTTGGATTCTAGGAATCTGTGCCTTCAAGGAATGCCTCTTACCTCAGTAGAAATCTAAATTTCCATTCAAGCTGTGGTTGGTAGATTGAACATCAATTCAAGCCAATTATGAGACAGATGCAAAACATGTGCCCCACTCCCACCCCCAAACTCTGCACATTATCAACTCAATTGTTTCTGTATTTCCGTTTTGCAGTTTTTCTGAGTAGTTGGTTGTCTCTAGAAGCCAACGCTGCATTATCAAGAGAGAAGTCCATGTGAAGGCACCCAACCCCCTTCTGGTACCTCAGAAGACTGTGATGAGCATAATTCACTCCATGCTACATTTCATTTGAATTCCGTTCAGCTCAATAATTATCTCGTTCCAAGGCACTAAGCTCAATACGGAGCTCGTTAAAAGCTTATTAGAGAAATAATCAGACACCATTTGTTGGCACTTCATAAATCACCAAGGGGAATAAATGATAAAGTCATAGCTTGAAGTCTTTGGCTAAGGATGGGAGGTGCTCAGGCTGACATTGCATTGATATATCCCTCCATTCTATGCCAGTGGCTCATCTTGCCATGGAAGGAACCCCAGGGTTTGAGAAAGCTAAGCTCTTGCAGTTCCCAAGCTAGGTCACATAGACCCAGTGATGGGGCTTTGTGTCTATAACCTGAAGACCAGTCAAGCCTATCTGAGGATGGAGAGGCCCATCACCACAGAACACTGGGAACCAGCTGATGAATCCTTTTGGTCAAAAAAACCTCACAATAATATCTGCTATACCATGAAGAATCTACTCATGCTGGAGATCTCAAAAAGCCTCAGAAGTATTAGAATACCTTCATGTCTTCACAATACCCACATACGCTCATGCATCTACCTATAGGCTTATCTGTACTTAAACACACACACACATACACACCACTACCCGAACCTTTTACAGGTTCTCTAAGATGATAGTGACACCTAATTAATGCTATGTCATTTGCAAATCCTCTTGTAAAAGAAAGCTGCCTTTGCCTGATTCCTCAATATATAGACTTTATACATCTCTCTTACCCACAAATCCAGACAGACTTGGCACAGATTTTCTGTACAGCTAAACAGTCATGTGCTCTTAGCCTAACTTACTTGGAGTGTCCCAGCAATACCAAAAAGTCAGAAAGTCATGGAACCACATGAATTGGAAAATATTCCCATTGTATGGTGCATTGCTATTATTGTTTCAAACTAGAGTTTGCTGGGTAAGGGACCAGACAGTGTTGACCCAAATGACAGATCAAAGTCAACTTTAAAGAATAGATTCCTGCCTCATCATCTACCAGAGCCTTATTTCAGGGTGAAAACTATGGAGCAGAAGTCTTGGATTTACCAAGAAAATACCAAAGAGGTTAATAAGAAATTGGCTTCCTCCTACAATGGTAAAGGTGTTTTGGAACCTCAGACTGGAGCAGCTAGTAGGGGGATTACATAGAAGGAATTATGGAGATTTTAGGAAAGGCCAGAGGAACATTTGGAATAGTTACTATCTTAGACATCCTCAGGCACATCTTTGGGGAGTGGGGCATATGCAAGAGAGCATTTCTCAGTAGAGTGTTGCATTATGGAGGTGGAGTATATGTCTATCAGAAGTGGGGTGGAGAAGTTGCTGAAAGAAGAAGTCTTCCATCAGGGAAGACTTAACCATCCCTGAGGATACAGAATGGGAAATTAATGACTTCAGGATACTTCCATGTGAAATGGCATGAGAGACCATATGGGGTAATAGAAAGAGCATAAACTTCGAAGTAAGGAGTCCCATCTCTGTCATTTACTAGACTGAAACTTGGCTCAGTGCATTGAGGAGATTAGACTGTATTGTCTCAAAGGACCTTTCTGGTACCCTATGATTCTACAAAATGCATGCATATCCATCATGGAACTGCAAGTCCTATTGCTAATGAGGAATAAGGAGAGAAGAAGTTGAGTGAGGCAACACGGCGGTCTGAATTGCTCCTATGTGCACATCCCCATTCCTTTGGGGGTGCAGCCAAACCCATTCCCAATTACAGTCCCTGAGAGAGACAAACAACACTGGCTTGACCAGACTTTGAAACCACCTGTCTTGTGCCCAAAATATTCTTCAACAGGGCCTTCCCTATCTATTTCTATCTATCTATCTTTTCACCCTCAGAGGGCCTCCAGGAAGGCAGCAGTTTCAAAAAGCAGATTAAGTTTCCTAGGGTGATTGGATGCTGAGAAGCAATCAGAGATAGGCCCCCTCTGGGCTAGCTGACGACCTTCCTGAAGAAAGATTCTACCTGCCCGTCAAAGGCAATGTTCTCCTCACAACCCATTTCAAAATGGACTTATCACCAATAATACCAACTTCACGAGGGACGGCTCAAAGACGGACAGTGACCCCGAAAAGGTCAGATTTTCACAGCTAAAACGCCGAGAGCAAAGTGCAAAATACAGAAACCGAGGCTGAGAAAGTTGCAATCAAACTGCAGAACCGGCAGCCGATTTTGAGTTTCCAAATGGATTTGCTTTAAGGCCCAGTGGGCAGCTGGGTGGACTCTAGTTGACCCAATCCAGGGCTGACCCCAATTCCCTGAATTGAGGAGAGGAAATCATCATTCCTTTTCTGCCCTCGCATCAATCAAACAGCTATCCAGATGTTGTGCATTTTGAAGCGGGAGTCTCTGGTACTTAGGGGAAGTTTCTGGGGTTCATTTTGAAAACCTCCATTTTTTTTCCTTTCCCCCCCAATGCCCCCTTCCTGGCTAAATGCCTGCAGAAGTCGGCTCACGCACTAGGTGGCAGTGCCCACCATCACTGCCACCGAAACCACCATACCTGACTCGGCCACATCTGCAATGTCCACCCCTTGCTCGTGTGCCATGAAGCCCAGGACGGAAAAAATTGCGAAGCCAGACACAAAACTGGTACCACTGTTCAGGCATCCCAGCAGCATACAGTCCCTAAGTCACACATATTTCATGGAGCAAGTTAATTCAAGGACGATTGAACCCCAGGTCCCTACTTCCTTTTTTTTCTGTTTACACATCATCGATTAGCTAAGTGGCGGGCACCCCTGTGGAGGGACGACTTGCCTGTAGCAGTTGTATTTGTAGGCGTTATAGCTTCCCAGCGAGACCATTGCTCCCAAGCAGATAGCATAGGAAAAGAAGATTTGGGTCCCAGCATCAATCCAGACCTGAAAGGAGAGAGGCAGAAAGGGGTAAAAGAAAGAACATTACAAGGAAGCTAACTCTAGAGAAGTGACCAGGAAGAAAAAGTTACCTAGTCATCAGGAGAGAGGATCCGATGGGACTGGGGAGACAGAAATACCGGGCACCCAAGGGAGCTTTGGTCCCACCAAGCTGGCAATTGGTAATTATCTGAAGACTTATGTCTTCACCAACATCCCTCATTCCCCAAGCCACCCTCTTTCCTTGGCTCCCTTTTGACCCCAAACCAAGAGAAAACCCTGAAGCCTGAACTCAGAACAGGTACTTCAGACTGGGGGCTCAATCTTGTCTTTATTAGTGACTCCAGACAGATGGCAAGAGTGCTTGTCACTCTCACTAGGACAAACAGGTATAGGGTGACAAGTCCCTTAACACATTTGTGCCTTTTCCAGACTTAGTACTTTTGATTGACCTTATTCAAGATACCTCCCCTCTCCAGCCTCAATTTTCTCCTCTGTAAAATAAGAAGAGGCTCGATGATCTGGAAGGGATTGCTCTAATTCCAATGAAATTTATGTGCTCAGGAGGCTTTCAGGGTCACAAACCACAATACCTGTGCAGGACTACTATTCCAATAACTTCATCTATTTCTCCCTGTTTCTAATGATAAGCCCTCCCAGGTGACTTCCACTAGACAGGTAGGAGGCGGTGACTTAAAGCAGGCTGAGTAAAGGAAAATGTGTCTTATATGTGTAGTTTTCTTAACCCACTGACTATATATTTGATTCAGCACTTCCAAACTTCTGATGTTTCATTAAAAGAGAAGCCAGTGTTCTAGTGATCAGAAAGAACTGATCCTAGAAGAGGTGAGAATTTAACTAGAATTTTGTCTACTTCCCATAACCTTTAGCAACTTGCTTTTTCAGTTGAACTTTTACCCAAGCTGAGCTAAAAATAAAAAAAATCAAAGCAAAAGAAAATCCTACAGAATTTAACCCAGTTTTAGTAGGGGGGAGAAAAGCTGCCAAACCAGACTTGAATGGCCTGGCCTGGGTGTCCAAAGGCATTTCAGAAAATCACCACACAAAAAGAAGAGCTTCAGGGAGAAGCAAATAAAAGACTAGACTGTGATGCAGAAGTCCTGGATTCAAATGCTGACTCTATTGCCTGGGTGTATGAGTATGATCAAGTCATTTTGCCTCTAAGAATCTTGGTCTCCTCATCAGTGAAATGAAGCACAAAGGACTCGATGGTCTCCTGGGTACACAGGGCTAATTCTGATCATTCTGATGTAAGCTGACATGGAGGTGTGGTCCCTGAATGCTAAGGCTTTGGCGATTCCCATTTGACACTCTGAAGACCACTGCCCTTACCTCACCAGCATCTTCCTCTGGAAGCCCCCATATGGGATGAATTCCCATGCTTTCCTCCAAGCAAGGCTCCCTTTGTCCCCCTTTTTTCTGGCTCTCCTTGGAATGGAGAAAGTAGGAGGGGAGGAAGGGGGAAAGCTATCCTCATAAAAAATGTTATCTCCCTTACCTTGTCCAGAGCCTAACCCAGATTCTATAATTGGACAGTCTACAGCCTCAGAATCCTTTGACATAAAAAGATATACACATGGAAAGATACATTAACACTTTCAACAATGACCTTTTCAATGAGACACAGTGGAAAAACACAACCCGTTAGCATTCAGTGCTCTATTTGAGTTCAAGAGAGTAATGGAAAAAAAAAAAGTGCTCTGGACCACTCCACCTCCTCCCCAAAGTGCTAGATCTGGTTCCCCTGCTCACGGCCCCATGAGTCTCAGGAGAGGCCACGGGGAGGTCCGACAGTACCTTACCTGTGGATCTACCAAACGGGACGCATCAGGATACAGATAAAACTTGATGCCAGAGGCAGCTCCAGGCAGGGTGACTCCACGCAATAACAGCACGAAAAGCATGAGGAAGGGGAATGTGGCTGTGAAGTATACAACCTTAAAATAGAAAAGAAACAGCAAGCAAGGATGAGATGCCTTTGGCTTTGGTTTTTTTCATTTCCCCTTCCCTTGAGATGAACTCACCCATCTTTCACATTCGTTTATCTTTCTGCACTGTGCTATTTGTGAGTACATGCTCCCAAAGGAAAACGCACACACACACACACACACACACACACACACACACACACACACACAAAACTCATTTAGGTGGAATCCATAGTATCAAAGAACGTCAGAGCTGGAAGGTCCCTTTTTTAAACAGCATGTGAAATCAAAGGAAAAACAATCCATCCACCAATAGAGATGAGCAATTCTTAAGATCTCCCAGAGCTCCCTGAGGGTTGAAGGATCACACAACTAGTACATGTTCAGGGCAGGACCTCAACCCAGGTCTTTTCTGACTCAAAGGTCACTGAGTCTGACTCCATTGACTATGCTCTGCCACCTCTCTGAAAGAAACCTTAGAACAAAGAAGAGCAGGGCTGAAAAGGAGCTCAGAGATCATCTTGTTTTTATCAGGAAAATGCAAACCAGAGAGGCAGTTTCATAAGTTAGTGACACAACTTTAACTTTAACCCAAGTAACTGGAATTTTGAGTAAAGAAGATTTTGTTTTGGGTTTATTTTGGAGGATTTTGTTTTGTTTTGTTTTAAGAAAGGTCATTATTAGAGAAAAGATGTATAACAGAAATTAAAAATAACCAACAAGTCTCACTAACTTTCAGGAGAAGATACTTCAATATCTCATTTCAGAGTTAGACGGTCATACTTAGCTAGTTCAGGCTTAGTTCTGATGGCGAATATCTCTACTCTCTATCTGCCAAGTGGTCATCTTGAAGATCTTCATTGAGAGGGAGCCCACTAACCCCTTTCTCCTTCCACCCCCACCTCCCAGGTAGTCCATTCCAACCATGGATTACTAACATTGTTACAGCCCACACTCCTCCCTTAGGGATGTAGGTAAGTGCTAGAGCCTTGGGTCTGGAGTCTTGCATCAGACACTCTGTGTGACTCTGGGCAAGTCACTTAACCTGTTTGCCTCCATTTCCTCACCTGTAAAATGGGGATAATAAGAGCATCTTTCTCTCAGGGTCATTGTAAGGATTAAGTAAGCTATCATTTGAAAAATGATAACGCCTGATACCCAGTAAATGTTATATAAACGTTAGCTGATGTTAGCACCGGCCATGAAGCCTAAATTTGACTGTAACTTCTATCCCATAGTTTCTGAGACCAAACAGAATAAGTTCAATTCTGCAATCATTCCATAATCCTTCAGATGCCTGAAGACAGATATCATCTCCCCACCCACTCCTCTTTCTCTTTTCCAGGCTGAATATTCTCACTTCCTTCAACCAGCCCTCATATGGCAAATACTTATCTCTCTACTAACCTGGCAGCCTTTGTCTATGTGGCAGGATGTGAGAATCCTCCTTTCGCAGCTGTCACTGGAAATATTAAGAAATCACAGAAGAAGCTGATTCTATCCACTGTACTATCTAACTGCCCTAAACCCTTAGTATTAATAGTATTAATTAGTTAATTAACAGTATTAATACTTTTTCCTATATACTCTCCTCCCTTTTGATGTCCTTTCCAAAATACAGTTCCCAGATTTTTGCCCAATACCCTAACCCTTTTGAAATTCTGTCTTCTAATCCTAGGCCATGAGAACACATGTTCAAAATGAGAACAATCTCATCAGGCAGGCAGAAAGTCTATTATTAGCTCCATTTTACAGATGAGGAAGTGGAGGTTCAAGGAGTTTACTGGCTTGGCCAAGGTCATATAGGTAATTAGGAGTGCAGCTCAGATTAGAACCCATGTCTCCTGAGATCCTGTATAGGATCTGCCTCTAGTGGAGACATTCCACTCCACATGTGACTAAGCAGCAATGTGGAAATTTTAGACAGATTTCTAACAAGTGGTGAGATCAAAAGAAATGCCTTTTAAAGCCCTGAATTAACCCCCTAAATTCCACATCCATCTAGCATCTAGCAAAAGACTCTCAAACCTATCTCCATTAGCTGAGTGCTTTGTTTAATTGAGGTCGGAATTATTTACACAATCACATTCTAATTCATTTTCTATTTATCTGTATATTTGGTTTCCACAGCTGATTTTAAGTTCTTTGAGGGTAGGGGGGCACATTTTGTTAAGCCTCATGTCCCCTCCATGCTTAGCATTGAACCTAGGAAGTAGGAGCTGAGCATCTGTTGAAACAATGTGTGTGTGTATATGTGTATACACATATATGTATATATGTCTCTCTACATATTTAAACACACATATATAAAATTCATATATATATATATTTCACCATCTATCTGCTCTGACTTCTAGATGTATGCTCACTGATATAACCCAAACTCATGAAAAAATCCACAAACTTGACCAGGATAATAAAAGCCACTTGTAGTAAATGAGTCTGGGCAAAGAAGACTGATGCCTTTTCTAAATTGGGCTGATCTAAGACTCGACTCTCTAGGTAGTGCTTTGCACCTAAATGTTGGCTACTTTGCATTAGCCAGCCATTCCTGGACATTTGAATTTTGAGCTCCCCAAATCAAATCAAAAGAGCCCTGTTAAAATATAAATCTGTTAACCCACACTAGGTAACACATGTCCCAAATAATCTAATACCATTCAACAGGCAGCCTGGTAAGGTGAAAAGCCCTCAACCTGAGAGACCTGAGGAGACATGAGTTTCCATCTCAATTCAGCTTTAGCTTTTAGTGTGACCAAGAACAATACACTTCATCTCTCTGGTCCCCTTTTGCGTCACTTTTAAGATGACGGGCTTAGACAATATGGTCTCATATCCCTTCCAGCTCAAATCCTCTAAGTGACCAAAGATCCAGTCAGAATAATTCCTTCACACACTGCATGACTCTCTGCGGTCCCCATCTTTGAATATGGCACTACCACACCAGGCTCTTGCTTACTTCTTCCTGATGAAAATCTTATCTTTAAAAGACCCAGCTCAAATTTTAGTCCATGAAGTCTTCCCTGATAGCAGCAATGGAAAGTGGTCCCTCCCTCTGCTGACTTTGCATAGTATCTTACTAGTCACTCCCTCAAGCTTCTTTCTTTCTTTCTCTTCCTCTCTATCTTTCTATCTCTCTTTCTTTCTCTTCCTTTCTTTCTTTCTTTTGTATTATAGCTGTGTCCATACTTTCCCCCCAGTTACTAGTTATAAACTCCTAACCGCCAGGGGATAGTTGGTGAAGTAGACAGAGTACTAGACCTGAAGTCAGCAAGACTCATCTTTGTGAGTTTAAACCTGGCCTCAGACACTCACTAGCTGTGTGACCCTGGACAAGTCACTTCACTCTGTCTGCCTCAGTTTCCTCATCTGTAAAATGAGCTGGAGAAAGAAATGGCATACTACCCCATTATCTTTGCCAAGAAAACCCCAAATGGGGTCACAAAGACTCAGACACAACCAAAATGACTGAGCAACAACAAAAAAAAGCTGTGGTTTGAGTGGTATAGTAAGGTTCTCAATGTCTACCATTTACATGGCTTCCATTTCTCTAATGTCTTAACAGTTACAAGGTGCTTCTATACAACAACCTTTAGAGGTATGGTAGCTTAGGTGTATTATTACCACTGTCTTACATGTGAGAGGCAGTATGTATGGTGGTTAGGGAGGTCATACTTCAAATCAAGAAGATACAGGTTTGGGTGCTACCTCAGATATTCATTAGCTGTGCGGCCAAAGACAAGTTGCTTAACATCTTATTCCCTTAGACAATTATCTAAGACTCTAAGTTCTAGATGAGCCAGAAGGGACCTCAGGGACCATGTAGTCCAGTATCTTCATTTTACAGGAAACAGAGATCCAGGAAATGAAAAAGCCTGGCCAAGGTCATATAATGGCATCACTGGGAACCAGGAATTCCTCTACTATAAAATCATAGGTAAAATTATAAATGAGGAAATGGGTCCAGAGAAGCATGATAACTTGACCACATTCATGCAGATGGTAAATGACAGAGCAAGGCATCGAACCTAGGTCTCATGACTCCAAGTTCAGGGTTCTTGCTATACCACTGTGCTGGGTCTTGCTGAATCAATGAATGAATTAAAAAAAGAAAAAAAAAACACCCTCTCTGAGCCATAAACTAAATGATCTCTAAGGTCCCTTCCGGCAATCAAATTCCATGGCTCCAGTCTTCTTGGCTCTTCCAGGAAGGGGAACTCCCATAATTCCCTGAGGAGCAACTGGGGTGTCTTACATCAACTTATGAAATGTTCGAGAGAAAAATAATCAAACAAAACTCCCCCAAAGCCTCTCCCCTTCCTGAAGACAGGCTTCCCCATCTCCATGAGTAGCCAGCTCTCAACCAGCCCCATCCCAGGAACCCTGGAGACATGCAGACTGCCCAAGACAATAGCTGCCTGCCACGAATGGCCTCCTCAGGCTCTGCTGGGCAGGCACTTCAAAGCCTGCAGGCTTCACGGGCCCACAGTGTTGTGCCAGGCAATCTCTGCTTGAAGCAAAAGGGTTTTGTGTCTAGGGTGAAGGGTGGTGGTGATTACGGTTATTGTTTCTGGAGGGGTGAGGGGGATGGGGTGCTGGTGATCACTTGTCCACAAATTTTTACTTCTGTTGTGTTGTCTTATGTTTGTGTGTACGTGTGTTTAGACTGGAGCCAAACAGGCTCCCCCTTTGTAATTATATCCCCGTCGCCTCATTTAAAATATATTTTTGTTTTGCAAAATTTGCTGATCAAGAGGGAAAGCTCTTGAGATCTACTCTCCTGCTTTTTAAATGCATCCTAGGGGAGTTGTTCTGGGAGAAGCCAAAGCCAGGGGCGCCACAATACTGGTGGTGTAAAGCCCATCAGGCCTTTGCACAAGGCATGGTATTTTTCCGTTCTATCAACCAATCCTTCATGGTAATTTAAGTCTTTAGAATTTAAATACACATGGCCCAGCAGAGCAGAGAACTTAACAGGGCTAGCTTCTACCCTGGGAATGTGAAAAGGAAAGAACACTGGCTTGGGGGCCAAGCGACTTGGGTTCCAGGTCCAGATTCGGCCAGTTACTAGCCGTGGGATTAGGTGGGTAAGTCATGGGAGTATTATAGACACTTGGAACTAGAAGGGACCTAAGAGATCATCTCTTGTCATCCCCTCACTTTATAGGGCAGGAAACAGGAAAGAAATTACTAGCACAAGATAATGACTAATAAAATGGAAGAATTGGCATCAGAACCATGTTCTTAGTCATGATCTTACCATTACCCCTTGTGTAAAATAGGAGATGAGGGACAGTTGGGATAGATCCAAGGTGTTGGCATGAGACCCCCCAAGAAACTATGATGAAGGGAAATGTTTCTTGACCTTTATTAACCACTAACTGAAATTTAGTTCTCTTCAATTATTTTACAACATGATTCTGAGAAGGAAGGGGTCCCATAGGCTTCAACAAACTGTCAAAGAGGTCTAAGACACAGGGAAAAAAAGTTGGGAACCCCTGGGCTAGCAGATGGATGTCTCCAATTTGAAGATGCTATGAAACAGGTCACGGTCATAGGACAATAACCTTGGGACATAACACCAAGGTCATAGGATAATGACCAAGGACATAGGACCTAGGAAATAGGTCCTAATCAACCTGTAGCCTGCAGGGATGATTTGGATGAGTTTGACACCAATGTTCTAAGGCCCTTTCCAGTTCTAACATTCTGTATTTGGAGGTTCCTTCTACTTCCAACGTTGGGGTTTTCCAGGTCTATTATAGCTCTAATATTCTCTGTTCTAAGGTTCCTTCAGGAATTAACATTCTATATTTTATGGGCTCTCCTAGCTCTATCATTGTAATTTTCAAGGTTCCTTCTAGTTCTAACCTTCCCTGGTCTAAGGTTCCTTCATGCTATAATATCCTATAACCTAAGGTCCCTTTCAGTTCTGGCACTGCATGTTCTCATATACCTTTCCCTGGTAGCTCTGATACTATAATAAGATTTTCAGATAAACTGCCAATGTTCATTGGTAAATGAAGGTTCCACACCAGGAGTTCCCTACATTGATAAATTCAAAGTCTGGGGGAGTTGGGGGGGAACCCCAGTCACTACCATAATTAGTAACCATTTGCATTCTTTTCACTTTCATGAAAAAAAAACAGAAAAACCCTTAGGGTGGGAGAAGAAACAACTTAGTCAAACACATTCTTTTGTGTATATGTAACCACAAAGTCAAACCACACCCTTGTTTCCTAGATCCAGGTTGCCAGAAGGTGAGGTAAGGAAGGATTGTGGGAAGGGACCTTGGGAATCACAAATTCACACCAGTGAGGGGCAGCAAAGCATACTGACTTCTCTTCCACTTCATTTGTTCTCTATTCCAGAGGCCCATCAGTAGAGCTTATCATCTACACTTTTAGGTGTGAGGACTTTAAGGGCAGGCTGGTGCCATGTGACTAGACTTGGCGTCAGAAGAGCTGGGTCCAATCCCAGTTCTGCTATCAGCTCACTATGTAAGGGCACACAAGTCATTCACCACTATCACCACTCCCGGCACCTCAATTTCCTTATCTGTCACCAATAGCGTAACCCAACTATCCTTTTAAATTAAAGACATGAGCTGTTATTAAGAAGGGACTTGCCCAAGGAGAATGAGGACCAGAAGTCACCTCTTCAGAATCCTGAAAGTCAGTGAACTTTTGCCTGTACACTATCAGCTCCTCTAAGGAGGCAGGAGCCTGGCAACTGCATGACCAGCCTGCCAAAGCAAGCATGTCATTCCGTGAAGTGGCCAGTCATTCGCCTGGGGCAGAGATTTGTTGTCCGAGTTCATTGGTCAAGTCAGACACTGCCTTACTGAGGGCCAAGTATCTCTTGGTACTTCAGTCGCTCACATGGCAAATAAGGGAAATGAAGCCAGTTCCAACTGTTGGATGGTAGAGAGAGCCCTCACTCTGGAGTCAGAGGGCCAAATCTTTGACCCTCCGTACTTGGGTGACCCTGGGCAAGTCCTGGAAAGTTCTTGGGTGTCTGTTTCTTCATCTGCAAAATCAAATAGACTAAATCGCCTCTGGCAGAGGCCAGAGTATGTGTCATATCCTCACCATGAATAATAGCCCATATATAAGCAACATTTTAAGGTTTGCAACTTCATTTGACCCTCACCACTGCCTTGTGGGGAAGGTGCTTCACAACAATTCCCCATTTATAGTTGTGTTTGTCCTTCATTTTTTAAGAGGACCATGGCATCAGGGAAATGATGACATGACCTGTAGTTGACTTGGATTTAAGTGAGGCAGGGCTGTGCAAGGTCACCAGCCTCACTTTCTCCTCCAGAATCATCTGGATCCAGTGACTAAATATTGATCAGATGACTGGAGATGGTCCCCATTTATAGAGAAGGAAACTAAAGTCATCTTCCTTCTCTATGACTCATTTTCCTCATCTGTAAAATAAAGTTGTTGCACTGGAGTGCCTCTCAGTTCCCTTCCAGCTCTAAAGCAAGGATCCTCTGTGCTCATGGCCACCCAGTAAGTACATGTCTGGGATAATATTTGAACCCAGATCTTCATGACTCCCAATCCAGTCCTATATCTGCTCTGCCACATTTCCATGCCTTATTGGAACCTTGCATCTCCCCAAGTGCTCAGCATGACATTAAGCACACACACAAGAGAAGCTTTCTAAAGGGCTCTTGGAGTAGAATGGCATCCTTCAATGCCCTATTAAGAATGTAATGTGTGTGATATATATCCTATTTTGCAAATATGGATCAAATGAGCAGCAAGGAGCTCAAATGTAAAGTGTTTTTCAAACCTTAAAGCTCTAGACAAATGTCCATTGTTGTTGATGATGATATCATATTGTCAGAGGATCCAGGTGTGAATACCAGCTCTCTCTCCCAAATGAGAGAGCTAAGCTAAATGATCAATTTCCAGTGATCCTCTAGCTTCACTTTACAGATGGGGAAACTGAGAACAAAAGAGATAAGGTAGTGACTAATCTGGTGTCCTATGATGAATTAATGGTAGACAATCCAGACATCGGAACTCTAGACTTTGTTCATTACCCCACATGCTCAAAAATCTTCAAAATGTG
Source organism: Pseudochirops corinnae (assembly GCA_028646515.1). NCBI lineage: Eukaryota > Metazoa > Chordata > Mammalia > Diprotodontia > Pseudocheiridae > Pseudochirops > Pseudochirops corinnae. The sequence continues at coordinate 46,658,149 of CM053590.1, forward strand.
GTTTTGCAAGAAACATTTGTTCCTAGCACACAATATCAGGATGAGTCTCAGTTTGGAGTTGAGAGATGCCACTTGGTTGAACACCTATGACTCTCCTAGCAGAAGAGACAAGATTGATTGCAGTATTCAGCCTGACATCTTTCAGCCAGTCTAGAAACCTCAAAGAACAGCTTCAGGGCCCATTCTGTAGAGAATCTAGCAGTTCTGGGGAGGAAAGGTCTAGCAGGTTGACCAGATGGCAACGGGCAGATGATTTACTGTTCTCTGAGAGCAGGAAATCCAAAGAACTCTGTCCATATTTGCACTGACCATGCTCTGCAGAAGCACTTATTGTTCTAGTCTTCTCAGAGGTGCCATGTATGTGGACACCACACCCTCACCTCTGGGAGACTAGAATAGAAACTGCCCCAGGGAGCAGAGGAAAGACAGTACAGTGGAAAGAACATTGGAACGGGAACCCTGGGATCCAATCTTGGTTCTCTATTAGTTTGTGGTGTAAGACCACACACTTTGGCCAGTAACTGTCTAGCCATCTTGGCCATCTGGCCATCCTGTCTAGCATTTGACTTGCCTTTCTTAACTGCCCACCTAGACCATAAGCTCTGTGAAGGAAGGATAGCTTATCCTTCTTTCAAATACTTCCAAACATCTAACACATGGCCAGACAGAAGTATGTGTTCCACAAATAACATTTATTTTTATTTTTATTTTTCTACATGGCAAGGATGGTACCTTGGCCAAGGATTGTGGCACATCAACCACCGAGGAAGAAAAAGAACCAGGTACCTTAAAGAGAAGAGTTATTATAACCCTTAACTGCACTAATTTTATGAAGAAAATCTGGAGAACATATGAATTTGTCTTGTGAGGTGGTGAGTACTTCATCACTAGACATGATTAAGCAGAAACTGGCTGACCATCTGTTGGTTATCATAGAAGTGATATTAACATTTTAAAAATGAGGAAACTGAGATATGGAGTTATTAAATTTGTTCATGAGAGACAGGATATCACATCAGGTGATTTGATTCCAGAGTTGTCTCTCCTCAAGATACTGTGGGGATTCCTTTATCTAGAGAAAAGTTGGATTAGATGAGACAGTTTCCTTGAAACTGGGAGTCTAGGAATCTATACTATACAGTGCTCTTAAACTTTGTGATTTCATGGACCCCTTTGCCAGTTTGAAGAGTCCTAGGCACCCCCTTCTTGAAATCATGTTTTTAAATAATTGAAGGAAATGCTTTAAGGCTGGTGAAGATGAAAATTCACAGACATCCATTAAATCTATTTGGAGATCCCTTCTGTTTAAGAACCCCTATTCTCAATTCTGGCCATTCCAAAATATACCAGAGAATTTGAAGTAATAGGTCTAGACTGATCCATGCAGAAAGGCCTGACTTACCCTGAGACATTCCCACTCCCCC
>CM053590.1:46660072-46676142 GCA_028646515.1 Pseudochirops corinnae
TGCTTTTTGGAGGGGGGAGGGTATGGCAATTAGGGTTAAGTGACTGGCCCAAGGTCACACAACTAGTAAGTGTTAAGTGTCTGAGGCCGCATTTGAGTGCAGGTTCTCTTGACTCCAGGGCCAGTGCTCTATTCACTGCTCCCTAGCTGCCCCAACTAGTCAATTTCTTAAAGATTTCCTCTAGTTCTGAGTTATAGGATCTTAAATTAGAAAGGAATTTGAGAGATCATTTAGATCAAGACCATTATTTTACAAGTAGGGAAATTAAAGGGACTCACCCAAGGCTTCTTATTGGATGCCCACTTCAAGATTTGAAAAAGAGAAATGTGAGACATTTTTGGGGGGGAAATGCTGGCTGGCTGTTACCTGATTCTCCCCATAACTTAGTTCTTTTTGTTGTTGGTCATGGCAACCACCACAGTTAGGAATTTAATCAAATGGGACTTTTCATCCATCACCTAAACCAATGCCCCCTATCTTGGACAATAACAATTGAAGCGTAAAGTTTTGAAAATGCTTTTGGTACGTCCTTTCATTGGTTCCTCACAATCTACATTTCAGCTCTGGGTTGAAGATGAGGAAATTGAGGTTTAGGAAAGTCGAGACTTGCCCAGGGTCTCCCAAATCTAGTAAGTGCTAAAGAGGGGAATTGGGGAGAGTTCTCCCAGCCCCTCCCCCCTCCCATTTAGCATGCCATCCTTGATAGCAAGTTCTCCTCATGCATTCCAGCTGGCATTTGGGAACGTGTGTGTGCATATTTACAGACACACAGCTATTGATTTTGGAAGCAATAATAATCCCATGGAGTTCCAAAATATTTGCCCTTGCAAACAGGCCTTTTGCTCACCTATATCAACTGGAATGTTTTAGGGAAGCAATGAAAGTGAAAAGTCACCATTTACTTGTATGCCAGCTAGGGGTGGTTATTAACTCTAGGATTTGAGAGCTAGAAAGAGCCTGGGAGGTCAGCTAGTCCAACCCCCTCATTTTGAAGAGCAGGAAACTGCATCTCAGAGAGGGGATTTGACTTGTCCACAGTCAGTTAGTTGGCAGAAGCCTATTTAGAGAACCTTGGGCTTTTTGATGCCCAGCCCAGAACTCTTCACACCATCCCACACTCCTGATTTATCACCCTTTTCTACTGGCTCAGCAGCATTTAGTAAAGCAGGGATACCCCCTGCCCCAACCTGACTGAAATGATGGCTCCTGCCCTACAGGGCATTTTTGCTCTTGAGTCCAAATGAAACATGTGCCTTTGAAAGACTCTAGGTGCCACGGTCACCTTAAGGTGTTTAAGCAGCCGCATCTAAATCCCTGATGCCTCAGATTAAGGGCAGTACTTAAAAATGTATTCTAAGAGAATGCACTCCAGGAGAAGGGAATAATCCTGCTAATAATAAATCATGTTTCTGGATGACTTTAAGGAATGTAAGTATGGTGCAGTGAATAGAGCACTAGCCCTGGAGCCAGGAAGACCTGAGTTCAAATCTGGCCTCAGACACTTACGATCAGTGTGACCTTGGGCAAGTCACTTACCCTGTTTGTCTCAGTTTCCTCATCTGTAAAATGAGCTAGAGAAAGAAATGACAAACCCACTCCAGTACCTTTGCCAAGCAAACCCTAAAAGAGCTCATGGAGAGTCTGAAATGATTGAATGACAACAAAGAAGAGTTTTACATATATTGTCCCACTTGATCCTCATACCAATTCCATGAAGCAAATGCTACTCAGTTTACAGATTATGAAACTTGTGGCTTATAGGGAATAAATACATTATGTGCCTAGTAAGTAATTATCAGCAGGGTGGGATTTGAACTCAGCTCTCCCTGACTCCAGGTCTGCCACTCTCTCAACTCCAAGGCCAGGCAGTCCATAAAATGCTTTTATTAAGTGCTTACCATGGTCCAGGCTCTAGGGGTACAAAGAACAAAATAAAGCCATCTATTCCCTCAAGAACCTCGTGTCTTACCTCTCTCTCTGAGAGTGTCTCAGACCTGCTAGTAGATAAAGAGCTGTGGGTGTGGGTAGCATGTGTTAATAAGAGCAGGGCCTCCAGTGTAATCCCTCATTGCACTTAATAGTAATTCATTTCACCTGGCCCAAGAGTCAGGTTAAGGTGTGTCTCTTTCCCAAGAGTTCTTTTGGGGGAATTGGGCTATTGAGAACATAGATTTAAAGCTGGCATAGACCTTAGAGGCCATCTAATCCAAGCCCCCTTTTTTTTCCAGATGAGGAAATGGAGGCTTAGAGATCTTAAGGCCATGCAGATTACATGGCAAAGCTCTAGATTTGAATCCAAGTCCTCATACCATATCACATGCTCTTTCTGTGACTGGAGTCTTAAAGAATATGTTAGCCCTGAAGATGAGATTGAAGGAAGCTATTCTAGGCAGAAGGACTGCACAGCAAGGGCAGAGAGGGAAGAAACTTTTTCATTTTATGTCATGATCCTGCCTTGAATTCTTTTTCACTGGAAGTGTTCCAACAGATACTGGGTGACTGACCCTACCTCCACCCCCACCCTGTGGAGGACATTTCTCTCTCTGATGGAAAGTTGTCTTATGTGGCCTCTTAAGCTTCCTACCAATTCTTAAGGGTAGACCATCCTAAAATTTTCATAATCAGATTCTATGATCCCATGATTCTCAACCTCTTTGGTTTTGAAATTCAGTAGATTCCCTGATCTTTGATTCTGTGATTCTTGGATTCTGCTCGTAGTATTCTATGATAGAATCACTAGATTTTGGGCCTCAGGTAACCAGGCCAAACCCTGCACACCGTGTGCCCTTAAGTGAATGCCTGCCCTAGTTCAGCCATGGCCTGAAGAGGGAACAGTCACTTGAAATCCTCTCCTTACACAGGCCACAGAATTAGAGACTGGAACCTTCATTTTTGTTAGGCACAGAGTGCTTTTGTACCAGATTGAGCTGTCAAGGGCTACATTCCATCCTCTCTCTCTTTGCCATTTTAAATCACAAAGGACAGAACCATTTGTGTCCCTGAGCCTGGATTTCAGGGGGAAAAATGGGATAATTTTGATTTTTTTAGCTTTAGAGAAGGCAAACATTGACTCGGAATGCTAAACATGTAAGTGCATTGTAGGCCTTCTTTTTCTGAGATCCCTTAAAAAAAAATTCCCTTGTTTTCAAGTGGACCCCTTACAGCCAAGGATTAAGTTCCAGGCCCTACTTGAGAAGCAACTCAGCATGGTAGAAAGGGCACTAGATACGAGAATAAGAGACACTGGATTTGTATCCCAGCTCTGGCACCGAAGAGCTGTGTGACCCTAGGCACATCATGCTACTAGAAAGGTTACTTGGATTCAAATCTAGGCTCTGCATGACCTTTGGGTTATTTAATTCAACCTTGTTGTACCTTAAGTTCACTTACCTGTGAAATCTAAATCTATGAGTCTGCTCCTATCTGAGCCTCAGTTTCCATGTCTGTAAAATTGGCACACTAGTGCTACATTCACTAATCCCATAGGACTGGGTATGGAAATTCGCTTTTTAACAAAAAGTTCCATATGAAGGTGAATTAATTATTGTCATCCCACCTCCTTTATCCCCTCTTCCCCTGCCAAGGGCTCTCTTCAAGGCAGTAATAAGTGTTGGTGAATTGGTCCATTTCCCCAGAGGAATCTCAGAGTGAGATTTTTCTTTTTTTAAAGATACATTGGTAGGTTGGTAAAGGAGACATTTTGGGACAGGGAGGGCTCTTAAACCATGTCAGAGGGGTAACTGTCAGCACTCCTCGGTGAAGAACACTCACATCAGGAACAGTACAGGCTTGGGGGAGATTTCAATGGTCATTGAGTATAATTCACTTCCCTGAGGACCAGGGAAGATAATTGACTAACTGACTTACCTGTGGGTCATCTGGACAGTAGTTGGAGGGGGATGGGATTTGAATCCCCATTTTATTGGTGAGCTAGTAGTATTTTTTGCACTGTATCAGGTAGGGGTTATTAGAACACAGTTCTCCTTCAGAAATGCTAACCCTGCCACTGGCATTGGAGGGGGGGGGGGGGAGTCTAAGAGACCATCTAGTCCGTCCCCTTTGTTTGCCTTGACTGTCAGGGACAAGGGGAACTAGAGACGGCCAGGAGAAGACTTGGGGAGGTAGGAAAGGACCAGATAAAAGGAGAGTCCCTAATTGGTCCCAGAGGTAATAGGGAGCCACAGTAATTGATTGTTTTTTTTGTTTTGTCTCTCCTGTCTAGGCATTGGTTATGCCTCCATCGTCATTGTGTCCCTCCTGAATGTGTATTACATCGTTATCCTGGCATGGGCGGTCTACTACCTGTTTGACTCATTTCAGAAGGAGCTCCCGTGGTCCCTCTGCAATCAGAAGTGGAACACCCCATCTTGCATGGAAGACAACCTGAGACAGAACAAGACGTTAATGAACATGAATATCACAAACTACACCTCACCTGTCATTGAATATTGGGAGTAAGAATCATTTTGGTCTTAAGAATGAATAGGCAAGGATAGGTGGTGCAGCTGATAGAGCACTGGCCCTGAAGGCAGGAGGACCTGAGTTCAAATCTGGCCTCAGACACTTGACACTTGTTAGTTGTGTGACCCTGGGCAAGTCACTTAACCCTAATTGTGTCATCAAAAAAAAAAAAGAATGAATGGATAAAGCAAGGCAGGTTCCCCACCTCCCCCCCCCCCCCAAAAAAAAAAAGAAGTCTCTGGTTTCTTTAGAGAGTCTCTAGCTACTGCTTCAAAAGGGCCTGGAGAGGGAGAGTCTTAGGTGGGTAGAGCTAGATGCTCTCCATTTGGGACCTGGCTCTAACCCTTAATAGTATTATCATCCTCAGTCGCACTTAATTCTCTTGAGCCTCCCTGTCCTCATCTCTCAAATGGGGATGATATAGGTTGTGCTACCAATCTTATAGGGTTGTTCTAAGGAAAAGGTTTTATCAGTGAACTGTCAAGGCCTCTCTATTCAGGTAAGTTCTCTTTCCTGCCCAGGATGTTCAGGAGCCATTAAAAATGTATCCTCTGTTGTCTTTGGGTACTGCTCAAGGGCAAGGCTGTTGCTAGGTCTAGCCTGCTTAAGAGACATTAAGTTCTCTGTGTAGCTTGATGGTTTTTTGGTCTAGAGTCAGGGAATGAACTGAGTGTACCTGGAACTTCTCCCTAGAGACAATACTGTCCATCCAAGTAATGGTTTTCTTGGGTGCCTGCTTTTTTGCAGGGTATTGGGGTAGAGCACAGAAAGATTTAGTCCAAATCTGCTGCCTTCCCAGAGTCTTAGAAGGGGAGATGAGCACCCCTGGCTTTTCTTGGAGAGGCCCTGGTTTGCTCTTTAATTAAAGAGTCTCTCACTATGTAATACCTTTGGTGTGTTTTTTTCTTCTTGTGTGTGTATTAAAACAAAAGAAGCCCAAAAACTTAGATCAATTTAGTTCTTTCTCAGAAATCTGATCCAAAAGCCTATCTCTGACACCGTTTGTTTCTTCTTCTTCTTTTATTTTTTTAATGAGGTGTGGGAAATTGGTGCATTCTACCTGTTCCATAAAGACAAAGGCTTTCCAGAAGCACCCATGTCCACTCTCAGGAAGACCTAGCAGAAATGGGATGAAGTCCAGTGAAGTTAGTAGCACCTTTGGCCCCACCCCTTTAACATGGCTCACCCTGGCCTTAAGTCTATCAAGAAATCAGACCCCTCTAAATGTCCCAGACTTTATTAGGAGAGAGAGAGAGAGAGAGAGAGAGAGAGAGAGAGAGAGAGAGAGAGAGAGAGAGAAAATTTCAGCCCTCCCATTATCACTCAATCTTTCCCCCACAGGGGAATCAGGAATAGGCATTTTCCTCTTTTCTTTCCTGTGCCGTTGTCCTAATGGGCACATGCCTTCCTTCCCTAGCAATGAGGGTGAGTTGGTAGCTTTGAAGCCAACCCACTTGGGCCTGTACCAGGTGCCTGCCATAAGTCTACTACAAAGGATGCCGAAAAGCAGATGCAATTATCAGGCTTTTAGAGGGGAACTGTTCTCCGAGGCCCTTCCTTCCCAGGTGAGGAGCGCTGTCTTTTACTGACTCACTATATTGATGTTCATGTGGCATCTGGAACCAGGGAGAGCCCCAGTAGCCCTTAGCAGGCATCTTCCGGGGATTGCCTTCCCCTCATGGAAGCATAACCCCACCCCCAGATGCCTTCTATCAGTGGCCCTGGTCCAGGAGCTTGGGAGCACCAAAGCCTTTGGGGGCTAACGTGGGGGATGTTACAGGTGGACTGGGTGGAATGAATTACTTGCATTGGAATTTGTCCTCTAATTGGTTTGGTAGATTTTGTTGTCAGCAATGTTCTTCTGGGCTGGGCAGGGGAGGGGGGGGTAGAGGGGGGTAGGAGGCTGGGGACCATCAGAGAGATAGATTCAGTAACAATCTCATGTAAAAAGAAGTGTTTACATCTCAAGCCAAACTATAACCTATAAGAAACATTCCAAATAGTGGTTAATTTTTATTTCTCCTTTGGAAATTTCTAGAGAGTAGTTCATATATATATAAATATATACATATACATATACATATATATATGAACTATACATACACATATATATACACACACATATACATACACACATATATACACACATATACATATATTGCATGTGTAAATAAATGAATACATGTACATATACACATATACATATATACATACATACATATATGTGTATATATATACACACACACACATATATGTATATTTGGCCAACTTTTTTTAAAGTGTCTAGAGAGTAGAGATTTGTCATAGAAATGTTGACAATCAGTTCTTCTCCCTTGAATGGGGTTGGATGGCCTCACCCCTTCCCTTTCTTAGAAACACATCAGCTCAGGTCTGGCAAATGAATGCCTCCATAACCAGAGATGGGAACCACACCTGGAAAGCTAGTTCAGATAGTGCCTGCCCTATTGTGGCAAGGGGCCAAGGGCAGTTTTCTTCTACCTTTTGTTGAATTCTTGAAAGAATTTGACCTCACCCTCCCCACATATATCTCCTTAAAGTTGGGGGGAGAGGTCATCTGTTTTAAGCTATAGTCAACTCATTATTTTAAACCCAATTACCTGTTTCATGGCTTAAACCAGCTCCTTGGCTTTCTCCTCATTTACTGCTTACCTTTGGAGCATCTTAGTTCTGGGCAGTGGGATCTCTTTTCTATCCCCTGGCCTCTCTTCTCCAAAAATGGATAAAGTCATTGACCCAGTTAAGTTTCTTTTGGCCACTTGGATTAAACTCTGATCTAGTCTGGTAGGAATGAGGCTGGAATAATTGGGCTGAGAGTCACTATGGAACTCCTTTGTTCCTTATGGTCATAGATAAACTCAATTTATTCACTGTTGTGGGCCTTACCTTTCAGGATTCCCACTGAAGGTCCTTTCTCTACTACTCTTAATAAAGGAGGCATGAGATACTCGACTGTCTTGGGAAACATCCTTCAAACCTTTTATACGATCCAGATGGACATAGTAGGTTCAGAAACCACCCCATCCTCCGCCTCCTTTTGTGTTCATCTGGCCAATTAGTAATAAACCTCGGTGCTCAATTCTCACCCAGTTGGACCACTTAATCCCCACTTGAATTCCAGGGCAACTACTTGAGACAGCTTGAGTGTCCCTCTGAATTGTATATATAAATATAAGCCAAGGACTGGACAAGGAATGGTGTCCCTGCATGAGAAATTCTGCAAATGTTACATTTGGAAAAGTCTGACTTCTGTCAGTGCCCAAGACAATTCTAAGATGAACAGGCTGTAGAATGGGCTGATGGTTGACTCAAAAGCTTCTGATGGGTCAGTTCAAGTATGTGTTAAGCATTAATCTGTGCCCAGCCCTGCATTAGCTATTTGGGGGAGGGGATAGAACAGATTTAGGGAAGGAAGGTACCTTATCAATCACTTTGTTACCTTTCCAATCCCACTCCCCATCCAAGTTCTAATGGAGGAAATCAAGGTCCAGAAGGAATAAGTGATTTGGCCAGTCTAATAAATAACCAGAAAATAATTTTCAAACCATTTCTTTGATTCTAGCACTTCTCCCAACTCCAAATCATACTCCCTGCTTCTAGGGAGTTTAAATTCTTATCTGAGAGGCTAGATCAGTGTATATGAGACAGATGATTATAAACTAGTACTTGACTACTGTGAAATTCTGTTGCATGGACCAGAAAGGTTATGGTTTCAGAAGAGAGAGACATAGTAAGGGTTAAGTATTCAGAAAAGGGGGAGATCAGCATAGGATGGCAGGGCCAGGGATGACGCCATGGATCAGGAAGAACTTGAAGAATGAGTGGGTTTCATCAGACCATTCAATCACCCATTTAGAGTAGATAAAGACTTTTGAGTCCACCCAGTCCAAAGCCTTCCTTTTTCCTCCTTAGGTGACTAAGGCCAAGAAGGAATGAGTGACTTGTCAGAGGCAATAGAGGTAGTAAGAGGTAGAACCCAATTGTTCTGGCTCCATGTTTAACGGGTGGAGAGGAATAGCAAGGACATTTCAAGGGAGAGAAGCAAATTGAGCCCAGTAGGAGGTTAGGGTGTTAAAGAGATGACATTCCAACCCGGATTTTCCAGTGTGTCATTACAGAAGTCAACAAGTCAAGTCACACATTCCTTCCTTCTATTGCTTTTGTGAGGAATTTAGAGGCTCTCTCATGGGAGACATGGACTCCAGCCCTGAGGGCCACTGGTATTGTCCACCCAATGTGCCCTTTCCCCCAGAAGAGTCAGTTTGGGGAATCAGAGGGACAGAAAGGGAAGGGTGTGTGGGGCTATAGCTTCCCACTCCACCCATCCCTTGGGGTATCCAGAAATAAGGGAAGCCCTTTCCTGATCCTTGAGATTCACTTTGACCCTCACTCTGACCCATCCACTGCCTACCCCTACAGACATTGGAAAATGAGCCCTCCCCTCATGGTCACTGGGTACGTTATTGAGTGTCTCAAGCCCTGCAGGAGAGCAGCTAGAATAACTTATTGGAAAACTCCCTTGATTACTCTTCAGTGTTGAAAGGCCGACCAAAACAACCCAGCAGGCTAATATTGCATGCCATAAATTTAAGCCTGGGATCTTTATCTCTTGAACCTTCCTGGCATGAGCTGTGGGCCTTCATTCTCATACTCTGAGATGTCTCACCCAAGGAGAGTTAGTGAAAGTCACTGGAGAGGGCCCCAAGGTCATAGGCAAGTCTTTCTTGACAGTCATCTGCTTCTCCTGTTGAACACCCCACAATCATTGGATCCCTGACTGGGAAGATCAGAAGTGTCATCCACCATTGGGACCAGAGTTGGAACCTATGTCCTTCCCCATTGCCATTTTCTTCCTAGTACTCATCCTTTGTGATTATCAATAGTCTTACTGGACTTATACTTATTTACACTGCAGAAATAAGCCAGTCTCTTCTTCCCACTCTCCTTATCTTGATTCTTTGTCAAGTTCAAAAAGGTTTAGGAGAGGCAAGCAATAGAATCATCTTGCTCCCTTCCCACCTTTTGGCCCACTTGGCTACTAGAGGAGACAGTAAAGTAGCCCTTATGTAGATCTTCTATCCTGAAGGAGGCTTCATAATCATGGCTGGGTAAAAGAAAAAATGGACTGGTATAATTTGGCAAACTCAGACATGAAGACAGTCTTTCCAGTCTTAGCTTTCTAGTTTGCTCAGCCCAAGGATTGCTAGTGTCTAGGTTTTTCTCCATAGAATTTGGGGAGGTATCTTAGAACCTCAGAGGTAATCAAGCCCCATCTCCCTCAGAGTTGGAACTGACCCTGCAGCATTCTTCACTGAATGCTTCATTGAATGACACCTAAATGCTATCTATGATAAGGAATGTGGAAAAGATCTAAGCTTTGTCCTTTGTTTTGGCTATTGACAGCCTTTCTCTTATCATCTGATGGGTGACAGGACTGCATACCTAGGAGGAATCATCTAGAAGAGTTCTACCAGATTACAAATTGGGAAACTTGGGTGCCATGGATGGCAAGCTACTTAATTGAAATTACACAGCCAGGAACTGAACCCAGGCCCTCTGACCCTAAACAATTATTTTTTCCTTCTACATTGTGCCCAACTCGTGTGTGTGTGTGTGTGTGTGAGTGAGATGACATAAAAAAAAATAGGCAGTTAGATGGTACAGTAGATAGAGTGCTGGGGTTGGAGTCAAGAAGATCTGAGTTCAAATCTGACCTTAGACATTTACTAGCTGCGTGATCCTGGGCAAGTCATTTAACCCTCTTTGCCTCAGTTTTTCATATGTAAAAATAAGCTGGAGAAGGAGACAGCAAACTACTCCAATAATCTTTGCCAAGAAAACCCCAAATGTGGTCACAAAGGGTCAGACATGACTGAAACAATTCAACAAATTTTCTTAGAATTTGCCTGATGGTATTTGTTATTACAATATCCTTTGATTTAGAAAAAAATATATATATGTGACAAAGCTTCTATGGATTCAGTAATGTAATTAAATGGCTCCATATTTTGTAAACAACAATAGCATCAATGTAGAGTTGAAAAATAGTAATTATCGAGACACTCGTGTAGCCTAGGAAAGGTGTGTTCACTTTTCCAAGTATTCACATAGCGACTGGTGGATGTTGCTGGAGTCCCTGCACTGTTTTCTCCCTCACTTATTTGGTGTTCCGGTGACACTTGTGGGCATGGTGCTCAAAGAATGGACTTCGTTAACTTTTGCCTTCACTTCCTCTACCTTGGAGGTGATGAAGCTGGAGAGGGTCAGAAGTTCCAGAGATTCTTGCCAAAGATCAGCAAAGGTGAAGGCTGGAACCAGTCACCTCTGTGCATTGGAGCACTTTCAAGCTTCCAGAGGCACCAGGTGCCTTCAGCAGGCAGTGCTCAGAAACTCGGGGCCCTGTGAAGCTTTCTGTTGAAGCGTCAGGGAGTGAGTAGCCAGCAGAGGGGATCAGACAGCCTGGATTTGGTGTCGCATTTGGTAGACACCTACTTAGGGAAGTAATCTCTCCCCAACATCCTCATGGTGCAAGAAACTGAGTTAGGACCCAAGTTAGGGCCCTCTTGTGTACTTTGGACCAAGCTTTGAGCCAGCCTTGTTTGAACATATCCAAGAATGCCTGTCAGACACTTATTGGAACCCTCTCATTCATCCTTTGATGGGGGCAAGCTGTCTTTAAAGACAAGCGGGCCTTTAAGACACTTTCTAATGATGGCTAGCCTCGGTGGGAGGCTATCCTGTTGTTGCCTTCTGGGCCTCCCTGGGTGGCCAGAGCTGCGCACATCTCTGTCATCAGGAAGGAGGGAGGAAGATGTCTCTTTCTCACATTTTCTACTGAAAAGGAACACTTTATTAGTTGCTCAACCCTGCTTTCTTGTGTTTACATCCAGGAGCCTCCTGCTATTATGGGATCAGGCCTGCTGGGCCCCCCCTGGCCTGGCATGAGCTCCATTTATAGTCCCTGCCAGCCTGGGAACCCAAGTCATCATGACTCAAATCAAACCTGAGTGACTATCTGACATTATCTCTGAGAGGAGCTTGGACTTGGGGGTCAGGAGACCCGGTTTCATTCCTTCCTCTTTCTAGTTGTCTAACTGAGCAATTTCTCTCCCCTCCTTAGGCCTCCATTGGGACAAGATTGTTGGCCCAACCGAGCTCCCAAGGGTGGTTGTGAGGAAAGTATATTGTGGAATTCCAGTGATGTGACCTAGAGAAGCAGTGAGTGAATGTGTGATTCATTGGTCTAGGGAATTCCCAGGTGGGGCAATACCCTCTGCCAGGGTCACATAGCCAGCACATGTCAAAAGACACAGCCTGGCTTGGAAGTCAGCCTGACATCACAACCCGTAATATATAACACAATATAAATACTGCCTGGCTCATTGTTATCATTGTTGTTCAGTCATCTAGTCATGTCTAACTCTCTGCGGACAGCTCTATAGACCATGCGGTTTTCTTGGCAACCTAGTACATAGAAGACACTTAATGTTTGTTGATTATTATGTACGTTGATTATAATCAGGCATGCATTTAGACTCTGAACATAATTTCTGACTAGCTATTAAGAGACCCCTTAGTAGAACTGCAATCTCAATGGGTCAAGTGATCTGGGTTCACAATCTGACATTGCTACTTATTAGCTGTGAGTTGGCCAAACCACTTAATCTTCCTGAACTTCAGCTTCCTCATCTGAAAATGAGGGTGATCATAATTATGCTCCCTCCACCCCAAAAAGTAATTGCAAGGAATATGGTTTGTACCTCTTTAAAGCCCTGAATAAATGGCAATTGTCAGATTTGGCAAGTTGACATATGAACATGATTTCATGGGAAAAAATAGAAATCTTAGTTAAGGAGATATTTTATTCACTGGTGCCTGAAAACAGTTGTGAAACATGGCTACAATCCTGGTTTCCCTTTCATGAGAGCTGACAGTAGTTCTACTGCTCTGATTATGATGGCTGGCTGGATAGCCCCTTTGAGGATTGGGTGCTGGAGAGGCGTTATAGGGGACAAGCCCAACTAAGAAGATCCCTTCTTCTCTAAGGGAAATCAGCCTTTCCCCAAGGAATACTTCTCCACATCATTGGCATATTGAATTCTTCAGGTGTCCTTCTTTCCCATTTCTCACCTTGAAACCATCAAAATTCTATTGCCCACAGCCTAAAAGATGGCAGTTTCCCGCTGACTTTATAATTCAGCCCGAAGCCAGAACTACTGGGCTAAGCCTGGTTCTCCTTTAGCTTGCTTAATCCAGTCCTTAAGGACATTTGAAGCCACAGAATGTCTCAATTCATCATCCATGCTTTGAGAGATTATCTAGTTCAACCCTAGAGGTTGGAAATTGAGGTTCAAAAAAGGTAGCTGACTTGGACAAGGTCACAGAGCCAGGACAGAGCTGGCCCTAGGACTTTTGACCTCTTTGCCTTCTTTCCAGAGATTTCTTTTGGGGTGACTGACCATGTAGAAACCAACAGGGTACCTACCCTTCCTTCTGCCCAGGCTGCCTATGTTGTCCCTGGACCCCTCCAATGAACTGACTTTGGAAAATACCTGCAGCTAATGTGGAATCCTTTATCCCAAGATCTTTCCACAAACCACTGGGGAGAGACGTGCACATATAATTAGGCTAGCTTTATTAGAATCAAAGGAGTGAGTCATATTTGCAAACTCTTCTTGTATTCAATCTTCTTTTGCAGCTGTTGGGAGGCAGAGCCAATTGTTGGATACTTTAGGAAGGGGGGGGAGGGAGGGCGGAGTGGGGAGGAAACATTGTATAGACTTACTGCCTTGAGGTCCGGGTGTGTATTTTCCAATTGTTACCTCCGCTATTCTCTAGGGGAGCTCGGGCTCCATTATGTGGCTGGATTGGGGTCAAAAGGAAACTATTTGACCCATACTTGGAACTTACTTACATTGTTGAGTGCTTGCTGGACGGCAGCTGAGCCAGTCGACTAAAAACAGACATTCAGACTATTCCAGGATCCACCCTGGGATGAATCATTACTATTCTTGGACAAGAAAACAGCTAAGTCCTCAGTCCCTTGTCTGGGGCAGGCAGGAGGCTGGGATGCTTTCTCTCGTCTCTTTCTGTAGCTAAGGAGGAAGGCGAGTGATTCCTAGAACATTGCAATTGGTGACCCTGCCTCGGAAAGAGCAAAGACCACCTTCTCAATCCCCATGGAGAGAATCAGGAGACCAGGGTTTTTATGGGTCCAACTCTGCCACTGTGTAACCTTTAACAAGCCCAGAAGACTTAAGACTATAAACTCCTTGAGGGCAGGGAGTTAGTATTCATTAAAAAAAATTTTGTAATCCCAGCATCTATCATGGTATCTTAGGAGCAGACCAAGGAACATTATGGTAGAAGAGAATGTCCGCTGATTCTGGAATCAGAATACCTAAGGTTCAGATCCTGCCTTTGACCTTGGGAAAATCATCTAACTTCCCCAGGGCTTGGATTGCTTTGAATTGCTTGAAATCTGAGATTGTAAAATTAGATGACCTTATCATATAATCACTTATAAATGCTAGCTGTCGCTACTGGATGACCCCAAAGGTCTACCCCCAACTTTAGGATTCTGTGATTCTTTCACCAGACAAGAGGCCTTGTTCTTATCCTAAAAACGGTCAGGTTTCCTGACTCTGGTTTTAGGACTGGTTTTTCAGAAACATGTAACATTGGGTCAGTATTGCTGAACTCAATCATTATTCAGCTAGCCTCTTTCAGACAGCTAGTGTGTGCTTGGTACTGTGTTAGGGACTGTGGGAGATGGAGGGGAAAACAAGAGATGATAGGGTCTTCTTGGATAATGACAATAAGTTTTGGATTTGTCTTCCAGGAGAATGGGAGATGTGGGAGATAACCCTACATTCCACTATAGATAGAGTATAACAAATAAGATGCTTCTGGCTGAAGAATTTTGAGCCCTTCTAAGGAAGAAGGCCTTCTGGAAATCCCTGTGTTTCTTAAGTTATTATAATATTCTTGAGGATCTCTAATAAAGCCTCAGTAGCTTGAAATGGACATTGTTTACCATTTTTCAAAAATGTGCTTTTCTCCCTAGCAAGCCGCACTTTGCTTTCTTTCCTTTGAAGGAGTCACTGGAAAGGCTGAATTGAATTGTACAACGATTTTAGATTAAGAGGCTGCCCAATTCAATACTGTATACTCAGCAGCAGAGTGATATCTGGCCCACTCCCAGACCTAAACTGTTATTATCAAAGCCAATGGTCTCAGAGCACTGAGTCAAGAAAATATTGTAATTGGTGGTGAGCAGAGGATTACAGAGGTGCAGGGGGAGAAAGTAGGTCATGTTTTACACTCTTTCAGCTTGGAGAAAAGCAGCCTTCACACTGGAAACCCTGATTCTGGTCTCAACCTTGGCACTAACTGTGACTGTGGCTAAATCCCTTCCTTCCTCTGGGCCCCACTGGCCTCCTGTACAGTGAGAGGGTTGAACAAGATAATGATCTGTGTTACTACTATGTCTCAGGTCTCTTGTAGTCCTAACATTTTGTGATCATTGCCAATATGGATTGTTTATTTCTAGGAAAATCTGCATGCACAACTCCATTCATTCAAAAATTGTCAACTAGGCAAAATATTGTGAGCAGATGTTCAAAAAGTCAAGTATCACCAGCCTGTCTTCACAACTCTACTCAGAATGTGTTCCATATTCCATTCCCTAGGAGTCAAGGTAGTCCAGACTAGCTCTCATCTCATCTAGGCTTCTCTCTTCCATAGATTTCTGTGAAATGCCCGCTGCCCCACCCCCAGAATCAATAGCATTTCTGTGCCTTATGTGACGTGCTATTTGAAGAGTTGAGGTACATAACAGCTGCTCTGGGTTATCTGGCCACCTTTTTTTTTTTTTTTTAAAGCCACTGTGAGGCCTCCCTGGTTAGAAAAGCAGGGATCTTTGAGATTTTTATTTGTGCTCACTGCCATGGTCAGACCTCCTCAGTGGAGGGTTACTGGAGGAGGATTTCCCACTCTAGGAAGACATCTTAGTATGACAGAAAGAGCAGTGAATGTGGAAATAGTTACCTAACATAGAATCCAAGCTCTGCTACATTCTCCAGGTGCACCCTTTGGCTAAACCGACTATTCAAAACCAGACACTGTTTTAGGTGCTGAGGATACAGAACCAAAAGTGAAAACAGCTCCATGTTGTAAGGAACTTACTTTTATAATCGAGGTAGGGCAATACCTACTTTTAGAAATAAATGTAAGATTTGGGGATACAAAATATTAACACCTGGGCTACAGGGATTAGGAAAGGCTTCACTTACAAGGGGGTACTTGAGCTATGCCCCAAATGAAACTAGAGCTTCTAGAAGGCCATGATGAAAGGGTGAACATTAAAAAAATGAGGAGGGTGAGGGGTAGATTGCCAATTTTTAAAATTATTTTTTTAATTTATGGAATAAAATAAGTATTTCTTATAGTATAATTTTTAAAAGATGATTGCACATGAAATTGTAAATCTATTATGCATAATTTGCTATTCCTTCTAAATATACAATAAAGTTGTCATGTAAATTTCATTCCCCCCCCAGGCCTTTACATAACTGTGTAAATGATCCTTT
>CM053590.1:46676642-46705268 GCA_028646515.1 Pseudochirops corinnae
AGAAAGAAAGAAAGAAAGAAAGAAAGAAAGAAAGAAAGAAAGAAAGAAAGAAAGAAAGAAAGAAAGAAAGAAAGAAAGAAAAAGAAACTGACTAGTTCAAACCCCTCATTTTATGGAAAAGGAAAATGAGCTTCACAGAGAAAAGTGACTTAGTTAAAAACATGCAGGCATTCAGCAGCAAAGCTGGGATTCCCACACACAACATTTGTCCCCAAATTCAGAACTCTCGTCATTATACTAGTTTTGCTTCCTAGTATGACTTCACTTCACTCTGAAACTCTGAAATTCACTTAGTGATTTGTAAAATATACACAAACACTACAAAAATGAACATATCTAAATTATATTTCCTGAGCTTGGCCAAGCAATTGTGTTCTTCTTTACTCTATCGTTCTTAAAGCTAACTCTAGATCTTTAAAAAAAAAAAAAAAATTAAACATCCATTTGCTGTGCTATAGAGAGAGCAGCAGCTGTCTGTTGGGTTTTTTTTAAATGAAGTGGAAATGAGATGTCAATAAAAGCGTAATCCATGAATCTGTTGGTGTTTTTTGATGGACTTTAGCCCAAGAAGGCGATGTCTTGCTCAGGGAAGAGTCTGGGAGTCAGGAGATCCAGGATATAACTGGCCTTGAGGAAAACTCCATGTGACCTGGAGCAAATGCCTTTGCCCCTCTGGGCCTGTGTGGTCCTCCCTCAGTATAACAATATGGGCTTCTAAGGTTCCTTCCAGATAGCACACCTTTCAAAGGGACATTTTTAACCCACTCTCTCCCATAAAATGACATTAATAAACTATATATGTACAGTGACCTTCGAAGACCAGTAGGTGAAGGAACTATAAAGTCTGACCACAAAGTCCTTTAAAAAATAAAAAATGGAATCTAAACATTGAAATGACCTTCTATTTCCTCAGTCAACAGCTACCTTTCCAGTCTTATCTCCCCAAAGTCAACAGAAGCACCTACCCAACACTCCAAACAAAGACTACTAATTTGCCAAGCCAATACAGCCTCCATTTGCTAGCTTGTACCTTTGTTCGTGCTGTTCCCCCTCTACCTGTTGAAATCCCATACCTTCTTAAGGGTTAAACTCTAGCCCCACCTTCTCCAAGAAGCCTTCTGTGATTAACTCCAGTCTACTTCCATCCTTCCTTCCTCTTTGTATTCTCCAAACACTTTTTATATACACAACTGTTTCGCTATGTTTCACATCTTCCCTAGTGTCAGTTAACTGTGAATAGAAATAATCGCTTCTATATAGATAGGATTTTGATATGGAAGAGACGCTTAGAGGGAATGTTTTTCAATCTCTACCCTTCACCCTTTCTTTCATGGGTAAGGAAACTGAGGGTCAGAGAGGTTATGTGACTTGTGCAAAGTCACACATTTTGGTAGGTGTGGGAGCTGAGAGGTGAAGCCAGGTCTGTGACTGCAAGACCAGTGCCTTCTCTTGCCCACAAAACCACATTGCCTGTGTATGTGTCCCGATCCTTGGGGACAAGCCTGGATTCCTATTCATCTTTTGATAATGGACACATGTTTGTCCAATCAGCGAATTGACAATGTAAGCCACCACCCAACAGAAGTCATCTCTTGAGAGTTTCCCATCCTAAGGGATTTTAGTCATACCAAAAGGCAGAACCAAGAGAAATGATCACCTTGCTCTGTTCCATCTGTGGAATGTGCTTTATAGGGTTACTTCAGTCTTTTAATAAGATGACAAAGTTGAGAGGAAAAGTCTCCAGTGACCCACCGCCCAAGAAGAGGCCATGAGTTAGAGGGAGAGAGGTCACTGTCCATGCTGTCTTTCCCAACTCCTGCTTCCTGGCACAAAATGCACGAATGCCAAGTCTCTCCTCCCCTTCCCACTTTCCACCCCCTTCTTGGTGCTTCCAACTCCCTGTCACTGAACAAGCTGCAATTTATCTCTAAAATGACTTCACTGTTTACAGTGGTTTTGTTAACTGAGGATTGTTGTCTTCAGAGACCCAGTTTATGGTGGCATCAGTCATTTATGCAGCCATAAAGCCAGCCTCATCTTCCACTTGGGTGGTTTGCTCAGGCACCACCTATACAAGGCAATTAAATCAAAGTGTTTCAACCAAAATGGATTGCAGTATCACAGATTTGGAATGGGAAGGAAACCTTATGAGATCATGGGATCATAGGTTTAGGACTGGAAGGGACCTTAGAGTTCATTTGCAAACCTCATTTCACAGATGGGAAGACTGAGGCCCAATGAGATGAGCTAACATGCCCAGGTAGGGTCATCCAAAGAGCAAATAGCAAGAGCTGAAACTGAGGATTAGTTAATCCTCTGGGTTCAAATCAGGTCTCTTTCTGCTTCTCCATCAGTGGGTTACTAGAGACAGACATTGCCTTTCTCATGATCTTCCAAAGAAGGGTCTGTCAGTTCTTCATAACCTTTTCCCCTGATAGATTTATGCACAATTGAATTGTCCAGACAACTGATCTTACTCAAGGGTTGAGGGCCAAAGGTATGGAATCATATTTTATTTTGAGTCAGGGTGGGAGGAGGGGGAAGAAGAGGGTTGAGTGAGTGGGGATCAGATCACAAAACCAAAACCACAATAAAAACTTCTCCTCCCTAAGAAGCAGCAACACCATGATGTTGCTAATAAACTGCACTCACTTAACTGGATATTCAGGAGAGGATGTTCACAGAGCCCTTTGAAGGCTGATAAAGCTGATGGACCCTTTTTTAAATGATGTTTTAAAATGCATAAAATAAAATATTAATATTGCAATGGAAACCAGAGTTGTATAAATATATATTTTTTGAAAGTTCATAGACCTCAGATTAAAAACCCCTGTTGCACTACAGCACTCATCTTCAAATTGTTCAAGACAGTCCCACGGTAACAAGAATGGACATTTGCATAGTACTTTAAAGTTAGCGATATAGCCTGCGAAGCCTGACAACAACCCTGGGAGTTAAGTTCTCTCATTCTCATTTTAGCAGTGAGAGGCTCTGGGAGGTGGTGACTTGCTTGTGGTCACACTGTTAGTAAGTGTCCAATGTTGGATTTGAACCTGGGCTTACCTGGTCCCAGATCCAGTCTTCTTTCTACAACACACCCCTATTTTCTCTTGATTCTCAGCTGCTAATGAGGCATCTAGTTCTGGGTATGTGGTCAGTGTAACACCTGAATTCCACTCCACCTGAGTTTCTTGCCTAAGACTAAATGCTTTCTCAAGCTCTGCAGCTCGCCTGATCTCTTTTCTACTAGCCTCATCCTTCTTTGCCCAGATCAAAGGAGCTACTATAAATTACTGAGTGACCCTTAGTCAGTCCAGATATCAGTGATCTATGTATTCATATAGACCTTTCTATGTTTCAAAGGGCTTTCAAACCCATTTTCATGTCTCATTCTCAGAATGTGAAATGTGTCCCATCCCACATTTCCCCCATTGTGAAAAGCCAGGGTGGAAATGCTGTGAAAGGGAACATCACTGTTGGTGAAGTTGTGAACTGATCTGGAGAATAATTTGGAACTATGCCCAAAGTACTATAAAACTGTGCATACCCTTTGACCCAGCAAAAACCACGACTAGATCTGTGTACTCCAAAAGATATTTTAAAATAGGGAAAATGACCTATATGTACAAAAATATTTAGAACTGCTCTTTTTGTGATGGCAAAGAAATTCCAGAGATGTCCATCAATTGGGGTATGACTGAAAAAGTTATGGTATATGGTTGTAATGCAATACTATTGTGCTATAGGAAACAAACAGGATGCTTTCAGAAAAAAAAATTTAGAAGACAAATGAATTCATGCAAAGTGAGAGGAACAAAACCAAGAGAACGTTGTACACAGTAACAGCAAAACTATACAATAATAGCTATTCTTGGCACTATGATAATCCAAGACAATTCCAAAGGACTCATGATGAAAAACGCTATCCACCTCCAGAGAAGGAACTGACAGAGTCTGAATACAGATGGAAGTGTACTATTTTTATACTTTATTTTTAATGGGTTTTTTTTTGTTTCATGTTTTCTTTCACAACATGACCAATATGGAAATATTTTGCATGATTGCATATGTATAACCTACATCAAATTGCTTACTATCTCAGGGAGGGAAGATGGGAAGGGGAGAGGAAAGGAGAGAATTTGGAAAACAAAATTTTAAAAAATGAATGCTAAAAATTGTTTTCACATGTAATTGGGAGAAAAGCTATTATTAAATAAATAAATGAATGAAAGGGATCATGGTGCTATGAAAATAATGCTAGATTTTAGAGGTAGAGGGCCTGGATTCAAATCTCATCTTTACCACTTACTAGCTGTATGATCTTGGACAAGTAAGTCATTTAACCTCTCTAGGCTCAATTGCCTCCTTCTTAGAATGAGGAGACTTGGACACATAGGATCACATATTTAGAGCTAGAAGATCCTTCGGTGTCTTCAAATCTGAACCCCTCACTTTACAGATGAGAAAACTGAAGTTCAAAGAGTTAAATATCTGAGGAAGGATTCAAACTTAGGTCTTTCTGACTCTGAAGTCTAAGGCTCAATCTATTATTCCCCTCTGCCTTCCTCTCAATCGCCTCTAGAGTCCTTTCCAACTCTTAAAATAATGATCTCGTGATCCAAGAGAAGCATAACAAGAGACCTATCACAGGGCCCACACTCCAATTCCAAATCACTAGTCTATAAATGAGAGTATACTGCCTTCCCAAGTACCATTCTAAGTCACAGATCCAACAAGACATGGATCTGTGAAAGAGGATGGAACCAGGAATTGGGAAGCCTGGGTTCTAATTTCTAGCAGTGGAATTTCCTGGGGAAATAACTGAACAGATAGATCCCTTCCTCTTTTGTTGCCTCTAATCCCTCATCAGTCAAATGAAGGAGTTGAGTTAGACAGCCCCTCAAATTCCTACCCAACTTTATTCTATGCTTTTCTCAGAGCTCTCAATGCAATCGGGAACGAAGGACTTTCCTAAGGTACACAGTGGTGTACTTCAGACTCTGCCAAAACCAGAATACTCACCACTAAAAAGAGGGCAGATCTTGTCCCAGCAAGTAATCCCACCTTCAGAGGTATACTGGCCAATGGCAACCTCCAGGAAAAACACAGGCAAGCCTCCTCCAAACAAGAAAATGAAGTAAGGTATAAGAAATGCACCTGTGGAAAGAACACAAAGAGGGGGAGGTCCCCTATCAGTAGGTCACAGGGATTCTGCAAGTTGGCTCAACCATGCCTAAGGCTCCAGATCAAGGAAAGACCATCTTGACATGGGGCGGGGGAGGGCAGACATTCCAAGTTTATTAAGGGTTGTGAAGGCTAGCAGGTAGGCAGAGCTGTTGGGCATCCACCCAGACCCACACTGGGGCCTGAAGGTCTATGTAAGGCTCTCTCCCTGAGACAACCCTCTACAAAATTCAAAGATGTCCCCAAGATGGGAGTGTTCTGCTTTTTTCTCTATCTAGTCCTTGGGACACAAAAGCTCATTTCTCAATAAATAATGACCACTAATCTCCCAAGGGTACAGCCTAGCTTATATGTCCATAATATTTGGACGTCTTTAAAGCACTTGCCTCACAACAACTAATAGTAAGTTAGTAGAGATAATAATTGTAAAGCACAGTGCTAGGCACACAGGAAGCATTATACAAAATGTTATTATTATATTACTATTATCCTAATTTTACCAATAAGGAAAGTGATATTGCCAACCCCAAACACAACTGAACAAATGCCCAAATGGGCTGTTAGGGGTGTCCCACAAAAGCTAACTTCAAGGAGAAGAGACCTTTGCCTATCAGCTGTGCTTTAAAGGCAGCCCAGAAGATGCCCATTGCCCCAAAGTCTGTTCTTAGCCGGCCTGTCCCTCAACCCAAAATTCTACCATTAGAGATGCATTCCTTCAAGTTAACAAGCCCCTCCTGCAAAATGCTGATAACTCTAGAAGGAATAATACATTGATACAGCTATTAATTATTTGTATTTTATTATGAATTAATGTATCCTATCTTTTTCTCTTAAAAGTGAGCTCAGATCTCTACTGAGAATACACATTTTGAAGAAAAATGAGATAAAATTTGGAACACTGAGTAGTTCCTGTATAGAAATAACAAAAATGACATGATCATCCAACTTTAAGATACCACAAAAATGGGAAGGATACATAATGCAATGGATGACAGGATCCAAAAATGTCTTGACAGATTAGGACATTGATCCAAATTGAATGAAATTTAATATTGACAAATATAAAGTGTTCCACTTGGGTTCAAGAAATCAATTTCCCAAGTATCAGATGGAAAAGGTTTAGCCTCATCAAAAATGGTTTGTCAAACTACAATCTGAGGGGTTTAAGGGACTGCATGTTTAGAGAGTCTACAGTGGAAGAGGACAATCAATAAAATTGATGCAATTCATTGTGAGGTCAAGTGAGTTTTCTGTTCAATCCTACGCACATATTTTATTTAGGAAAAACAGTGGCTAGAAAAAGGAAGGTGAAGAAGAAAGAGAAGGGGAAAGACCCATTTCACACCAATATAATTTCTTTCTCTACTCCCCTTACTAAGAGATTCATTTAGTACAAAATACTCACCTCCGCCATTTTTATAGCAGAGATACGGGAAACGCCAGATGTTACCTAAGCCAATAAAACCACCAGCCACAGACAGCAGAAAGTCAACCTTGCTTGCCCATTTCTCCCTCTGTGGTTGCTTCCCTTCAGCCTCATCTTCAGGTCGGGTTCCTGGACTCTTGCCAGGGGAAGGCTTCAAGATGTCCTTGTGAAAATCTTTCAAACACTGAAGTTTTTCCTTGGTTGCCATTCCTTCTTCTTCTAGAGGTCAAAAGAAACAATGTGGATTTAGGCAGGATATAAGAAAAATATTATAGAACCCCATAGTGATACCTTCCCTCCCTCTCTACTCACCATATACACATATTCAAACAATTGGAAATGATAAGGATTTTACAAAGAAATCTTAAGAATATTACAGAATCCCAGAATGTGAGTTCTCCCTCCCTACCTCCCATGTGAACACAAAGGAAGATTTAGCCAGGACATCTCTAGAGTCTTATAGAATTTCAGAACATCTAGGAAATGCTCTCAAGCTACTTAAAACTGAAGAGGAGATATAATATCATAATAAATGAATGTATTCATGTACATGCATATAAATATGTATATACAGCAAGTCCATTCAGATACTAGTGCTTCCTCATCCAAGGATATCTATTGTCTGCTTTCTATGTGCTTTATATATATCTATGTCTAGACAATGTCTCCTCTATTATGTCCTTAAGGGAAGAAATAGGGTTTTTTTGTCTTTGTAACCTCAAAGTTTAGTCCAATGCTTCTCCCCCCTACTCCCCACCCCAGACCAGAGGGCCAGACACTGGGCTGCTTTCTCATCTGTAAGCCCATTCAGGTGGCAGGAGCTTGGGGAACCTAGAAGAACTTTACCAGAGGTCTGGAACCTAGTCCTACCAGCTACCCTCCTTCCCATTCATCCCAGGCAGGGATAGGCCTTTGACCCAGACCTTAAGAATCTCAGACTGTTCTGATATCACATGGCTTCAAGTCTCAGGGCCTCCCAGAGCACTGGACTTGGCTCATAGATTTAGAATGACAAGGAACCTCCAAGGGCACAATTAGTCTGACCCCTTCATTTTACAGGTGAGGAAACTATACACCAGGTACAGAACCCATCTGCTGTGACTCCCGAGGCAATACCACCCCCACAGAGGGACCAGCAAGATCAATGAGGCTAACAGAAAATTAAGGGGATGTCCATCAATTGGGGAATGGCTAAACAAGTTGTGGTATATGAATGTAATGGAATACTATTGTGCCATAAGAAATGAGGAGCAGATGGACTTCATATTTACCTGGAGAGGCTTATACAAACTGATGCTAAGTGAGAAGAGCAGAACCAGGAGAAACTTGTACACAATCATAGACACATCGTATGTCTGATGACCAGCTTTGAAAAACTGGACTCTTCTCAGCAACACACAGTTATAAGACAACTCTAAAAGTCTCAGGATGGAAGGAGATGTCTACATTCAGAGAAAGATCTAGAAAGAACAGAGTTTAAAGGGAGACTGAAGCAATCTACATGTTATCATTCTTTTCCATGTTTGGTTTTATTTCTCCTTTCCCATTGTTCACTCCATTAGTTATAACCCTTCTATACAACCAGACTAACGTCCAACGTGAAAGTATTTGTAGAGCCTATACTTAACTGCATAATGCCATGGGGGAGGGAGGGGAAAAAATCTGAAACTCAAGGGATTATGGAACTGAATCTTGTAAACTAAAAGTAAATAAATCAATTAATTTTTAAAAAAGAAAAAAAAAGATCAATGAGGCTAATTCCTTCACGTTACAGATAAGGAAAAGGTGGCCCAGAAAGAAGTGAGAAAAGGGAGATTGAGGCTCACTCAAGTGTTTAATCCAAATGCTGTAGGAGGTCAGGGGAAGAATGCCTTCACAGAAGACAAAGGGCACCAGCAACAGAGAGTGAGTCCGAGAGATGGGAGCCCCCTGCAGAGAGAAGTGAGCCTCCCTCCAGGAAGAGGAGGCCCACAGGGTTTTAGGTTAGACACTCCTCTGATCCTCTCTCCTCCTTTTCCTATAACCCTGTGAATGCTGGTGCCATAGTGTCCCTGAGGGAAGTGGGAGAAGGAAGAAGGTTAAGAGTATGACAATGGATTGCCAAGGATCCCTGAAAAGAAATAACAGCCCTTGTGCTTGAACCAGACCTGAGCAAGATGGGTAAAAGAGATAAATGAAACAATGGAAGAAAAAACTACTAGATTTATAGTCAGAGGACTCCAGTTCAAATCCCAGTTCATCTGCTTAGTACTTATATGACCCCTTGGGCAAATTATTAAGCCTCTCTGGGTGTCAGCTGAACCAGCTGCCTACTCATGTCCTTTTCATCTCTAAAGCTATGATTGTGGGATGCTCTAAGTTTCAGGAGTAGAGAGGAGGAATCATTCCATTCCATTTGGAAAACTGGGAGTCAAAGGTTCAGGGATTTGGCCTTGGGATTCACTGAATGATTGGCCAAAGGCATGCAAGATTAATGGACATCATTCTAAAGGCCCATGGCTCTGCAAGGGCAAAAAGGAATCATTTACTGGTGACTGTGGCCAAAGCTGTCTGTCTCTAAGGTCCATTCCTGACAATTATCTGCTGTAGTATACAAATTAGCAAAGAAATTCAATTAGCTTCCCCCTCCCCTCCCAACTGCCCAAAAATGCTCCAGCATTTTATCACCCTATTTAACTGAGTTTTTCTAATTCGGGAAGTTTGGGCAGTTACAGCACAGGACATATAGAAATGGGGCTCTACAGAGTCCCAGCAGAGAAGGCTTTGGGGAAAGACAGTAAGAGCCATGTTCTGAAATTAACATTCTCCTCTGTAGACAGGCTTCCATTCAATGGGGTCAGCTCTCAATGGACCAAGGGAGATTTTAGGATTCTGGGCAGCCTGTACGTCCTGGACCATCGTGAAGATCTGTTCCACTGGTGAAAGCTATGCTGAAGCCTGCTTGTCCAGGGGTCTCTATAAAGGAAATGAAGGCCTTCATTGGGACCAGAAGGAAATATGGATATAACTCAAAAAGAAAGCCTAATGCTTGTGACCTGAGACCCAGAGGCTTTGGTGCTATACTGAATCAGCAGGCTACTTTCCTTCTCTCCAATTCCCATTGGATCACAATTTTAGAGGCAGGAGGGTCTAAGAGGTCTTCAAATTCAAAGGCCTCCATTTACTAAAGAGGAAACAGAAACAAGGCTCAACACAAGTTGATTGATTTGCCTGAGATCACACCGGTAATTCTAAACCAGATCTGGTTTCTTCACCATGCTCACCAAGCTGCCTCTCAACCATGGTCCTTGAGATCTACATTGTTCTTCAAAATATGGGTTCCATTTTAACACTAGATTAAAGGAAGCCAAAGTACTTGAGTGATTAAAAAAATAGTCATAGGATTTTAGAATTAGTCCTTCATTTTATTTAATAGAACAAGAAACTGAGGCCTCTTGAAGGTTATTTTTAAAGTACTGGTATAAAATGAATTTAAAAGGAGTAACTTGCCTGAGGTCATGTAGTGAGTGAGTGAGGCCACATCACCCCACCTCAGACTCAGAAGCCATATAAGAAGTCAACTTATCTGGCACAATGCATAAAGCACTGACCTGGAATCAGGAAGATTTGAGTTCAAATCTGGCCTCAGACACTTAATGCCTCATTTTCCTCATCTGTAAAATGAACTGGAGAAAGAGGTGGCAAAAACCACTCTAATAGCTTTGCCAAGAAAAACCCAAAAGCGGCCACATGACTGAAAATGACTAAACAACTACAATAAAGTCTAATATACACCTTAAATTAAATTTCTTCTACAACCTCAAAAAGTGGTCACACAGGACTTCCAGTGATTGATCATCCTCTACCTTCTAAGGTAGCCCATCCTATTTTACAATAGCTTTAATTATCAAGGGAATTTTTCCTTACGTTAAGTTAAGAACTTGTTTTTCTTACCATCTACCCATTATTTTGAGTTCAGCCCTTTAAGGTCAAGCAGACTCTTCCATGGACAGCCTTCTCTTGAAATACACCTACCTCATCACTTGCACATTTTCTTTTTTCTGATCTAAATATCCCAGTTCCTCCTAGCAGTAGTTAGGACTAGACATTGTCTTGACTCCCAAACCACCATACTGTTTCCTTGGTCCAAAAACACTGGGCTAGCCAACAGCTCATTCTCACCTACCACAAGAGGGTCAAAATTCACCCTCCCAAACATGACACATTTCTGAACCAAGGTCTCCCTGAGTTTCATTACAGAAACAAGAAGTATAAGCTAAAGAAGAGAGATGAGGGGTATCTCTACTTGGGGTGATTGGGTGGGGAGAAAGAAGAAAATAGAGGCCATTCAATGAAAAACATCTTTATTATTAAGGACCTGGAGTCCCACATCCTCCAATTATGCTCCATTGAGTAATGCCACAATGGTACTTAAGAGATAACAATCAAATGGTCAGAAGGAGATGTTAGAACAATGCTCCGCCACCGCCCAGATCAGACCAGAAGAATGATGGGTTATTTTTACAGTATCAATTAGTGCAGGCAGAATCCAAAAGTCAAACTCCCTTGTATCCCCCCCAAGGGGATAAGGGAAAATAAAAGCCTGGGATTCCAAAGTGAAGTGATTCCAACACGGAGACACACGTCTGCCTTCCAGGAGACAAAGGTTTGGCCCTTCAGCTTCAGGAAACCTTGCCTGGGTCTGCTTCACGGCAGATAGCAAAACAATCACAGTCCCCATGAACTCAAGAGAGCTTTGAAGGCAAAGGAAAAAGCCAAACTTCCCCACACAGATCCCTGAGACCCCCAAAGGAAGAAGGTGTAAGGGGGAAAATGCAATGCTTTTTTTTTCCTCTTCTTCGCTCTCAGCACATAGTCTCTGTTCCCCTGGGATTTTACTACAGGTTCTTTACTCACTTCCAACATCCTCACCGTGGCCTAAGTCTCCTGTCTAAGGGATTTGCTGCCAGTATGACAGAGCCACCACTAGTGATTTCTGCACATGGGGCCTGGAGCAAGGGCAAGGTTCATCTGGGGGTGAGGGGAGGTGCTGCTAAATGTTAAATGGAGATGATGAAGTAACAGCTACCACCAGCGTTATCTCCCAGGATGATGCTATCAGCATCTTCTAAATGTTCTGTGCTAAGACAAAGCCCTGACCACCCCACCTTAGTTCTGGTCCTATACTACTATTTCATTGAGGCATCACTCACAAGATGGTGGGGCCCAATTTAACCTTACAGGATCCTAAGATCAGGACCTAGGGCAGCTAGGTGGTGTAGCAGATGGAGTGCTGGGGCTAAAGTCAGGAAAACTCATCTTCCTGAGTTCAAATCCAGTCTCTAACTCTTACTAGCTGTGTGACCCTGGGTAAGTCACTTCACCCTGTTTGCCTCAGTTTCTTTGTCTGTAAAATTAACTGGAGAAGGAAATGGCAAATCACTCCAGCATCTTTATTTTAAAAAAAAACAAACAAATAGGGTCATGAAGAGTTGGATATGACAGAAATGACTAAACAATGATCAAGTTCCTTCCCCTAATTTCATTTTTGAAGTAATTTTATCTTATTTTCAATCATCGTGAGGATAAATTAATATCTTTAAAGCACTTTGTAAATCTTAAAGCTCTATCTAAATGCTAGCTATTAATATAATTATTCATGATATTATTATTATTAAAGTGGAAAGATAACCTGGAAAAAAAAAAAACTAAAATAGGACACAAGAGAAATAGGTTCCTGTCCCAAGCGCACCGCTCACCTACTATGAGACTTTGGGGAAGTCTTTGTTTCTCTTTCAGGATCAGTTTCCCCTTCTATAAAATAAGGAGGATCTCTAGAGTCCTTACTAAGATTAATGTTGATTGCACGACTTCACTCTTATTTTATATCTGAAAGATTCCAACTACTAAAAATTTTAAGGAATGACAGTAGGTGGGTGAAAATTGCTGGCACCTTGGAGAAGAGAATCAGGAAAAAAAAATGCCATCTCAATCATCCTACTTTCTAACTCTTCTCCTGTCAACATCAGAAATAGGTCCTTCTGTTACACAGTGGTGGGCCCTAGGTGCCTTCCTCCTCCTCCTCCTCCTCCTCTTCCTCCTCTACCCTCTCCTTCTTCTCTTCCTCCTCCTTTTCCATGTAGTCAGAAACAAAAAGTAATTAAAAAGCCATCTTACTGTAGCTCCCCATAGCTCTCTGCTACTGATTTACTGATCCCCATAATCCCTGGGAAGAGAATAAAACATGAAGCTGGAAGGGAATTTTGAGGTCACCTAGTCTTAGCCCACTCATTCTACAGCAGAAGAAATTGAGGACCTGGGAAGGGATGTGACCTGCCCCAAGGTCACATCATGAGTTAGTAACAGTGCTAAGTTCCTGACTAATAGTAATTATAGTTTACACATAGATAGCACTTTGTGATAAGTTTACCCAGGTTAAGTGGCATGATTTTCCCTAATTTTAAGGAGAAGGAAACCAAGGCAGGTAGTGAGTGATTAAGGGACTTGCCTAGGGTCTAAAGTAGAATTTGATCTTGTGCCTTCCTGACTCCCAGCAGTCTAGCTGCTCTGCCCATTCATTCCCCCACTAACACATCACCCTTCAGTAATTTCAAGAGGGCATTTTATTCACTGATGGGGACCTTGTCATTTGCCAAAAAAGACACAAGGTTGAGGCCATTACTAAAATAATTCAAGCTCTTTCCTTTTGAAAAAATTAAAATTCTTCAGCTCTCTGACCCCAAATATCTGTATTTCAGTGCAAAGTAATCCCATTATTAGTCATATTATTACTAATAAGAATAGCACTGAGACCCAGACTACCTTCATTAAATAATCTGTCTTGAAGATAAACATGACTTCTAAAAATCTCTTGTTCAGTGTCCCATACCCCACCATGGGTAAGGTTTTTACTCTCCTTTGTTCTCCTAAGCTTCATATATTAAGAGATTCAGAGGTGGGATAAGAGCCCCAGTCTCTGGGGTTTTTGTGTAACTACTATAATTCTCCAATTCACAACTTGCTCTTTGGATATGTCTCTCCCTTCCATACCACAGCCCACCTGACAAGTCCATCTGCTCACTTCCAACCTTGCCTGCTGGTTCCTTCGACAGTATCTTACATGGCAGCAATGTCCCTGAAATCTTGGCAAGGAATGGCTTAGAAACAAGTACCCTTTTTACACACATTCTAGAATCATGCCACTTCCCAGCTGTTCTCCAGCTAGAAACTGAGTTATTTTCCTTGGCAGAAATCCCAGAGTTACTTTGCAGTTACTAAAATATATAATTCTTCATTTTTAGAGTCTTCTCTCCACGTATTAGCATTCACAAGAAATTTTCAAAGAACCAGGAAAAATTTCAAAGGCATGAAGAGCAAATCTTCTCATCCACTTAAAATCATAGCATTGGAACCAGGAGGGACCTTACAGCCCATTTTGTCTAGCCTCTTATTTTATAGAAGGGGAAATAACTAGGCCCCAGAGGGGTAAAGTAACTTGTTCAAAGTCACCCTGATAATTAATATGAGATCCAGTTTCCTGATTCCTGGGGGCAGTACTATCTCTCTATACCAACTTGTCTCTATTTAAAAACAAAAACAAAAACAGATCTCTCCTGATCCCTGCCCTTGGCTACAGCAATACTAAAAACTGCTTAATACCACTTGTCCTTTATGGTTCAGTTCATTCATTTTTTGGTCACGTCTAACTCTTCATGAACCCATTTGGGATTTTCTTTGGCAAAGATACTGGAGTAGTTTATCATTTCCTTCTCCAGCTCATTTTTACAGATGAGGAAAGTGAAGCAAACAGGGTTAAGTGACTTGCCCAGGGTCACATAGTTAGTGAGTGTCTAAGGTCAGGTTTGAACTCACAAGGATGAGTCTTTCTGACTCCAGCCTTGCTACTCTGTGCACTCTGGTGCCACCTAGCCATCCTTTGCATGATATTATGTAAATGGTTGGGAATGATCAGGTGAATGGCATGGGTCACGTAGACTGCCTGTTTGAAGAGTTTAAATCAAATTTGTAAAGTGAGATGACTGAACTAAGGAATTTATAGGTTCTAGATCTATTCATTGATTCATTCAACCAACAAATCATCACTAAGTATCTATGAGTTATTCTATGATTTACTGTTGCCACTATAAAGAGACCGATGAAATGATCTATTCCAATCCCTGTACTTTGTAGATCAAAATAAAATTAAAAAAAACAAACAAACCAAGGTTCAGATAAGGAATATAGATTTAGTGCTGGATGAGATAAATGAGTCCTTATCTCTCACAGACGAAGGAAAAAACCTTTTTTGATGAGGAGACTTTGAATCCAAGTGATCTGCCCAAGGTCACAGAAATTAATTAGTAATTGGCTGAGTCAGCATAGCACAACGACTTGTTCAATTCCATGGAGCTTGGCCTAGAACTTCAGTTTCTTGACTCCCAATTTACCTTCAATGAGCTGAATAATCCAGGGAAAGAGCTGTAGTGTTTTAGCCCAAATTTAATGGTTGGCTTATATCTGTGCCAACTTGGCCACTCTGTGTTTGTCCTTAATTTCAACCTAGACTCATACATGAGGCCAGACAAAAAACCTGACTTTACTTCCAGAAAACAACAACAACAACAAAAAAAACATGTGCATAAGCTAATGACAGGTTTTACCGAACACCTTCACCCAACTAAAGTCTCAGTATTTCCTGTCTATGCAATTCATCACATACGGCCTTGTGGCATCTCATTCTGTGGGCGTCTTGAACAGTTATCCATATCTCTAAATGTTTTCTGGGTTGTTGTTTTGGGAGTTTTTTGGATTGTCTTTTTTTAAACTTTTCACATGTCTCTGTCACTTCTGACCAAATAGATTGCAAGTCTTCAGAGGACTGAATCTTCTTTGTATATTCTCTGTAATCCCCCATGACAAAACTGTACGTATAAGTAGGTATTCTGTGAAGACCTGTTCATTGAGTTTAATTGCTTCAATCCCCTATGGCCAGGGATCTTGCTAGTTCTTCCACTCGAGGGGGTTGGTTCAGGCTTCTGACTTTGGCACAGGTATCCATGAGTGCCTGAGAAGCAGATACAGCTCAATTGTCAGCCCCCTCTTGACTGCTACATGAACTCAAGCAAATCACCCCTCTATTCTGCAAGCCTTAGAGCTCTCCAAAATGGAGGAAAACTGCCTCCCCTGCTAGCTCCTCATGAATCTTAGGTGTCTGTGGCCAAATCAAGGAACCTGGAATCTGAAGATGTCAGTATCCTGATTCAGATGGACCAATGGGTAAGTGAATGAGCAAATCATTTTCCCCCTCCCAGGAAACAGGATCACAGACCCAAGTGCTAGAAGGGACCTTAACAGGTATCTAACTCTTTCACTTTTATATATGGGGAAACTGAGGCCCATGGAGGTTGAGTAACTTGTACAAGGTCACACAGTTACTTTGTATCAGAAGCAGGGTTCAAACCCAACTCCTCTTCATGCCAAGGTCAGTTCTCTATATTGTTCCACTACCTGTCTCATGACACAAATCCTAGGTCTTTAACCCTGGGGCGGTGGTTCTTATAGGAATGATACTGTTTCCAGTAAGACACTTTCAGAGTCCCATTTGCCTGTGATGGCCAACCTTAGTGGTCCCTCAGCTGAGTTCCTCTGGCGAGCAAGACTCTATAGCTATAGGGGGGAAATGTAGCTAAATCTAATAGAAAATCTGACTCGTTCAGAATTTTTTAAACAGAAATCTTTGCTGAACATGAGGACTGTATTCCAAAATCCACTGAAATAGGAAAATTCACATGTGCTGTGCTATCCTGAGATTAATACTCTCCCACACTCTCACCCCCACCTTTCAGCCCCCTCAGCCATTTGCTGTACTCAGATTGGCTTTTTTTATAGGTGGCATCAAGGAGGGTGAAGGTTTATATTCATCCCAAGAACCTATTGAATGTAAAAGCATCCAGGATGTGCTTTTACTCTGTGCCTGACTGCCTCTGCCTCCCTCCCCCACCTCATCCCTTCCCCTCTCCTCTCCTCCTCCTTTCCTCTCTTCCTCCTTTCTCTCTCTGTCTCTGTCTCTCTCTCTCTCCCCTTCCCCCCCTTCCTCTCTCCTTCTCTCCTCTCTTCTTCCCCTCTCCCTCTCTCACCTTGGGGATAAAGCCTGCATTGGTGTAGTATACCTTGAAAAAAATCATGGAATGTCCAATCCAGAAGGAACCCCAAACAACCTCTATTTTTCAGAGAAAGAAAATGGAGCTCAGGTAAGGGAAGTTACTTGCCTAAGGTTAGATAGAAAATAAATGGCTTAGCCAAAGCCAGAACCCTAGCTAACCTCTTGACTCCCAATCCCACTCCACCAGGATACTAAGGATGGTCAATCACCATGGGACTCTGAGTGTTTTCCGTGTCTGTCCCCACACCTGGAATGCTCTTCCTCCTGATCTCCACTTCTTGGCCTCCCTGGCTTCCTTCAAGGCTCAGCTAAAGTCCCACCTTCGGGAAGAAGTGATTCTGGATCCCCTTTAACGCTAATACCTTCCTTTGGAGCTTATCTCCCCTTTTCTAGGTCTCTATCTTGTTCATACACGGCCCTTTGTTGCCTTTCTCCTTCATTAGACTGTTAGCTCCTTGAGGGCAGGGGCTGTCTTTGGCTTTTGTGTCTTTGGCACTAAGCACACAGTATATCACATAGTAAGGGACAAATGCTTGTTGATTGACAGACCCAGCTTTCTTAAAATGCCCCTCCTCTGGTCTAAGCACTTTCATTTCTTGAGTCAGAGCTATGCATTTATTAAGCACCTTCCACAAGGACTTCTTAAGGGGAGAAAATATGACCATTAAGTATAGACATAACAAGGTCACTGTGGAGGGGAATGAACTACCAGCTATAGGGAAGGCTTCAGGGCAACAGTAGCTTTGAAGCTAAGTCTAGAAGGAAAGAATTCCAAGAGATGAAGGTGAGCCCTCCAGGGATGGGGGAGACAGTTCACAGGCTAGGAGAAGAGCAGACAAGGAAGGGCCTCAGCCTGAGTGATCTGAGATGATGCACGCAGGAGCAGCCCACAGGCCACAGCAGGCCACTCCAGCTAGAAAAGACATTTGAAAACACCATCTCAGAACTGGAATGGGCCTTGAATCACAGAATGTTAGAGCTGGAAGGAACCTTAGCAATCTTCTGGTCCAACAGCCTTCATTTTTCAGAGA
Organism: Pseudochirops corinnae; assembly: GCA_028646515.1. NCBI lineage: Eukaryota > Metazoa > Chordata > Mammalia > Diprotodontia > Pseudocheiridae > Pseudochirops > Pseudochirops corinnae. Next base: position 46,694,425 of record CM053590.1, read on the forward strand.
TGGAAAATGAAGCCAAGAGGGTGAAAGTCCCATGCTGGAAGCCTTTATTGCTTCCTCCTGACTGTCTCTACGACTCTTTAGGACCCTAATTAGCCTTTTCTTAATTTTCACCACTCCCATACTTTTCCTGGGGAGCCATTTGGGAGTCTTCAATTCTAGGATTTTATTAGACTTGCTTCTATATTCCTATTTCCCACTGAATCAGGCTAATACCTGAAAACATGTATAAGTAAACATGAGAATACCATCCTTAGTCAATGTACCGAGAGTAATGTACTATTAGACACTTTGGAGCAAACACAGGTAACAGGATATAGTTGTTGGCGAGGAAAGATTGTCTCATTCTTGGCATTTGTAAAACTCCCACACAACAAACAGTAGTCTTTTAATAAATGCCTCTTGGCTGATTATTTGCTAGTCAATGCCCTCAAGGAGCTTTGCAGTCCCCCGTCCCCCCCCCAAGAGAAGCATAAACAAACATTTACATAGCAATCAAGTTAAATCATAACAGAAGACAACAATAATAGATGATCAGGTTCATGTCAGATGGGTACCAGTGTTATGACAGGTGAGGGGAATAAAGATCATGGAGGCCTGGAAGGCAGCATGGAAGAGATGGGCTTTGAACTAGACTTGGAAGGAGGTGCTAAACATTAAGGCGATGAGTTTGAGTTTCTTTTGTAACCTACAGGCTAGAAGTTAGGAGTATCTTGAAGTGTGTTTTCTTCTTTCTTCAAACACTATAAGCTAACATATGAGAATATCTGGGGCAGTTTGAGGAGAGCTTAGGGGGAAAACAAATGGAAAATCTATAGCATTGGGCTATTCTGAAGGAGAAATTGATTCCAACGACCAGGAATTTATTCATTTGACAAACATCACTATTGACATTTACATGCCACGTTTTGTGCTAAACTCTTGTAATGTAGTGATAAAGAGATGACAGTCTTTACCCCCACTATGTAAAGTCCAAAGAGTCCACAGTGGGGGTAGTAATCTCTTTGTTTCCTGGGCAAAGAGACTGGCACATATTAGGTGTGCATTAATAAACGCTTAATTGATTTAATTTTCATATGCCCCATTTTGTTATGACTGTAAAGTGAGTAAGTAACAAAGGTCATTGGGATTCCCTCAGAGTTGGGATATGGTCTTGTAGGGAAGAACACTTGTCTACTTCCAAGCAAGTATGGAAGCACAATTGAGCTGGGGTGAGACACAGATCACCCCAGTTATATATTAATAGGGTCAGAATCCATATTTCCCCCTATGCAACCTTCCTTCTCCACCCCCCCAAAAAAAGAGAAAGAAAGTTCTAAAGGAGATGGGCTCTTAAAAAGATATTCCAAAGAAAGATCAAGTCACTAAGATTAGACTTATTGTTGAAAGAGAATAACCTAAGACTTATTGCTAGAATGGACCAACCAAGAGGTCACTTAGTTCAATCCCCCCTCCCCCCATACACCCACACTCCACCCTTGTTTTGTATGCAGAGGAAAATAAAGCTCAAATAAGTAAAATGGCAGCCAAGGTCACCCACATAGAAATTAAATGGTAACCATGGTTACCTGAGTAGAAAGAGACAAGAGCTGGGATTTAAACCCCTTGCTAAGGCACCACCCTCGGGTGCTCCAGGCTGAGGCCCACATGAATGCAGAAGCAGTTTTCCATGGCCCTGTTCCCAATGCAAAGTGGGAGTAGTAATGAGACCCCCAAAGGGGAAAGAGCTCAGGTGAAAAAGGTGTGGGGCATAAATCCCCACCAGAGGGCAGCACCAGTGTGAGACAAGCAGAGAGTAAGCACTTTTATTTCTCAAAAAAGGCAATATACAGAACTGTCCTTCCACCAAAATGCATTTGGCTACAGAAAAGTGTGGGCACATGCTAACATATGCGAGACATCACCCCAGCTATCCTTCCCAGACCTGGTATCAGCTCTTTGCAAGGAATACCACAAATGCTGAATGCACCTGTGTGAATGGACTAAACGTGGCGGATCACGGCCAAGGAGGCACAAGACAGATTCAGCTTTTGTGGGCTGTTGGGCAGTGGCATTAGTTCTAATGATGGATGATGTAACCTCACAGCCATTGGATGAGGCAATGAAATCTTAGTGATTGATGTCCCTGATGGTTCTTGACCTTAAAATTTTCAACAAACATTTTTTAAGTGTCTAGTATCTATCAGGCTTACACGCAAGTTAGCACGATGAACACGAAGTGTCCTTGCTCTCAGGGAGTTTGAGAAATAGGATGAGTTTGTTCATTTTATTTGTCCTATTTCTCATCATCATTATCACGATTAGGCAGTTGAAAAAGGACCAAGTTGCTGGGCTTGGATTCAGCAGCACTGGGGTACAGTTACTGCCTCCGTAGCATTTTTGCCAGTTGTGTGATCCTGGGCAAATCACCTTATATGCCTCAAGCAAACTACTGGGACTAAATCTCCAAAAGCTTTGTGTCGTTTTCTGTCTTCGTATCTCCCATCCCAACCACAGTCCAAGCATCCATTAAGTGTTTAATAAATGCAAAGCTGACTGGAGGTCTGAAATGATAGAAGCATCTACCCAGAGAGTCTGTCCCATTGAAGAAGTAACTGATCCTTCACATAATAATACTGTTTTGGGGGACAAGGGAAAGGGTAAAGCGACACACCAAGGATGGTGATGAATGCCTCCAGCTAATGCCACATGAGCACCAACTGAAGGAACTGGGAATGTTTAGCTTGGAGAAGGGACCACTCAAGGTTTTGAACATGAGTGACTTGGAAGAATGGTCATGGCACCTTCTCAATGAAGAATTAAATTTTTATGCAAAAAGCAAAAGCCAGTGAGTTCATCTATTTCATCTTTGCTCCAAGCACTTGTTCACAGCCTTAGGGAGGAAAATAAAAAGTTTTCCCATGAGCCTAAATTATCTTCACTGACCCCCTGATGGCAGCTACCCAGTAGGCATGGTGCCCAGGAGAAGATAATCCACACTTCCATAGTGCTGGACTTGCACTCTTCAATCTATTTTAGTGATAAGCATTTCACAGGGTAAAATAAATTCTCTCCCCCTCCCCAAATGTTCAGCCCTCCTTCCCTTCCCCAAATTAAGTTCTGGAAATAATAATGATGACAATATTTCTATTTCCCTAAAAGATTTACAAAGTGCTCTCTTCACAACAGCCATATGAGATGTTGTGTGAGTAAGAATAATGATATTATTGTCAATGATCACTACTATTTTCATAGCACTTTAAGGTTTGCAAAACACTTGACAAATATCTCATTTGATCCTCAGATCAATCCTGGTGAGTGACAATACCAGAAAGCTCCTCGAGGGGGTATTTTATTCCAGATCTTCTTCCTGACTCTAACACTACCACTCTATCATGTGTACCAGGACCTCTCCCTGTTCTGGCCTCAGCCTTCCACCTCACTTTACAGATGAGCATATGATCTCTTCTTGTACAGGAGGTACAATCTCTTCTTCAAAGTCCAGCAAAGAAATGGCAAAGCTGGGATAGAATCTAGATTTCTTGGCCTCTACCCCAGGGCTTTTTTCCATCATACCATGCTGAGTAAAAACTAATTCCACTTAGGGATTTCCTTTTTTTTTTTTTTTTTTTTAATGTTCTTCCCCTCCTCTTAGAATCTTACAGCCAGCCCTTACTTAGGATGGGGACACCTGGAGTGACCCAGAAGTAGGGCTTACAAATTTGCTGATCTCCTTATTCTCTGAACTGCCTATTCCCATTTCCTCTACTCAAAACTAATTTGCCAAACCCAGCCTAATTCCCTGAGAGAGGGAGACGTGCACACTGGTGCACACTGGGAGACATTGGGTTCATCAGATGTAAGACCGGATGTGGCCTCTGTTTATGAGCTATATAGTCTCTATGCTCAATACAGAAAGGAAAAGAACACACACACACACACACACACACACACACACACACACACACACACACACACACATACCAAAAGGCCTATTAAAAGACCATTAGGGTGTTTCTAAGGTTTACCCAGTCCTTAAATGACCTTAAATCTAAAAGGCCAGTGGGAGTCCTAGCATGTTACTAAGCCAAGGAAACAAGTGTCTTCAGCCTGTCCTCCCTTTCATACACTTCTTGGCCCCCTTTAGCAGACTGAGATAAACTGAAATTCAGCTCAGGAGACCCTGAGGTCTCAAGTTCACTCCAAAATACGTTATCTTGCCCTCCTTCCCATACCTCCTTCGCTAGAAGACAAGCCAAGCTGTTTTGCTCTGTGGTCTTAGGTTTTGTTATAGCTTAATTTAAAAGGGGGAGGGGAGCTGACAGGGGGTTGATCCTTGATTTTCTGCCTCAGAGAAAGCAGGGTTCTGCCCTTCTTGTCCCTATCCTGGGGTGGGGGCCAGGATGGGAGTAGTGGGTGGAGGCGGTGAGGGGAGTGACCATTAATTATTCTGTAAGGAGGAAAGGGAGGAGCACAGAGGAAATGTTGAATAAAGGATGACTATGGGGTCTTTCAGACTCTTTCCAGCTCTAAAATGACATTCAATTCAATAAGAATTAATTCAGCAGTTACAATGGAGAAGGACTATGCTACTAATACAAACATGAGAAACTACACAGTTCCTGACCTCAAGGAGTTTACATTCTGGGAATTGGGTGAAGATGCTTAAACAAAAAAATAAAATGAAGAAAATTTGAGGAAAGACAGCTCACTAATAATAAGTGTTGTTTTTTTTTTTTAAACTGGACCAGGGAAAGCTTCCTAAAGAAAGTGGTGCCTAAACTGAGCTTGGGGGCAGCTAGACACAGTGGGTAAAGAATCAGGTCTGGAGTCAGGATGACTTGAATTCAAATATAGCCTCAGATACTTACTGTGTGACCTTGGGCAAGTCACTTAACCTCTGATTGCCTCGATTTCCTCAACTGTAAAATGAGCTGGAGAAGAAAATAGCAAACCACTCCAGTATCTTTGCCAAGAAAACTCAAAATGGGGCTATGAAGAGTCAGACATGACTGAACAACAAAAGCTGAGCTTTGAAGGAAGCTAGGCATCTACAGAGGCAGAGGTGAGAAGGATGTATATTTTAGGGATGGGATGACCTTCAAAAAGACATGGGGGCTGGAAAAAGAAGGCTAACCTCAGCTAAAAAGCAAGCAAGCCTCTTTGGCCAAAATGGAAGACTTATTAAAGGTTATAATATAATTCAGAAGAGGCAGGATGGACCCAGACTATGTAGAGTTTGTATCTCATTCTAGAGGCAACAAGAAAATATTAAATAAAGATTCTTGAGTTAGGCAATAATGCAGACAACTCTTTGCTTTTAGGAAGTTTATTTTAAACACTTAAATGGAAGACAAAGAGATTTGCAAAAAAACAAACAAACCCGTAAAATCACTTCTCATTAATTTTTTTTGTTTTGAAAAATCATTACTTTTCATTCAAAATATTAGTTATGTTAATATATAGTGTTTTTTGTTATTTTTCAAATGAATTAATATTTTACAAATTTGTTTTATTTATTTAGTAAATATTAAAAGATAGGAACAGAAGCCCTTTGAGGTCCTTCATAATTTTTAATCATGTATAGGGGTCTTTAGACCAAAAAGTTTGAGGACTGCTGAGCTAGAGTGACTGGTTATGTGAATGGGGAGAAGGCAGAGAGATTATCTTATTCCCCACTATCCAGTGGTTCTTTATGCCTGCAGGCCTCAGCCCAGTGCTGCTCAGGCACTGCAAGAGGTCTCTGAACCCATATGGCCACCAAGCATTGGCAATCCTCTCCTTCAGCTCCACTAAAACATGTGATGTGAGAATAGGCAAACTTGGCATTTACAGTTTCATATTAATTATGTGTTTTGATTCATAAACAGGGTACTTATTGTTGTTACTGATTTAATGGCAGCTGTTTGTCACTGAGTATTTGTTTTTTACCATCAATGCATATCTACCATCTTATGTTAAAAAGATCTTCATACTCAAACATTGAGGACTGCTCTCATTCCCCCCTCCCCCTCCTATACACCCTTCCTTGACTTACAGGTGAGGAAACTGAGATCCAGGGAATGAAACAGACTTCCTCATATTTCCAGAACAAGCTGGTAACAAAGCTAATATTGTCTAAAGTCTCCTGACTCCTAGTCCAGTGTTCTTTCCCCTGGATCTTAATGTTAATATTTTCTAATAATTATTTCAGTTGTAGAAGAAACAGAGATAATTTTCTTCTATCTCCCTGGCAGAGGGAAAGGAGCAAGCACGTTGGGCTGAAGAGGCAGGAGTTCTGGTCTGAAGAGAGGAAGGTTGGGCTGTTATCCATAAATGGAGAGCCCACACCCATAACATCATGGTCTTGGGGGGTGAAGGGGGGGAAGCAGAGTTGTCTGTGTATATAAATCAGAAGACTGGGTTCAAATTCCAGCTCTGCCTTTTATTACCTAGAGAACTTTGCATAATTTGTTTAACTTCTTGGACTGATCAAATCTACAAAAAGAGGGAGTTAGATTCGAGGTCCTTTTAGCTCTCAATCTATCAACCAACCAACAAGCATTATTAATCTGAGGGAAAGGAAAGGGAATAAGAATTTATACAGTGTGCCAGGCACTATGCTGAGTGCTTTATAAAGATTTCAGTTCATCATCACAACAACCACAAGCAGTAGGTACTATTACTGTCCTTATTTCACAGTTGAGGAAACTGAGGCAGACAGTGGCAAAATGATTTAGCCAGGATGACATAACTAAGTGTGAGACAAAGCAAAACAATCCATGACCACCAGAAGCTTACATTCTAGGGAGGGCAGACAACATGGAGAGAGAGACAGAGAGAGTCAGAGACACAGAAGGAGGCAGAGAGAGAGAGAGAGAGAGAGAGAGAAAGAGAGAGAGAGAGAGAGAGAGAGAGAGAGAGACAGAAGACAATGGATCTTATAATTCTATGTCTTATCTCCCCTGTATTTTAGGCTCCTCAAAGAACAAGGATTAGGCTTTATTTTCTCAGTAGATAAACAACACCAAGGGTAGGGGGCCTCATATACGGTAGGAATGACAATAAATAGGTAGGTAGGTAGATAGGTAGATACAGAAATAGATACATAGATACACAGATAGATACATGGATACATGGATCGCTACACAGATAGATACATGGATACATAGATCGCTATACAGATAGATACATGCATACACAGATAGACAGGTGAGAAACGTGTAAAAAAATTAAATTGAAATTAATAGTTCTATGACTTGCTTAGACAATTTGCTTTCTGCTCACTAGTCTTTAGCTTTCTCTTCTGTAAAACGGAGTTGGATGAGGCCTCTAAAGTCTCTCCCAGCTCTGAGATTATAAGACTGAGCAGAGTACATGTGTTCAGAAAAGCTAGCTCACTTATTAATTACTGGGGGGGGGCCGCAATAGGACATATAACCAAGGCAGAGCAGAGGATGACCCGTCCAGCTATGCACTGGGTGAGCCCAAGGTCTGGGAGCAATGTGTCCAGCAGCTGCCTGGCTGGACACATCTAGACTGTTCCCAAGGCCAATAAATACAAGTCATTTACTCACTACTAACAAGTCCCTCAGGATATCTCTTCCCAATGCCAAGGGCCATTCCCTTCCTCATTAAGTTGCCCTCAGTGAAACCTGTTCCCCCACAGGTAGACACTGCCCCTGATGGGAAGTTCCCAGTTACAGGCCCTGGAGCCTTACGCTAATTGGTCAGCCAGCTTCTCTTCTCCCTATCCCCACCCCCTCAACTATGAAAAGCCCCACCAGGTGACCTTCATACCCTCTGGGTTCAGCTCAGAATTGAGCCCCACATAACTCAAGGCTCCCATAGTTACAGAATAAAATATTAGTACTAGATAGTGCCTGAGCATATTTTATGTCAAGAGCTAGAAACTTAGAATATGAAATATTAGAACCAGGAGGAATTTCAGAAAACACAATGTCATAGCTGAAAGAGTCTGAAAACACAGACTGTCAAAGATGAAGGGAACCTTGGAACAAGGAGGCTTAGAACCAGAAGGAAATTTAGAACATGGAATGCTAGAGTTCGAAGGGCTTAGAACATAGGCTGCCCTTCAAATGATCATCTGGTTGAACTTCCTCATTTGAGAGATGAGAAAAGTAAGGTGTGAAGGTGGAGGAATGACTAGCCTCAGGGTCACTGAGGCAGGGTTAGCATCCAGTGTTCTTTCCACTATACTAGGTTGCCCTCCACCTCATTCAAGGACCTCCACTCTGGCACACAGTAGGTCCTTAATAATTGCTTGATGAATTGAAAACCAGTCTACCCCTTCCCAGGGGGACCCAGGACTTGGGAAGGGACCTCAGAACCCATCTAGGCTGTTTCATTTTACTGTTAAGATAACTTAAGCCTAGGGAGATGAGATGATGACTTTCTAAGGTCATACTCATCTTACGCATCAGAAGTAGGTCCTCAGTCTATACAACCAATGGTCCTTCCACCCTAACACTCATCAGTCACAGGGAACAATGTAGTATATTGAGAAAACCATTGTCAGGGATTCAGAAGCTTTGGATTTCAGCTTTAGTCACACCTCTGCCTTGTCATGTATAACGAAGCTAGTCATCCTCCTCCTGGGTGAGTGTCCTAGCTCTTTGTTGGGATGATGGCTATACCCCAAGAGCTGGGAAAAGTGACCACATGGAATTACAAACAGAACACTGAATTCAGCACAGTACCTGACATAGTAGGTGCTTAATAAATGTTGATTGCATTGAATTTAGAATCAGAAGACTTGGATTCTAATCCTAGCCCCATAGCTCACAATGGGCTGGCTAGAGGCTAGAGCTTCAAATTGCTTCAAATTGTTTCATTTCTAAAATGAGGGGAGATGGACTCTATGATCTCTCCCAGCTCCAAATCTATAATGATATGACCTCAGCAATCCCTTTAGTGTCCTCATCTGCAAAATGACCTCTAAAGGCCCCTTCCAAATCCAAATGCCATTGAGAGGGGATGGCAGGCGCTCCACAGGTAGAGATTTGTAACCCAGCCTCTCTTCCTTTTAATAGAAAAAGGCAATTAGACAAGAGCAAGCAGGCACCTGGAAGTTCCCAAAACTTAGGACCACAGAAAAGGCATCACAAAAAATGCTTTGTGTGGACGACAGGCAATGACACACCATGGCTCCAAAGGAAGGGCCCTCAAGAACCTATAGAGCAGCCCAAGAAAAAGGGAAAGCACCTGGAAGAGTCTGTTTGCATAAAAACTTTCCAAAAGCACTTTCACAGCTCATTGTGGTCTCTATTCAAAAGCCAGGGAGGCTAGCAAGGCAGGTGTTACTAACCCAAGTACTAACACGCACACTTTGCAGGGAAAGAGACTGAGACCCAGAGAGGTCACCCAGTCACAGTGTTTGAGCTGAAAGCAACATTTAGAACTATCCAGTCCAACCTCCATTTTACATATGAGTACACTGAGGCCCAGAGAAAGGAAGGGACTCGACTAGCCCCCTGGCCCTTTTGTGATCCTTTTCAACCCTGTCAAGGTTCTTTCTTAACTAGAGAGAAGGAAAGAATTCTACATCCTCTACCAGTTAAAATAGACTGGACACACTGCTCCCTAATTCTGAAGAGCTGAGAGAGCCAGAGACCTGGATTCTAGTCATGCCTAAAAGTGTCACCTCAGGCAAGCCACTTCCTAACTCTGGGCTTAATTTCTTACTCTTTAAAATGAGAACCTAATGAAGTTGAGGGCAGAGAAAAGGGTCCCCACAGACCCCAAAGTATTCACCAGCAGCATTTCTTACAGTCACTAAGAACTCGGGACAAAATCAAAGCCCATCAATTGGGAAATGGCTAAATGAGTTGTGCCACAGGATTGTAAACAGAATAAAACAAGGTAGAAGAAAAAGGTTCATGGAAAGAATTGAGGGAAATATGGATAAGCTCCTAGGAACCAATGAAGAGTAAAGCAAGTAGAACAAGGAACACAGCAGACACAATGATTAGAAATGACAATTAGACATGACAAAACAAAGTGAATTCACTTACAGGATTGCAATGACCAGTCTGGACCCTAGAGAATTAGTTAATAACAGTAATAACAATGATGATGATGATGCTAATGTACCTCTGTCACCCCCCCCCCCACCCACCCAGCAGAAGTGAGGGACCGTGGGTACAGAATATAACATATGCTGCCAAACTGAATTGATATGCTCATTTCTGCTTAAATGCAAACTTTGTTATAAGGGTCAGCTCTCCAAGTAGGGGGATAGAGGACTGTATGAATCATGAAATAAAGGTCAAGGGAAAACTAGAGGTTACAGTTTTTAAAAAAGCTAATGAGGGGTTACATTTTAGCACAGCACTTGGCACTTGATAAATGCCTGTTGAACAATTTAATTCTTCTTAACTTTAAAATCCTAGATGCCAAGGTCTGGGTGCTGGGTCCAATTTTGCCACTAACCATATCAGTGGCCTTACACAAGTGCCACTCCTGACCCACCCAGTGAAGTGGCAACTATCTTGTCATTGCTGGAGAGTTAACCTCTGGAGCACAATCCTTCTGCTCAGATTTTATTATCTATCCTCAGCTTTTCAGAGGAAAATGCTTGCCTAAGTGGCTGGGTCTCTCCACCACACTTGCTGTTCCTGTTGAAAACGCCAGTCTTCTATATCATTCTCAATAAATCACGAGTTCAGATATACATCTCACTAGATCTGCTGGTTATAAACCTAATCCTTTTCTACTCAAGGAAATCTTTGAAATTTGGGGGTCCAAGTTAAGTTTATACATGCGCACATGCATGCAAAATATATATTATAATATGTGTGCATGAAATTACATATTATAGAATTTATACTATGTAATATACTATGAATGCTATATATACTATATATAAT